>OY751109.1:7500-1207500 GCA_963564075.1 Eupithecia subfuscata | reverse complement strand
ACATTAAAAATTAAATAATTTGCTGATTTGGTTTAATGCTTGTAACACTGTTACTTCTTTTTCTCTAATCTGGTTCATAATCAAAGCCAGTTTAAGGTCCCTGTTTATGGACTGTCGGCTTCTATTCACAGTAGGAATGCACCTATATCTTTCGAAGTGAACAGCTTCATCTTTGATCGTTTGTAAAAACTTAATCAGGCGTGGTTTTTTACTTAACACGTTATTTAATCTCTTGTGCCACGATTCAACCAAATTGGTGGTTCTGTGACGTTGTCCTTCGCAATTCCATAAATGTATTGGAAAAGACGTACTATCAAGCCAAGTGGTAACAAAATAATCATTAAATTTAATAACACTTTCAGTTTTTGGGGCTTCTTCCATTATTACTAGCCAACCATCTTCAACATACTTAATAGGAAGATGAGCTAAAGCCCCACATACAGCCACATGCTGTTTTTCGTCTTGGTTTTTAATTCCAACCTCTCGACTTTTCTTTGATAGTGCCTGTTTGAAGTGGAAATTGCATCCTTTGGTTACAGTGTTTGGAAATATTTTGCACAGGGCTTTAATGACAGCGATTTCAAAGTCAACAACAACTTTTTCTGGATTCCATCCTGACACATAAATAATATAGAATGTAAAGACATCAAGTGTAACATAAAGTGTACCTACGATGCAATAAATAAATACAAATACAAACAAACAGCCTGTTGGGTCCACTGCTGGACGCAGGCCTCCCCCTGATAAGAGCCTTATTACGTTTTATCGCATGGGGGTAGTGCCCATAATCCACACGCTGGGCATGCGGCTTGGGGATCGCAGTTCGGTGGTAGAATTGTTCTGCCGGGGGCGCTGCTGCCCGCCCCCGATGGATATCCCTTAGTCGCCTCTTACGACATATGCGGGAAGAGTTGGGGTGGTGCAAATTCTAAGCCGGCACCACACAGCTAGGAGTAAATAAAATGAAACTAAAATGCAGGGTGTATGACTCTATTATTTTTTATCTAGATTTTGCCATTTTAGGGTGTGCAGATATTCGAGGGACACCCTGTATTAAGATTTAATAATATTTCGATGTTTTCAATGGAGTTGTTTGGGATTTTGATCAACTATCACTGGAGTACTTTGAGAATAATTAAAGCTACCTGCGGAGTAGGATGCAACTAAATGCAATTGTTTTAAATTGAAAATTTGTAATATTTATTTCTTTGGAGTAGTTTGAGAATTCATGTATGGGATTCTTATCATTTTATAACAAAGGAATAGAGTACTTTGGGAACAACCCCGATAATCAACTCTATATGCTTTTGAAAAGGTTTAAAATAACCTGTAATAATGGTTCAAATCCGCACCATTAGCCGTAGACTGATGCAAACATTCTAGTTTTTTTGTTGGTTCGGATTAGAATCATTAACCATCAAAGGGTTAACAAGCGTTTATTATCATATTATATTCTAGGACCAGAGTATCGAGGAATTGATGAAATGCCTTTTTCGATGCAAAAAAGGCTTGCAGCATAATTTTTAAACAACTTTAATTCACTTATCCATATTGTTTTTATACAATAGGGGTTTACCCGTATCTCATCGACTTTAATTTATCGATATAATTATTATTCAAATATTGCCTTGCATATTGCTACGCACAAGAATGGATTATTTATAAAAAATGGAGTAATATTATCATGGTAAAGACGCTTGTGTAATAGACCCGTGCGTCGGCTCACCGCATGCGATTGCGTTGCGTTTCCGGAGCCCATTGTAAAAGCGGCAGCATTTTGCATAGAAATGTCTGCTAATACGTTTACGAAATACTTATTTGGAATTCAGATTAGATTTAGGTTGTTGGGGAAGGGTACACTACATACGGTTTTAAGTCATGGTTGAAACCTTTAGAGAGTAGGTTTACCTACTCTTGGGCACATTCGATAATAGGGTAGAATTTTAGTTTTAGAAAGTGTAAACGCAATTATGGTGTAATATGTTGTATTCATAGATTATTTTATAGTAGCTTGAAGATAAACTTAATTTTAAGTTAAATTATGATTATTGCGTCTGTAAGCTTCATAATTTTTATAGCTGCTATAATTTTTATTATTTATATATACTCTATAATAATTTTTCTGTCACTTTGATTCCTGCAACGTTTATGCAAGACACGGCTTACGAGCCGTACCTTACCAAGGTTGCTTGAAGGTTCAGCAGATAAACTTGCAACAGTTCACTTCAAGGCAAGTTTATGCCTCCTCAGGTTCCAGACCACAGCCCCTGAGCATATAGCCCAGCGAGTGAAGGGTTGCTAGTTTGGTTTCAGTCCCAGGGTACTGTTTAGTTTTCAGATAGCGCCTGAAATATGATTATCCCTTGGAAGGCATTGTTCCATAAACTTATGGATTCTGTTAGCTAGTTTACCATAATCCTGTGGGGAATGGAAACAGAAACAGGGTTAGTTAGCCACTGGAAAATACCTTATTATTTTGACTAATGTATATACATTTCACCGTGACACTGGTATAGTACCTATGTCATATTAATATCATGAATGCAAAAAATTGCATTTTTTTGTATTTGTTGTGTAGTGCCGGCTTAGAATTTGTACCACCCCAGCTCTCCCCGCGGGTGTCGTAAGAGGCGACTAAGGGATATCCATCGGGGGCGGGCAGCAGCGCCCCCTGCAGAAAAATTCTACCACCGAACTGCAATCCCCAACCCCCATGCGCTGCGCCAGATACTCACCAGCTCTCGGGTCACGCGTCGCTTCGACCAGACGCTCAAATAATGTTTTAAAAGCCCGAAGAGCCTCGGTACCCCACATAACAATGTAAATAGATTCATAATATATTGTACTATTATGAAATTTGTTGCTCTCGCGCCGCTAACCGAGTCAACTTTGACTTTGAACTGGTAAATCGCCTGTTTTCTACAACTTGTGGCACCCACCACCTATGAGTAACATCGTCTACAAATCAACGCCCGGCAGCTTTCAACTTCACTCATTACTCCTCGTATCAATAACCGGAGTGGTGGTCCACGAGTGCTTGAACGTGGTCGGACTGGGAATTCCAAGGGTGGTTTTGACGATGGATATTGTTATTACATCATTTTTTAGGGTTCCGTTCCTTAAAAGATAAAAAAGGAAATCTTATAGGATCACTTTGTTGTCTTTCTGTCTGTCTGTCTGTCCGTCTGTTAACCCTCTTTTCTCAGGAACGCGTGGACGTATCGAGTTGAAATTAACGTGAAATACTCAAGTCTGTAACCTCTTGAAGCCGCAATATAAATAAAACTTCTAAGTCAACGCACTCAAAAGTTACAGCCGTCTATGTCCGAATATTTTTAAATTTCCAAGGGAATCACATGCACACAAATCCTATAGGTTACTTCCCGTAGACCTAGAATCATGAAATTTGGTAAGCAGCAAGGTCATATAGCACAAATAACGAAAAAAATCTGAAAACCTTAAATTTGTAGTTCATGCACAATAAAATAATAATTTTTGATTCTCTCCCTCGACCAAAATATACAGGGTACCTACTTCATGTTAACCTAGAATCATGATATTTGGCAAGAAATAAGGTTTTACAATTAAACGAAACCCTTAGTGCGCCAGTCCGACTCGTACTTGACGTCTTATTTCATTTATTTTATGTTCCTGATTTCATTTCATTTTGTTATTTACGAAAATGCACCACTCCAGACGGTCGTGACGTAACAAGCTTATGGTCCTCAAGAAAACCAGCGCTGGGTGGACACACCAGTGGTTCATCCAGCACAACGCTGAGTGGAGGCTATATTTACCTCAGACTCTGCTGCGAACATAATAAAAAACTTATATAATGTAGCATATGTTTTCGTTTTGTGTAGTAGATTGAGGTAAATTAAAATATTTTCTTTCTTTCTTTCTTAATTTTCTCAGAAAGGTGTTGGTAGGGTTGGTGTTTGATTTTAGCATTAATTCTGTATAAACCTTCTTGGTTGTAACGGAAGAAAACAAAAATACGAAAGTTTATCTTCAGCACAGCCAGTGTTTACATTTTAAAAAAGGTTTTATATCTTTTAAAACAGTACTGTAACAATTTCAATTTCGCTCCCGATTGGTATTAACATGGATCGATTGAGCTACTACAAGATTGTTTGCAAGTCTGCATTGTCAGGCTCGACTGTTTCAATTCATAATACAAGTTTTTATTTGTTTTTGAGTACCAAATCGTCCCACTTGCCTCTCAAACTAAAGCCTTACCAATCAGCACTCATTAATTAATATCATATTATTATTAAATCATTACATTTAATTAGGTTATCTTTATTATTATTTAATTATTATTATTGTATAAGTTGTTTCGTTTATTAAACATAAATTAAAATCACTATGTACTTATACATTTTGATACAAAAGGTGGATATTTTTACTCGATACGATTCTTATCTAACACTAGCATTATCACAATTATTTTTAATTTTTAAATGTTTCTTCTATGTTCTGTAAATAGGCACCATTGTTTACGGAATTTACGGATAAACAAACTCCCGCTACAAATGGTCCTCATGCTAACGCAAGACATGAGCGGATTTACCGCGTCGTCACGTTGCGTCCGGTGTGGCTACTAAACACAACGTGGTAGATTGTTTTGTGTAGTTTTTTTTAAATAATGTAATTAAATATGCCTAGAAGAAATTGATATTAAATCACACTAATACCATAAAAAACAAATATCAAATATTGAGTAAAAAAGGGGTAAAAAAAATACAAAGGAAAAAATAGGTCACAATTTGATTACCTCAGCTTCCAATAGGTGCCAAATTCCTGCCCCATCATTCCCGACCCGCCATTCTCCTAGCCTAAAGGAAACTGCCCATCGCAGTTAAGCCTTTTCCGGCATTCGACAAATTGTTTCCACCATGTCGGTCAGTGGCGTCGCCGTGACGCGGGTCGTGCGTCACTTTGACAGCGCCCGTTGTTTTAACGTCAGAGATGACGGATTGTGATGTTCGCGTTTATTTGTGACGTCTTGTTTAGTGATGGGAGAATCCAGTTGTGAGATGGGTCGTGTATTGTAGACCAGGTCTAAAGTTGTGCTGCTTGTTTGGGACTATTTTAGCTCACTCATGCCAGACTAGCCACAGAATAACTAAACTACGTATTAGCTTCTAACTACTACTAATTAAATTACACTTGCGAGCTTTAAACTGGAATCGCTTCAAGGGTTGTTCAAGACTAATTTTTACAATTTCTTTGCAGTGAACTATGAGTTATGTTTTCGCTTACGCAGGATTTATTGGCGACGAAAAATTTTGATTTAATGCACGATAATGTCCGCTGCCACACCGCAGCAGTGACTAGACAGTACCGACAGACGTCTTCCATGTCGGCATTCCCACACTAGACTGGCCAGCCCTTATTCCTGACTTGAACCCAATCTGGTATATGTGGGACGAGCTAAAACAGCGGATACGAGGGAGAAATCCAGCTCATCTAGCTCCGGCGCCGTTAGAAGCCGATAGATGCAACTTCGACCTATTGCAATAATTCCCAAAATTTAGGTAGTCAATTTAATTAATTTTAAATCTTCTTGATATCACTTGAAAGGTAACAAAATTACCTTTCAAATGATATACCACAATCTATAGTTCATTGTACATAAATTGTAAAAAAATTGTTTTGATCAACTCGCGCGATGAAGCGATTCCATTTTAAAGCTCGCAAGTGTATTTTGATAAGCTTCTAACTACGTACAGTATGTTCTAGCTTCTAACTACGTCAATTTATAACTAGTTCAACTAAATTACGTAGGTAAATCTGGGTCTGGAACGATCTATGAATGATTTATGTAAGTAGGTATAAATAAATTCAATTCAGTCTCATTCTTGTTTTGGCAGGAAGTCACTTTCGTTTATCCATTTAATTTCATATAAAAGTTTTCTGCAACAAACGTAATATTATCTAATTTGTGACCAAACACAAATATACATACTAACCCATAAATGTTATTTGGATAACCAGTAATTTTTACAAATTCTCTTTATTGCAAGAGATCGTTTGAATACCAAATGAAATTCCCGATTCCCATTTTCACGAAGGAATTTTCTTAATCGGTTATTGATTACTTTATACAAAGCCTCTAAATTAATTTACGGAGAAACCTCTTAGAAAAGTGTGGCTACTGTAAAATTCAACGCAGAATCGAAAAACAAACTGCAGTATTTATTTATTTAAGGCAATGCCAACACAACACTAATGAGACATTTATATAGAAACCCAATTATAGAATGTGTATAACTATAGCGGAGTGAAAAGTGTTGAACTATGTAAATACTCTTCCTCCTGTCAATTGAGACTAGCAGCCGTAGCCGAAATTCGGCTAGGAGGACAATGAACTACCAGAAACACTTTGTTATTTTCATATTCATTTTAATTGTTTGACAGAAAATATCATGAAAACATAGATAAATTTTTGTTCATAAATTTTGATTTGTAACTTTGAAGGCAGTAACAGAAAAAATAAAGGGGCGTACTTTGCACAGGGAATATGGATGGACATAGATACGATACATGTAAAAATATAAAAAAAACTGCTCTATCTTATTTTATATTGCGATAAGCCCTGTGGCGTGGCGTCACTTCACCAAGAGCAACACGTAAACAAGCGTGAAAATTTCCTTTTATAATGAAAGCGATTATCTGCTTCCCCTCAGACGAGGTTTACGTCTGAATTTGTTATGCCACTTATAAAGAAACCCAAGGCTATTTAGTTATCCCTCGAAATAAATGAGAAAACGTAGGAAATACCTTTTTTACAAAATGGCTAATTATTTACTCGCACTGGCCTTCATTTTTTTGCCATCTGGCCCAAAGCACATAACAACCGGACATAAGATCAAAATAATATGTTAATTGATGACAACTATTATGACTTATTGTTAACAACCATATTTCTTAGTTATTCCGTGATCTGGCGCATGAAACCCTGCCGAAATACTGGAAAGCTCAAAACTCAAATCATGGTAAATATCCCGTTGTAAATGACTTTAGTGATAATAACCATCATGGATTAAAACTGTTTATCATATTTTTTATATCTATTTAAGATGGTTTGGTGTTCAATACATCATCAAGCCTTTTGTGAGTCAAAATGTAATAGTCTAACCTTACCGACATTTTCTGCCAGCAAAACCCGTATTTTTAAGTTCAGCAAATTTTAGTGCATGTCTTAAAATTTTTATCGCTAACATTTTATGGAAAATTGGCGTGTTCAAGAAAATAGAGGAAATTTATCTGATAGTCTAACAAAGTTTTAGCAATCTAGTAGAAGTGACCATATTTCAACATTGTAAGCTCTTTGTAACTCTCCATAATAGTTTTTAGAGCTTCCAGTTAATAAGCTCTCGCCACAGTAATATTTGAATATTCTACGAGAATAATGTATCTATCTACTCGTGGAAAATGTCTAATATAGGGCGCTCTCTCTTGCACAATTGTATGGAAGTAAAGAGGACGGCACTAGCACCTTGAGTGACCGTGATTGGTCTGCGGGCACGACCATTTTTTTTATATTGCTAACTACACAAACTACCATAATTTTATCGACCTACACGTACAAAAACACGTCTGCACCACACAAGGGACAGATAAGACTGATATTTTCTCGCAATGTGCACGTACCCTGTTCGTTATCTGCGACCAATGTGGTCCCTGATTTCTCTATTAGACATTCTCCGCGAACAGAGCATAGGTACGTAACTAGAGCAGAGCCATTGTTAGTTCGGTTCTTTTACAGCATTTTCTAAAAGATAAATTTAGTCGTAAATGTTTTACGTTGATGGGGAGGCATATGTCCAGCATTGGACTAGTAATTTGATGTGATACAAAAACTATTCTCTGTAATTTGATGTGATGCAAAAACTATTCCATGACATGTTTTAACTGTTTAATTTTTTTTTCTATAGTAAAAAAATAGCTGGACATCATATGCCTAAGACTACCTAAGACAATTATAACCTAAGACATAGTTTTTGCATCTATGACCAAATCTCTCTTAGAAAATGATCAAAACTATACAAGAACCTAACTAACTACGGCTAAAAAAGTTCAATGATAAGTAGGTAGAGTGCTGTCTGCTGCTAATTTATCCGTTAAGTAAACGAAACCATGACAATAACTTTTAATATTTTATCCACTAAGCTACATAGTTTGTGCTAGCACTACAATACCAGATAACACTGATGGGGTTGCGTCAGACCAGATCATTTATTCCCAAATTCCTGCTGAAGAGCTAAAGGGAATGTAGACCGCCCGATGCTGTGGTCAGGGACCATAGTGGAATGTTTGAAACCTTGTATTATGACCATATTTCGTGCTATAAATGAAACGAAATGATACTATGAGTTTGCACAATTATTGTAAAACGGAAAAGTTTTCGTTTACTACCGTTGACATGTCAGTTGTCAAAGTTTTACTGCTTTACTTGCTTTGTTTGCCGAACTGCAACAAATCACTCAAAATCGAGTATTATCTAATTCGTATGGAACTATTGTCTCGCTGTCAAAGTATGAAAAGTAGTTCCACTCAGTATCCGGTAGAGCGCTGCAAGGCGCTCTCAGAATGGAAGGAAACGAAAACTTTTATAGGTTTCGCAAACTATGCGAAACCCATCATAAGGCCTCAGATTGTGTATTGTTTATAAGATACGTGAAAAATAGTTTTCAAAATCGTGATGCAGGGTGAGGTGCGATGATTTTGGCTCCCTACATTTATTCAACTGAGAATCGTCGTGCTTTTTGCCACCATGAATGGAGTCTTTTATGAATGGAGTCTACATTTCTCTACATAGGTACATTATGCAGACTCTACCTAGAGTCTGCATAATGTACCTATGTCTGCGTAATTGAACGCACGTTTTTGTGCTGCTTAGTACCTCTAAGCAGCACAAAAACGTGCGTTCAATTACGAGCTTAACGAGCTACTCGTTATCTTTAGACATATTTGACAGTGACAGAATGGCGTCCCACAATCTTTAAACAAGTGGTCCGCGAGCTGTTTATCATTTGATGCCGTCAATATAAAATTTATCAAACTGTTACGAATGAAAGCCCATATTTGAATGCACATTTTCGTGTTGTGCTGCAGCGGTGCTTTCCAGGTGTGTGACAAACGTTACACATTCCAGTGGGTTGACGGCTGCGGCAAATATCATGTAGGCTGGCTGACAATGTTTTCCAACGAGATGTGAAACCGGCAACAATGCCACCAGATTGTACCAGCGCAGCGGTTTTGATGTTTAAACTAGTTAAAAGACTTGAAGTTCTGACTTTTCGAGTGCACACTTTGTACTCGAAAAGTAGCGATTTCGCATTTTCGTATTTCGATCCAAATTTATTGTTGAGAGATAAGGACCACGTTTCAAACCATCTACACTTGCATAAGATCACGCGCTGATCTCATTCCGTGTACCGAGTCAGCGTTTATTTACCGGGAATTTCCGGAAAATTCCGGTTCGCACCGGTCCCATCCAGGCTCATCCGGGAAATATACACGGGAGACGTGGCAGGTGACTACGTGACGCAGAATACCTACTTGTGTATTATTGTCCCATTTCGTTTGGTAAGTGATGTTGGAACGTCTTTTTTGGACATGATCACGTTTTGATCTTAGTGAGTTAAGCTAAAGCAGAAAAATCTGAAAAAACCTGAATTCCTAGAGTCTGTGCAGAAAGAAAAGCGTAAGAATTGAAGTGTGCGCCAATTTAGTACTTTTGTTGCGTTGACAGTAGTGCCGTGTATTGCTGGCTAAGAATTTGCACCACCCCAACTCTTCCTGCGGGTGTCGTAAGAGGCGACTCAGGGATATCCACCGGGGGCGGGCAGCAGCGCCCCCTCCAGAAAATTCTTACCGCAACCCGCATGGCCAGCATGGGTATTAGGGCATTACCCTCATGGGATAAAAGCCATATAATGTGCTTATTAGGAGGAGGCCTCCGTCCAGCAGTGGACCAATATAGGTTGTTGAGGTGAGGTTGAGGTTGCGTTGACAACACTGCTCTGTCATTGCCAGTACGACTAAAGTATTTAATACTTGATAGACATAGTGGACACCAACTGTAACAACACAACTGGTGCAGCTAGAAAATCTTAATGTTAGTTGACCTTAACGCCACGACTGACGGTTCTCTTTTTGCCATCAATCTTAGCTAGAATTTGTGATTATTAATTATTTTAAGTAGTTAGGTACATAATTTACATTGTATATCTGTTGGGTCCACGAAAGCTACTGCTGACAAACTGTTGTACAGTTTGGCAGAAACTTTATAACGTAGGTAATATACTTTTTATTTGAAATAAATAAAATACAAATAAATACAAAAGTTAATTGCATATAGGCAAATTACTAAATTGTGCCGTCCAGTCATATTAGGGTTTCACCTCGGAATTCCGGGACAACAGTCTGGAAACTGGTATGTTTTCATTTTGGCGTTATTGACGTGGTCTCAAAAGTCAAATAAAACATATATATAAAATATATATCACGTGTAGGGTTCTTATTTATGCTAATGAGGATCCGTAACGTTTTTAGTTGAGAATGCAGTTTTATAGAACTAGGAAATCCATAACACACAGTGCATAAATTATTGTTCTACGACAAAAATTGACGAATTTATGACCAAATTACTAGCGAGGTTCACTGAGTGACCGCCGCGGGCGCGTGTGACGTCACTGGGTCGCTCGCCGCCCTTTAACCATAGGCAGATATCAGTTTTTAGTGATTTACTCCGAAACTATAAGTTTGGCAAAAAATTACAGAAACAAATAGACTCAGTTTTGAGAGGCTGTTGAGGTTGAGGTATCCCGTAGTAAATGACTTTAGTGTTAATAACCATGATAATAGTAAAAGTTTTCTAATAGTCTAAATCTCTGAAAATTAAGTTTATATTATTTAACCTATCATTAGTTAGTGCCCTCGCACCACACGCCCACAAATAGTTTACTTACAAACTGAATCAAAGCGAACACAAATAAGTAAAGAGCTCTAGTGTTTTATCAATCGCAAAATTCGCAAATCATAATCAAGCAACAAAGAACCAGACAGAAGTTCGTTCTCTTTGATATTGCGCGAAATTTTCAATAATAAAACGTTATTGTCGATTCAGAATTGTGAATTTGCCGCAATAAAGTCGAATTACTGGGGGACTGCTCTAGGGGATTCGTAGGGATGGCCAGTAAAACTTACCAGTAAAAAAATATCCGGCTGTTTTGAGTGATTACTTATGGTTAAGGTAAGTAGGTTTATAGTAAGTAGTAAGTAGGTACCTAAGTTTAGGGTTGAAATACAGAAATTGTTATTATAAAATTTTATACATTTCATAAGGTGATAAAAGTTTAAATAGTACAGGTTTTATTAGTTTGTTTAAGAGTCCAGTATCTAATCTACTAAAAATAAAACAGCAAAGCCATAGAATACAGAATGAATACCAGGTCTTTTCTCATTATTTTGTGCCCTTTTCTGAGACAAATATTAAAACGACAATCATTGCAACAGTCTGCAGTAAGCTCAATTGTTTCTATTGTAAATACTTGTAATTCATTTCTATTATTTGATTGTAATTTTCTTTGTGAATAATCATTAAAATAACTTAACCAAATATAAACACCTACTTCCTTACCAATACCGAACTGCGCTCTCAGACCCAAATCGCTGACGTAGCTATGAATGCCGCACAGCTAAAGTGGGATTGAGCTGGTCACGTCTGCCACATGCCAGGAGAGCTATGGACTACGGTAGCCACCGATTGGCCTGACCAGGCGAGAAGGCGACGCGGTAGACCTAGACGGAGATGCCAGGACGAATCGAACAAATTCCGGGTCGACTGGACGGAGCTGGATCGTGATGTCTGGAAAGAGTGGGGGGAGGTCTTTGCCCAGCAGCGGCATGAACATGGCTAATTTCACACTAATATTATAAATGCGAAAGTTTGGTTTGGATTGATGGATGGATGGATGGATGTATGTTTGTTACCTCTTCACGCCAAAACTACAGAATGGATCAGGCAGAAATATTGCATACAGGTAAGTGTAACCCTGCAATCAAACATAGGCTACTTTTTATCCCATAAATCAGTTCCCATGCGATAGAAATAACTTCAAAACGTTTTCATAGAAACAACACGTGCGAAGCCGCGGACAAAAGCTAGTTAATAATAACTTCTTGCTCTCATGGCATATTCCATTGAACGCTTAGCGTCAAGTTTCACCCCAACTCTAATAAAGGCGAAATACGCACAAAGAAAAAGTCTCGTCAAAACTTTTAAGTAAGTACTTAATTCAAATAATAGAAATCGATCAAGAAGCATTTAACTTTTACCTTTCAGAGTTTTATTAGAAATCATTCAGCTAACTCGGTGAACAAAATAAAAGCCAATACTTTGTTCACTTGAAGAAGTAAGTTGACTAAGTACTATTGCTTAGATATGAGGTAGCATTGTGCAAAATTAAGCGAGTAAATCGGGAGTCCTTTTGAAAGTAATGATGTAGATGAGCGTAGCTACTTTTAATCACATTATCTAATATGATAATAATGACCGAATGATTTAAGCAAAACAGGGGTGGTTTGGTTAGGTACCTATTAAAAAAGCCACATCTTGTGACTCATGTTTGCAAATAAATGAATTGAAATTTGAATGAAATCGCGAGCTCAAGCTAAGCCGCTGTTCTAAGATACTCTTTGGGACCTCAAACTCAAAATTTCTTCAAAAGAATTACTTAAATAATCCTAAATAAATCAGCTTAAATAAATAAATAAATAATTCCGGGCAATCCACACAGCATCATCTAGCCCAAAGCTAAGCTGAGCTTGTGTTATGGGTACTTAGATGACTGAAATACGATAGATATTTTTTATTTTACAAAGAAAATACCCAGAACACCCGGATTACATAGAAAGACATGGTACGAATGTTTGCCCATTCCCTTATTATTCACTTCAACGCCTTGGAAAGTAAATTCGAATTAGAATTACTGTTAATTTAAGTTTTTTATATCGAAATCATAACAGTTTCTGGTATAATAAATATCTTACTTCATTACTCAAATCATTACTCAAAAATTGAACAAATTCATCCACAAAACATTCGCGCAAATATTCAGCCGAAGCGCACATTCACAATTACCATGGTATCTTCTGAAGTGTTTGCTCCATTGCTTTATTTCCGTAAAAGCTCCTTTTTCCATCGAGTAGCAGGAACAATCAGAACGATTGGTTTTGTATGGTTTGTGCGGATTGCTTTGTTTGCTTGATTTTAATATTGGGAGCACAATCGGAACACGAGGAGATTCCTAATGATTCTCTACCAGATTGTTTTGACACCAAAGAGTTTTTATTCAAAGGGCGCTCTGATTGGATTTTTGTTTTACTAACAAAACAAAAAATGTAGAGGTGGATAAGGTGGTGAAAAACATGATTCTATTTCAATTTACTTATGTAAGTTTCATGATGGGTTACGACACGACACGACATTTTGTTCCGAAGTATTGGGGAAACGACGACACAAGGGGTAGGTTAAGTGTAGGTATAGTTGGTAATTACTTTGAAAAAGTAAAGTCAGTCTTCCTGTTCTTTCTCCATGAAAGCTCCTATGGCAATGTAGGCAGGTGTGCCACTCTGAAACGGATTTCATGACTATAAAAAAGAAATAGCCGGCTCCGCAGCAACATTGACGGAGTCCCTCAAACGGCAAAAATACGCTAATCTTGATCGAAGTTACGTATGTGAGCCGTTTGGGTGTAAACCCTAGGTATTTACCACCCTTGGGTCCTGGGACCAACGCAAATAAACATCTTACAAAACTGCTCATAGAGTCCACAGGTGGACGGAATGCTGGCTTCTATTTCAGGCAATGCTGCCAGCATTCTGGGCACTCTGTCTTCTGGTGATCGAATGGAATTTAAGGAAATTTATTTAAGAGTAAATACTAGTTATAGGTATTATGTTTTTATTATTCATTAAGAAAGTTCTTTGACCTATTATTAAATAATCAAAATCTAACAATAGGTTCAACAAACTCTAGATACCATAAACAGCAGGTAGAGTTTTGAATTTATTTCTGCAGAAACTTTTCCATTCCTGATTCGTTCCGATGTGTTTACCAAGTTTGAACAGTTGTATGGAATCAATTTCAAAGCTTTTGTGTTGTTTATACCGTAAAGACCCACAGGGTTTGGTTATAAACGAAAAAATATGTGATTTTATAAAAAATCTACAGGAATATTGTTATACTACCGCTGGATTTTTGGGAACCCCGAATTTAAACACAAATGTTATTCCATGCAAAATTTCAACCCGATCCGCTTAGTAGGTTTATCGTGTTGAGGTAACAAATATCCAAACATCTAGCATCGCATCTATATTATAATATTAGTGTGATGCGATAAAGCATGTGTGATCTACAAAGATGCTTCCTCCAACCTCATTTCCTACACAAGGAATCCTAATCAAACTTAAACTCATAAATCACGTTGCTTCACGTACCATAAACAAGACTGCTTGACTTACCGGTAGACACATCAAAGTTTTAACTGGATGTTGAGCGAGACAGACAGAGTTATTCGTGGTACAGGGACAGCTATTCGTGTAGTGGTTCACTAATCAAATTGTCAGCAAAACAAAACCTTTGCTAGATTACAGGCACTTTACTTTGGGCTTGATGATACTGTGTGAATTTTCTTGCATGGGTTATTTATTTGTTACTGTTTTATAAAAATTTCATGACGTGTGTTTTGGGGGTTAATTGCATTAGGTACATACTTGCCCGTCCATTAGCCGGAGAGGTGAGTCTATTTGACAGGGATCTACGCAAATCCCATACAAGGAGGCGCGTCATGAGCACGTCGTTACTTACGTCAAATAGAATGCAGCGTTCATACAAATATAAATATGAAAGCAATAATTCGACAGTTTTGAAAGACTAAAAACTGACTTCAGATTTTCTAATATTGACACTGACTTTTATGTTTTGTGGGACAGATGCTTAACCTTCAGGAATATATAATTGTTTTTTAAACGTAATAGGCTACATGCCATAAATCGAATTTAGCGCAATTAATAAATATTTTCTATAGTATTGGACTTAATAAACCAATATTTATAGATTTTAGATATTAAAAGTGTACGATGGCTTATACATAATATATTATATTCAATGTAAAAGTTAATTTTTTAATTTTTAATTTTAAACTCTGAAAACGCAGTCGGCCATGTTGTGACGTCATAGGAGTCTCAGCAAATTTCATGGGATTTTATACGAGTAAAATTTGCTATGTAGTATAAACTAAGAAAGAGGAAAGAATAGGCTCCGAAACTACTGGACCGATTTGAAAAATTATTTCACCGTTAGGAAGCTTACTTTTCAGGGAGTGGAGTGACATAGGCTATATTTTATCCTAAAATTCCCGGGTAAACTACGCGGGTGAAACCGCGAGGCAATCTTCTAGTCTGTCTATATTTTTACAACGACGAACGTTTGCATAGGTCAATTGTTAGTATTAAAGACGTATGACGTCGTAGCACAGATAAATATGGCTGACAGCGTTTTCGCCTGTTTACGAAAAGTAGACTTTCAAATATAGTTTTAAGGTTTTCTAGTTCTTAAAAAAAATATTGTATTTTTTCTCTAATTGGACCATAATTAATCGTTTAAGACCGACTTTAAAAAAGAGGTATCCTATTGTTGTCTACGGCCGAATGTATGCAATGACGGAATCAACTGTGTTGTTTGTTGTGGTTGTCTGGATTTCACTTCGTTTCAAATACGATCCGAATATGCACAAGCATTCAATTAAAATCGGATAGTGCTGCGTGTTTGTGGTGATCGATTAGGACCTATTCTGTCCAATGCCAGCTTGTAATTCGTTGGCAATGAAATACAGTTAGCTCTATTGTTTCAATTGTAATTAAGTACTAAATAATAGAAAAAATAGAACTAGTGTTCTAATAAGAACTAGTGTTCTATTTGATTGTAATTCAAAGTTACATCTTACAATTATTAAGAGTTCAGCAGTCATTAAACAACTTGTCCCAACTTCCCAACAGTCCCAACTTAAGACGTATAAAGAATTAGGACCCTGTTGGAAGATTCCATAATTTTTAGTTTTTAAACCTTTCATTTAATTCATCTCCTGTTTTTGAAATCTAAATAAAGCATTTTTTGCCGCGCGTATGCAATTATTTTGGTATTAATAATAATAATAACTAATTTATTTCAGACTATAGAAAAGTTACAGATCTTATTTAACTTATTCTACGGTCCATAGTTATATATATCTTAAAACTAATATACATAAAATATAAAAACGGAATTAATAACACATTGTGATTACGGCGTCGACGACGTGTATTAATGGGCGGAACAAACTTACTGTCTATAACCTGAAGGATGGTATTGATTCTGCTGCCATGTTCTAATATGAATGAAGGTCCTTCCTAACCTAACCTAACCCATGGTTTGTATTGTTGCAGACGCGGAGGGCGCAGACACCGATGGCGCGGTGACGCAGAAGCCGATGGCGCGGTGACGCAGCATGCGCGCGGTGCCGCTCGCCGCTCTGTTGCGGCTTCTGTTCATAGCAGGTAACATCATCATCAACTTACCTCATAACATAAGTCATACTATTTTCCCCGCTCGCTCGTGTTCTTTTGTTTTATATTCGTAATGAAAACACAGTCGGTGCGCGGCGCACATAATGCGAACATAGTGATACACTCGCATAAACTACGTAGTAAGTACTATAAGTTTATTTTGTGCAAATACATCTAATTCGGTCATAAAGAAACTTAGACCTTTAGAACCTGCTGTGACAAAATGAAGAAACGGTAAAATTTTACTTTAATATTGCCCTGGAAGTTAATTGAAATTTGACTATCTTAGTATTTTTTTTAATTCCAGAAGGATTCACAAAATCAACAAAGAAAAATAAAGTCCACATAATACTTACTTCAAAACTTTTGCGTTTTAAAACAATTCCCTTGAAATTTCATACTGAGATACCAGGAGATAAGAGCTGCCGTGGAGTTACCCAAGTACAATGCTAATTTATCCCTGCTTTTTGCGCTAATGCTTCTTAATTTGTGCAAACAGCTTTACCACAGCCAGATTGTTGAGACACCTGGCGTCTTTGGCAAGTTTCAAATATCCCTAAAAGCTATGATATTGTAGAGGTCAAGTTACAGTGGTTAGTTACTAGAAGAGACATATTTGTGTGGTTTTGTTGTAGCTTTTAGGATTTGTTTTTCTGAGAGGGTCACGATCTCTAGGGACCTCGACCTCAAGGGATCTCTAGAATAATGCAAGAACTGTGATATCACACCAATGCTTACGTAGGTTAGTAGTGACAAGTAGTAATGAGTTATACGTTCTCTGTATGTCACAGAAATGAAGAAATCTATTATAAGTATAGGGTGTCCCCTAATAAGCAGTAATCCTGCACGTGTTTGTGTGGAGTGGTACCTATGGCCGCCGATCAGAAACAAAAACCAATAACATAACACGTGGCCGAGTATGTTGACAAAATGGGTTTGAAGATTTTGGACATAACGTTGGCCAACTGTTGGCCAACATTATGTCCAAAATCTTCAAACTGTCAGTTTGCTTCATGTTTTCAAAACCGCAAAAATATGGAGCCCTAACCATGAAGGTATAATAAATAAGTCAGTGTCAGTCAGGAGTATCAGTTAATTATCATTTTGTACTAGCTGCTGCCCGCGGCTTTGCACGCGTATTTTCGGTATAGTAAGTAGCCTATTATCTAAGTCAGGCTTTCTTCTAACCGTACGCCAAATTTCGTCTTGATCTGTTCAGTAGTTTTGGAAATCCTAGGTAACAAAAATTCAGATTTCACAAACTTTCGGCTTCATAATATTAGTAGAAAGTAGGATAGGATTATCTCAGTCCGTTGACATAATGACACCCACTTCTTGGTACGGGCCGGGTTTTGCATAATTGAAAAGCTAAATACAAAAAAGGTAAAAGGTAGATACACATTACATAAAATGTATATTAGGTAGGTACTACACTTGCTAGAATTAAACAATCTTATAAAATTGGCCAATTTTCCTTAACAAAACTAGCAAGTTCAGATTTAAAGGTATGAAACGAGCTTACATTTTTTAATGTTTCGGGTAGTTTATTATACAGCTGTGCTCCTTCAAGAGTAAACATTTTTTTGCCGTAATTCGTTATAACCTTGGGCAAAACAAGATAACTAGCTCGTCGAGTGTTGCGTTTTGTCACTTGCTTTGATTTTAAAACTATATGTTAGTATGAATGGATTTTTTGGTGATTTTACGTATTAGAATGCATGAATTATAGATGTACAACTGATTAATAGTCATAAGATTTGTTTCTTCGTAAATAGTTCTAGTAGGTGTCAGGTAATAATAGTTAAAAAGTAGTTTGATTATTTTATTTTGTAGAACTTGCAGGACAGCTAGTTTAGTTTTGGCGGCGTTACCCCAGATTTCAATAATTTTTACATGCAGCATCGGTTTTGTACGAGCCTCATTCACGGGACCTGATCTTGGCTTCCGACAACTGATATCGCCATTTAATCCGGTCTTTTTCCGTTGCAGTCCAGTGATTAAACGATCTTTTTCCGTTGCAGTCCAGTGACTGAATGATCTTTTTCAGTTGCAGTCCAGTGACTTACAGGCCTCAGCCACTTGGACGACCCACGTACGGTCTGCTGGCTGCTCGATCCTAGCTACTTAAAATCAAAACCAAAAACTCTTTATTTCCATAAATACGATTAAATGTACACTTAGAAAAAGTCAAATTATAAAACTAAACACCGACGCGGAAGTAAAGTGATATTTTTGATTCCTGTCGCTTCGATATGTAGACAAAAGTAAAGAAGCGACGAAGAAACCTTCAGCCTGTTATTTATTATTTTTCGAGTTTGAGAAAAACCCGTCCCAAGCTTTTTTAACCTCTAGATAAAGGTTTTGAGAATTTGTTTGAATTTAATTACTGATAATTTTTGCAACTCACTAGGAGTTTTGTTGTAGAAGCGTACAGGTACATTGCCCTTTAGATGCAAGATCATTAATTTTGTGTAGCCTAATTCTGACAACATGCCCGTGAAAAGCGACAAACAAAAAACAATTTACTGCAATAATATTATCACCTTTTAACCTCACATCCATGTCTTTATTCTCATGCTTACGACCCTGAATCGGCATCTACGCGTGTTATTCCGCGGGATTTCCCGGAGGCCCCGTTCCTTTGATGAACACAACGAGTTCTCGGCTTTTTGTTCAGAATTTGGGCAATCAGTTCTTTGTTTCACTCAAACGGGTTGTTTACCGTTCGTCAATATAACCTCTAGGGAAATATTCAAATAATAATAATATCTTATAATATATTTTATGTCCTGAGTCACCCTGAGTAAAACACATGATTACATGTGTAACTACTTAATTCTTTGTTACGATAGATGCATAAGCCTTTAGAATAAGACAAGATGACTTCTTCTCTGAAATAAAGGAAATAAAAGCAGGGTTGCTACAAGGAAGTGTATTGGGTCCTTTACCTCTTATAAACGTGTGACCTCCCTGAACACGAAAACAACACCATCGCCACATTTGCTGATGACACTGCTATAATAGCCACAGGAAGAACTCAAGCAGAAGCCGCCGACAAAAGTCCAAGAGGCAGTGAATAAAATACACAACTGGACAAAAACCTGGCGTATCAAACTAAATGAATCTAAATCTATTCATATCAATTTCACAAATAAAAGAGAAGAAAAACTATCATCCCGTATTCATCAACGGAGTCGTAGTACCATATGCTAACACAGCAAAATATTTTGGCATGACCCTTGACGCCAAGCTACGCTGGAAAGCTCACGTCAAAAAGAAAAAAGAAGAGCTAGAGATTCGCTACAAAAAGATGCACTGGCTAATTGGAAGAAATTCTACTCTAGCAGTACAACATAAAGTTTTATTATATAAACAAGTCCTTATGCCAATTTGGACCTATGGCATACAGCTCTGAGGCTGTACCAAAAAGACTAATGTAGCAATTATACAAAGATTCCAGAATAAAGTACTCAGGGCAATCGTTAATGCTCCCTGGTATGTAAGAAATGGCGATCTTCATCGGGACCTGAAGATTAAATTCGTCGATAGAATAATACAAAAATACGCAGAGGCTCATGAACAGAGGCTTCATAATCATGTGAACGTCGAGGCTATCCAGCTCCTCGACAACACGGACGTAGTGAGAAGGCTCAAAAGAACTAAAGCTTTTGAGTTAGTGTAGTGAGAGTTATAGTTAAAGTGCATAAGTGCTAATTTTAAAGAACACACGAACCAAGTGTCTTCCCCTTAATAGAGACAATAAGAAAAGTGCCGATGGACACGTTCTTAGTGATATTTTTTTATAAAATTAAGTTAAAACAAAATTACCCATTAGTCAAACCTATGGCTAGATTGTAATGTTATTCTAGTGTACTTAAGTATGTACCTATGCTAGATTATATAAAAAAAGATTAATGCATAAATAAATAAATAATCGATTGAAACTTATCAACAAATGATAATAGCATAAAAACAACAAGGTAACACCAAGCCCCTACCTAATCAGTAAAAACAGAAACTTCAACAGCGCACAGTTGTAGTTTTAATTCGAGACCAAAGACAACTGAATTAGTGAACGAAAGCTTGCAGAATTAAAATAATTAAAAAATTTTGCGATTTATTCCAATGTTATACTAAGTAAGCTGAGTACGTTGATGTTAGCTAGAGGTAGCTATGAGCTGAGTAGAAGTTAAGGGTTGCTCCCCCTAACTTCGAGCTGATGGGTGGTTGATCTCCGGAGAGAATAATACAACCAAGCTAGTTGACTTCTTGTAAGAAAGTCCTTAACTAAAAATTCCAGACTACCTTTCAATAAAACCGATAACACGGGTTTTTACTTTATGTGGTCCACCTACAAATTACCCTTACTTATCTCCGCAATTAGCGATCACAATCTAAACATGCTTTACCAGCAAATATTTGTCGCCCTCATGTGTTTGCTTTGGCACCCTAAAAGTACCTACCCTACCCCCGTGACACAAAATAATCATACCCAGAATACCATGCAGTAGGCTCTATCCATGCTTTTTATTTATATCTATACTAATATTATAAAGAGGAAAGATTTAAATGTGTTTGTTTGTATTGATATTTGATGTTTGTTTGTATTGAATAGGCTCCGTAACTACTGGAACGATTTGAAAAAATATTTTACCATTAGAAGCCCACATTATTCCTGATGAACATAGGCTACTTTACCGCGGGAAAATGCTTCATTCCCACAGGAAAACGGGTAATAGGACAACGGGTAGTAAGAATGCAGCTAGTATCTATACTAATATTATAAAGAGGAAAAATTTGATTGTTTGTTTGTTTGTATTGAATAGGCTCCGAAACTACTGGACCGATTTGAATTCTTTCACCGCTAGGAAGCTTACTTTTCAGGGAGTGACATAGGCTATATTTTATCCCGGAATTCCCACGAGAACGGGAACTACGCGAGTGAAACCGCGAGGCAATCGTCTAGTATTATATAAGCGAAAGTAGGTAATTCTGTCTGTTGACTGTCTCTCTGTCTATCTGTTGCCTTTTCACCCTTAAACGGCTGAACGATCTTAAAGAATGTTGGCACGGAGGTAAATGATATCCCGGGCACGGACATAGGCTACTTTTTATCCCGGAAAAGAGCGTGTGAAGCTGCGGACACCAGCTAGTTTTATATAACACCAGAAGGAAAATTTGTTACAGTCAATCGCAAAACTATTCGTCTGACACCTTTCTTCCAGAGACAGTGATTAAGATTAAGAAATCCAAGCTATAAGGCAAGATAAAACAAAAATCGGTACTTATTTATGGGAAGATGTGGACTACTACGTCCTCACGGTAGGGCTGGTCCACCAGTCCAAAGTCGCTCAGCGAGCTATGGAAAGAGCAATGTTCGGAGTTTCTCTGAAGGATAGGATTCGTAACGAAAACATCCGACAGAGAACCAAAGTTATCGATATAGCTCAAAGAATTAGCAAGCTGAAGTGGCAGTGGGTCGGCCATGTCACACGAAGAACTGACAACTGCTGGAGTAAACATATTCTTGAGTGGAGACCGCGACTCGGCAAACGTAGTATAAGACGCCCTCCGGCTAGGTGGAATGATGACCTGCGAATGACTGCAGGCAGATGCAGCAAGCTGAAAGCGGGGCGCTATGGCGCTCATTAGGGGAGGCCTATGTCCAGCAGTGGACTATTATAGGCTGATGATGATAATGGGAAAATGCTAATAATGAAAATCTAACACCCATTTTGGAGCATCTCTAGTGTAGAATGAAGCTGAGTCTAGTATGTTTTGCAATTGGTTTTAGTGAGTCTACTGGGTGGTATAAATCATAGATATTTCGTGGCAGCGGCTCGCCCTTGGCAGCTAAATGGCCATTTTCTGACAAACATTAACGCTTTTAGTCCAGTGTCGCTTATTTAGTGTCGTCTGGCTGAATATTTAGAAGTACCTAGGTAGTGGAAGGGGACAGAATTGAATAGGTAGGTACCTAAATTAAAAAAAAAAACACAGAATTGTTGTATCTATTCACGGGTACTTAATATTTATTCGCCGATAATGTCTGAAGTTAGGTACAGCAGCGTGTTTTTACTCTATGCCTAAACGTGCTCTTACTGCGTGAGTCTAAAGACAATCACTTCAAAAACAAAAGAAGGTATTAGAGACCTATGTTTTTGAATTCTTTTCTTCAAGGGCATTGTGTTCAATTTTCGAACAAGAAACAAAAGACGGTGTGAACACGTTGCGTCGCGTTCCTTTTTCAAAAGGCTTAAATTCTAATCGCAGTTTGTAAATTGATGCTCTTCGAAATTTAAATTTGAGTGAGCGTCATGTTTAGTTTTTCCACAAATTAAATTTGGTTTTTGTGTAATAAGTGTAGATTTTATTATACATTTTCAATAAATTAATTATTATAGCTATGGACTGTGCAGTAAATAATACATTTTTGGTGAAGTGTCCGAAAATAGACGACATGGAGGAAGAAATATTGGTGCCCGAAGAAGTAGGTACCTACAGAGCCGCGTCTTGGCTTCGCGCTCGCCGTGGCCGGGCGAAAGTATTGATAATATGAAATTTGATGATGATGATGGATTTACGCATATTCAGAGTAAGAAAAAATCTGTGAAATCACTTGCGTCTGAGAATATAGTTAGCACGAGAGGTACCTGGATGAACAACTATTTTGAGATATGATAAAAAAGGCTTGGAAAACGTTCCATAACTACTGATTTTACTTATATTTATGTGTGAACCAGGTTTCATTTTAATGTGACCACGCGCAACGTTCCATTATTTATGACATTCACCGCAACTATTTATGAACGCAAAAATGCTGAATCTCATAAAGGTCATAAATAATGAACTCTGATTTCGATCCAGCGGCGCCCGCTCGCTTCATTAGCCACGTTATCACAAAGGGCTTTAATTAAGGCTCTTTCCAACATAACTCAGCCCTAGGTCATTCAGACAGCTGGATCAGTTTAGCTTTGGAATGTTTCTGATGGACAGTAAAAGCTTTTGTTCATCTTTCAAAGGATTTTCTTGTGAACCCTCAGGTTGTGGATCTCTGCTGAGGTTTTTCCTGCAGAAATGGGCATGGGTTCTCTTAAGAGGCATTTGAGGGCGTTCGATTTACATTGCGCGGGAGATTTTTTTTTTTTTTTGCATTGCACAAGGAATAAAACTGGCGGTAAAGTAATTTTTCCAATCTCTAAACCATTTACTTCAAACTTGAAGAGGTCTGAGAACTCTCCGCCAAAATCTCAACCTAACGCACCCTTTGTCCAATCGACCGATTTTTCTTGATGCAAAATTAAACGTACTCGAAAACTATTGTATTTTATGTTCATTCTATAACTTAAATAAATACGGTGAACGTACGTAAATTGAACAAGTAAACCCAAAGCCAAGGAATTTAAAGTCACGTTTGCCTCATAATTAAAGGAAAAGCTTGCATCTTCGCTGAGACCAGGCATAGGTAGTACCTGCTTGCCAACAAGTTTCCTAAATTGGAACAAATCTAGCTTAGCCGCCCGTACTGTGTCGTCGCGAAGCGCGGATTCGCGTAATGCCTCATTTGCACGAAATTACATAAATGCATGAGCGTTATGTGGACAAGCCTTTAGTTTGTGTGGGCTGCGGCGTGAGCCCAGTGACGTCATTTTGCGCACTTTACCCCTTTGATAGAGGGTTGTAGTAGTAGGTCCAGTTTCTAAAAAAAGTTGCCAGGAATTGACAATTTTGAATACTTGCTTGTGATGAATTTTAGTTTTATATTATCTATATATATAAAAGAAAGTCGTGTTAGTTACACTATTTATAACTCAAGAACGGCTTTACCGATATGGCTGAAAATTGGTGAGGAAGTAGCTTAGAGCCAGGAGACGGACATAGGATAGGTATTTATTCCATTCGATAGCATTCAAGTGTGACTTGACATAACTTAAAAAATAGAATAGGATAGAAATAACCTCAAAACGTTTCCATAGAAACAACGCGTGCGAATCCGCGGGCAGAAGCTAGTAATTTTATAAAGTTCTAGATTCTTAGTAGGTTTGGCGTCATGGTTATGCCTTTTTTTATTCGTCGAGGAAATTAGTTTACGAATAAAGTGGGTGGGACCAGAATTATGTGGGACTAGACGCCCTGAAAAAGACATAATACCCACTAAATACCTCTCTGGTGTCCCTCTGTCGCCATTTTCGCCAAACCACGGGAACATTTAAAATCTACCGCGTTCCCTCTTCCTCCTATACATGGCCGGCGAGCCCACCACTCCACACACTCGCCGACGCCATTCTTCCATCACGTTTCCTCCTCCCGATTAGAACACAGACAGGACAGACACAGTTGAAACCGCAGTCATGGCGATGCCTAGATTATAACAACCGCCATAAAGTTAGGGACATACACGTGCACGTTTACGAGTTCAAAAAAATGCTTATTTTTGTGCTGTGCGGTGTTTATGTAGGTCTATGTCCTTTACATACTCAGAGAATGTACCAACTAGGACGCTTATGAGACAACACAGAGTGTACCAACTAGAACGGTTATGACACAACACAGAGTGGGACAATCCAAACAATCCGATAAATTATTTATTTACAAACAATTAAAAACATGAATAAAGCATCAATTCTGAATGCAGGATTACTCAGGATTCCGCTGAAAAGTGATCAAAACAGCAACAAACTCATAAATCATGAACCATTTTCACCGACGAATGATAACATGTTTTTCATCCGAACAGAAATAATAATTGTTTTTACAAACATGTTATATTGAAACCGAGGCCCTGACTCTCGAATTTGATGAAAGTGTGACAGTGATTCGTACCGCATATTCGTTTATCTCATTTTGTTCAGTTTTATATGATAGGTTCTTTGTTCCTTGATAGTAGCAAACCTTTCTAGGCTTGCAACTATCAAGGAAGAAACCAAGAACCTAATATAAGAGAGGCCTTTTTGAAGAGTCAAGAAGGCCTCTCTTATATTAGGGAAATTTGTCTAATGTAAAATCTCATCCAACCTACTTTCAAAAACATAACTATGTGATAATCCGCGAAAAAAAAGCGTAGGTTTAAGAATTTGCTCTAAAAGAAATGTTGATAACGTGTGCAATAAATTACTGGAAGACTTAAAAGAACTAAATGGAAATATTTCCATTTAGTTCTTTTAATTAATATCTAATAGTTCTTATCATCCATTTAGGAAAAAGTCAATAGGATGGCTACTTGAAAAATGTTCTTCGGTTAACGAATATTTGGAAATTTGAATTGTAACTATTATTGATCAATTTGATCATATATTCATAAAATTATAATAATATGACTCACAAAACATTTGCACGCCTGCGTGCAGGCTGAATACAATTACTAAAATAGTTATAAGATCTGACATATTGTATGTTTCTGGATTTTGTATTCTTGCACATAAACGATTGATTTAATTTAGGTTTCCCGACACGCGCGAGATTTCCTCTAACTATTTAAATCCGCTCCCGCTGTCCACTGAAAATGCCGGCCAAGATGAATTGGTTAATTTCAATACTTATTGTTTTCATAAGCTTTTCGTCGAATGACCAATAACCACAAAACTAAGTCGAGACATAATAAATAAATAAATAAATAAATAATGCTGGACAATTCACACAGCATTATCTAGCCCCAAGCTAAGCAGAGCTTGTGTTATGGGTACTAGATAACTGATATACTTAATACAATACACTACATAGATAGATATTTTTTATTACATATAGAAAACATCCAGAACGCCCTGAACAAATGTCTGCAGATCGTACAAACATTTGTCCCGAGGCGGGAATCGAACCCGCAACCTCCTGCGTCATATAACTATATTTAATGTAATATAACTATATTTAGTTAAAACTGATTTAAACAAATTTTAATGCCTTTTGCGTTGTGACCACTAAGAAAACTTTTGGAGTGACGGATTGTTGCCTGAATCCTTGTACAATCGAGGTCCATATTTTCCAAAATAAAAACTTACTCTATGTGAATAATTGGCTCCTCGGCCGCTGAAAATGAAAAGCTCTCCAGACACTACATTCATTAATAACGGGATATTTACCACGATTTATGTTAGTTCTCCAGGCATCTTGGTTCAGAGCTGTCTCTCGCTAAGACGCTAGCGTCAAGTTCTTGGAGATGGGCTATCCATCCAAAGTCATCAAATTATACTCAATCCAAATTATTTCACATAATCGGGGCCCTGCTCTGTAATAGGACATGTTTCAATGCTTCAACAGCGACGTCAAAAACACACAATTTTGTGGAAACATCTATAGAAAGTTTTAACAAAGCTTAAATTAAATTTCAACTAAATTGTGAGAAGGCACAGTTAACGTCATAATGCTGCGCATAAAACCATGAACCTATTTTAAAAATTAGCAAGCTTTCTGGTTATACAATGTTAACATATTGGTATGTTCTACTTACAGTTAGGTAGGCAGGTATCTACATAATTACTTGTTTGCATTTGATTATTTCAAAAACGAACAACTACTTACGGTGTAAATAAGTGGATCAGAGGATTTCTGGAACTCTCGTCCACAAATTCCCTGTGCGTCTTCTCTTTGAGCCGGCAGGGGATTATGCAGGGGATTATTGGAAAAAAACATATCAAAAAACCTCTCATGGACGATTGACCATGTCGATTCTTTTTAGCAGTAGCTGTACCACCATAATAATGTAGGTATGTACAACATCTATATAATGTATGTACAACAGCCTCGAGTTTTGGGCTATTCCAGTTTTCCCCCTTGACAAATCCCCCAGTAAAACTGGAATTAATTTTTTAAAGTCCAGTTTTCCCCCTTGAGAAAATTTACTGCAGTCTCTTAATTATTATAATTTGTCTTATGGTTTCGCATCCCAGAGTGCCAAACGGCTGAAAACATTTTTTTTTATCTAAATTACGTAAATAGGTACGTACTTATTGAGAGGGAAATCCTTAGCTTTTGGAAGAAATTTGTATTCAATATTGTTGAAATCCTAGCAGGTTCATAACGCAGGACGTTTATAATTATAAATCAAAGCGAGACTAAGTCAGCCTGCCATTTCATGAATTTGGGCTTCTTTTTCACAAATATCCACCTTGGCTATTATCATGTATGCACAAACAAAGGTGCACTCTATATTTCATTATTCTCATCATCTGACGGGACAGACAAACCGACACGAACGGGAAGAGATCAGGTGCAGGACCAACGGCGATTATCTATTATTTTATAAACAGATTATGAAAATACTAGTGTCTGTCCACGGCTGCGCGTTATTTCTTTGGGAACATTTAAAGGTTATTTCTGTGCCATGAGAACTGATTTATGGAATAAAAAGTAGCATATGCTAAAGCATATGACTCAAGCGCCGTTAGCTCCACCTACATACCTCCGTAGAAAGTCGCAAAGATTTTCGACTCCTACGTCACTTGACCTCGTGGTGTAGTTGGTTATCACATTCCCGTACTGAGGGAAGGGTGCAGGTTCAAGTCCCGTCGAAGTCGAAAATTTTTGCGATATTATTTGATTTCTTAGAAATTAGAAAAAAAACAGAGTGCGAGGATTACGCACTATAATAACAAAAACCTTAGAACATTTATCTATCCACCCATCCAAACTTTCGCATCTATAATATTAGTGTGACGTGATGTTTTAACGCATTCACTGCCCAGCCTCGGTGGTGCGACCCGCAGGGCGCGCCGCTGGAGGACCACCATCGTGCATCGTGAGCCATGAAAGTGTTAGTTTTAAGTAGATATCCTGGACCACCCTACTTCCTGACAAAAGCCTTCCCAGCTTTTGACACCAGGCTATCGGCTGTTCTGACTAATCTCTGATCTGCTTTGTAGAAAAGAAAGCCTAACTAGTCTCATGTTGCTGTTCACAGGCGGCGCCAACTTCGTGAACCCATACTCGAGTGAGGAACGCACTGATCTCAACCAAGTATGGGTGGAGATCCCCACTGCACTGGTGGCTTTGGGGGGCGACGTTCACATTCAGGTTAGTACCAACAAAATGGTTGCTTTGAAGCAGCATTGCTCTATACAAAACAATTTTTATTCTACCAAACTTGTAATCAAACAACCAATAATAAACTTTTATTTAGAAATAAAAATTACTAGTGGCCCACGATGCTCTGTTTTGGTTTTCAGTAGAGAGTCTCGAACTGTCAAAATATGATCAGCTTATGCGACGGATGAAGTCGATCGATCGTGTACCGCCACACGTGTTCCAAAGTACATTTCCAGGAAGTAGATGATGGATTTATTACAGTGTCTTATGATATCCACTTCCATAGCTACGGGTATTGTCAACACGCACATAATCATATAGGTACTACTTTATTAATGACTAACACTATGTTTTATAGGTCCACGGCGCAGTCGGCCCAGGATTGCGGGTCCGTCTCGCCAGAGAAGACGACGAAGGTCGCATCCTCCTCGCGACGCTCCCTCTAGCCTTGGACGCTGAGAGCAGAGTCACTCTCCCTTGTGGGTACTTCAGCAGAGGAGGCGTTTATTACCTAGAACTCATCGCGGATAAAGACAGCTTCCTCACGGACTATGACAATAATACGGACACGTTTGAAGACAAAAATGGTTACGATAAACGTGATGTTGATAATAGGGATGCGGAAAAAAGTAGTAATAAAGTGAAACGTGAAATCACGCATGATGAAGGTAATGGAGAATTGAGTATCAGTGTTGATAGAGTGAAACGGGAAAGTGAATCAAAAGTGACCAAGGATAGTGATGAAGGCAATAGTAACACGATTGAAGTCAAAAACAGCTACGATAAACGTGATGATAAAAATCGAGAATCTTCTAAAAGTGATTTAAATGTGAAACGTGCGACTAAACATACTGATGATAAAAATAGTGGTAAAGCACGTATAGTGAAACGCGACGTAGACGACGGTAGTATAATGGACACGGGTGACAGCGTCGTCAAAACGTGGAAGTTTGACGTGCTCTGGCCTTCAGCCAACCTTGACGTGACGCCAGAACAGATACAGACGTATCCAGAGCGGCAGGTGAGTAAACGAAAAAAAACAGAAGGGGAACATTTTTATACCTGTTTGTTTAGCTCTTTGTTTTATTTGGCATCAGAGTAGCAAAATCATATCATGATTTTGGGCCAAGTATTAGATACGCGATTCAGCCTCACCGACAAAAAAAAACAGACTACTCGATGCAGCGTCACCAGCCCGAGCGTGACTGTCCATTTTCGTTCACTATTCAGAATAACTGCAGAGTAGGTCTGAAGTTCGCACTTTTATTATATTTTGGCGCCCTGTGTCGAAATATATCGATACCTCTGGGCTCAGAGGACGTAAAGGACATTTGGTCCAAATTGGGTAAATAATGCAGTTTTACTCAGTTTTTCATTATAACTGCATACTTAATGTCTTTTCATTTTAGATAGATAATGCTGTGTGAATTGTCCAGCATAATTTAATTATTATTTATTATATTATTTTTATTCAGGTGACGGCGATACTTGAGTTTCCGAGAGTGGTGTGCTCGCCAGTGGAGTCGAGCGCCGACTTCTGGCTGGAGTTGTTGTACTGCGGACACTCGAGCGGTGGGGCAGTGCTGTGTGATGGGAAGAATACCAGCTCACACGCTCATGTGCTGTATTCTGAACAGGTATCTAATCCCAAGAGGTTGATGAAAAAATTCAAAATTAAAACTAATTCATTATGAAAATGTGAGCGGGTGTACAAAAAACCTTGTTGGAAGGTGGTGGTTTGCATAAGATGGGTAATCCGGGACTACTTGTTACGTTAGAAGAAATTTCTTAAAATTTTTATTTCTTCCCCAATTTTATCGGCATAATATATATTTTTTTATAAAAATAAAGAGTGACTCGAGCCGTTTTCAGAAAAAGGTTCTGAAATAAATACCTACGCTCTGAACTATCTTTACAAATTCTGAATTTATATTTCTATTGTTTGATTTAAGAATAAAACCCCATTTCCAGCGTTCATCATTCCACCTTTCGATAAACAGGTCAATATTATCATCCATCGAGTATTCACTCTAATCTCTTCAAAGCAACAGACTTATTACGGCCTCGCTCCTTTCAATGTTAAATTAATTTACCAAGAAAACGGGTAAACTTGATAGCATTCACCAAGTTTATGTTAATTTATAAGCCGCCATATATCGGGATTGTCTCTTCAGAGTAATGAGTTAATATTTTACTGGCACTAATAGTGTTGCCATGAGGCAGGAGGGAAATAGCTTTGCACACAACCCATTCGTTTACTCAGGTAAATGAGATTCCAGATTTATGCTCTTAATAAAGAAAATGCAGAGCTCTAGGTGATATTAATCGGCATTATGAAGCAGTTTTAAATTGCGGCTGATTTAACATTTTTAACGGATGGGGCAGTTTTTCCGAGGGCTCTTATCAGGCGATTATTATGAAGTGGGGAATGCCTGGAGCAAATAGTTTTTGTGCTGAATAGGAGCACTATCAGATAAATAGTAGAGAACGGTACTGTATTAAGACTTAATGGTGCAAAAGTAACCACTTAGTAACGTTCCGCTCAACGATGCAAACGTAATAGGAGCTTTTACCATTTAGATAATGTTGACAGTTTTTCGAAGCTAACAAGCGCTTCTTCTGTGTACAATTTCATACGCATCGGAAATTCTGAAAATCCATGTTTTTCCAATAGAGTATCCACATTTTGGCCTTGTCATGAGTTTTGACTTGCTGGAGCTATAAGCCCCGGCTTATAATCCTTCAAATCAAATAAAACAAATGACATGTGAAAACTGTCCAAATGGATTATGATTCAAGTGGGGTTTGGGTAAAAATGTCACCAGGTAAAATTGTCATCGTAAAAATCTAGTGTAACTTTGTCATCGCTTAAATTATTTTAATATTTTTAGGGTAAGTTTGTCACTCCCAAGCACGAATCATAATCCATTTGGACAGCTACATATTATAAGATGTAATTTCTTGTGTCACAGATGCACGGTTTCCCTGGCCGGAGGACAATGACCTTGCGCTGTGAGCTGTTCGGTCAAGCGGGAGACTACGCTTTGACGCTGCGACCAGCCGCGGCCGCGGGTCCTCAGGATCTCGCTACTTCCTTCATCAAGGTAGGAGGACAGGACAATGACCCTGGGCTGTTAGCTGTTGATTTAAGACTATGCAATGGCACTGCACCAGCCACGGACGCGGGGCGTCAGAGCAGAACCTCGACTTACAAGTTTTTCTGATGCCCCAAAGAAATCTAGCTTTTGCACCACTTTAAATAAAATAACAACGCTGATAAGTCATACATAGGTATTGCCTACTTCATATCGTATTCAAAAAACGTCCATCCGTTTTGATAAAACCGCTCCCAAACGTGTCTTTGATCAAATTAACGTGAAGATTTTCCCTAAAATCGCAGAAGCGAGGGAAATTGGAATGCTCAGTCGTATTTATTAAAAACATCCATAAACATATTCGTAAGCTCTCGAGTAAACTTCGATAAATATTTACGAGAGCAGGTTACTTCCGGGATTACTCCATATTTTATCCCTCGAGTGTCTATGTACTGTCGAGAACAAAGGATTTCGTATTTGTGTATACGAGTGCACTCAAAAACATTTTCCGGTTAATTTTTCGATGGAATTTTGAGATTATCGTATTGTGATGGAGCTCTTGCTACAATGTCTAAAATGAATTTGAATTTGAATGCCATAAATTTCTTTACACCTGATCATCATCATCAAACTATATTAGTCCACTGCTGGACATGGGCCTCCCTTTATGAGCGAGGGAGTCCCCAAGAGTCTTTAACCTTTTATACCTACAGCTTGCAAAGCTCGTCTATCCTCAATATGTTAAAATATCTCCCAATCTATAACGAATTTTGCAAATCTACATAATTTAGAACCATATATGTTTACTTTCTAAACACCATTTCAATATTTAGGTAGGTATAATATCTCAACATAACACTTTAGCATCTGAATATCCTTTATACTTATTGGTATTGTGTTTAATTCTCTCGAACTCCCGAAGAAAGGTATCGCTATTTATTTAGATTTATGGCGGCGGCGGGTAAATTGTATCGCTTGAGAAACTTGATGGAGGTGGGCAGATTCGATACTCGAGAAAGGTTGTCTGTTTGTTGTGATATGAATCATTTTCTAGATATTCTAAGAATATGTAGAAAATGATAATGCTGATACGAAATATTTTTGAATGAAACTAATGAAATCGCGCATTTTGAATTCCGCATTTTAATATTTTGCCAGAACTTTCAATTTGGTAGTTTCGATTTACGTAGACAAGGTTCCATACCTTGTTGATATGACGTGAATTTTACTTTTTAACAAAATTTTAATTCTATGTTTTCAATAAAAATAAACAAAGAGAGGTAAAAAGCGTCTGTCAGCAATTTAATTCAGACTAACAAAACTCGGGCAAAGATTTAAAATCTTTGTACCTACTCAGGTCAAGTAGATGTCAGTGTACACTTGACTCAAAAGACGTCTGATAATCTATGTTGTAAACATGAAATACAGACTCATAAAAGTTATGTCGAGTTTTTGAGCCCACATTATGAGATACTAAAAGACAAGCCGCTACGAATCTCTCCAGTTATTGCAAAAATATGGCCATAAAAATATAACAACATCGGCCTATAAAACTCTAGCAATAATACGTTACTTAAAGCTCGAGAGCTTTTATGTAGATTGTGTCGAAATGATATTTTTATAGTGTGTAGGTATGTTGCTGGGGTATTAAAAAAGCCGTGATATTATTTTTCTTGCTGATAGGTGTAGGTAATAATATTATGCTTATGTATATTTAACGTTAAGTTGTCGCCTACCTCACCTCTAGACATTGCAACATGATTGCAAGAGTTTGGAAAAAGCCTACTTAATTTCAAATGTTGTTGCGAGTAGTTAGATAATAAATTAGACCTAGAGTGTTGTCGCGCGCTGATCAAAAGTAGTGGTTTTGGGACCATTTTTTTGGTTTATTATTGAGTTGTTGTTTCACATAAGGAGTCAAAAATTGAAAAAACACTGTCGATTTCATCCAATATTCATACACTGAAATGTCACACATACCCGGTCTTATCCGCTGACTTTGGTGTGTAGATTGGTGTGTAGGCATGGAGATATCTAACAAAAGAGTCAAGGAATGTTTTGAACCCTCGTGTCGTAATTTCATGAAACATAAGGATAATAGAACAAATAAAAAAACAACAAAGAACCCTTGAAAAGTAATCTCGCGGACGAGTGGTCCTCTTCTCTTTTGGTTAAGGGTGCAACTCGTCCGAATCTAAAACCTAGAGACTAGATTCGGACGAGATGTCTCTCTTCTCAAAAGTGAAGTGGGCAACTCATCCGCGGACGACTTTTAGTTTCGGACGTGTACTGTGTACCCTAATCCAAAATCACACTAATATTATAAATGCGAAAGTTTATAGATGGATGGATGTTTGTTACCTCTTCCCGCCAAAACTACTGAACAGATCGGGCTGAAATTTTGCATACAGGTAATTCTAATCCTGGAATCAAACTTTTTATCCCATAAATCAGTTCCCATGGGATATAAATCACCTTCAAACGTTTAAGTATAGAAACAACGCGTGCGAAGCCGCGGGCATAAACTAGTAACTTCATAAATCCACTTCTTTGTCCATTGCAGGCGGACTGGTCGGAACAATTCGTGTTGAACGTGCACGGCGGTTCCGTGTTCCCCTGCGGAGACGGAGTCAAGGTGTTGTTCCAATACCCCGAGTGTGTGCTGGAGGGGGCAGACCGGGTCAGAGTGTTCGGGAGGGACAATGACCGCCTGAAGTACGTTGCTGAGAGAAGAGTGCGAAGGTAAGGATGGTAGAAATATTTAGAAAAGTTAGTGAAAAAGGTGTTGTATAAATATGGTAGAAACTCCCTAATTCAGTGCCTGTTCGGTGCTAAATGTTGATGTCAGAGTCTCTCAGATTAATAAGGATATTTCAGTTTTCGTACACAGCATGGTGAAAACGGTAACGGGAAAATACCTTGAGCTGCAAGCAAGATCAATCGAGAACTGTCAATAATCGCTTCTACTCTGGGTGCCCACAAACTGTCAAAAATACTTATTGATTTCACGCAGAATTGCTTCTCGATCCCCGTCGCGTCGGCGCGCTCCTGCAAGCCTCACCGCCGAGGTTGGACAGTGAATACTTTAATCAAATACCGCTACCACACAGCACAAAAATGCGCATTGAAATATGGGCTTAAACTACGTAACTTTAGATACATTTTCAAAATGGCAAAATGGCTTCCCACAGGCTTTAAAGGAGTGGTCCGCGAGCATTTTGCAATACTCATACTCATTTATACGCCGTAGGTGCTCCCAAGGCACACTTGGAAATGTCAGTTTAAATATACAACATGGGTATAATATAAATATAGGATCCGGCGACGAATGAATTTCCTATACAAACGTAGTACCAAAATGATTTTATAATTTGAGAATTTTCACCATGGTTTGTTATTATTTGTATTAGAATAGTTTTTATTTAGGTTCCTGCCAGAAGCTTTTTTCAATAAATTAATATAAAAAAATTAAATTAATTAATATAAAATGCATCTAAATGTTACGAGTTTATCGCCAATGTTTGAATGTACATTTTTGTGCTGTGCTGCAGTGGTTCTTTCCAGGTGTGAGACAAGCTTTATTCATCAAAAAACTGGCGCTTCGTGTGTAATTAGTCCAGAGAATCCAAGTGATAATCTAAACTTCCGCGAACTTCGTAGAAACATACCGAAGTTCCGCCGCAAGCTCTCGTAGTCCGAGCTCAGCGAAGGTGAAGGACTTCTCAGCTTATTTTGTAACGTATCCCACTCCAGGGCATATTAATTACTTGGATAGTTGTTGGAACTCTGGCCGCTGGGCAGGCCTCTGCCACAGAGTTCTGTAGACGATTGCCTTGTAACATTATACCTACATAGATATATATTATTTTTTAATTATACAGGGAGCCACGGAAAGGGCCTACTAAGCCGACAGGGGGTTATTCTGTCTGGGCCCGAGGGGATCAACAGAAAATAACGATTTTTTTTATTTCGAAATAATGCTGGCCAAATGGCCGTTACTACCCCATTATCTATCCCACTGCTCGTCATTTGACAACTAAACCTTAGTTAAGAGCTAAAATCCAGACAGCGTCGTCCCTAATGTGGCTAGAGCTTGTATCATGGATACCATCAGTAATGGATTAATTTGTAAAGTATAAAGACATAAAATAAATGGGAGTAAATTTATTGGTATTTATTTTAAATATTTGATCAGCTGGAAAATTCAGCTTAAAAACTACTTGAGCAGCATTTTAAGTTTTGATCGGCTGTAAAATAAAAACCACCAGCAACACTTGGTCGGCCACTAAATTATTTTTGGTCAGAAAATAAATAGCTGTTTGATCGGCAAAATTTATGTTTTGATCAGCAGAATTAATTATATGTTCTGCAGGATTATACAATTATTTTTGATCAGCCAAAAATTGATTTTTTGATCAGCAAAATTAATGTTTTGGTCAGCCGAATAAGAAAATCGTCGAGCTGAAAAAAAAAAGGTATAAGCCATAATCAATGGGTTTTCTTTTAAATGTATGCTCAACTAAAACTTTATATTACTGCGATTTTATGGAAAAAGAGCATTTTAACACTTTCATGGCCCAAGACGCAGACGAGACTCGACCCTCGTGTGGCGGCTGGGCAGTGAATGCGATGCAATACACTAACACTTTCATGGCCCAAGACGCAGACGAGCCTCTCGACCCTAGTGTGGCGGCGGCGGCGCACCCCTGCAAGTCGCACCGCCGAGGCTGGGCAGTGAATGCGTTAAAGAAGGTGGGGTTTTCATAGTCGAGTTGATACAGAGGCACGTAGGAGGTAGGTAGGTAAGGTACCTATTTCTACCTTACCTATTTTTTTTGTAAAATGGTATCAATGTGCTGAGGACCCTTGTTCGTTGTTGGCCATGTCTGTCCTGTGTTTGTGACACCGGCACGGCAGTGACAAACAAACGTACGTAGGAGATAGGTAGGTAGGTACCTACCTTACCTCGCGTTGTTGTTAGCAACTGAAGGAACCCTTGATTGTTATTGGTCATGTCTGCCCGTGTGTGGTGGCATAGGTAGTGGCATAGGTACGTACAAACGAACGTATAAGATAGGTAAGGTACCTTACCTACATACCTATTACCTACGCGCAAAGGTTGCGCAGTGTAGGTACCACCTACCTTATTTTAATGGGTCAAAGGGACGCGACTTTAATGCACCATCAGTACCTACATAAAACATTAGGCAAGCAATAACACTATTTTTCACGACTCATTGGGTAGGTAGGTAGTTTGCGGGTGTCGTCGGCATTTTGACTCACTCATTCAGACATTTTGGATTTCAGGGTACCTATTAGTACATTTAATTTTGTTTTTCACAAAAGTTCGTACATATTTACTTAGGTAAGTAAGTATATCAGTACTTACTTACTTCAGTAAGTAAGTACTTATATCAGTTATCTAGCCGTACCTACCTACCTATAATACAAGCTCTGCTTTGCTTGGTGCTAGATAATGCTGTGTGAATTGTTCAGCATTAGGAAGGTACTTATTGGTAGATACCTACCTGGGTAGGTAGGTTTTTATTTCTTTCCATTTCATTTCTATAACCAGTTTTTAACGAGTTAAGTACCTACTCCCAAAGATTTATATCGTTAAAGATACCTATGTCCTATTTATACCTAAGTACGATTTATCTAGCTATATAGTGTATATTGTATTAATACAATACACTACATACCTAGATAAATCGTACAAACATTTGTCTCATGGCGGGAATCGAAGCCACAACCTCCTCCTTCCTACCGACTCCGCGACGCTGCCGCGCCCGCCGGCGCGGCGGCGCGACGGCGGCGGCGCGGCGGCGGCGGCCAGATGACTGCACAGGTAGCAGGGCATGCATGGGTGGTTTTGAGCGAGCCGCCTCTCTCAGCGAGCAGAGCCGTTAGGAACATTATCTATGACCTACGTATTTCCGAAAGATATTTCCCAGTCAAAAATCCTAGAACCTGGCCGGGTACAGCGCCACCTCCCGGGTCAAGTTATAAATCTAGACCATCCAGTGACCCACTCTAACACACCATTAAATAAAATGCCATCGAAATCGGTCCAGCCGTTGAGGAGGAGCTCAGAGACAACATGTAGATAGATAGCTACAGAAGATTATTAATAATGAAGGGTGTATTAAGATTAGCAAACCAAAATTAATTTGACAGCTCGCCAAAACATTATAAAATCCGAACGAGGATTTGCTGATCTTTTTCATTCAATTAATGCTGCAATATCATTTTAAAGGCATGCAAAAATTTCATTAAATACGAATCACGATTTGCTGCTGCTTCACTAGTATATTGCTGCACAAATATTGAATTTACTGTGACATAAATTTTTAAGCTGCCCACTGGCACATTAGTTGCTGATCAATTCAGTCATTTTTGCCGACCACTAGCTGCGGCTCAAAATATTTTTTCTGCTTGCAAAATTAATTTTTCGGCTGCCCAAATTCTCTTTAATCTGCTGATCGTTTAAATGATACCCAAAAAAATTGATTGTTTTGAAAAAACTAAAACTTCAAATTTCGCAGCATGAGCATTAGCCCCACCTGTTTAATTTTTATGTAAATAACCTCATAGATGGTCTCAGCAGTCAACCTATCGGGTGCTATATTGATGGAACTTGTGTGAATAACATTAGCTATGCTGATGATATTATTATGGTACTGCTGGCACCATCTATCAGTGCACTTAGAAAACTAATAGAGATATGTAAGGCGTATGCTGGGAGTCACGGTCTCCAATATAATGTGAAAAAAGTGAATTTATGGTATTTCCACCAAGGAATGAAAATACCAAATATGTACCAGTTTGTATGCTAGATGGTACCCCATTGAAACAGGTCTCTAATTTTAAGTATCTAGGCCATATAATTAGTGATAATCTTAGTGACGAAATGGATATAGAGAGGGAGCGAAGGGCGCTGGCTGTGAGAGCTAATATGTTGGTTCGAAGGTTCTCTCGTTGCTCAGAAGAGGTCAAAATTAGTCTATTCAAAGCGTACTGTCAAACCTTCTACACGAGTAGCCTTTGGATCTCATATACTCAAAAAGCAGTGAACGCCCTTCGCGTCCAGCACAACAATGCGTTTAGGATGTTGCTGAAGCTCCCGCGGTTCTGCAGCGCCTCCGGCATGTTCGCCGAGGCGCGCACCGACGGCTTCCACGCCTGCATGCGGAAGAAAACCGCCTCACTGCTGCGCAGGGGCGCGCGAGCTCTAACAGCATCCTGAGCTCATTGTCCGATAAATGGGACAGTCCAATGTTAAGGCACTGTATTCGAACAATGCTGCGTTAGGATTCGAACTGCAGGGTCAAACTTTCTGGACTGATCCCTTTTATATCATACCTACCTATAATGCCCTGTGCCTACTAACATAGTATAAGTTTGTACTAATTATGATATGGATCTCTGTGTCTGAAATAAAAACATTTTATTTTATTTATTTTTTATTTTATTAGCATTCAGCACGCAGCCAGCGTCTTAGGGACGCTTCCGACTGATGTTGATATGAATCAGTTGAGCTACCTGTAGATTGTTTGCAATAGTCTGCAGTTAGTTCAATTGTTTCAATTGTAATTACTAGTGTAATTTTCTTTGTGAATAAATGCATCTGTCATTAAAAAAAAAACTTCAAATTCATTATTCGTATTTACACTGTTTTATAAATTGTTCCGGATAAATAGTAATCCCTTGGAAGTAAAATTTTTGTAGGACCATCTCGGGATCATACAAAAGTGAAAGAATTTTTTTGTCACGTAGAAATCGGCAAATATAAAAAAAGAAAACATACATACTAGCCGAACATACAACCTCCTCTTTTTATGAAATCGAAAACTGAAATTTTGTGTACTAAACTGGAAAGGGAATACTTTTTCCCAGCAATGAAACACTATTCCTATATATAAACATGCAAGAAAACCAATTTGATCAGGAACAATTATGTGCAGATCACTGTGCACATTAAAACATTGTGCTGCGAAATCAAACTCGCATTTTTGTGCGTATTAGGTGGACTTTCGACCACTACTCGACTACAGGTCGTCAGTTAATGGCAAGGCTAAGAGCTATACACTCTTCACACCCATGATTGTTCTTATAAAAACAGATAGTTACCTATTATGATAATGCCGGCAACAAAAGGGACAGCTAAGCGGAACCTCGCCAGATTTGTATTGCAAATGGCGCTGGCGATGGTCTATTATCGCCCTAACGCCGCAGTTACGTTTCATGTGCTATAGTTTGCAATATAATTTTATGGGATAGGTAGGTAGTAGTGTTGTCTGCATCGTGTGGGAGGGATTGTATTGGTTTTTAGCGGACGTAGGTAGGTTTGAATCCTGTCTTCAATGTCTACTCGAATTATGCGTTCTCTACCGCGAAATTTTTTTATTTTTATTTAAGTTTTATATTTACTTTCAACAGTAAAATCATACATGCATGGTGAAAAATGTGGTCCAAAGTTGGTCACCCGGAATTTATATGCTAATTATGATAAAGTTATAGAAAAAAATTATTTGCAAAAATACGTGTTAACAAAGATGGTAAGTAATTTATGACACAACATGTTTGACCAATTTATACCTATCGATATGCAAAAAAAATATGTCGAGAGTATGGCGCCTGAGATATTCCCTTTAAAACTGTTATTAGCTCTTTGTGTTCTCTGAAAACGTACTCCTATCGTCTAGATATCTGTTAGATCGTACTCTAAATCACCGAAGCTTGATGAATTCGAAAATTAATCTAGTTAGAGTTAGTGATTTTAATTTAATTTTGTACCTACCTAATGATAATTTATTGAGTGTATTCTGGTTTTTATGTGACATGAATTATTATTGAAATCTATTTTTATGGTAACTAACATAGTATATAGGTATTTGTACTAACATTTATGGTGAACAACCGAAATAAATGATTTGAATTTGAAGCTAAAATCACCGGCAATGGCACCATCATTACGAAACTACATCGGTAATTAACGCACAAGCCAAGTCAACAGCAACGGCGGGATAATCGAAGTGCGCTAATTGTAGCACAAATACTTGCAACGCTAATCATTGCGGATGGTCGAACACCATTGTTGATCATAGATATAAGTAAAATTATGTAGATATGATACGTTCTCCCAGCGCTAACTAAATAACATAAATAACTCAACAGTCTGATAGGGGTTCTGGCTGATAAACATTGCAGTAAACTGCATAGGCACTGGATGTCAAGCCTGATCAACCCCTGTGCCAAATTTATTCTATAAATTAATTCTGTTATTAACGACTGTGTACCTTTATTGTTTGATTATCTGGGCGACATTTACTACTCTGATCTATGGATCTTTGTGTGTCTAATTAATAAATGAATTTGAATAAATACCTTTGCTGTGTTACAACCAATCGCAAAGACACGGTATTTCCAATCTTTTGCAATATACCTACCTAATGAACAATAAAGATGGAAAGATGTACGTAGACCGAAATGCGACCGAGACAACAAAACGCACGCAAATCACGACCGCCGGGGGCGCCGCCGCCGGTCCGACAATGACTGAGGTGGGTGAACCTAATTGGACCTAATTTAAGCGTTCCACCTTAGGGAAACTAGTACTTACCCGATCTCCCGAATTTTACTTACATCGATGTTGTTGATTGCGGTTCGTTTCTAGCCAAATGGATATTGAATTTCTCTAATTAAATGAATAGGTAGGTAGATTATTAATTGGATGGTTTGAATAGTTATGATAGGTTAACCCATCTGATAAATAAATGGATATATGTACTAGTTTTTGCCCGTGGTTTCGCACGCATTTTTTCTATGGAATCTTTTGAAGGTTATTTAGATCCCATGGGAACTGTTCTGTTCTCCACACAGAACCTTTTCCTTTTTTAAAAGAGTCGATTGAAGATCGAAAGTTTTTAGTCATGTTTTCAGCCCAAGATCTCCGTAACTACTACTGAGTAGATTATGATGAAATTTGGCTCACATGCAGAATTTATTCTGGGGCAGGCTGAAAAAGGGTATTTCTTAGAAATACCCTACCTATTGCGAAAGACCTTGAACGTTAGAAATTTTCCGCCTCCACTGTTATGAGATTTTCTGGATTATTAGGGTTCATTGAGATTCTGTGAAGGGTTCGGTTCGGTGGTTTTATTTTATGCCATAATGTTGATAATGTTGGCTAATGGGCTGTAGCAGGACTTCCGGCGGGGATCGTGGGTTCACTTCCGGCCGTGCACTAATGGATTTTCTTATGGGAAAGTGGTTTCATGCAAATAAGTAAGTTGGAGATTCACATTGCTTATCGTAGAACCTACCTATTTGTGTTTTGAAGAATGGTTATGGTTCTTAGGCCCTTATTTGCTCAGTCATCGATCTTTGCTTGAGTAACGATCTAAATAGCATACAGATCACTCAAGTATAGATCTATAGCATACAGATTACTCAAGTAAAGATGTATGACTGAGCAAGCTATCATAATACGACCCTTAGTCTTATAGAAACTTAAACCAGTAAAGTACTTAAAAATGACTACCTAATTCCCGAAAACTCTACCAGCTTTATGAGGTACATATCACTAGATAGGTTTACAAACAGAAGCAGCAAAGACGAAGTAACATTGTCTAATCAGTGGATATGTAGAATTATTATTTTCACCACTCTCGCTCGAAAACGGCGACTTTGCTATTAAAAAAAAGTGAGCAAATCGGGTTTCGCTCACATGTGGAATAAGATAATATTATTAAACTTGTTGAAAAATTGAGAAAAAGCCTTTATTCACGAAGAAAATTATACTACTATTTACAATTGAAACAATAGAGCTAACTGCAGACTGTTGCAAACAGCAGGTAGCTCAACTGATCCATATCAATACCAGTCGAAGGCGTCCCCAAGACGCTGCTGGTTGCATTGCCACGCTGTATGGCAAAATATGTATGATAAAATTAATTTGAAATCAGTGCAATGCAACCTTCATTGAAAAAAAATCTTTCGTTCATGGTTTGAAAGAGGTTTATAGCATTTGTCCTCCAAGATTGTTAACCAAAACTTTTTTAATTAAGTACTGAATTTAACAAAAACCGAAGAGCCTCCTACCCTCTCAGTACTCAGAGCTCCTACCCTACGGACTCGACTCCAAGGGGAGCAAATATGTGGGCTCTGTCGAGACCTGCATACTTGCGAACGAACAGGCCTGCAATTTGGCATGTTTTTATTTTATCGTATTGTTTTGTCAACAGAGGCCAGCACACGGCTTCGTTCGACTGCCGACTGTTCAGCGAGCGCTACCCGGAGTACTGCTTCGTGTACGTGTCCCAGGCGGTCACGGGCGCCGTCGCGGATGTCAGGATGGACTGCCTGCCCACGCTTGCCGTCACCGGTAGGGTTCAATCTATTCAAATATCAAGTATATAGAGGATCGCCTCGCGATTTCACCCGCGTATTTCTCGTTCCCGTGGGAATTCCTGGAAAAATATGGCCTATGTCACTCCCTGAAAAGTAAACTTCCTAACGGTGAAAGAATTTTTCAAATCGGTTCAGTTGTTTCGGAGCCTATTCAAACAAACAAACAATCAAGTCTTTTCTCTTTATAATATTAGTATAGATCAATGTGCTTTATAATGTGATATATAATATATGGAAAGAGCTATGCTCGGAGCATGCTCTCTCTCTGAAGGATAGGATTCGTAACAAATACCTACATCCGAGGGAGAACCAAAGTTTTCGACATAGCCCAAAGAAATAGCAAGCTGAAGTGGCAGTGGGCCGGCCATATCTCGCGAAGAACCGACAACTGCTGGGGTAAACGTGTTCTTGAGTGGAGACCACGACTCGGCAAACGTAGTGTATTACGTCCTCCAGCCAGGTGGGATGATGACCTGCGAAAGACTGTAGGCAGATGCTGGATGCGGCAAGCTGAAGATAGGGCACTATGGCTCCATTTGGGGAGGCCTATGTCTAAAATAGGCTGATGATGATGATGATGATTTGAATGCAATTTTCAGTGTGAAAAAATATATTTGGGCTGTGATGGTGATGGTCTGTGTTGTGTTGTTTATCCAGCAGGGGGCGCGGGTGGGTGGGGCGAGTGGTCCCCCTGGTCGGCGTGCCCCGCGCCGCAGCACTGCTCGACCAGGACCCGCTCCCGGCATCGCTTCTGCGACTCGCCGCCGCCGGCCTACGGAGCTAAGTATTGTGAGGTAGGTTTCGTCTCTAGCACAGTACCTATATTGTTGTATGCAAGCTTATTTATCAAAAATCTTTAATATTTGCTGATTTTATATACGAGTATTACTTTGAATCGAGTTTGCATCCCAGATAAATATTTAACCTCCGACGCAAAAAGATAGGGGTGTTATATGTTTAACGTGTCTGTCTGTGTATCTATGTATCTGTCTGTGGTATCGTAGCTCCCAAACGGATGAACCGATTTTCGTTTAGTATTTTTTAGCTTACAATTTTTTTCATTACATCTGACGGGTTACCTCTTATAAATAAATCAATATTTACGTGAGATCTAGGTAAGTAAAGCAGCCATGATTGGGCATGCAAAGTGTTGAAAAGAAAAAATTAAAAACGAAGAGTTCTACTTTGGATAGAATTATTAAAACAATAATCTCTCTTGGATAGAATTATTAAAAAAAATGAATACTTACCTTGAAAATTTTACTATAAAAACTATCATAGTTTGACGAATTCATCATGGATGCATGCGGGTTAACTACGAACCTTATTTGTGTTGGAAGAACACCAACGTTTCATCCCTTAAGGGGATACCTACCCTCAAATTGCTTATTTTCAACTCCGTCGGACCTCCATATCTTCCAAACTACTGAATATTTAACTTTGAAATTTATATTATTATATGGTAAAGTTCAGGACGTATTCTATCGATCATATGTTTTGAAAACACGATTCCATAAAATTTTCTCGATAGAAAAAAATCGCAAAGTTACCTCTAATTTTTTAAAACCCTAATAACAAAATAAAAATAATAAAAATAAAAACCCTAATTTCTAAAAAATAATAAAAATAAAAACCCTAATAAAAATAAAAACCCTAATTTCTCAATAAATACAGATGATACGATCTTGAGATTAAGCATAGTAATTGAGCTAAGTATAAAGAACATTTTATATGTTGCCTTTTATTCAATTAACTATTCTAATGTTTTTGGGGAGCAAATAACTACTAAAAACTTGATTTTTGGGCTTACTCGCTCTGTCCCGCTCCTGTGAACGCGAAATCCTATGCCTATCCTCTTCACACAATAACGAGGTAGGGTACCGCCTTAAGGACATCTTCAGGGTGAGTGCGGTTCTAGACGCGCGCGTTCCGCATCTCTCCGAGCACTACGCACGAGTGCGCGTTGAGCCCGCGATGTGAGCGCGGGGGGCGGGTATTGGGGGGTGCGCTGCTTGTTGATGCTGCAGAGCGTGACAGTCATCTTCTCGTAAAGATCCTACTGAAGATGACTCTCACGCTCTGCAACATCAAGGGGGTTCCTCCAACACACATACGGCTCGTAGTTAACCCGCTTACATCCATAATGAACCTTGAATATTACTAACTTTTGTCCCTAATCGTGTAATAAGCATGTTTAGTTCGGTAGAACTTATGGGTGAGTTCCACGCGTGGAAAGCCAAATTTTAAATGACTACCATTTAGTGCAGAAGAAGTTCTAGCCACTTTTTCAAACATATTCGTCGATAATTTTTAATTTAATTTCAACTGTCTTGGGGATTGCAGTTATTCGGGGGCAACCTGTATAACAGCAGCCCCTTCTCTGATTTACATGTAATAAGTATGTATGCCTCATAAATTCCCCTTATTTGAAGTTTGTAACCTCCTTGTTTACGGTTGTCACGGGAACTGTCACCTGGCAACAGTTACGTCAATAAATTGTCATTGTCACGCAAAGACTCGCGGAATCACACAATTTTTAATATATTTATTTTGCGCAACAAATTGTTTTAAATCATGGCTCCGAAAAAAGACAAAGGAAAAAAAGGTGATGAACCGGCAAAAAAAGAATCCGGCTTCACGGAAGTTGAAAAGACCTTCTTGGACCTGCAGCTGGCTGAATGTAACAGGAAAGTAGCTCGCCTTCGCACAGCCGTTGATGATTACGAAGTACGGAATGAGGAGCTGCAAAAAGCTTACGACAAACTAGACGAAGATCGAGCGGACATTATCGCTTTCTTGAAGAAAACTCTCAACTTAAAGAATGAAGAGAATACTGAACTCAAAGACAAAGTCAAAGGCCTCGAAGAAACAAGAGAAATCGAAACTGCTCAATTCAAGGAAACCGTGAATGAACTTGAAAAAAATTTCACCTATATGAAGGATCAACTCACATCCGAAAACAAACTTTTAGCGGGTAAATTGAATACACTAGAAGAGTTCCGAGCTATCAGAGACGATTTAATGAGGAAGTTTGAGAGTCAAGAACAAGCGTTCAAAGATCAAGAAATGAAGTACAAAAGAATCATTTATGACGCTGAAAAGAAGTTTATTATTGGGAAAGATAAATTAAAGAAGGAAATGGAAGCCCGTCTCCTACAACTCGCTCAAGATTTTCAAGACGCTACTGAGCTTAGGATCGCTGCGTCAACGCATCGGGTCATCCGAGAGAATATTGCTATAAACAATGAATTGGACAGTATTTTATCCACCCAAGCTAAGCTAGCTGAACAAAATGAAAAATACAAAGAAAATGAAAGAGACGCTCGCGTTGCCATGGAACTAGCCGAAGAAGAAAGAGATAAAGCTATCAATAAGAACGTCGTTCAACTTAAAGTTATTGATCAGTTGACAAACGCTTTCCAAGAAATAAAGAAAGAAAAAGCATTGTATGAAAAGCGTACCTTTGATCTTGAGAATTTGAACGCCAAAATCAATAAACTGACAAAAGAAAATGAAACTTTGTCGCTGAATGTTCGTATTCTTGAGCAAAACTTACACGCGCGCTTGAGTGATCAAAATAGATACATGGTTCAATCATCAAAAATGACAGCAGAATCTAAAAAATTAAAGAGAATTCTCAAAGAAGCTGCATTCGCTGTTCAAGCTGCGCTTAAGCTAGACAACTGGGCAACAACTGATCCCTCTAGAGAAATAATGGACAGACAATCCTTACTCCAACGCTTGCTGGAAATCGTCAGTCAGTACCGTGAGATCACTCGAGCCGAGTCTATGGACACTATTGCATCTTTCGGCAACGTTTACGAAGAAGGTGACCTTGGCTTCGTTCCGAAACCAACTATAAAGAAGTCTGCCATGTCAGCCGCTGTATCAGTTAAAACTTCTAAAGAACTCGTAGAAGAGAACGAAGTTTCAAGTGAGCCATCACTTTTATCATCTTCGCTTGGAAGCATCAAAACAATACCAAGTGTCCAGCTTGTGCCACCATCTTCCGGTGCGAGCTTGGCAGCTAAAGATAGTCTCCCATCATTTATGTCATCGACTAGGTCTAGCGTGTCTGAAAACGCAGCAGGAGAAATGGAAGAAGAAGATGAAGAAGCTGGTATCCAGAAGAAGCTTGAAGCGAGCAAACTAGAGATCCAGAAATCTATAATGAAGGATCTCGCTTACTCGATGGTGTCGTTCAAATCGCAGGCTCGTTTTGAAGATTTTACATCGAAGGACGATATAGTTGGAGATAAAACAGAAGGAGACCAGAAAGTGAAATGGGACCAAGATGTTCCTGATACAGAGGAGGGTCAACAAAAAGGTGAAGAAGAACCAGCGGCAGATAAGGCAGACGATGTGAAAACAGGAGAAGAAGAAAAGGTGGAGGGAGAAGCGAAGCAAGAAGTATTATTAGAGGGAGAAGAGAAGAAAGAAGAACAAGTAGACGGAGAAGAAAAGCCAGTACCAGCTGCTGATTAAATGCGGTGAACAGGGTTACGATAAAAATATATAATTTTGGATTAGCTTTAGAGAAAGAACAAAAAGATGACAAAAGAATATGATTTAGTTTTTTTTTTAAATATATTGAATTTTTTTAGTAGCTTTAGTGAAGTGAACTATTTATTGTAGAAAAAACGTTAGTGTTTTCAATAAAAACGCCTGGCTTTGTACACTCTCTCGTCTATTTTTATTGTTTTAGCTTAGTTGATGATTTAAGTAAAGAAACTCATAAATATTTGCTTAATTAAACCTATTGTACTTGTGTTTAATTTGTAAATTATCTTTGTTAATTGTATGTGTGTCTGTAGTACCAAATAATTTTTTTATCTATCTATCTAAATGGAAGTAATAAAATAACGATATTTTTAGTAATCATGAACTTTAATAATCAAATTTCAAAGTTATAGAAATGTGACATTTTAAAAATTGTCCCCCAGTACTGGCCAGCTTAACATGTTCCCTGTGCATGACCCATCGGTGGTGCATTTTGAGGTTCTCACCGTACGTGCATGTCCCACATATGGGGCACGAGCGCTAACAAGTTCAAAGGCCTGTAAACATGTACACGCGTGAACTTATTCACTTTTTGGCATACATGTGTAGCCAAGAAATTAATTAACAAGAAACCCGGAGGACTTTTCATTTGAGACAGCCAGTATCCCACTATCATAAGTGCGTTTGCACGTAGGAGGTCGACTTTATAATCATGGCTGCACAGGGAACGTGAAATGCTTAAAGGAGACAAAAATCTCAAACATATTGGTTCGAAAATAGCAGTCGTTTCTGCTCGCGGTTTCGCACGCGTTATTTTTATGGAAACGTTCAAAAGTTATTTTAATCACAATTGGAACTGATTTATGGGATAAAAACCTATGTCGCATACCCTAGGTTCTATTTCGGGTCTTGAACTACATACACCTATGCAATATTTCCACCAAATCCGTTCAGTAGTTTTGGCGTGAAGAGGTAGCAAACATCCATCCAAACATTCAAACTTTCGCATTTATAATATAAAAGTGTGAATGTGATGATCCTCTTTTAACTTGTTCTAAACAGATGCTTTTTTAATAATAATAAATTTTCATTCCGTTTACTTAACCTGCAACTCCTGCAACCTGTTCCCTCAGGGTCAAGCGGTAGAGCTAGCGGCTTGCGAGTGCACAGCCATCCCTTGGGCTGGCGACTCGTCCGTGGTGATGGCAGAGGTCGGCTCCAAGTGTCGCTGCGGGTGCATCCTCCACCTGGCGCCGACACCGAGGCTGCTGGCTGGGTCGCTTAGAGCGTGCCAGCTGCGGTCCTTCTGGCTTCTTCAGGTAAGATCAGCATCAGCACTGACACCTAGATTTTAGCTACTCTAGAGTAAAAGGCTGACGCGGAGCTGGGTGGATTGGAGAGGAGCGGACCGTAAATTGGCCAATCACAGTACTCGAAATTTCCGCTTCGCATCAGTGGAAACAGTGTAAGTGGAGCGGAGTGGACTTTTAAATAAAATATAGATATAAACACGCGGCCCCGAGCCAAACAGAACGGAGTCGGGCAGGCTGTGTTGCCGTAATGGACTCCGCTCTGCTTCAATGGAAACAACTGCTCTTCTCCGCTCCACTCCACCCAGCTCCGCGTCAGTGATAACGCACACGTAGGCTCCCAGTGCCTGTTCGTGCATCCTCCATCTGGCACCGATGCTGTTGCTACTTGCTGCCTCGCTTACAGCTTGTCAACTGCATTCGTGCTGGCTTCTTCAGGTCAATTCTATGGAAATTAAAGAAAACAAATAATTAGCCGATTATTTCAAAAATGAAACATTTGCCCAGCAGCAGTACAAATAGTTGCCGCGTGGTGCCGGCTTAGAATTTGCACCACCCCATTTCTTCCCGCAGTGTCGTAAGAGGCGACTGAGGGATATCCACCGGGGGCGGGCAGCAGCGCCTCCTGTAGAGCAAATCTACTACCGAACTGCGATCCCCAACCTGCATGCCCAGCGTGGGGATTGTGGGCATCACAACCTGAGATAAAGCCCTTACGGCGTTTATCAGGAGGCCTGCGTCCAGCAGTGGACCAATATAGGCTGTTGAGGTCGAGGTTGAGGGAGTAGAACTAAATTCAGAATATTTATAGGTCAAGCTTTATTATTCCTTTGGAATTAAAATGCTAGATATTCTACACACCACATCACCATCACCAGCCTATACCACAGATTAGATAACGTAACAGATACCTCACTTACTCGATTTAACCAATCTACTTTGAGTCTTAAGGGAGAAGAAATAAAGTTCGTAACGCTCTACTCGCTGTTAGCGAGGCGGCTCGATCAAAGCCACCCGCGCCCCCCTACCTCTACAGTTCCCTCGCCGGCCCTTGGCTTGACGGTAGGGTTGACCATCGATAGTTTTTCTCCAAGTGCGGATATTATACTTTAAGTGCCTTAACTCTCTCATACAATATAACTAGGTATCCCACCTACTTAATAAATAAGTCCGTGAACAAAAATAAACGTAGAATAAAAAATACATTTTAATTATTAGAGAACATTGTAAGCTAGGTAAAAGGTATTATTATTGCTAGGTAGGTAGCAGCTGCTTATATCCTAGGATATAATTGAAATATTTTTGTGTCAAGACATTATTTTCTGTACGTAGCAGGTATGTACAGATGTGTCATACGTATGTACAGAAAAAATTGTACACTCAAATGACAAAAGATAGGTAGGTAGATGTAGCTGACATATTAGAAATTATAGGTATTAGACAAAACTTATCGTTCGGCTTGCGGCTCGCGCGAGCCGCACGCTCGCGCGCGGCGGCGGCAACCTTTGACAGTACCACCGCGGGGTGGTAAGTAAACTGTAGGTATATAACTCAAAACTGAGCGCGAGTGACGGAGCACTGCCTATACTAGCAACTGGACATAGGCCTCTCCTTTATTTATTTATCTATATAAGTTTCATAGTAATAACTTATTTTATCTACAGCTAACTTAAACCGTAATTCGGTTTGTCCGTCACTATGTACCTTCCTACGTAAGTAGGTAGTTTAATACATTCAACTCGTACACTTACTATTTTAAATTAATAAAAATAAAATAAACACCCACCGAAATTTCACGTCAATAAATTTTCGTCAAGTAATTTCACGTCGAAATTTCACGTCAGTTCACTTTCACGTCGTATCTCTCTCGTCTAGAGACGATAGAGCGCTATGGCGCTCATTAGAGAGTCTTTACCCAGTGCTTTGACAAACCTAACATAGGCATAAAATCTCTGTTACCTAGGTAAGATAAGTAACAAATTTCTAAATGTAAGATGATCTATCAAACTTTGGGGCATGGTGACTACACAAGGCTTACGTTTGGGCTATCTAGATGAAGAAAAAAAATCCAACACTAATAAAAAAATCCTAACATAATTTGAAAAACACACATAACCATTTACTACTGTTTTGCTTCTATATTGAAAAAGAGGTTAGTAAATGTTTAAAATTTCGACCAGCTTAGATTTGGGTCAATTTTGTCACTTGCATTGTTGTCAACAGTTCCCTGTTCTGGGTAGTCATCGAAACAATAGCTTCATGAAATACTTGTTATTACAAAATAAACTACAGTGCCCGGAACAGACCAGCAACCAATTTCCGCTCGTAACGCGGTTGTTCTGCCGGTTGACGAGCTATTACTAATTTAATTGCTCTCAAGTTGCGACAGAATTGCAGGAGCGTTTACACTTGAGACCGGTCGAGTAGTTAAATACATTGGGGTAGGTAACTATAGTCTATTACTAACACAGAGCCTATACAAATAATAGTCAATTCTACACAGAGAACAAAACACGGATATACGAGAGCAACACCAGCCACATATATGATATCTGTGATATGATAACGGTGTTTTTGTATTCTGCGTGAAGCTATGTACTAATGTGTTTTTTGGGTAAAATAAATTATTTATCTCTCTCTCTCTGTCTCTCTAAAACCTGTGCACTGCTGGAGTCAGGCCTCCCATAGCGCTTCGATTTAGGGGTTAAGACCCGGTAGAAAATTGTTCTGTTAACAATGTTGTATATTCTAAAATGCTAAAAGGTATCCGAGCTCGTTGAACTTAGCAGCTCTGTCAAGTAAAATAGGTATACATTGCAGATGTAAGCGGGTTAACTACGAACTTTATTTGTGTTGGAAGAACACCAACGTTTCATCCCTTATCGAGGGACAACTTCAGGGTGAATGCGGTCCTTTCCGAGCGCTACGCTTACATCCGCAATGGACCGCAAACTACGATAGTTTTATAGTTAGGTATTGCTATAATTTCGTCATTGATCGTTTTCGACGTGCACTTAACAAGGCTGTAATCAGATAATCGACAATACCGATTGTGGATTCAGCCGGAAACTAATCTAAAATTCATTGCACTTAGCGGATAGCAAATTGTTACAAGCCATGCATATTTAATGACGCTTTGAGTGATCAATAAAGCAAATTGTTAATTGTGTTTTAATGGGATCAATTTGGAAGATCACAATACTAAAATGTTTAAAATATAATGAAAATAGCATGGGTTCAGTGTCCTCCATTTAAAGGTGAACGGGTACGTACAACGCAAGTGCACATTCTGATTCTAAATTCTTTGTAGGTATTGTCATTCGCAATCGAATGTGAGAACGCTTTCGCGTTCATAAAGCGGGATGGAGCATACGATTTTGAATCGGCGCGTAAGCGCAAAAATGATGTTTTTGCTTATTTAGGTACAAGAAAAGTACACAACTTATGAATAAACTGTGATTCAGATTCAGATTTCTTTATTGTCATACATCATACAAATAAAAAAATATACAAATTATTGTTGTTTAAATTAAATGATGAGGCTATGACTCCTTCAACGTTCTACTAATAGTACACTAAATACAATTTTGCTGTAGAGGGGCAATGGTTAAGGTAAATGTACAATATAATAATATTATATTGTACATTTACCTTAACCATTGCCTATTATGCTTAAAACTAAGTTTCTTGTGAATCTATCACTTAGAGGTAGGTGATTCAACGAGGATCTCAGGTAATTTAGGAGATTTAACATTAAACTGACTGTAATCATTTTCTAATGTAATAAATTTCTGTGTTATGGAACCAAAGAATTGGTAATAACCTACAAATCAAAACAAAAATCTATTCTATGGATGGCAGGGTTCCCGAGATCTCGATCAAATTAGGTTTAATACAAGCCATTTTCATGATTTTTATCCTAATTTTTTTTGCAATCGCGTTTTCCAATTGAGGAACCGAAGAAAAAAATGTTGAATTTTATGTCATAGATACTAGTTTTTTACTAAGAAGTATAGTATTATATCTGTGCCAAGGGGATCCCGTGAGCATTGAGATCTAGGCCTAGCCTGACAAGCAAACCTCGGTTCGCCCTTTATGAGACTAATACATATTGTATAATAGGCGTGTTCAGTGGGAGAATTAGGTCGTAAAATTAACGAAGTGACAAGAGACTGCCGCCCCGGGTCGTTCTTGGTGCAAAGGATTGCCATCGCTATTCTGCGAGGTAATGCTTCAAGCATTTGGTTCACCTTTGCACCGGGAACGGTCAGGGGCGGGATATTTAATGACAAATTTTTAAGTTGTATATTCAATATTACATTTACACAATTTCCAACCCACGAAAAACGGAGGATGTTCTCAAGTCGACGCGTATATATGTTTTTCATGTATGACCACGCATTACTTTTTACAGAGTAGTCTGATTTCGATAATTCTTTTTTTATTGGAAAGGGTATACTCCGAAAGTGGCCCCATTTATAAAAAAATCCAATCCTAAAGGTAGGAAAACAGGGGATGATTGATTGTTCACTCACTGATTGAAATGTTTGACCACGCATAACTTTTTACAGAGTAGTCCGATTTTGATAATTCTTTTTTCATTGGAAAGGGTATACTTACCTCAATGTGTCATCAAACTAAATTAGACTCGAATTTTAACTAGATGTCGCCACTAGAAGAATTTGAAGTCGGCTTATCTTTTTAAAACACGCCAAATTATAATAATAGAATAACCATACATTTCTTAAAAAAATTACTTAATTATAAAAACTTATTAGGAATTGTGTCATTGGCACTGGGTCGATGAAATTCGCATCCCACAGGCTTGAAGTAAGCGCTCCCTCATCGTGTTTGTGTCGCAATAGAGTCATTAAAACTTCAATTTTAGATGGTCCAAGCGATCGCGTCCATTTACTAAGGGGCAAGGCACACTAACGCATAGTCTACTACACTAACGCATAAGCGTTAACGCATAAGCTACAGTAACGTAACGTACACTAACGCAACCACTGATCTCAACGGAGTTGGTGGAGTCGATAGAAATTGTATAGATAGATTCGAATATTAGATACTCAATTCTGTGGCTCAGCGATTAAAAGTGTGTCTTGGCCTCCGATGAATTCGCCATTCTGGTCTGTCCTGTCCAGTTTTTCGACAGTCTTGCGATATGACTCTCGCAGGTCCAATTCCTCCACATCTGTGCAAAAAAGAGCAAAGAGGATGGAAGAAAGTTGAAACGTTGGCGTATCTATATTGGCCGACGACTCGTTGGACACCCGTGGTAGAAATCAATATGACTGTTAGAATTAGAATACAGCTTCTATTCTGTGAATGTGCCTCAACCTTTACGCTGTCGATTTTGCTTGAATATTGAGTCCACTGAGATCGTTTCAGTTAGATCGTTAAAATCAACAGCGGCCGGAAATGTTATGAAGGGTCATTGAGTTTTACTTTGATTAAATTGCTTCAATTTAGTCTTTAGGGATTCTGTGATTGGAGTATTATGTAAATATTAGGTATTTTACTGCTTAGCTTAAATTATATATTACATTTTATGTATGAGTGTAAATTTTTGTGAAGTTCAATTCAAGTTCAAGAAGTAAAATTTCCAGTATTATTTATTTTAATAAACATACATAAAATTTACCCATACAAAACTGGGCCGTTACGATGACGTATCGATACTATCGGCAAACTGTACTCGGGGCTTAGTTATAACTACCTACCACTGATACCTATCCATCGAAGTACTTTTATAAATTGTTAAGAAGTAGGTTCCTATTCCTTAATTAACAGTGCCTGCAAAGAGTTAAATAAATCGATTAAAAATAATCACAACCTAACTTTTCCTTCAAAGCAACTGGGAGAAGTTTTAAACAAGTCAAGTTACTTAAAACTTAAACAAGATTAGACGGAGTAAAGTGAGCTCTATTGAGTAAGGAACAAAGACGATGAAATCTAAAGGCTTCTCTTTCAAATCGACGACCATTCAGAGATTTACTTGAGCTCTAGGAGGTAGATTGTATTGTAACTCTGGCTTCGCACTCGTTATAACCCTTTGTAAAGGTCTTCAAAGAGTGCGCATTTTTTCTTTATTTACGCCTGCGACTTTTTGCGGGTGTACGGATGTAAGAATGTTTGTGTTTAAATGTTTTATATAACAACTAGCTTCTGCCCACGGCTTCGCCCGCGTTGGACAAAATTGTGAATCTAAACCATTCCCAGATCCCCTTGAACACACACAAAAAATTTCATCAAAATCGGTCCAGTCGTTTGAGAGAAGTTCAGTGACATACACACTCACAGAAGAATTATATATATAAAGATAGCTTCTACCCGCGGCTTCGCTCACGCGGCAGCTTCAAATTATTTAAGACTTCTAGAATACAATACAATACACATATTATATACTCGTATATACTTGGCCTTAATTTTGTCAACTTCTGTTCAGTTGTTTGCTCGTCAAAAAGATTAATGGAAAAAACAAAAAAATACAGATTTTTCTTTCATATTTAAAATGGTTTCATGGGCAAAACGGTTATTTGAAACCATCTACTTGGTTGCAAACTTTTACTTTATTTGTCGCAAAAGTAAATCTTCATTTCACGACGGCAAGATTAAATCTCAACGACAATCATTCAATTCTACATTCAACGGCAATGGGCGGACCGCAAATATCTCAGCTTCAAATTCTTGATTCCCGCAAATTTCTCAATAAATCTATCGTAAAACAAACAGGTGTTGGAAACCCTATAAACCAGAAAGTTTTGCCATAACTGTGGGTTCTATTCTAAAGTTGCGCGGTAATTAGGTGGGCTCTAAAATCGGTAAGGACGAAATTAAAATCGTGCAATGAGGAAGTAAGCAGTAAGATTGCCAGTCTCTGGCCTTTGTCATCCAGATACCGTCACCTGTCTTCGGTCACATCTGTTCCAGTGACTACTTGATCTATCATATTCTTTGTTTTATGTTTTTTAGAGTTTCGAAATAGGAAATCGGTTTCGAAACCCTTACGTCTCGCTTTGTCTGTCCATTTTTCCCTCTCTAATAACTCAGCAACTACCGCAGATATCAACTTGAAATTCGAAATAATAATACCTACATTTGGTGCGCCTGTACGGATTAAAAAAAATAAAATGTACATTTTCCATACAAATTGTGATGTCGAAATTTTACAGGGTCATGTGGGGTAGCAAATGAAAGGTTTTTACATTTCTATTTTGAAATTTACAAACTGATTTTTATTTGAAATTTCTGTAGGTTTTATACTTTTTGAAATATTTGGAAAAACGTCGAAATTTTACCCATTCCCTCTACCTCCGAAGATTGCAGAGCGATCCATCTGAAATGTATGTAATGTTTGTAGATATGGATCTACATATATTTTACTGGAAAAAATAAGTTTGTAAACCTAACCTAACACTTTTGAAAAATTGTCAAAAAGGGGGATCGCATAGATTTCGTTCTGGATTTCGGCAGTCAGTGGTATTCCACCGAGTTATAGTGACAGCAAGATTGCCGCATACTCGGATCCCGCTGCCGGAATGCTACGTCATAATGCGCTACGGTGGTTCTCAAACTTTTTAGTTTGGGGAAATTCGAGATCTAGGTTTCAGGTTTTCCATGAAATTCTTCAAACTTAGTTTCTATAATTTGAGAAACTAATGAGCTCTGCACATGGATAAATAATTTTCCCCTTGTAATGAAATTTATCAAATCGCAGGAACATTCTTCAGCCACAGATTCTTTTTTCAGGAACGAAAAGAACCTTATTTTACCGCCTTTCACACTTACAGTTATGGATAGAGTAACCGCCCATTTTATTTTAAAGATTTATTTGATCAACAACGCGAGTGATTCACCGGCGTCAATAAAAGTTTGATAGTCACCGGCAAATGAACGTAACCTCCTTTTTTTGGCAACTGGACTAGGCATGGGAAGATCTCGGAATGTCAGGCCTTGTTTTCTTAGATCATGGGGATAGATATGTCTGATTAAGAAAGGGGCAATACCACTAGCAAAATTAGTGAAGAGCCACTCTACATAGCTAATATTTATAAGGATTCCGCCGCTGAATGGTTATCCTAGTGAAATTGAAATTGTAAAATTACAACAGTTAAGCCGGGAGCGGTTACCGCAACCAGTTATAATTGAAATATAACTCGCGCCGAAGTTTTAACAACATGCTAATCGCTCTCGAGCGGGAAGGTAACGTTTCATTTTGTAATGGAAGTATCAACACGTTAGTTGGTGATTTTAGAAAAGGTTGCAATCTGGAACAAATTTGAAGTTTCTAGAAATATTCTAATGGCTCTCCTTAATTTCGGAAATGGGTTAGCATCGTCACGCCTCTCGTCTCAAGGCGTAAAGGCCCTTTCTTTCGGCCGTCCAGTTCTGCGGGAACAGTTTTTTACTGAATCTCGATATTACATACTCATGTTCTAAAAAAAAGTAAACATTTGTTCCGCAGGCTGAAGAGGGTCTAGTGGTCCGTCTGCGTATAGAATCGGTGAAGCTGCCGTGTAGCGGACAGTGGCTGAAGGTGCGCGACGGAGACTCGCTCGGCTCGCCGCTGCTGGCCAGCTGGGACGGACCGGACAGCTCCAACGTGGTAAGGAGAAGGTGCAGTGATAGCGGTACCTAGTGATAATGAGTCACAAAGACAAACTGGATGGGACGTGAACCTAGCGCAGCGAGGCGATCTAGATGGCACACGATTTGGCAATTTTATCAGTAATCGGCAATATTTGTCCTCTGCATTTGGTATTGTAGAAAGTAATTGAATGAACATACAAAGGATGTGCCGCCACAGATTCTGCTAATAGATTTTAGAGGAATTTTATCAATTAGGTACGGATACGGCTGTCCCAGATTACAATAATGGATGATGAAACAAAACGTTAGTGAATAAATTAACAAAATTTCACTTTTAAGTCAAAGGGTGAAGAAGCAAAATTTGCAATACAATACAACCTCATGTTACAGAACGGCGACGTAGAAACAACAACGGACAGCGGCGGCGTGATAGAGATCGCTGGAGGAAGCCACGTGCTGATCGAGCTGATGTCGGGAGACAGCGGGGATAAGTGCGCGGGGGGGTTCCTGGGACATGCTATACAAGTTGGTAAGGATACTACAGCAAAGGCGATTGGGTAGCAAGTAAGACAGAGAATGATGTCTTTTCATCGTAGCCACGACGACATTTCAGAATAATTAATCTTAGCTAGTTACATAATGCAAGTGATTTGCACATTATTAGTTAGTGTTATTGGATTCATTGTTCTTGGACGTAACTAGCTTGACCCTTATCATGACTTAGCATTTCTGAGATAAAACTACATGGTTTTGCTTTTCAAACCTAGACTTGTCTTAAATTTTTGCTAAAATGGTTGAAAGTACTCTGTATAGTATGTAGCTGTAGAAGTCACTGGTCTGACGTGATCGCTTGTTGCAATTACTGTCGTATTAAATAAGAGCGATTGCAATTACAATCACTGCAAGCAAACCTCATTGAATGAACCTGCGAAGTTAGTGACCAAGCTTTTTTACGAGGATTCTGTTCTTCTGTCCATAGAGCCGATCCGCAACGCGTCAGCAGCCTGGGCGATGAGCAGCGGCGTCTGGCTGGGTGGCGGCGCCAGCGCACGTGGTGCGGCCGTGGCCCTCGCAGCCGCTGCAGCGCTGGCGGCGCTCTGTCTAGCGCTGCACTCAGCTCATCGCACCCGGGCCTACCAGCGCGCTGCGGATAAGGACTCACTCACTGACAGCGATGGTAAGCTTCTGCAGCACTGTTTGCACTGAGAGATCGGTGGTAGAAGGTGGTCAATGGAACAGGCAGAGGAAAACTTCATCAAAAAAGTATACAATCTTTGGCAATACATTCTAGTAGTTCAGAATTTCAATTTAAATAGGTTCCTTGTTTCTCTCCACTCTTGCTTTTGTATTATTGTTATTAGTGCCATTGATTGTGCCTAGTTTCCGTGGAAGTCACAAACTTTTCTGAGCCATTATTAATTCCAAAATGTGGTCGTTGATGTGTCTCAGTCGAAACATCTGACATAAATTTTGACGTCTCCATTTTTAAATTCTATCAACCAATACCATTCTTCTTCACAGCCTGCTCAGCCTCCTTAGAGTTCGGAGTCGCCAATGCCGGCTCCCGAAGCACGCTACTGTCGGAGGTGGTCGGGGGCGGAGTCTCGCTGCGACGCCTGCTACCTTCAGGGAAGACCAGGCATACCAGACTGAGGGATACTACGTCTGAGGCTCAGGAACCTAGGTGAGCATTTCATGAGATTAATTCTTGAATGATGAAATAATTTCTGCGTTACGAGGTGACCTATTATTAGCGATGCTGGAAATTGATTGTCAGTTTTAAAGGGTTTTTATCTACCGCATGACTATTTTTATACGGTAGTGCGGGTAGAACGAAGATTCATTCTTTAGCTGTAACTGATCGAGAAACTGTCTCGCGTCATGTAATGATTCTAAAAGTGTAGGTTGTTATTTAAAAACAAGTTCTTTCACGTCATGAATATAAAGATATTAGCTTGATCTAATTGTATTATTTGGAATTCCCTGAAAATAACCAGGTGCTGACCTAGATGGAATGAGTATTTAATACTATGTTGCGGGACGCTAATGGATGCAGTTCCCACAGGACTGTGGTAAATGGCTCAAACATCGAGAGGGCTTTATCCAGTAGTGGGTAAACTTACTGTAACATAGAAATGATATTCCTTCTGAATTTTATAATATAGAATGCATTCTAACATTCTATAAACTAATGTATTATTCATTATATTCAACATTTCACATCCACTATCGCAATTTTCATTTGCTGGCTTCCTCTATCAGTAGCCACTTTCAAAGAATCATCGTTCGTTGATGAATATTCTGTATTGTAATTAATTAATCATTGATATTTCACTAATTGGATACCGAGAAAGGCAATTAAAATGATCCCGTCATTCATCAACGTAGCGAGTGGGTACGTGCGTAGACAATAGCTTGCTTGTGCACAATGCTACTGCTGATTATAAGTCCTACTTGACTGTTTGTTCATTATTTTTGTGAAGGGTTCCACTTTCAGATTGTTGGTTATAGTTCACAGTCAGGGGCCTTTTGCTTGACATTAAGAGTGAAGGTTTTGAATGCCTTGTGTTGTGTAGTTTATTGCTGCGCTGATTGAGCTCTCATCTCAATAAACGCAACAATAAACTCCTTATTTTGAGACTGGTAATAAGTTAACAATAATAAAAATCTCTTTCATCATCTTAGGACCGCTTGAGGTAACCGGAATAAAACCACTTTTATTTTATATAAAAGAAACATAAAAGAAAACATTTAATAAACCATAATTTCTCGGTATTTCTAAAATAAATAAAGCCTTATGTCAGCCAACTCACGAAAATATTAAGAATGAAAAAGTAAAAAAGACCACAAATACATCTGATATACCTCAACTTGTTGAGGCGGTGTATTGTCCACTACTGGACGCATTTATGATAAGCGCCTTATTGGCTTTTATCACATGGGGGTAATGCCCATAATCCCCACACTGGGCATGCGGGTTGGGGATCGTAGTTCGGTGGTAGAATTGATCTGCAGGGGGCGCTGCTGCCCGCTCCCGGTGGATATTCCTTAGTCGCATCTTACGACACCCGCGAGAAGAGTTGGGGTGGTCCAAATAATAATGCTCTTTTTACCCCCAGGGACGATGAAGAAGAAGAAGACCAGCCCTCCGACACTGAACCTCAAGACAACGTCAGCGAAGCGAGCGCGGAGAGCGGAGCGAGTGCCGAGAGCGCAGCGAGCCAAGCCACGGTCACTCCTGAGACGGTATCGTCTAGCAGTGCACCAGTGGGCCGAGTGGTCAGCGTGCATGCGCCGATGAGACGCTCGAGAACTGTGTCCAACACCAATGTTGTTGTCAGTCAGCATTGCCAGACCCTGGTAAGTAACGAATAGAATAAAAAAACTTTACAAAAAATATAGAAGAATCTACGATTACATTAGCTTCATCGCAACTCATCATCCAGTTAGATACTAAGTAGAGTAGCAGAGGTCTATCGATTTAAAAAATTCCTTGTCAAACCGATAGATAGAAAGAATTAGAAAAGAAAAAGCTCGAACCATAGTCGTACCATGGTAGTATTAGAAATGACAGGGCGTTACGGTGCTCTTTAGGGAAGGCCTATGTCCAGCAGTGGACTAATATAGGTTGATGATGATGGTGATGATAGTCTGATCACGGTCGTAATGTCAAAAATAGCAGCAGCAGCAGCTAATTCGGACTGACAGAAGTCAGTGGCGAAATTCTTCAACCAGTTTTGTCTGGAACTAACAAATTATAATGACGTTAATAAAAGCCTGCCTTTTATTATTTAGTATTTCAACAAATTTTTAACCTTCGACGCAAAAAGAGAGGGGTGTTATAAGTTTAACGTGTCTGTCTGTGGTATCGTAGCTCCCAAACGGATGAACCGATTTTCGTTTAGTTTTTTTTGTGTTATAGATTATTTTATTCCGAGTGTTCTTAGCCATGTTTCATAAAAATCTGCTCAGCCAATAAACGTCGGCGGGTTTTTAAAATTTTTAATTTTGTCTTGTTAGTAGGTAATAATATTAATCCATAAATGCATCTGAAAAGAATAAACTATGGAGTTTACAACCAATTGTGTTTTAGGCAAAGCCCCCACCGCAACCCGCAGCAGTCAAACACGAAACAGTGACTGTAGAGATGACACCAAGCATCAGCAGTGCGAGCGAGATAACAGACAGCGAGAAGGACCGAGACAGTGCGTGGGAAAAGGATAGAAGCGAGAGCAGAGCTTCGTCATCTTCTGCTGCTACGCTTACTAACGTGAGTGGTATTGTGAAAATATGAATTTAAAGACAAACCAGTATCAAAAAAGTTATGGAGTCTCTTTTGTAGCTGATTCTTTTGATTCTTTTAGTTCTTTGAGGTGTTTGATTCCTTTAAAGCTATATTTTTACTGGGTTATATTCCAATCAAATCTTCTCTAGAACTTTGCCTTTATCAAAATATTTGTAAAGCACTACCTAAACATAATTTTTGCTTCATATAGGGCTGGTACTCCCCTGCACTGAGTGGAGTCGCCTCAGCCAAGATCCGTGACAATGCGAAACAAACAAAAGAGAGCTGTAACCGCCGGCTCCTCCGCTCCGATCTAAGTCTGACGTCACACCCTGAGATGGAGATCGACTACTATGACTATGAAGTCAACAATGCGGGTAAGATAACTTTAGTCGGGGTTGAAATTAGAAATCAATAAATTTTATTTATTAAGGCTTAGAAAATATGCTTATTAAGATGGCTCATTTTAAACTATGTATAAATAAATTATCAAATAATGCTTTTTGTTGCGTTAAGGCTAGCGTCGATAGGCCGACATTGGATGACTTCCTTTGAAACACTTCGCTTTGACCGCATCAAACTGATTTTAGTATTCTTTGTATGGTTTGTCATAGAAATGCGCCCACTGATCCGCACGGCATGAAGCGGACGCATCGGACTGTCAGCAATTCTGGAGATCCGATTAGTACGGATGACGTTATTCGCATTGTTGATCAGTGGTCGCACACATACGCCCGCTCCGTTTGCCTTTCCCCCCATCCCGCGCGCTGACGCGGTGTCGCTATTCTCGTTCGTACAAAATTCGTCCGCTTTCCTCGAAAATCCAGCTGTGTTAATATTGAATATTCGTTAGCAAATGGCGGTCACGTCGGCAATCCGGTTGCTGCGGGCGTTATGTTCAAAAAATCCGTCTGATGCACATTATTTATTCTTCTTTTCTATATTAGCGCGGAATGTCTGAAGTCAGCCTGTCGACGCTAGCCTCGAAAAACCTTATTTATTACCTACCTATTATTGTTCTCGAGAAAAAAAAAACATGTTTAAGGGCACATTCAAGCCTTTGTTTAAGGGCCTTACCCTTAAATTAGAATTTTGATCTTCACGTTGTCGCAGGTTCAGTTCCCGGATCATACTTGGGAATGGATCCTGCATTCCTGGTTTGGATTCCACCTCTTGAAGAAGGAGACATCATAAAGGAGATGGATGAAAACGATACTGAGGCGCCTATCTATGAGGTAATAAGAAGAATTTTCAACAAGCAAAGGTACAGCATAACAATAGTCCTTTTGAACTCAATAAATAACCGTTGTTCACAGGAAATTCTTCCTAAAGAACTTCTACCAGACCCCGGCAGCAACACAGAATCGCCTGAAGAACTTCCTTCATCTAGCACTTTCAAAAGAATCGACAACCGTTTCAAACGATCAAATGATTCTATCAAATCGTACCGTAAAGAGCGAGGTAACATTATACACCCGTTAAACTTCAGTATCAGCGATTTGCAAAATACGCCCAAAGTTCCTAGGAGGAACAGAAAGAAGAAAGTTGAAAGTCCCGTGGGCATACCAATGAAAGAGCTTACTTTGACTAGATCTCCAGTCAAAATGCGTAGAAACAGAAATGAAGAAAACTCGTCAACGCTAAAGAGGGTAAACGATACCGCAAGAGAGACGAAAGGCTCAGATACATTGAAAAGATCTGATTTCTCTGATTTGAAGTTTGCTGATGAAAATTCTGATTCGTCGAGTGATATCAAATTTGCTGACGACTCGTCACCTGATAGCAACAGAATAAGCGATAGGTATAATGTTAAAGTTTAAAATGAGGTTTATATTAAGGAAATTGAATGTTTAGAACAAAAATTTGTCTAGCCAGTATGAAATGTGTATTCTATCTCTACCTTTGTATTTGAAAATTTTGCCAAATGCTAAGCTGATGTTCTTTTAATCCCAATTTTTATAATCCCTGTCTCTTGATGTGATCTCCTATAAAGTAAAAACTTTAGTAAAAATAAGATTAAAAATAAAGCACAATTTGTCAATATAAAATACCGCCACAAAGTCCATAAAATTATACACAGGACATATACCAATTCTGTTTACTTTATTTGCAATATTTAACCCTGAAAAACTCCCTTTAGTAAATTAAGGACCAATCTATAGATAAGGCAAAAAAAATCTTTAATCTCATATCACTATGTATCTTCATTCTATTTTCATCTATCGCTATCATTAGTAGATTCACCGTAGATTAAAGAATTTTATAATCGAGAATGTTTAAAAGTGTAGGGAATTTGAAATTCCACTAACAGTAGATCTGTGTTTCATCTGTATATCTAAGTATTTTTAGTTTTAATAATATTTTCTGCGACTGCTTTGTTAATGAATGATGCAATACTATCGTTAATCAATTTATTTATTGTAGTTTAAAACATCTTGAATTTAATATTAGTACTGGAAGACTGACTTTTCGGGCAGTGCAATATTTCCAAATTTAAATTCACTAACAGTCTTACAAACTTTATTTTGGTCTCAATAATCTAGTCAATAAAGTAAAATAACTTGCAGTTTTGCATATAATTTATTATTTGTATTGTTTATATTATTAAAAAGCGTTTAACTAATACCTATGTAGCGTTAAGTGTTTCTATGTTTCGTTTGTAAGAGCTCCAATAAAATGTTTTTATTTTGTATTTGATATTGGTGTTTTAATTACAATATCCTCTTGTAACGATTTCGTTCTGGCTTTGATAGTTTGAAACTACGCGCCAAGTTGAACGCGCTGCGTTCAACTTCAGAGCGCTGCGCATAAGTTGGCAGCAGTGAGCATAGACGCCTCTGGCTTAATGCAGATCATTGTAAATTCTTGTTTTTCAATGCGTTTACGCCTTGAGTTGCGTATGCTGCAGATATACTGTAAAACAAAGAACAACACTGTTCTGTAAGTTTATCAAGTGTTTCACTCTAGATAAACTTACAGAACATACAAGGTTAATTTCTAGCTAAGCTTCGTATTCTATGTCCTCGATATCAGTTAGGTAGGTACCTACCTGAAATATAAGAATATACACTTATTTATCCACTTATTTGACACCCTAGTGTCACCACACATCACGACAAGCTTAAGTATAACGATTTACGCAAATTTTTTGACGGTTGTTTCGTGGCTTACACCGTTCGCTGCGGTTTGCTCGGCACTCCAGTTCTCTTTTAGTGCTCAACCACTCAACACCATTTCTCATCAATTTCATAAAACTTTACGTACTTACGTTATACGTAGGTACTTAGTACTTGTCCGTTCTTGTTCAAAAAGTGCAATAACTATACCACAGAAATCTTAATAACAATATTCAGATTTCTGTGAACTACACATAAACGGTCGAAGACTTGAATCCTCGGTTCGATTGTCTAAACGTGTGTGTGTGATGTGCGTGAAAGTGGAATGAAAGAACTTGAAAACAACATGAAGATCTCGTATGAATCTCGCCGTAGTAAGAAGAACCCGAATAATTTTCATCGTCGTATAATTATTAATCGTCGCCTGCAAGCCGCGCCGCCGCCGCCGCCCCGCTGCCGTTCCCGGGACACGTGAACGTCTCCGCCAAACACACACAAGTTAATAGCCATCATAAACTTATTCAGTGAACCTTTTAAATATCCTCCTACCTACATAAAGTTTGCGTATAATCTCTAAAGTACAATATCAAACACAAAATTAAGATATGACAAGGGCTTTTCTTTGTCCTTGGGTTCTTGCCTACAAAAACTTTGCGTGTCACCTTTTGGGGGTTACATCTAGTAGGTAGTAGCTACACGCGGTTACATAGCTCTCGAACATGCACTATCTAAGGTAATTTTCTTTCCGAGCATTACGAGGTATGGAATTTGGCTAATATAATGGCGCATAGCGGGCTGCCTACATCCTAATTGGTAGGACATATCGCATGCCGTTATTAAATTCCTTTCTTGTCGAAATATCTCTGAAATTGACGTATCGATTACATGAAGTCTACAAAACATTCTAGCATCTAAGTTCATGAGATAGAGCTCAAAATACATTGCAACAGGCTCTGCGGGATAGTGGCTATGTGCAGTAGGTAAAAGTTTTCTGATTGCTTGAGGGAACGCGAAACGTGTTCGGTTTTAAAAACTCTATGGCAACGTTTATTCTCTTTAAGGAAGTAACTATTTGCGCAATATTGGTCTCTGTCGTTGACTGAGGATCACACACAAATTAATTTTAACCTTCAAAGGTGCAGCAATCTTCAAAATTGTTTGCTGCATTCATGAAGCTATCCTTTAAAACTTATAAGTAGGTATTGCAATTGTATAGGTATCACTACGCAATATCTTCAAATCTCGATTATTAGTTAGTATTCAAGCAGAAGTTTACAAAAACCTAGTTCAATTTCTTGTTACCTGGTTGGCATTATTTTCTATCTAGCTTTTGCAAAAGTAACGAAAGGATTCTACCGACCCAATTAGTTTGTGCGTCGAATCGTGAGGTCGGTCTTGCTTGACCCTGTCAGAATGATCAAGATAGATAACTATTAGGCATAGGTGTGTGCAGTTTCATATGCCTTGCTGGTCTAGTCAGGAGTATTTGTGAGGGTACCACTCATTCTATTTTCGCCGCATATTAACTGCATTTTGATTGTGATCACAGTAAAAGATTAATTGTATTGTGTTAAACTCACGAATAAATCGTGTAATAAACAGAGCAGAGAACGAAACCGGTGCGCGGTGGAATAAGTTTATCACAATTAGTATTATTGTGATAAATCTCACAGATGAGAGAAATGCGTAAGGCGTTTGTACAGGGTGGAAAAAATCAACGGGCTCTCAAGAAAAACCACTATATATTCACTCTATATTTAAATCCTTATTATAGATGATTTAACATGTATGAAACATTCCATTATTTTAAAATGAAACGAAACGGCATTCAAAGATTTTTTAAATTCGCTTGCCTCTACCGGGAATTAAACTAGCTAAAAATTCAAAAAATAAGAACTTGTTATTATAATCTACTTTTATCGTTAAGATAAATAATGTTAATAAATAATGTTCAGGATAAAATCCCTCTAACAAACATTTGATCTTTGAAATAAAAAAAGATCATGAAATCTAACAATAATTCTATTTCATCATCAATTCTTATATCTTACACGTAAAAATGAAAGAAAATTATTACATAACAGGACATTGATTCTTGAACAATTTGAAATTACTATTTTGTGACGAAATGATACCCGTCGTTCGGACACAAATTAAATATAATTTGAAATTCACTTCATGTAGCCTTCTGCAAAGTGTTGTGGTAAAAAGCTCCTACTAACATTTTCTATCTCTACCCTGAGCAGTCATAAGAATTTAAGTAAATAACATTTTACAGACATAAATTAACAATCTTGTACTTCATAGAATGTCTTTGTATGAAGAGTTATATAACGTGTCTATCTCCGAAAAGTCAAGCCGAAGGCAACACACTGAAATAGCGAGTGTATATTTTTTGAATTTTTAGCTTGTTCGATTTCCGGGTGACTCAAGCGAATTTTAGAAAATCTTTGAATGCAGTTTTGCTTCTTTTAAAAAATAAAGAAATAATTCCTCGATGTAATAATATCTTTATTTACAAAGAAAATTACAATCAACTATTTGAAATAAATAACAAGTAGTAGATATTAACAATTGAAACAATTGAGCTAATTGCAGACTGTTGCAAGCAATCTACAGGTAGCTCAACTGATCCATATCAATACCAGTCGTCGTGTCCCCGCTACGCTGGCTGCATTGCCACGCTGTATGGCAATGCTGATGCGCTGCGCCAGATACTCATCAGCTCTTAGGTCGCGCGTCTTAAATTTCTTAAAGAAAAATAAGCTATCTTAAAGATTTAAAGTGGTTTCCCTTCAGGGCCCATAAATTTTTCCCATCCTGTATAATTATAACAAGCCATATAATAATTATTAAACGTCTAGATCATGAAAAATTGCAGTCTGTACTAAATAATGGACTGCAATTTATTTTAGGCTTCACGGCAAGACTGCTTGCTAGTAGGTACCTTAGTAAATATTACGGGTTATTCCAGTTTTCCCCCTTGACAAATCCCCCTTAAGGGGGAAAACTGGAATTCATTTTTTTGGAGTCCAGTTTTCCCTTACGTATTAGTTTTAGCGTAAAGATTTTCAAACATCTATCAAAACTTTTGCATATGTAGGTATTATTATCTCAAGACCAACACTTCTCATTAGGAACATTAGGTAGACGAACACTCCATAACTGAAATTAATATGAACAAATGAAACAAACAACCAATGAAGTAAATCTTTCATTAGGTAGGTATGTAGATGTGAGACGCAGATGCAGAAATGTGGAGCAATATGAGGCAATATATGGCGAGATGAATCTGCGGGTATTAAGTAATACGCTGCTCTCTATGCAAATTGAAGCCTTCTATTATCTGCACAGATATTTTGTTCCGGGTGTTCTGTGTGCTTTCTATGTATCATAAAAATATATATTATGTAATAATAATTTTAAATAATGGAGGATAATATATTATTATGTGAGATATGTGGATAGATGATGCTGTTTGAATCTGAAATTCGAAAGTGTAATTGTCTAGGATTTTTTATTTCCCATTATTATTTGCTATGAAAAAGTGCGAAGAAGAGAGAAAATTTTCATCTAAATCAGCTAATCTTCTCTTTTTGTGGTAATGAGTTATTCACAAATGAAATAATCTGTATTTTTTTCTTAATATGTAAATATCTCAGAAACTTGACGCTTTAGGACGCTTTTTTATTTGTTTTATTATCTTCTATCGAAATATACAACTTTTAATGTTGTGTTAGGGCCAAAATCATCAAACCCCTTTAAAAATACTAGGCCCTTTTATAGTCAACTCTTTTTTTATCCTATTAATATTATAAAGCCGGAAGTTTGTGAAATCTGAATTTTTGTTACCTAGGATCTCCAAAACTACTGAACGGATCAAGATGAAATTTGGCGCACGTTTATAGCAAAGCCTTAGATAATAGGCTACTTATTGTACCGAAAATACGAGTGCGAAGCCGCGGGCAGATGCTAGTTATATAAAGAAATCACTGATTGTCAGTTTTTCTGTACGCAGAAAGAAAAACTGCCATATATGGTGCTTCTATACATGTTGCTTTCTTTTTCCTATAATAACATGTCTCTTGTAATAATAACTTGTGTATTAAACAGTCCTATTTAAATTGAATAAATAACGACATCAAGTGTTTTTGTAATACCTACGGTAGAAATAAATTAAATGCTGATATACAGAGAATATAACATATCAGCATAGGTAGCCTGATTTGCGAAGAGTGTTTCCATTGCATGTATGAATATTAAAAAGTCATTTCAACCAGAGTTGCTGTAAAATACTAAACTAAACTTATTTTCCATAGCGTTCGGCTCAGCTGCATGTGGACACTTTGGAACTTGTTTTGTATGCAAATCGCGACGTTGATGGATAAGCTCGCTGGTTTTAAATTTTGTTTAGCTTTCAAAAAGCGATAAGGTTTCTTTTCAGTGGCAGAGTTTCTGTAGCGTTTGAATTTTTTTAGGTGTTGATAGAGGAAAGGTTTTGTGGGTCTTTCTTCTGTTCCTGGTAGATTTAAGTATTTACAAGGACTGTTCACCAGCAAAGATACTAAGAGACTAATGATTATGTCATGCCTTGGGACAAATGTTTGTACAATCTGCAGATTTGCGGGGTCTGGGTGTGTTACATGTACAATTACAAATATCTATCTATTTAATGTATGTATTGGGTTATCGGTTATCTAATTCCCATAACAGAAGCTCTGCTTAGGGACTAGATGATGCTATTTTAAGCGGTGTGAATTGTCCAGCATTATTGACGTGACAACGTCTTATAATTCGATAGAGCCGGCTGCACGCACGAAAAAACATGACGTCATTAGGCATTACCTCTGAGGCGTTACTCTGAGGCGTTACTCTGAGGCGTTCCATGTAAGGCTTGAAGTGCAAGCGAGAGCGCTCGACATCCGTCTCTCTCCTACTTGAGTGAGCGATGCGTCTGCGTGGACAGCTGCTATAATATAGTACATTTACATGTTTTGATCGAGTATCAAATGCTACCATTCCATCAGTATTTTTTAAGATGTTGTCACGTTCAACTATCGTCGTAAACCGACTTTACAGACAACCAATTTTTTTATCATTTATTTGATTCATGATTCATTTTGATTCATGTTCCTACCTACACCAGGAAAATACTCGGGCCAAAAATGCTACCCTGAGGAACACCACAAAGAACGAACGAAACTCACTTCTCTATTACTAATTAGAGAATAGCATAAGCGTAAGCACATAATAGCATAAGCACTAGTTAGAGAAAGGTTCACACTCAGAACAACAGACAACAGTGAAAACAACAAGTTTTGAGTCAGTACCCAGATTAAACTAAAACAACTATCAGTGAGAATGGTGTTTGTAAGCGCAGTGCATTTGTTCATTGTCCAATTGGCTTGATAATGCACTTTAACTCGGAAACAACAAAACTCCAATTCGGTTAAGCACCAAAAATCCCAGCGGTATTGCGGTGTGAGCTGAGTTCCAGCTAGCTCAGTCTTGCTAAAGTGGCGTTGGAAAATTAGTTTTAGGACCGGCCAGGAGTTTTGGTGTCGGTCGATGATTGTTGTGTGCATCATGAAGAGAAAAAAGCAATGCTCTATTTTTAACAAGGGTACAAAATAAAGCATAGTATGTAGGGACACAGTAGGGTCGCAAGTCAGGGTGCCTCCTGTTTCCGTAATATAGACTACAAATGGGTTCCCCTTTCCCCTATGTAACAAATATGACACTTTATTACCATCAAAGAAAAACATGGCGCTAGTTATAATAAACAATGTTTTTAGTAACATTTAAAGGTAACAACTTGAGCATACACATACCAGTAAAATCCCACAGTGGTCGCTGTTACTAAATAAAAATTATATTATTTTAATTATTTTTATAAAACACAGGCAGCTCTTAGGCTGATGCGTGTGTAGCTGAGTCTTTGTCAATGCTCTTTAAATATTTGTCCAGTCTATTTTTGAAAGAGTTCACTAAGGGGGCACTTATCACTGATTCCGGTACTTAATCGGTTCCATGTTTCCAATATGCGATTCGGCAGTACCTATGTGCTCTCTGGGTTTGCTGGTACTTGGCCCGCGTTGTTGCAGCTTCAGCGAGTGTCCTCTCCGGTTTATGTTTTTGTTCATAGTATACAGTGTTTTTGAGAAATATGGTAGACTAAATCTGTTGTTGAGGATTTTGAAGGTCTCTTTATGGTCTCCGCGCTATTTACATTTCCGCATCTCTATGCATAGTACGGCTCCTCCATAGATGCGGCCATGACACGGACCTTTATTCAATTTGTCCAAAGACAAGAAGAGAATAATCCACTACCTACCTCAACCTCAACAGAATGTATTGGTCCACTACTGGACGCAGGCCTCCCTCTGATAAGCGCGTTATTGTCTTTTATCACATCCGGGGTAATGCCCATAATCCCCACGCTGGGCATGCGGTTGGGGATCGCAGTTCTGTAGTAGAATTGTTCTGCAGGGAGCGCTGCTGCCCGCCCCAGGTGGATATCCCTTAGTCGCCTCTTACGACACCCGCGGGAAGACTTGGGGTGGTGCAAATTCTAAGCCGGCACCAAACAGCTAATAATCCACTGTCTACAAATAGTGATTGTTGTGAGCTAGCTGCCCCGGCGTCCGTGTCCCCACATCCAGCTAAACGTTAATTAGAAGGACCGCCCGGGACGACTGTGCCATGCGCACTGCCAGCGCGAGTTAACTGTAATCTTCTTTATGTAGGCCCTGGAGACGCGTTGCAGAGGTATGTCGCTAAGCAGAAAAAAAGTGAATAAATAAATAAATAAATATCTAATGCTGGACAATTCACACAGCATTATCTAGCCCCAAAGTAATCAGAGCTTGTGTTATGGGTACTAGATAACTGATATACATAATAATATACGAGTACATAGATAGATGTTTTTTATTATACATAGAAAACGACCAGAACACCCTGAACAAATATCTGCAGATCGTACAAATATTTGTCCCGAGGCGGGAATCGAACCCGCAACCTCCTGCGACGCAGGCGGACCTTCGCCCACCGCGCCACAGAGGGAAGGGGTGATTCTAAACATGTAGGTACCGAATAGGTAGTTCGGTTTGTACAAGTAACAGATTGTCAAACGCGAATAGAATCAAGGAAGTCGCAATTTTATGAAAATACTCGGCCACAAACTTCTAAACAGCGAGTTAGGATCTGCGATTCATTCAAAATAATTTAGAATGGTGACTTTCAAACAAACATACCTACACGAGTCTCTCAGCTATTGAGATAAACTACAATAAGTACTGCAAATAAAATGCTTCTAATCATGGGAGTACGTCTAGTTCTACTATTTTTACCTCGCTATGTAGAGAACAAAATAAAAACTAAATAGTACAAAATGAACTAAGAAAATTAAAGCAAATCCCATGTTGCTTTAATTTTCTTATACTTACAGTTTACAAAAAGAACATTCATAATAGGTAGGTATTCTTTACTTCCAGTCTAACTAAGCCAACATCATGTTATTAAAAGTAAACAAAAAATACTACTTGTGCAAATAAAAATGCAAATATTAACGATAAAAAGATCCTACTTTGACGTAATAAAATAATAAAAAATTTCATTCAGGACATTGGTTACAAGCATTTCCTTCATAAAACACTGGTACTTTATTAGATCCCGTAACTTCCCGTATCGCAACATGTCTTCGGCAAGGTGTTGCGCGCCTCATCAATGCCAGTGCGGTACTGCTGTCGAACAGCTTGCCAGCTATTCTCGAACCGAATGGTCTGTTGCGTGACGATGGTAAGAGGCCCGACGGTATGACACTAGTTCCATGGGAGTTGGGGAGGCCCATTGTGTGGGACGCTACATGCGTCGACACACATGTGCCTTCCCATCTTCCGAGGACATCCGTGAGGGCAGGTGCTGCGGCAGATTTGGCCGAAGATCTGAAGAGGCGCAAATATGCAGGTTTCGACAGAGCCTACACATTTGCTCCCCTTGGAGTCGAGACCCTAGGTCCGTGGGGTACCGAGGCTCTTCGGGTTTTAGAAAAATTATCTGAGCGTTTTTACATTATCTGGTCGAAGCAACGCGTGACCCGAGAACTGGTGAGTATCTGGCACAGCGCATCAGCATTGCCATACAGCGTGGCAATGCAGCCAGCGTCTTGGGGACGCTTCCGACTGGTATTGATATGGATCAGTTGAGCTACTTGTAGACTGTCTGCAACTGTCTGTAGTTAGCTCAATTGTTTCAATTGTAAATACTAGTATAATTTTCTTTATGAATAATGGCTATTTTTATAAGGACATAATCTGTCAGCTCGATAAATATCGCAGCTCTCGTTAGTAAAAAAAGCAGAGTAGTCTGAAATATTGCATTCTTTCATTTATTCAAAGAACAAAAATGCGTGGACGTAGCATAGTCTTCAAAATTTTGGAACAAACTAGGAACCGGACTAGGTACTAGATCTTCAACAAAATGTATACCTACTACTGAATACCAAGTTCTTAAACAAACTATACAGCACTGGACCCAAAGTTCTGCCGCAGCGACCACGCAATTAGCCGGTGGAATTGGCTGGCGCATTCACTAATCTGGGCTTTGAATAAATTTGTGGTAAAAAGGTTGATTACCCGGTGTCCTAGTTGTTATTAAAATTTGGTCTGGTATTTTTTTTCTTTTGATTATTTGGGTCTAAATGTTTCTTATAAATAGGTGCCGCCGACAAAATACTAAATATATAAAAATAAGGACATTATAACCTGACCTTCTTAGACTCACACTCATTTTATTCGCTGTCGGAGCACAAGGCAAAACAATTTACAATAATAAAGGTTACAGTGTATGGTGCTGTGTGGTGCCGACTTAGAATTTACACCACCCCAATTCTTCCCGCGTTGTTGTAAGAGGCGAATAAGAGATATCAACCGGGAGTGGGCAGCAGCGCCTTCTGCAGAACAATTCTACCACCGAACTGCGAAACCCAACCCGCATGCCCAGCGAAGGGATTATGCATAATGCACCTTGGCATTACCCACCATGAGTTAAAAGTCAATGAGGCGCTTATCAGGGGAGTCCTGGTGGAGGGAATGGTGCTTAAATTATAATTCAAAGCCATAAAATAGACAAGATACGAATATAACCAAGGAACTATAAGTATCCTTGATCGACAAAAACCTACCTTGAATGTATTAATAATTCTGTGACCAAGGGAAGTTAGGGCCTGTTATAGCAAGTACCTACTATATACCTACTATACTTTATAACTAAGTTGGCTCTACCTCTGACAAAGGTTGACCCGAGGGTCGACCATATAATTGTATTATCTAGGTGTCCTAAACCAAGGGTCAGTCAGAATGGATAAAGCCATAGATTGAACCACTTTTAATGGCAGTTACTTTTTGTGTAAGGTATGTGCTACTACCACTGGACATGGCCATTTAAACCCCAAGTCAGACATTTATGGCTTTTTAAATCCTTTGCTTACAATGTGTTTTTTTTTTTTTGTCTACAGTACGATAACTTTCAAGCTCTAGAGAGGTCAACTTAATAGGGATGAAACAGGTGTTTTTCCATTATAAATAAGGGTTGTAGTTAACCTGCTTACATCCGTAATGAATTCGTCAAAATGCGAAAGTTTTTAAGGAAAAATAAACTGAATAGTAGGTAGGTACCTAATTCAGAACAGCACGGATATATAATTTTTACGGCAAGGCGTCTATGTGGTGTCTATGTGGTTCTCAGATCTTATCTTATCTTACGAAGCATCCAAACGTCTGAAGCGAATGTGGTAAATGATAATCAAAATACTCGCCTGGACTTTTATAAATGGTTCTACAGGTGGTTTTGTTCACTTTTTTGTTAAAGCCAAAAGCCAGGGCTTTGGCCTGGCTTTTGAACCACATTAACAAAAAAGTGAAAAAACTATTGATGGACTATTTATTGGCATAGTTAAAAACACCAAATTGGCGGGGCTGCTAACTTGACCGAAACGACCGAATTAGGTTTTTAAAAGTTTTCAATTAAGTACCTACTTGTTTTACTAGCTTATTTCTAACCCTATTTCCAAACACTGAACCAACGTCTCGATTTGATAACGCACTCTGTTGGTTGCGATAACGTAAACACATTTAAATTCCTAAAATCAATTCCCAACATCCATTTTACGATTTAAGTTCCAACCCATCCATGTTTCCATAAACATGGCGGCACTAAAATTGAATACAAACAACTTCCAAAAGCAATAATGTCCGGGCTAAATGTACTTAATGAGGCAAAAAGGGACGACATTTAAACCAAGTTTATTTTACTAGAATTTGGACCTTTAGTTGTGGTCTGTAGAGTTGGAAATCGGTCGCTTGGGAGGTATAGTTTATTACGGACTTTTCATCATAATTTAAAATGAAAATGGATAACCTCAAAACTGCTTGGACTAGTGCGTGCTTTTAAATTCATACGTAGAAGTAAATCTTTTATATTCAAACATATTATTACGCAAAGTATTTTACAAAAATTATAATGGAAGATAGTTTGGTTCAGATATAAAATTACTAGCTTCTGCTCACGGCTTAGCACGCGTTTTCTTACAAAAAAGTATTCAAATCTCTATGTGTGCAAAATTACAGCCCAATCCATTCAGTAGTTTCGGTGTTGTCTTCGGCCAGACATCTTCACAACGGCACAAACGGCACAAGCCTTTATTATATTAGCAGGATAGTCAGGGATCATCACCCGTATTTTTTTATTTGATGGCCGCAGTAGCCCGTTAGATCATTTACACTCGTTTAGTTGCCTCCTGCGGTATACCAGCGACATGAAGGAGGAGCGTGTGAATCAAAAAACTTACCGTTTTTGCCCCAACCGAAATTCAAAACGTTTAACGAATAAATCCTTTCAGAAGATTTAATTACACATTTTTAATTGAGATACCTTTATTAGACTTAAATCGAGTAGGTAATAAGTTTACAATAGTTTTGTATGGAACTTTCGCCGGCCGCGCGCGCTATCGTTCAAAAACTATCAAAGATCTGCTCTCGCTGTGCACCGATATAATCTCCTTTTTTTTTTATTCAGCCTATTTCGTCCTACTGCTGGGCAAAGGCCTCCCCCGCACCCTTCCAAACTTCTCGGTCTTTTGCAGACTCCCACCACTCCGGGTCAAAAGCTACTAGATCGTCCCGCCACCTTTTACGTGGCCGACCCCGTCGCCGCCTCAACATAACCTCCTAACATGTAATTTTCTACCATCATTTTTCTCCTTAGATTCATCATAATACAGTACATTTCTACCTTCCTACAGTATTACCTACCTCTATGTAGGTAGTTGTATGACTTCAATCGCGAATTCATTTCAAGTAGGCTCACGCTCGACTCATCCTGCGAGATCCTCCGTACGACTGACGTATTGTCGCAAATTACATCCGCCAGGATGTGAGGAGAGTGTTGAGGAAGTGTTTAGAGACAGGAGTGGGTTGAGGAAGGAGCGGGGGTACGTGTATGAATGGTTGAGAGAGTATCTATGGTGAGTGCAGTTGTCACCGAAAAGTTTGTTGCTACAAGTGTTGCTCAGAATATCGTTGAATGATTTTGAAGTTTCTAAAACGAGGGTCTCCTCGTAGGTGTTGTATAAATAAGTCCAAACTTTTGGATTTAAGCATTAACGCATGAATTGCTTGCTGTTCGTTTGTCTCGCTAAAACTCCAGAATGGCTGGACCGATTTCGCGAATTATGCTTGAAATATTTGTGGAACCCTGGACGGGAAGGTTTAAAAGGTAAGAGCGGTACGAAGTTCGCCGGGTCAGCTAGTATTTAATAAATAATGCTGGAAAATCCACACACCGTCTTCTAAAGATTATAGCAAGGTAGGTTAGTAGGTACTGAAAAATATTACGACATGCAATTCTCTTTGAGTTATTAAAAGATGCCAAAAATCGATTGATCACACTGAAAGTGATTTCCCGGGGTAGACGTAGTCAATCTGACTGCTACCTCTTAGAATCGTATATAAAAAGACAAAAGGAGTTTGTTAAATTTCTAAAAATCCTTGTTTTTTCATTGCTGTGTCTGATCTTACAGAAATTTTCATTTGTCATACAAAATACCGCAAGATTTCATCCCCTTTCTAGGACACCAATCTTGTGGCACCTTGTATATTTTCAAGATGAATACCCGCCCTAGCCTTCAAAGGGTGTAATCTTAGCAGCTAGATGAAGAGGGCAGTCAAAGGGGTAGCCTAGCCGATAACCACCTATCTGGGACTCTAGCATAAGTTTGCAACATCATGAAACGGAAAAAAAATCGAGCTGGTGACAGTTTACTACTGCTTACTTGTTACTTGAGTAATTATTTAGCAACTAATTATTAACCGTATAAATCGGACAAGATAGGCTATATAATAATCTTAGACTACACAATTTACCTAAAACTACAAATCCAATATAATTATTATCATAATGAAAACGAATTACACAAAATAACATAACGACTAATTAAAATAAAAACAAAAAAAACCGTTCAAATCTTGGAGCCTGCAAAAATGAGATGGTGGTCGCCGCCATACTACGAAAACTAGTTTCTCTCAGTAGCGCTGTAAGGCGCTAAAGGATCGCTATGAAAGAAAACTAACTTTTATAGTTTTTGTAAACTATACAAAAGTCGTCCTAAGGCCTTTGCCACTACCTGCCACTATAATTGGCAGCCAGCCCCGGATGATTTATGCATGAGCTGAGATGAATATGATTGATTGGGTAGCCAATTTGCTCTGGATCAGATGGATTATAGAGAAGGGTTCGTCTAGAACTAAAACGGGGATTTTGTAGATATTTGGGTCGAGTTCCCTTGGCTAGTAATGAGGGGGGTAAATATTCATTGGTGTTGTAATCATCGGTAGGTTGCTTAGCCCAGTAAAACATTAAAATGATCGAGACATTATCAAAATTCTATGGCCTCTTTTCAAAGGTGATATTTGTGTTGTCACCCACTTGGCTACCTCTTGCATTATTCTTTGTATGTTTCTCTCAAAGAAAGAGAGACCTAAAGCCTAACCTAAGCCCTCCTACAGGTACACGTACTATGACTCTGCAGGCCAACTCTACTATCGGGGGTATTCCAAGTTCGGTCGGACTGCCTCGTTGGTCTAGCGGTCAGCTTGTTCAACCGCTAATTATGAGGTCCTGGGTTCAAATCCTAGGTCGGGAATATAATTGTTATTGGGGTTTTTTTAGAAAGCAAAATGCACAGTTGCAGCCCGGAGTCAGGAAGTTGGCGGTGTTACACCCGCGTGCCTCGGAAATCACGTTAAACCGTTGATCTTGCGCTTGACCTCTCCCCGGTCGTGTCGGTCTGCCGTCCCATCGGATTATAAGAGTAAGGGGATAGAGAGTGCACCTGTGTTTGCGCACACACTTGTGCTCTATTTATGTCTTGCGCATCTGGCTAGTCTCCGATATGACTGGCCGCTGTGGCCAAAATTTAAAAAAAAACGGACATACAATACAATACAATACAAATACACTTTTTTGCACACCAAGAAAATACAAAAATAAAAATATAGGAAAAGAGAGATACAGAGTTGTACAATGGGCGGCCTTATCACTAAGAGCGATCTCTTCCAGACAACCTTGGGATGGACACGAAGCAGTTGTGCTTGTAAAGACGGTGGCGTATTACTTAAATATACAATACATACACATTATTACATGGACATTATTGTTATAATATGAATCTCCTTATGAGTATTGATAACATGCCCAACAAAGCATCTCGCTTCGCCTTAGTTGGCCTGAGAGATAACAGTGAGGTGCTGATAATACTCGTACCTTTAGTGTTGATTATTGAGTAGCGGTGACCTGGGCCGCGATCACGGTGTGGTAAGTGTAGTTAGTGTAAGTGTAAGTGTACCTATTGGCATTAGTGGATTGTCCGATGCCGGCCTGCAGTGTACGCGCACCCTAACGTTTCAACTGCTAACGTTTGAGCCGGAACACCAATAGGTAACTACACTTACTGCGCCGTAATCGCGGCCCCTATGGCTGCCGCATACATTCCGCATGATTATAAAATTGGATTTTGATTGCAGTAGGAGCATAAATAATCGGAAGAAAGACAATTTCATAGCGATATTTTAAATTCTAAAATTCGCAGAATCTGGCAAGGTGACCTTCAACTGTACTTTACTCGAGCGCAATGCAATTGTGAGTTAGAGGTTGCGTAGTTGTTTTCGATAGTCTAATTTCAAACTAATTTCAAACACTTTTGCGTGTGTCTATACAAACCATAAAATTTATCAGTGGGATCAGTTTCCCAATTCAAAATATGCTTAGTCGAGTCGAATGATCACGTTGGGATGAGTCCGAACGGCCTCAGTTTACTAAAGAGCCCAAAATTCGTAGCAGAGATATGGTTCTTGTCTCTGAAAGAAGATACCTAACTTTTTCGAATTCAATAACTTCCTAAAACAATGTATTAATTTATTATTGTTACGAATTAATTTGGCAAGTCCAATAACGGATAATCATTTCAGTGAATAATAACATTTCCGAATGAAGTTAACAAAAGTAATTACAATGTGAAATGGAATTTGATTTGAATAAGTTCATTGTTCAATGTTTCTGAACTGAAATTAAATTGTCTGGTAACTTGATTTAAGTATATCCGAAGCTCAAATAAGGCGAAAAAAAAAAATTGAGCCTGCTTTATTAGGTCGGTATCGGTATCTCAATAGTATTTATCTGATTTTTATCTTGTATTCATTGTGTTATTTTATTATTAGGTCCGGCCGCAGATTTGGCCGTGGATCTCAAGTGGCGCAAGTATGCAGGTCTCGACAGAGCCTACACATTTGCTCCCCTTGGAGTCGAGACCCTAGGTTCGTGGGATGCCAAGGCTCTTCGGGTTTTTAAAAAATTATCTGAGTGTCTGGTCAAAGCGACGCGTGACCCGAGAGCTGGTGAGTATCTGACGCATCAATCAGCATCGCCACAGCGGGGTAATGCAGCCAGCGTCTTGGGGACTGGAATAAATAATGCTGGACAATTCGCACAGCATCATCAAGCCCCAAGCTAAGCACAGCTTGTGTTACGGGTACTATATAACTGAAAAAGTTAAAACAATATTTTGCATACTATAGATAAGTTACAAACAATTTTCTGAAGGCGGGAATCGAACCCGTAACACCCAGAGTCGCAGGCAAATCTTCGCCCACCGCGCCACATCGGTCGTCGAACAAAATAAATATAAAAGCTGATTTATAAAATCTGAATAAAATAGAAACTGCTTATAATTATGCTTATTATTTTACAGTCTTTGGTACACCCCCTGCCTTTCTAAAATTAAAATAATTCTTTCCATCCAAAGGTTGCCTGGAAGAGATCGCTTCTAAGCGATAAGGCCGCCCATTGTACTTGTCTTATGTAATGTCTCCTTGTAATGTTATTTTTATGGTGTACAATAAAGCATTTTGTATTGTATTGTATTGTATTGTATAATCCCTCCCCCGTCAACATTGTATGTAAACTATGAACCAAACTCGCTAAGCGCAAACGTTTTAGATCAAAATTGCTTTCGTAACAGTTTCACTAAACTGATACGAAATTCTAAAACTGGTCATATGAGGCGAGCAAAATCCATCGCTTGCTCTGCGATAAATAACCTTATGTGGTCGGACTAGAGCTGAGTTTAATTTGAGTTTTTGACTTGCATAATAGGCGTACAAGTTCGAAGCTATCGCGAAGTTTTAGTGCCTCGTTAGTACCTGAGTATTAATTGCTTTGATGACTTTGTCTTCATTGTTAAATATCTGAGTCATAGGCACAACTTTGCATTCTAGTGTCCACCCATAGTGGTGTGTGTATGATTTGGTAGTGGACTTAATGCTTAATTATTTATTGCACTAAATACAAGACAAAATTAAAACCACCGACGTTTATTGGCTGACCATATTCTCATGAAACATGGCTAAGAACACTCGGGATAAAGTTATCTATGACACGAAAAAAACTAAACGGAAATCGGTTCACCCGTTTAGGAGCTGCGATACCACAGACAGATACACAGATACACAGACAGGCACGTTAAACTTATAACACCCCTCTTTTTTTGCGTCGGTGGTTAAAAACATACAAATAAAACATAAAACTAGAGAAAGAATTGCAAAGGCGAGCATAACCCTAAAAAGAGTTCTCTTCCAGCAAACCTCATTGGTAGAGAGAGACAAAGTTATGTGGGTACATGCTACGAATAAATAATTCGTAAAGTACGGGTGCATAATTTCTTAGAGAAAAAGACGATCTACTTAACTACATAATTAATAGACTACTACATATTACATGGACAACGGAAATGGTCAAAAAACGTCCCATCAAATCGCCGCGTCAGGTATCCGCATTAACAACCTATTTTAGTCCACTGCTGGACATAGGCCTCTCCTAATGAGCGTCATAGCGCCCTGCTTGCCGCATCCAGCATTTATCTGCAGTTTTACGCAAGTCATCTTCTCACTTGGCTTTAGGGCGTTCTACACTACGTTTGCCTAGCACTCAAGAACAGGTTTATCCCAGCGGTCGTCAGTTCTTCGCGAGACAAGGCCGGCCCACTGCCACTTCAGCTTGCTAATTCTTTGAGTGATCACACTTTAGGTCGGATATAAAATGATTTCACAAAAATGCTGAATTAAAAAAATACCGCATTACCTTTCTCAGGAATGAATAATTAAAGCGTAAATTAAAGGGATAATTAACCACATAAATTACCAGATGAGTGCTGTGATTGTGCCTAATGAAGGTAGGACAAAAACACAAATTATGGAGATTTAGCAGGTTTAGAGTAAAAGGGATAAACTGCCCTCAGGCCCGCGATGGGCGGATAGCCGCGAGACATGAACCTGCGCCGACACAATAAGCTGCGATTTAAAATGATTTCTCCAACTTTGAACCGACGATGACCTCGGTGGCGCGGCGGGCGAAGGTTCGCCTGCGACGTAGGAGGTTGTGGGTTCTATTCCCGCCTCATGACAAATGTTTGTACGAACTGCAGGTAAGAAGGTTTCGGGTGTAAAATATCAAAAATATCTATATTAAGTATATTAGTTATCTAGTACCTATAAGACAAGCTCTGCTTAGCTTGGGACTAGATAACGCGGTGTGAACTGTCCAGCATTATTTAAAAAAACAATCTTAAGTTAGGTATCTTAAGGGGTTTAACATAAATAAATGGCACTTAACCCACCTAAATCCTAAATCACCTAAACTCAGCAAAGTTGTATTCTATTGCTTGGACGCAACCTAAATTATGTGTCTCTCGCTCAGTTATCAGTTTCGCATTCAGTATGAGTGCTAATGAGGAGAATATTCCAGTGTTCCCCCCTGAAATCTCACCTAAGGGGAAAAACTGGGTAACTTTAATTAATATGTTACGCTATAATTTACTGAAATAACTCCGAATCTAGCTATCGGAGCTATCGCTCAGCGTAGCAGAGGAGAGTGCTGCACTGTTAATTGCTACGCCGTAGATAGCTACGTAGGCAGCTACGACGTAGCAAGCTACGGTAGTTTGCTACGCATATCTGCTTTCGACCTAATATTTCTGCCCCTAAATTCCAGCCAAATTCAATTTGAAATTTTGTAAGCAAACCACCACGAAAAATACTAAAATTTACACGTTTGGCGTAAAGTTTCAGATATTAGATAGCCATATTAACTTAAGGAAAGAAAGATCTCATATGGACTAGCAATGTAAATTGGGCTCAAAAACACGGCAACAAGGTTAATTAAAATTAACTTTGTTGCCGTGTATTTTGAAGGTTTGTAAAAAGTTGCTGATGTTTAACCTAAAGGTTAACCTAAGCTTAAGGTAAACATCACAACTTTTTACAAACCTTTCGATTTCGGCTAGATCACAGATTGGTCAATGCCTTTTAAATAATTCAGGGCAACGGTACAGGTCCTTTTCAATGGACACTTGTCTGCCCCCAGGGACCTTTGGGACCTGAGGGTCCAGCATTCGTTTCGAATTAAGTGGGTATTTATGAACCCGCGTCGAAATAGTCTTAAATTCAAAAGACGTTCACGTGTTAAGTGGTTTTGTGTCGGAGTCGTATGAGAATGGTACTTGTGTCGTGCGACAATGGATTTGATTACACATTTACACAGAATAGTATTACATTATTTACTGTGTAAATAGTGTGTAAAGTGTTATGGTAACACTATAAAGTGTATCTAACGGCAAACGTAGTGTGCGGGACGCCCTCCAGCCGGGTGGGCGGACCTGAAGACTGCAGGTAGATGCTGGATGCGGCAAGCTGAAGACAGGGCGCTATGGGGCTCAATGGTGGAGGCTTATGTCCAGCTGTGGACTAACATAGGTTGATCATGATGATGATGATGATAAAGTGTATCAGAAGAATGCGATCTTGCCTCCAAATTTAAATGTCCATTTTCTGCCTTTGTCAAAATTTCTTATGTCTTTGTCTACCAATACCTGCCCTAGTTAATAATTTACCACGATCTTATTTTTATTATTATTTTTCTGTAGGAAACTTCTAAGAAAAACGAAATACTTATTTTCTGTCAAACATATGACAAAAGTTTCTCAATATTAATCCGAAGAAAGCCTAGAAGATCAAACTTCTACTATGGCCGAATTCACCAAAAACTGTACTTTTGTTAAACTAAGTTTAGAATTATGAAATCAAAAGTGCCTTATTGATCTGTTAAATTAAAATTTCAGCCCACATTTAGTTTCATCATCATCAGCATTTCCTCCCACTTCTGGGCGTAATAACGATTATGTCTATGCCATTTGTTTTTAGTTCTTAGTTCAAGTTTAGTTTAGTGCACACGCCAATGCGCACATATTTCTAATTGGCACGAAAAGGACAAAAATAACAACAATTTAACTTCATTTTGAAACAGTTCTATCCCATTCTGATCGCAAATCCGACTAAGTCTTACGCGTTTAAAAATTGTTTTGGAAAAAATAAAATTAAATGTTTTTTTATTTACCTATCTTAAATGCTGCTGACCTCACCTTTCTGCATAACATCACTTTGAACATTATTGATTGTCCCGATCTTCTGTCGCTGATTCAAATCCAAGTTCCGCATCGTGCTGTCCGTCGCCGAAACGCTATGAAACTTTATGTCCCACCGTGTTCTACTAACTACCGCAGAAACTCTTTCTTTGCACGCACTTGTAACCTTTTCAACAGGGAATATTCTAACGATATGGACTTATTCTCTTTGAGGCAAAATGGCATAAAAGTTCATATTATTAAATCTTTCTTTGCAGATTAAATCTACAGTAACAATTATCTTACTAAATTTACTTTATTCTGTATGTGTATTCCTGTGTATTGTGTGTCTTGGTTTGATTGGCTTAAATGTACAATAATGTTATAAATGTCTATATATTGAGTGACGTACATGAGTAGGTAAGTGTTTTCGATCCATATTAATATTGCTTTGTTTAAATTGTTAGTTTATCAGTTCTAAGCACTCGTGGATTGCTTTTAGTTTTTAAGGACACTTTTCATATTGACTACCCATAAGCGGAAACTGCTAGGCTTAAGTTCATAAGTTTCAACCAATTTTGTATAATATGCTGTTTGTTTTCCAAATAAATTAAAATTAAATCTATTACACAACATCGCTTAATCTACACAAGAGTAATTTAATTAATCTCACCTGTATTAAGGTGCTTTTTTTGGTGTGACTTTTCGCTAAACTCAGTTTAACTCATTTGAATTTCTGGCGGACTTGGCCCTCGGACAATTGGATATTAACCTCTACCGGGAATGGCCTGACATGCCAAGACATCCGGGAAACTGTTGGTAAATCCAAAAAGTCCAATATTTGATTTGGCGCATTTTCTCCGAAATACTTCTTGGACCCGGATTTATTGGAAATCAGAGCTATGGGTTGTAAAACATGGGTCTCAGTTCATACATACTGATGAAAGTATCGCAAAATTTATTGGACTGCTTAGTTGGGATGTATATGATGATTTAAACAATATGTCATTTTCTTTATAAGTATAATACATATGTATACACTCCCAAGCTGCCAATTTTATTTTACTCGGCACTTTTCAGATAAAAGTCCACGCATACATTTTTCGTAGAAAGTAGTCATCATCCTTGTCAGAATGCATTACAAGTATAAATTGTCACAATTACTATACACTTCCCATTTAGTCAAACTGAAAACCAGGGAGTGTATACATATTTTTGCAGCTGACTGTACCTATAGTTATTGTACTTATTTATTTACTATTGTTTAGGGTTCCGTATCTCAAAAAGAAAAAAAGAACCCTTATAGGATCACTTTGTTTTCCGTCTGTCTGTCTGTCAGTCCGTCCGTCTGTTAACCCCTTTTCTCAGGAAAGCGTGGAGGTATCGAGTTGAAATTAACATAAAATACTCAAGTCTGTAACTTCTTGGAGCCTCATTATAAATGAAACTTCTCAACATAAAACACAATCAAAAGTTACAGCCGTTTATGTCCGATAAATTCGAAATTTCCAAGGAAATCACATGCACACAAAACCTATAATGTACTTCCGTAGACCTAGAATGATGTGGAGAGCAGCTAGGCATTAGGCCCCTTAATAATTAAATGTTATTTTATGAATTATATTTATTATTTCAACTGTCTACCTATTGCGGCTCTAAAGATAAAAAAACACGATTTAAGTGGGTTTTTTGGCTATTAATTTTGCCCTTTCATTTTAATATTTTCTTTTTATTATTTGTTGTTATGACAGGTGAATGGACAGACAAACAGACAGTGGAGGCATAATAATAAGGTCCCGTTGGCACCCTTTGAGTACGGAACACTAAAAGTGCTTATGGAAGTTAAGGGTTAACAATTCCGAAAAAGCTCCGTAAAAGTCCGTTCTCGCTAATCTAACTCGATCACAAACACCATTAAACCGGCCGAGAGTAATCCCGTAAACGTAAACGAGAACCGACTGGTCGATCTCTGCGAAAAACTCTGTTAATTTCCCTGCGACGTAATGAAGGGAGATCGGTTAACTGGTTCTTACTGGCTTTTTCCGGAAGCAAGACCTTTGAGGAAAGTCTGTATGAACTTTGGTGCGAAATTTATACAGCGAACTGATTTTTTTTCACGATTATTTTATTGAGGAGATACAAAACTGATATTCATCTGTAATTTTTGTAACTAAATAAATAAATTTCATATTTCAGATTTGTTTATGGCATACATATACGTTATTACAGAGTTTTAGCTAAGGTGGTAATTAGCATAAAGGTACATGTACCCTGTAAGGGCGCAGCAATTGACCTAAAGATTGTTATAATAAAAATTGGTAGTTACACAATCTATTTCTTGCTAGGAACATAGAAGTAACAAAGAAGGAACATAAAACTGCACTTAACAAAGAAATTCATGGACCGATTTCATGCAATTTTTAATCCAAATCACAGAATAACTGTTATATTGTCCAGGTACCCACTTAGCCAATAATATGTGCAAGAACTTAAACTACGGATCCGGCCTACCAGCAAGACTACCGGGCCTGACGAACCCTACCACCATACTACTTCTTGTATCATTTCCGACCACAAGATTTACTTAACTACCTACTAGAGTAGCATATACGTATAGGAAGTAGGTACTTACATTTAAATTGGTTGTAAAGCTTAAACTTTTTAATAAGGACCCTGAAACCCTTTAAATTCTGAAGCATAATCCATCTTTACAGTCAGACAGACCTTTTAAGCAATATCCGCGAGCGCGCGGCGGAAATTGCATCGCGAGTCTATCACTGCAGGCACGGGCGAGTAGAGGAGGACTCTGCAAAGCACGGACGAGGAGAGGCGGGTGCGTTATACATATTTTTTTTATTTTTTTTAATAACTTATTTAATCTACAGCTCACATGAACCGTAATTCGGTTCGTCCGTCAGCCTCGTCGCTATGGCAAGTATAATTTAAATAAATAGTTCCTACGTAAGTAGGTAAATACAGTCAACTCGTACACCTAGTATCTTAAACAAATAAAATATAAAAAACTATATTGTAAATTAATAACATATTCACAAAAACCATTCAATAAACACACACTGAAATTTCATGTCAGAAACTTAATGTACCTAGGTAGTTGCGAATACATGTGGTATTGACTTGATGTACCTACCCAATGTGTATTTTCGAGACCAAATGTACAAAAATGATATGCTTATAACCGGTTCCACGCTGTTCTTAGACCCGTGCGTTGTTGCGTCCGCACCGCTGAAGTTTGCAGTCCTTATAAGCACACGTTCACTGCTGAACAAGCTTATCAGTGAAGCTTGCGTTAATGTAGAAGAAAAACCAATTTAACCAAAATGGTAGGTAATGGCAAAGTTCAAGGGGATAGGTTACGAGATTATCATCATCATTGTATTAGGATGTTTCATAAAAAGAGAAGCCCTGGATCCTGAAATGCAGCCAGTTTTCATTCCTGAAATTATGAATGTAAAATTTCATGGTCTTCCTTTTATTTCAGATGTTATGATATCTGGGAAAAAAATATCCTTACGATTGATTGAGCCTTATGATCGGTGTAGTAAAATTACGGATGTTTTTTTGTTCAATTTGGCGGGTTCGATTCCCGGTTCAGATTCCCGGTTCGAATATTCAAAAATCTTAGAATGCAGTTTAAATTGTTTTTAAAATCAAAATGAAGTCTTCTTTCAGTGAAATGTTTATCTATACTCTATACTAATATTATAAAGAGGAAAGATTTGATCGTTTGTTTGTATTGAATAGGCTCCGAAACTACTGGACAGATTTGAAAAATTCATTCACCGTTAGGAAGCTTACTTTTCAGGAAGTGACATAGGCTATATTTTATCCCGGAATTCCCACGGGAACGGGAACTACATGGGTGATACCGCGAGGCGGTCGTCTAGTCTATAATATTATTTAAGATACTTTCCCTCCATGTGGCAGGATCGTGGTACGCCTTGTACGCCTCCCCTAATATTCTCAATTTTTCTCTGTTTTTGGTTTCACGATTCTACTGTCGGTGAGCGTCTGCCTGCGACGCAGGAGGTTGCGGGTTCAATTGCCTTGGAACAAATGTTTATACGATCTGCAATTATGTGTTCCAGATGTTCTGGGTATTTCTAAGTATAATAAAAATATATATCGATGTAATGTATTGTATTATAATAAATCAGTCTTCTACGAGTAGTATCCATAACACAAGCTTGCTTAGCTTGGCGCTAGATAATGCTGTGTGGATCGTCCAGCATTTTTTTTAGATAACCTTTAAAATATTTTGATCAGAGTCCATTTTAACCTCGCTTGTGCCAAAATGTCAAAACTCAGACTTATTGTTACAGCTTAAAAATGGTTTAATTTCCCGATGTTTGCGTTTCTTAAGTCCTGGAGCGTCTAGTTACAGTAGTAGGTAGCTATCCCACTCTAACGAATATAAGAAAGGCGAAAATCACACTTTGCATTACACTAATAAAAAATGTGAAAGTTTGGATGTTCAGATGTTTGAATATTTGTTATCTCTTCACACCGAAAATACTGGACGGATTTGGCTGAAAATTTGCATGGAGGTTCTAGACCGGGAATAAAAGATAGGCTATTTTTTACGCCGGAAAAATGCAGGTAAAACCGCGGGCGGAAGCTAGCTAGTGAATAATAATTGTTACAGATCTCCGAAACTACTGAACAGCTCAAGGTAGAATTTGCTTTACACGAAGAACCCAATCCAACTAAGATAACAGAAAACTTTCGGGCAATAGAGCACGCAAAGCTCAGCTGGTCTATTTTTAGAAACGACCAGTTTAAATTTCTGTAAATTTACTTTCGTCGTAGTAAAAGGCCTATTTAGCCCATTTATAAAAGGGAAAAACCCCATGTATTTATAGAACCTCCCTAATGAGATACGACCTACATCTAGCTAGATTAAACATTCCTTCAGAGCCTTTTGAGGGTAACGAAGCCTGTAAGAGCGGGTTCGATTCTCTGAATTCAAAGAAAGTTTGCTGTCTCTGAAAGAAAATAAAAATAGAGGTTTACCACCTCTCTTTTTTTTTTTAGAGACAGCAAACTTCTGGGCCAAAGTATCGTGTTAGGTTACCTAAGTAAGATATTTTAATTAATGGTTGTGTTAGGAAATTGATGTGTTAATTCTAGTTGTAATTCGTCGTCTCGTTGTTTTTGTCTTGGTTGAAATAATAAATGATTATATTAAAAAAATAACTTCACATTCGTCGGTCTTAGTCTACTGCTGCAAAATAAGCTTCCCCTGATAAGCTTCTTATTTGGTCCTATCATTTGGGGGGAATAATGGCATAATCCCTGATAAAAAAATACTCAATTAGATACCTATATATTTAAGGTAAATTGTAAATACCTGCTAGATCTAATTTGTTTCTATTATTTGACTATGGATCAGTCGAGCTACCAGCAGATCGTTAGCAACAGTCTACAATTAGCTCAATTCTGCTGTTTCAAATGTAAATACTAGTTCTAATTTATTTTAATTATCTTTGTTAATAAAACATTGTACAAAATTATGAAATACTTCAGTAACTTTCTAAAATTTTCCCCGAAAATCCTCTATTCTATTCTATCATCAAGTCAAATTAACATAGCATGTAAACTAGACATTGCTTGCAAGCCAGTTTGAGTCATTAGCCCTTTAGTTACGGTTGGAAATATCTTCTTCAATTTATCATGAGTAGAAGACAGGAGCGGTCCGTTGCAGGTGTGGTACATAGAATACACAGTAGTTGCTGGGTCTAGACGCTGTAAATTTGAAACTCATTATTAAAACTTTAATACGCTGTGTTTGACGGACGGACTTTGCAGAAAGGTGTTGAGAGGTTTTTTATAAAGAAAATATGAATTATTGTGCAAATAACTCCTCGAGATTTGATTGGTTCTTTTTCTCGTAGTCATGATTAAGTAAAGTATGCAACTCTTGAATAAAACGGATTTATGTCGAGGGCCATGTATCACTCGCGTCGCTTAGGATTATAACATTTGAATCAATCGCCGCTCGTGATTTAACCATCATGAATCACTTCCTACGCTCGTGATTCAGTCGTTAGAGTCCTTTACTTGCTCGTGATTCATCTTTGGCCCTCACGTTTTAAATTCGTCCTTTATTCTCTACTTGCATAATATACTTTATATTATTGGTGGTAGGAAAAATGAAAAAAAGGCAGTAAGTAAGTCTTGTATCTTTTAGTTACGAGTTACCCCCATCGTCACAGGTGAGCCGCACCTATTCCCAACGTCTCTCGCTAGACTATTCCCGCCCAATATCAAAACGTCCCAGTGTCTCAAGAGACATTGGGACGTTTTGCGTTGTTGGGAATAATGTGACTCCAAGACATAGATGTCTTTTGTCTCCCTGCAGCGTATTCCCAACATGTTGCGTTAAATTTCACCTGAGTCTGAGTATAGTCACAAATCACCTTTTTGCTATCTTTTTTAACAGTGACTATTCTCAAAAAATCGCAGTACAGAGTTTGTCTGTATGAACTTTACATACATATGTATTTATGTCTTACAGCGTATCTTATATCTAACAGCAATGTTGGATACAAATTTATTTATGACATTTATTCACAAAGAAAATTATACTAGTATTTACAATTGAAACAATTGAGCTAACTGCCGACTGATACAAATAAAATAAATAAAGAAAACCCTGACAAACTTGACCTAAGCCCAATGGGATAATGTCCAATTGGTCTCGAGTGAAGTCAGCAGTTTGTAGTTCCGACTACAGTACAAAGAGGCACCGATTGAGGATTGACCGCTAGACAGGCAGGGACACATCGGTCAGGGGCTGAAACAGAATCGTCTATCAAAAGATCTCAGTCGCTTTGAGGGATATAGCGGATGATGGAAAACTGATCGGCAGTGGGCTGTGAGGTTATTATCTGGCCATTTTGAGAATGTCTGAACTCAACTAGAAGAAAACTACATAAATATAGGAGAGCTTGGTTCCTGTGTTGTAATTTGCTGTATTTCTAGGTTTTCGTACCTCAAAAGAAAAAAGGAACCTATAGACGATTACTTCGTTGTGTGTCTGTCTGTCAAGATACTTTTTCTGGGGAATTTGTGGAGGTACCGGTTTTTGTTTTATAAATAATTTTTTTTTTGTGGTAATAAAGATAATAATGTTGAACGTTCAGAAAATGAGACCATTTTTTTCTTTTAAATGTTAGATAATTTTTATAACTTTGTGAATGTCACTGCGTAATATTTTTTTGCAACTGTATAATAACTTGTTAGATTAGGCGACCTATGTATAAAACCTACAGCACTATGCAAAATGTCTACTCCATGCAGCTCCTGTTCTCATTATGGTCACGTAAAGCCTCCTCTCTGCACGGCACCTCGGGCTGCCTGGTGCCTAGAGTTCACATAAGCCGTTCATTTTAACCTTTAACGCCGGCGTTCAAGTTGACTAGGCATGTTTAGCTCGGGAACGTGATCCTGGAAATTCTTCGAAGGTCTTCCTTTTTTAGGTGCCAATGGCTCGGAGGACACTTTTTACTTTATTTTGGTTACTTAAATTGAAACTAGTTTCTGCCCGTGGCTTCGCACGTGTTGTTTATATGGAAAAGTTTTAATATTATTTATATCTAATAGGTTATTGTCGGTACTGTTTTGGGGGATAAAAAGAATCTATGTTTGATTCCAGGCTTAGAGCTACATCTATGCAAAATTTTAGCCTGATCGGTTCAGTCGTTTTGGCGTGAGAGGTAACAAATATCCATCCATACATCGAAACATCCAAACTTTGGCATTTTTAATAATAGTGTGATTAGTGTAATTTCGGTTTGAAAGAGTGTAAACTATTTCAGGAATAATGTAGGTAAGTACATTATTATATTTTGCTAATTTCGTAGCTCCAATGGTTACCTGAGTAACGCTACTCACAAACCAGCTCATAAACAGAAATAAAAGTACTGAAATACATTTTATCGATAAAACCACTTTGCACGTAATTTTTTAAAAGGTTGCTAAATATGAAATCGTATTGTAATAACCATTTACAAATTATTAAATTAAATAGATAGCCACTTGAACGTCCAGTGGCACATAAGTACCACAAACGTTTACCCCAACTTACGTCCATGGTACAAAATGGCCACACGACGTCTACCTCCGATTTTTAATGATTTTAGTTATTACCTGTGGCTCTTGTGTGCCTAGTCTGTGGTTTAACGGAAGCGGAAATAACGGACCGAACGAACTAAACCACGTCTCAAATGACATTTTTACAAACTTTGTGTCTGTCAACAAAATGAAAACAGGTGTAATGATTTAAGCTCGGAACGAAAGTATGTTTACGTTATTTAATGTCGTAAATCCTTCTGTTTTATTGTATATTTCTATGATTGTTATACATGTATTTTTTCTAGATAAATCACTGGTTTTAATGGTATATGAACATCATACTTATTATTCCTCTAAAATGTATAAATTTTGAAAAAACTATCGCCGAGTACCGTTTGTGTTTCAAAATGGCCAGTGTTTTTTTATTATTTAATTTATAAATATGGTGAAAGTTTAATGATTAGGTAGATTAATCAAGTTTATTCTCTATACATTAACGTAAGTTATGTTTTTTATTGTTTTAAAATTACTCTAATACTTTTTTTTTGGCAAATTTTTTTATCGTTGAAGTCCAGCGGCGTTATAAACGCGCTGGCGCTCGGACGTAAGTTGCCCTAGACAACCGCGGCGCTGGACGTTCAAGTTCACCTACCTAAAATAAAATAAATTAACAACAAATTATTCACAAGTGGAAATACAAATAAAGTTCTAGTAACAGTAAAAGAGGTAAAACAAACAAATGTAACCTCTTTATTACAGAGTAGACCACTCACAAAACATGAGGCGTTTTAGAAAAAAAATTAATTTGCTAATAAACACACCGTGGATAGCGTACACCCCAAATGGGAAGGCAAAGCAACAATGGTCTTTGATTATCCAAACACAAGTAACATGCGCGAAGAACTACGAAGTACCTACCCTCATCACATCATCAACAATTATATACGAGCACGTGACTTCGCTTGTACGAAATCACTTTGAGGCACAGAATAAATATAAGGCCCATTTGTTTAAGTAAACTGACTTTTAGTTAGCTTTTGCAGGTCTCTAGTTAGATTTTGGAGTCGAGACCCTAGGTCCGTGGGGTACCGAGGTTTTTAGGGTCTTTAAAAAATTATCTGAGCGTCTGGTCGAAGCGACGCGTGACCCGAGAGCTGGTGAGTTTCTGGCGCTGCGCATCAGCATTGCCATACAGCGTGGCAATGCAGCCAGCGTAGCGGTGACGCTTCCGACTGGTATTCATATGGCTGAGTTGAGCTACCTGTAGATTGTTTGCAACAGCATGCAGTTAGTTCAATTGTTTCAATTGAAAATGCTAGTTCTAATTTATTCATATTATATGATTGTAATTTTCTTTGTGAATAAAGATATAACGTTGGTAATTTAGGATTTAAGGCACCATATAATCTTTCCGTCAATAAATTATATCTATTTAAACCTTGTACTTTTACTCTAATTGTACTGCTGTGCATAAGTATACTAGTATGTCTGCACAAGCCTTAGGCTAGGCAGTTAAACATAGAAAATGTTAAACTGATAGCCTAAGGCTTGTGCAGCCTTTAGTCAAATTCGAAAAAGCCCACATTTTTGCCTTGAAAAACTTTTTTTTTTTTAATAAATAAATAAATAATAAATAATGCTGGACAATTCACACAGCATTATCTAGCCCCAAGCTAAGCAGAGCTTGTGTTATGGGTACTAAATAACTGATATACATAATACAATACACTACACAGATAGATATTTTTTATTATACAAAGAAAAACTTTACACACAAAGATTTAAAAAAAAACGGTTAGGTACATGATTAGGTTCAACTGAGACAAACCAAATAATCTTAAACATTCCTTTTTCTGTTGTTTCAACATTAACCAACAAACAAACATCACAACATTCAACCACATTAGGAAAAGTACCGCCAAAGGAAAACTCGTAAAAAGTTCCTTGGTAATTTCTTGTGGACTTGAAGTTTGGGCTTAATTTCCCGTTAAAAGGGCAATGGGGTAGAATTTACCCCGCCGGGTAGAATCTACCCTGCGAGCTGGAAACCGGCACTTATCTAACTTGTAGGTGCTATGGTCGCTTCTAAGAATGGAAGAAATGGTTGAGGCCTTAGAAGAAGAAGACTTAGAATGATAGTTGACACAAACGAGGTAAGTCTAAAAAATTGCGACGGATCGTCGCAATTTTCATTTTGAGCCGTTAGTACCATACTTCAAATGAGACGGAAAGCAGCTCTCACATAAAAATATAAAAATTATGTGTTGTGCGGTGCAAGGATGTATAAACACCAGTAACCGGAAAAATAATACCACAAATATCTCATTCCACCGGTAAGTACTAATATTCCGTTTGTAATTTTGCCTAAAACAGTCATCAAAACTCATAAATAAATTTAAAAATTTCGTCCACCATTTTCGTGAAAATGTTGCTATGCACTGGGAAAAAAATACCCTGGTTTTGTTACTTAGTACTTAGGTATATAAAAATAGTAGAGGAGAGGGTGGAATACCCTCAAGTTAGGACTTAGGAATCAAACTACGTGGAATATCACAGTTTTAGAATTTTCAGTCACTCGACGATGTTCTGAATAGACTCAAGATGTAAACTCAAATTACTATTTTACAAAGAAAATTACAATCAATGAATGGAAACAATTAGAACTAGTATTTACAATTGAAACAATTGAGCTAACTGCAGCCTGTAGCAAACAATCTAGAGGCAGCTCAACTTATCGATATCAATACCAGTCGTCGCGTCCCCGTTACGCTGGTTGCATTGCCCCGCTGTATGACAATGCTGGTGCGCTGCGCCAAATACTCACCAGCTCTCGGGTTCCACGCCGCCGCTTTGACCAGACGCTCAGATATTTTTAAAATTCCGGAAAACCTCGATACCGCACGGACCTAGACCTCTCTCGGCTGCAAGGGGAGCAAATGCAATAAACTCAAATTTAAAATTGCAATCCATCCCATCACCATAAAGTTGCACGTGCACATGTTCTTTTTTAGGGTTCCGTAGTCAACAAGGAACCCTTATAGTTCACCAAGTTCATCGATCCGTCGCCAGCTTAGTCCAGAGACTATTAGTACTAGAATGCTGTAATTTGTCTAAGTTGGTCATTATTATTTGTGAAAAAAATGCTAGTAGTAGGTGGAGTGATTTTAAAGGGATAACTACACAGCTTTAGTATGCTTTACTAGTTGAGTACCGAATAGTCATCCAAATCAACTTAAAAAATGTACTTTTATGTGTAAAACAGGTAAATAAGTTGTTTTAGATAGGCCATGAACCGTGCAACTACTGCAGACTTGGAGTAAAACCTTTTTGTCGTTTGACCTAGGTAGAATGATAAAATGGTAACCATAGGTACCGGCTGATATTCCGTAAAAAAAAAAAAACAGGACGTTGGAAATGGATTTTCATAGTTTTTTTTTACATTTTTTCTATTTGACAATAAACTATTGACACCTTCAGTAAATTGAAATAATGTAATATCAAAAATAAAAAGGTAGGTGATAAAAACAATGAAGTATTTTCTTAATGGGAACTTTGCTTCAGTTACCCAATTTTTTAGGGAAAATGCTATTCACTTGCAACATTCAATCATACGAATGTGTGAGTGAGGGCACTGTATTTACGAGCTCTCAAAACACACATAGATCGGTTTTTGGTTACACAAATTGTCAAATTGTTGAATGACACTATCCCTCTGCTGAGACAGCAGCGAGTTTTTACTCTATGGTTGAGGCTTTATTTCAAATCGACTGTGATGATTCTGTGTCTAATAATTTTGTAGTCTCTATACATACCGCAAACGAAGTTACTATTTTAGTAAATGTTTGAATGTTTTTATAAAAGTAACATAGAAGACAATAAATACCTACATATATAAAAATAAATAATGCTGGACAATTCACACAGCATTATCTAGCCGAGCTTGTGTAATGGGTACTAGATAACTGATATACTTAATACAATACACTAAATAGATAGATATTTTTTTATTATACATAGAAAACATCCAGAACACACTGAACAAATATCTGCAGATCGACAAACATTTGTCCCGAGGCGGGAATCGAACCCGCAACCTCCTGCGTCGCAGGCGGACCTTCGCCCACTGCAGGTCGCCACAGGTCATCAAATGTATTCATCAAATTCCATAAATCAGCTCCTTTTGGGAAAGATATAACTTTTTAATTTTACCATAGCAACAACGCGTTCGAAGCCGCGGGCAGAAACTAGTTAATAAATAAATGTTTCACAATTCACATAGCATCATCTAGCCCTAAACTGAGCAGAACAAATTAATTTGGTGTAGTAATTCGTAAATACATCTAAATTACTCAGTAACTTGAAAATGACAAAAACTTTTGTAAAAGTTTTAGCTTACCTTCTTATACCATGTTGAACTATAATTATTTGTTTAACAAATGGGCAAAACTATATTTTGTTGAGCGTGCCGATATTAAATCCCAAGTTAGCAAAGCAGTCTAAAATAGAGTCACGAGCATAGCGAGTGGCTCTAAAGTAGACTGCTGAGGTACCTAGCGAGATATTTAAAAGGCACGAAGCGAAAACTATTTGCCCTCGAGATATAAATACAACTTTTCAACACGACTAACGAGAAAATATTTAGAAACTCATAAAAGAGGTCGAATATCAGAAACTCATTTTGCACAAAAGCCTTGTAGGGTAATAAATAATGCTACAAACCTCTTTCAAACCACGAACGGACGAAATTTTTATTTCTATAAAGGTTGCATAGTTCTTATTTCAAATTACTTTTTTCAACAAGTTGAATAATATTTTATTATTCCACATGTGAACCCGATTTTGCTCACTGTTTTTGAGCAAGAGTGGTGAAAAACTAATTTTTGTTAACCAACAGAACAACTTTATTAGAACAGAAAGAACATTCTGAATCGTGAAAGAGCAGTCCGTAAATACGAGTACCATCTCGAGAGGAAAAACCAATCGCATTTCGCACTCTATAAAATGTAGGAGCATCCAAAGTGAATGCAGATTGTGTAAACTTCCTTTGCATTGGGATTTCCCATGGAGAGGTAGTCTTCCCATTGGTCCCATGGGAGGGCGTTGGCAACTCTGTTCACTCAATCGTTGGGAACTGGATAGGTACCTATAGGTACTTACATTGTTGATTATGATTACGTCATATTACGGATAATGGAAGTACAAAAAAGGTTGCAAGGGAATATTTAGTGGGTAGGTAAGTGATATTTTTTCACCTCGTAATATTTAAACATTATTTTAGTTAACATTCTTAATGTAATAAATGTAATTTTCAGCTTCGAATTTAATTCTAGGTCCAATTTTCATATTACCTAGTATTTTCTAGTGCATGTTTTAAATAGACTAACTATAAACATATAAACCTAGCAACATGCTGAGTTGATTCCTTTTTGACTCGACACTCGGTGGTTTACCAAGCAGGTTGTGGAAGTTACTAGGTTTTAATTTTAAGGTTTCCAACAATCTGGTGATTTTTGTTTTGCACTAAATTCATTTCCAGTTAAGTTTTTTTCCCACAATGTTTAGTTTATGTACTGTGTCGTGTCAAATAAACTATTTCATTTCATTTCTATACCCTAGCTAAACTCGATGTAGAAAGTTTGTAAACAACACGCTCATATTTCACCTAAAATACACTCTGTTATCGCGTCTTTTAATATGCACTTTACATTACTAATCGTTTCGAGATCCTTCTTACAATAAGATATTGCTTACAGTTATATCTGAAACTCGACGCCAAGCGAGAGTTTTATTATTTGTATCGTAGTTTGTTTACGAACATTCTACATCGAGTTTCGCTTGTGTATAGTACTTAATACTTCTCTATTTGTTAACAGCAGTTTCATCACAGCATTTAGTAATGAAAAGCGAAAAGAACCTGATTAACAAAGCGAATTATTGAATTGGAAAACGATTTTAGCTTAATTTCAGCGCGAAAAAGGTGTCAGGTATTTGTAATGGGATTAAAATCGGGAATACAATTGAGCAGGGACGGTTGAAGGGGAGGGGGGTGGGGGGGGGGGGCAGAGATATAAATAGGATAAGGAAAAATATACTGAAAGCTTTTTGTAGAACATGAAACAGAGGCCTTAGAATGAGTTTTGCATAGTTTACGAAAACTATAAAAGTTTTCGTTTCTTTCCGTAGGTATATTATGTGCCTCGCAGCGCCTTGCAGTGCAACGCCCGACGCCCCTACTGGATATTGTGAGGAACTAATTTTCATACTATGTCTGTGATCTAACAGTTTTATACGAACTCGATTATAGTTTGGTTTTTGAATGATTTTAGTGTTAATAACCATTATGGATTTAAAAGTTTTCGAATGATTTGTTGTATGAAGTTTTTGAAAAGTCAACGTTGGTACGAAAACTTTTTCCGTTTTAGTGTTGTGCAAACTCAGACTAGCCACTCAGTTACTCACCGAGACACGCTTACGAACCGAACGAAACTCTAATTTAAGGCTCCATTTGGAACTGTTAATACAGGCTCTGCTAGTATTGGGGCTAGATGTTAATCATAATGTCCTCCTAGCCGAATTTCTACCACGGCGGCCAGTACCATTAACGTTAAACCGTTGGTCCTCCACTTGACCTCTCCCCGGTCGTGTTGGTCTGCCGTCCCATCGGATTATGAGAGGGAGGGAATAGAGGATGCTCCTGTGTTTGCGCACACACTTGTGCACTATAATATATCCTGCGCATCTGGCTAGTCTCCGGTAAGACTGGCCGCCGTGGTCGAAATTCGGCTAGGAGGACATTATTATTACTTACTAGTTTATGCCCGCGGCTTCGCACGCCTTGTTTCTATGGAAACGTTTAAAGGTGATTTCTATCCCATGGAAACTGATTTATGAAGAAAAAGTAGCCTAAGTTTAATTCCAGGATTAGTAATACCTGTATGCAAATTTTCAACCCGATTCGTTCAGTAGTTTTGGCGTGAAGAGGTAACAAACATCCATCCATCCATCCATCCATCCAAACTTTCGCATTTATAATATTAGTGTGATGTGATGTGATATGATTAGTGCTCTTCAGCACTATTACACCAGCCAGATACCTTCATATCTGCTCATAGTAAGAAATCGTTTTCTTGCACCTTAAATACCTAAAACTAAACTATAGGGTACTTATGAGGATGGCACAGATAAGTGGCGCATACAAAAGACGCTCACTGACAGACCTCTTGTCTAGGGGGAAATGGTGCTTCGGCGTGAACGTAGAGTTACTAAACTGTAAAGTAGTAGAAGAGGCCATACAACTCGGGGTAACTCTAATTATATGTTTACTTTCTGCAAATCATATTATATCCGCGCTCGATTAAAATGGTCACATATATACTTATATTTCTCGTATTGTCAAGAGATGGAACCTTGTCAAAATAAATGTCCTATTAAAAAAGTCGTCCCGTTCAAAAAAAAGTAACATTATTTAAATTAAAATGTGATGATGCGTAGCAGCAACGTAGCAAGTGCTACGCCGTAGCAACGATTGATGTTTTGATTAAGGCGAATAGTAGGGTGGTTAGTGGCGCCACTACATATTTAATTTTATAATTACGTTATACAAAGGAATTATCAAAAAATCGGACCGCGCGTAGACGATATCCATCATAAGCTTTTTTAAAATGTATCTTTAATAGTTTTGTACTGTATTATTTAGGCAGATACTTGTTTCAAGAGTTTAGTTCCTATTGGTGGCCACCAAGCTCTCCAAACAAGGTTTTTGATTGAATAACACAAAACAAAACTATTACAGATAACTACATTTAAAAAAGCTTATGATAAATATCGTCTACGCGCGGTCCGATTTCTCGATAATTCCTTTGTATAACGTAATTATAAAATTAAATATGTAATGGCGCCTCTATCCACCCTACTATTCGCCTTAATAAGCAATTTTCTTCAAAACAATTCGCTTTCTCACATAATAATAAATAAGAGCGTACCATTTATCCCTCTATCTACTCCTTTGTATAAATTTCCGGTAAAAACAGAAATTTAAAGCACTACAAGTGACTTCTAGTTCTTTCATAGGCCTTTATCCTTGTCACGGTTGAAGTGGACTTAGCAGCATTGCGATGCATTTGCGGCAATCAGAGCATCGCTTCTTACGCCGCGCCGTTTACGAGGCGCACTCCCCCCTTTCCCCCCTCTACTTAGGTCCTTGAGGTATTTTGTTTTACCTTTCTGGTGAGTGTTGAGTTTTCTTGCAGACTTAAATAGATTTTTATTATTTTTATAGTAGCTTTTCTCGCAGCTTTGCACGCGTTTATTTTTTTTATTTTATCGCGTTTTTTGTTTAGCGTAAGAAAAAGTAGCCTATATATTATTTGGAATTAAATTTTTCAAAGTGTGAGCTTTTTATTTCGGACTCTTGTGTAGACAAAAACAATATCATTGAAAAATTCAATACATTAGCCCCCAACATTACAGTTGTTGATAAATGTTCACTTCGACTCCTTGGTTCACCAATTCTTGATGAGTCTTTTCAGTCATTTGTAGATGAGAAAATTCAAAATTTCCACAAAAATTCGGACAGACTGCTCAAAATTAATAGTCATATGGCTTTCACAATTATTCGGTTCTGTCTATTTGTACCTAAATTTACGTATTCTTTGAGATGTAGTCAAATGTGGAAACACAGCGAGCTCTTGGAAGGCTTAGACAACATAATAAAGAATACATTATCATCGGTTTTGAATATCGATTTAGATGACAAGGCATGGTCGCAGGCCTCCCTGCCTGTCAAATTGGGAGGCTTAGGTATACGCAAAATTTCAAGTGTAGCCCTACCAGCGTTCTTGTCTTCTGTCTACAGCACTAGTTCTTTAGTTGAAAAAATTTTAAATCCTTCTCTTTTGGTCCCACCTGGAATGTCATTGAAAATTTCATTTTTAGACGAAGCTCGAACGGCTTGGCATAGTGCTTGCCCCGATGCTGCTCCCCCAAAATCACTTTTGTCCCAACGGCAATGGGACGGGCCTCTGTGTGAGTTGACACGGAACTGTTTGTTACAAACGTGCTCCAGCTCTGCAGATCGTGCCCGCCTCCTGGCCGTTTCTAAATGGGAGTCAGGACATTGGTTGCAAGCATTTCCTTCATATAACACTGGTACTTTATTGGATCCCGTAACTTTCCGTATCGCAACATGTCTCCGGTTGGGTGCAAGGTGTTGCGCGCCTCATCAATGCCAGTGCGGTACTGCTGTCGAACAGCTTGGTCATCACGGATTATCGTGCACTAGGGCCGCTGGTCGGATATCTCGCCACGCTAGCCTTAACGACATCATCCGGCGGGCCTTTGTCACCGTTAACGTACCAGCTATTCTCGAACCGAATGGTCTGTTGCGTGACGATGGTAAGAGGCCCGACGGTATGACACTAGTCCCATGGGAGTTGGGGAGGCCCATTGTGTGGGACGCTACATGCGTCGACACACTTGCGCCTTCCCATCTTCCGAGGACATCCGTGAGGGCGGGTGCGGCGGCAGATTTGGCCGAAGATCTCAAGAGGCGCAAATATGCAGGTCTCGACAGAGCCTACACATTTGCTCCCCTTGGAGTCGAGACCCTAGGTCCGTGGGGTACCGAGGCTCTTCGGGTTTTCAAAAAACTATCTGAGCGTCTGGTCGAAGCGACGCGTGACCCGAGAGCTGGTGAATATCTGGCACAGCGTATCAGCATTGCCATACAGCGTGGCAATGCAGCCAGCGTCTTGGGGACGCTTCCGACTGGTGTTGATATGGATCAGTTGAGCTATCTGTAGACTGTTTGCAACAGTCGGCAGTTAGCTCAATTGTTTCAATTGTAAAAACTAGTATAATTTTCTTTGTGAATAAATGTCTGTTTTTATTTAATATATTATTCCATATCCAGATTTTTATGTGTACAAAATTTTAGCACGATCTATTCAGTAGTTTTGGCGACGTCTCCGGCCAAATCTTCACAACGGCACGAACACACAAACTTTCGCCTTTATAATATTGGTAGGATAAGAAAGGATTAAGCGGATCTCAAGATAACAAATGACAAGTATTTTAGTTCTAAAAATTCATAGATACATATATTATATACTAGCGACCCGCCCCGGCTTCGCACGGGTGCAATAAAATACTACTATTACTATTATTATACATATAAAACTTCCTCTTCAATCACTCTATCTATTAAAAAAAACCGCATCAAAATCTGTTGCGTAGTTTTAAAGATTTAAGCATACATAGGGACAGAGAAAGCGACTTTGTTTTATATTATGCAGTGATAATACCTTTGGGAACCTTCTTACTTAAAATATCTCGGACAAGGTGGCTTCATTTAAATATCCCGGATCATATCTTGTCGGTGGACTCACTGGACCTTATGTTCACTAAGTAAAAACCTACTGTGTTGTTCCAACGAAATTCAGTCCTCTGGATGTGTGATTTCCAAAAAGTCCAAAAAATGTGGAACACTTCACGATTTCGCGTGTGATCCTTGCGCAGGGGCCTGGCTTATCTTCTCTGTACCGTTATAATTTATAACCGACCAAAAACGGAGGATGTTCTCTAGTCGGCGCGTGTATTTATTTTGTATGTATGACCACGCACAACTATTCACTAAATTTAGATTTTGAGTAGTCCGATTACGATAATTCTTTTTTTATTGGAAACGGTATACTCCGAAGGTGGTCCCATTAAAATTTGAAAACAAAATCCAACCCTAAGGGTAGGAAAACAGGGGATGATTGATTGTGTATTTTTATGTTCTGCGATTTATGGTAGTTTTCGAGATATGAATTTTTTTGTTTTATTTTCAGGCTTGGATGGTTTTAGTCTATATATTTTTTTCTGTGTGGTGATTCTTTGTGATTTTTTTGTTAGTATTATGGCTAGTATGTGTGTTCGTCTGTAAAAACAGTAAACACCAACAATCTAACTACAAGTAGCTCAGATTTTAATGACAAAATGAAAATTTCTGTTTTAGAGAAATTTTTATTGTATTTCATTTGAAAATAAAAATTACATAACCTTATTGAATAACTTCTTGAATTAACTGGAACTAGAACCTGTTCCAACCAAGTTCCTTGGCTCTCAAAATAACACAAAAAAGTTGGTACTTTATGGGGCATTTTTATGCGAAAACGAGCGAGTTTAAAATTGATACAGTCGAAAATAGTGAAATTTATTTCATGCATTTGAAATGACTTTTCCCACATTTTTCCGATTAATATGGTGAATAATTATGAATATTAGCTAAATGATGTTGTGCGTAGATCAACCTGTCGCACATCAGGGGACAATGGCCTTAGTTAAAAAGATGTATTCCATTTTTAAGTTAGTTCGAGACGGAAAATAAAAGATGTCATCTTCTTTTATTCTTTCATGTATCAAAATGGAGTCTCACCTTGGATTGAGGGATATTAATTTACCATCTCTTACTCCGAGGTGGACCCCTTTTTAATGTTTATGTTTTTTTATTTTTTTATATTGGCATAACTGGACTAATACAGTGTACAATTTACAAGTCCAATCACTCCAACATAAAATTGGTAATCCATCTTAATATTAACAGAAACTCACAAAAAACTTCGCTAGCGCGATCTAGAACTTTTTTATAAATCTTTAAGCTTACCTACGCAATATTGAAGATTTTTGTTAAATCAAATCATAAGGTTGTAGTTACAATAAACAAATATTGATAAAATATTATTCTTTTTGCATTCATTGCAACTTCTACAGCCATTTTAGCAACTTTTAGTTGTTAATAACGAAAGTAGCGACATCTGACATCTGCCATCTGAACTAAATTAGGGGTATTCTCCAAGCAACCCCAAAATTCTCTAAGTGCCGGTGAGGATGTAGTACGTACAGCGCCATCTATTAGCTTTCCGCGAAAGTTAATTGCGAACTATCATACGACCATAGAGGGTGGATTTGAATGTACAAAGCTACGCTACATATGTAGATAGTTCATCAAGTTAGCAGTAGATAGCGCTTTGCTCCTGGAGAGCTGAAAGAAATAAAGAACACTGGCCTACTTGGGCCAAAAGTATGACTTAAACAAACAACTCGAGGCTTACTAATTCAGGGTTAATGTTTTGAATTTTTAGCTCACAGTTTATATTGCACCGGTGGAAATTAACCCAGAGTCCACTAACCCGAGGTAAATATCATGTTCATTCATTCTTTTTACATCCGGCCAAACATAGTAGGACGAATGCTGAATGATTTAAGGCGGTACCCTACCTCGTTATTGTGTGAAGAGGATAGGCATAGGATTTCGCGTTCACAGGAGCGGGACAGAGCAAAGCGGCGTAAGCCCAAAAATCAAGTTTTTAGTAGTTATTTGCTCCCCACAAACATTAGAATAGTTAATTGAAAAAAAGGCAACATATAAAATGTTCTTTATACTTAGTTCAATAACTATGCTTAATCTCAAGATCGTATCATCTGTATTTATTGAGAAATTAGGGTTTTAGTAAAAAATTAGAGGTAACTTTGCGATTTTTTTCTATCGAGAAAATTTTATGGCATCGTGTTTTCGAAACATATGATCGATAGAATAAGTCCTGAACTTTACCATATATAAATTTCAAAGTTAAATATTCAGTAGTTTGGAAGATATGGAGGTCCGACGGAGTTGAAAATAAGCAATTTGAGGTACTATACCCCCTTAAGTGTACTGCTCTCTCTCGCTCTAACAGTAATTTGAATAAGTCTGTTCTATTCTATTTCTTCATGTCAAATTTCAAATGACATGTGGTTCTTGATCGCATTATACTGACTGTTGTTTATTTTTTAAGTAGTGTTTGTCCGCGGCTTCGCACGCTTTGTTTGTATGGACACGTTTAAAGGGCATTTTTATCCCATGGGAACTGTTTTATGGGATCAAAAGCCTGTGTTTGATTTCAGGCTTAGAGCTACATCAATGCAAAATTTCAGCATGACTGATCCGTTCAGAAACCTTTGAACAAACATCCAAACATCCATCCAAACTTTTCATTTATTATATTAGTGTGATTAAAACATATGTAGCTAGATACTTTCTTGATGATTGGACAGTTCTGCTATTCTTCTATTATAAAAGTCCGAACTAATGTATTCAATGATCTCTTCATAGTCAACCAGTCATCTATTGTTCAGGACTAAAAAAACCGATATGACAAACTCAACCAACATTACCTAACATATATAATATCGCAATTTTCATATTTTTGACATTTCTAGAAATAGAATAAGATGAACTAACCTTTCCACATCAGTGGGTTAAAAATTTCAATGTTTAACACAAGGTTACTCCTAACTCTTGGTGGTACAAGAAATAATTCGAATTTAACTCCAAAGTAGTATTTAGCTCTGAGTTAACCGTGGTAACCTAGCCTGGCGCAAGAGGGTGAGTAATTATTTTCTTTATTGGTATGGTTTTGATCTTAAATTATTGATGAAATCTGTAGTTGAAAGCATTACGCAGATATAAATCAAATAACTTCAAAGTATTCTATTTACAATTTGTTCAATAGAGCCAGATTAATTTAGTACTATGAATACGAAGATTCCGCGCCATTTTTGATCCCTTTTGTCACCTGAGGCAAATCGAAAAACGATAGGTTATCAAAACAAAACCTTGTAATTTTGTCTATAATCACAGATACTGTAACTTTGCACGGCACACTTGCTTGCATAGTTGTTATTGTTTGTAAGTATATTATTAGTTTATTTTCTCTCGGCACGTGTCGTTTACTTTAGTGCTCTCGACGGCTTAATTAGAGGGATATTATAATGTAAGGGATGGTGTGGGAGGAATATTTTAATAATGCATCTGCACTCTTTTAGCATTTTATTTTTATTTATTTTACAAAATTTTGGGAAAACTATGGTTGAAAAATACAGAAATGTTGTTACATGTTTTCTGACGATTAATTAAAAGTTTCGTAATATCGTTAATTATCGATATAAGTTAAAAGAGGGAGATGAGGTATTACTAGCATCTCGAAAGTAGAAGGCTCAAAATATGTGCAAATAGGTCCACCCACCTCAGTCATAGTCGGACCAGGGTTTGTGTTACACGTGCTGGCTACGACGTAACTTAATGTGATTTATTGACTAAAAGACTGCCAGCAATGCCCTCGAGCTTGTTCATTATAATTATTGCACAAGATTGGAAATGTAACTGTGAGCGAGTGTTTGCGTGTAGTTGCAACTTGGTTCAGTTGTTGAGTACACACTGGCAAAACATATCTACAGATTTTACTTAAATTTACAGAGTATTTTTTTTAACGTGTGCCCGTACCTGCATACAGCAACATGGGGGCCATATCGAAGATCTATTGTGATAGTTTTAGTACCGTTTGGTACCAAACTACTAAGAAATCGTATGTGAAAACATTTTATCAAATTTGACTAACTTCCTGCTCTGATTTTTTTCATTCCATACATAAAATGATCCTAACAAAGGATTGAGTCGATTGGCATCAAAACAAATTTTTACAACTTGAATCATTTTAAGGCGCTACTCACGCTTGACCAAAAACATTTTAATGCCAAAATATTTTTCTGAAAAAAGAGCCGATGTTTCAAAAGAAACTGCACCTGTCTCTCCTCTTAGCATACCAATTTCCGCATGTTTTTGTTAATGTTGACAGTAATATACAGAGTGGTAAGGAAAGAGTGTACTAAGATGAAAGGGGGTGATTCTCAATGTCGAGGACCCCGTTTGTTCTACGATTTTCTGAATTACGATCATTTTTTATCTTATTTGGAAAAATAGAGACGTTTTACTTCATTTTTGTGTTTTTACATTATTATTATTATTATTGTTTTGAAATTTCAAATGAATTACATCACTTTTATAATATTTTGATGACAAAACACTGGTTTTGCTGAATAGACAATCGAAAAAACCATTGTAAAATATTTAGTAATATTAAATAATGCAAGAGTTCGTGTAAATAACACGAATAGGAAGATAAAAAACTTTATACAGGGTGACTGGAACTCAACCCGCCATGGCGAATTCGCAAATAGAGGAGGTCATTTGTAAATTATTGGACCTTACTTTCCCTTACATAAGTTTTATAGTTTTGGTGATATGTAAATTTTTATACGTTATTGAGATATTTCCAAAGTTTGACCTTCAAGCATCTGTAACTTTTTTTCTTTTCAATGCAGTGTTTTTTTAATATTTGTTGGTAGTCATAAACATTTGTGATTAAAATATGTCAGAACTTCCCTCAAACTATGATCGATAAATAAAATATTACGCTCTATGGATCGAAAAATAAGATATTACGCTTTAAAAACAAAACTTACTCAAAAAAATAACCTAACGAAAAAAATTATCCCAAAATAATAAAAAAACTACGGTACGTGGCACCCTGTATATTCTCTTCCATTGTGTAGTAATGTATTGTGTCCTGTCTTGGTCCACTGCTGGACGCAGGCTTCCCCCTGATAAGCGCCTTATTGGCTTTTATCACATGGAGGGTAATGCCCATAATCCTCACGCTGGGCATGCGGGTTGGGGATCGCAGTTTGGTGGTAGAATGGTTCTGCAGGGGCGCTGCTGGCCGCCCCCGGTGGATATCCCTTAGTCGCCTCTTACGACACCCGCGGGAAGAGTTAAAATATTGCGCCTAAGAGTAAAGTCTGTAAGGTCTAAAGGAAATAAAGCGCTGATATTTGATATATGTACACGTTTATATTCTGTGGTTGTGTCCAGTCCTGTGCTGCGAGGCGATGAGGCGTGAAATATATCTCTCGATCGACCGAACCGCTGTCAGCAGATGTTTGTCATGTGATCAAATAATATGATGTAGGTATACACACTTGTAGGAAGAAAGAATCCAGTGTCTTGAGGACGCTTCCGACTGGTATTGATATGGATTGAGCTACCTCCGAATTTTTCTTGCTAGAAAAATCCCAATAACAACTATTGGCCCGACCCGGGATTTGAACCCAGGACCTCATAATCAGTGGTTGAATAAGCTGACCGCTAGACCAACGAGGCAGTCAAGCCCCTTATTAGGTATTTAAATATTGCTATTGAATCTAGTTCTGAAAGTTAAAAGTTCAGGACTAAAAGAGATCGAAAAATATTGTTGTTTTGATTAACTTTCTGGATCAGATTTACCCAAAAGAGTTTCGTTCGCAATCTAACCAGAGATTCAAAATATTTCCAACCTCTTAACATGCAAATTCCTTTTAAACCGTCCACGTTGTAAAATCTGGAAGATTACAAAAAGGTTTAAGATAAGTTACGTAAGACTAATTTTTTTAAATCATTATGGAGAGCAAAATATTGAAATGAATATTCTAGAGAGTCTAGCATAGAGTAAAAACTCGCTGCTGTCTCAGCAGAGGGATAGTGTCATTCAACAATTTGACAATTTGTGTAACCAAAAACCGATCAATGTGTGTTTTGACAGCTCGTAAATACAGTGCCCTCACTCACACATTCTTATGATTGAATGTTGCAAGTGAAGAGCATTTTCCCTAAAAAATTGGGTAACTGAATCAAAGTTCCCATTACGAAAATACTTCATTGTTTTTATCACCAAGGTACCTTTTTATTTTTGATATTACATTATTTCAATTTACTGAAGGTGTCAATAGTTTATTGTGAAATAGAAAAAATCTAAAAAAAATCTATGAAAATCCATTTCCAACGTCTTGTTTTTTTTTTAATTTTACGAAATATCAGCCTCTACCTATGGTTACTATCATTCTACCTAGGTCAAACGACAAAAAGGTTTTACTCCAAGTCTGCAAAATAAGATCGGCTCCGATCATTTTCGGAACAATAATTTTAAAATAGACGGTCAAGTGCGTGTTCGGCCACGTGCAGTGTAAGTAATTGCACGGTTCATGGCCTATCTAAACCAACTTATTTACCTGTTTTACACATACCTACCAAAGTACATTTTTTAAGTTGATTAGGATGACTATTAGGTACTCAACTAGTAAAGCATACTAAAGCTGTGTAGTTTTCCTTTTAAAATCACTCCACCTACTACTAGCATTTTTTTCACAAATAACAATGCCCAACTTAGACAAATTACAGCATTCTAGTACTAATAGTCTCTGGACTAAGCTGCGGACGGATCGACGAACGTGGTGAACTATCAGGGTTCCTTGTTGACTACGGAACCCTAAAAAAGAAAATGTGCACGTGCAAGTATTGCTACAGTTATGGTGATGGGATGGATTGCAATTTTAAATTTGAGTTTATTGCATTTGCTCCCCTTGGAGCCGAGAGAGGTCTAGGTCCGTGCGGGATCGAGGTTTTCCGGAATTTTAAAAATATCTGAGCGTCTGGTCAAAGCGACGCCGCGGGACCCGAGAGCTGGTGAGTATTTGGCGCAGCGCACCAGCATTGCCATACAGCGGGGCAATGCAACCAGAGTAACGGGGACGCGACGACTACCAGTCGTTGATATCGATAAATTGAGCTGCCTCTAGATTGTTTGCTATAGGCTGCAGTTAGCTCAATTGTTTCAATTGTAAATACTAGTTCAAATTGTTTCCATTAATTGATTGTAATTTTCTTTGTAAAATAGTAATTTGAGTTTACATCTTGAATCTACTCAGACAGAATATCGTCGAGTGACTGAAAATTTTAAAACTGTGATATTCCGCGTAGTTTGATTCCTAAGTCCTAACTTGAGGGAATTCCACCCTCTCCTCTACTATTTTTATATACCTAAGTACTAAGTAACAAAACCTGGGTATTGTTTTCCCAGTGCATAGCAACATTTTCACGAAAATGGTGGAATTTTTTTTTAAATTTGTTTATGAGTTTTGATTACTGTTTTAGGCAAAATTACAAACGGAATATTAGTACTTTCCGGTGGAATGAGATATTTGCGGTATTATTTTTCCGGTTACTGGTGTTTAAACATCCTTGCACCGCACAAAACATCATTTTTATATTTTTATGTGAGAGCTGCTTTCCGTCTCATTTGAAGTATTGTATTAACGGCTCAAAATGAAGATTGCGACGGTCCGTCGCAATTTTTTAGACTTACCTCGTTTGTGTCAACTATCATTCTAAGTCTTCTTCTTCTAAGGAGTCTAGTTTGAGACACCAAAAAAATCTGTCTTCACAGCATTATCTAGCCCTCAGAGTTAGCAGGCTCAGCCTGCTAATGCTCTGTGGCGATGGGCAGACCATACAACTCGCAGAACCGATAACCGTTGGGGAGTAAAGGTTCTCGAGTGGCGACCGCGTAGCAATGCAACATGGAGTATGGGAAGACCTCCCACTCGATGGACCGACGACAGTGTAGCGGGCGCAGGGAGGTGGTGGATGGAGGCGGCTGAAGAGCGGTATTTGTGGTGTCGTTTGGGGGAGGCCTATGTCCAGCAGTGGACGTATACGGGCCTTTCGCTAGTATTACTTTAGAGATATTCTGTGCTACCGCGCCACACCTTAGTGCAAAGGCACTAAGGGTAAGTAAACAAACTTGATCATACCAATAGACTAATTGACTCTTTTTTTTAGCAAGTCTAAAATTATATTTATTGTCCGATTAGAAGATGATTAGAGGTTAAGTTTATTAGCAAAAAAAAATTACTACTCATAGTGTGCGTGCATCGACATTTTGTTAATGCACTTATTCAAAGACAATGCCACATTTTGTTGTCAGAGCGTATCTAACAATTTAAATCTTTGCTTGTAGAGCCAAGTAAAGCTTGAACAAGGTATTATAAGGCATCTTTTTGTTAAATTTGCGAGGTTTCTGCCCGGACCCTAAAGCCCTATAATGGACGGTTTAAGAGCTTTTGTCTCAACCGCTCTTATAGTCCGTGATCTCATTTCAGGAGTTTACCGCGGGTTTTGTTTCGAATTTGTAATGTGATTATCAAGGTAGGGTTCTGACAGTCTAAAATTGCGCGTGGTTTTAGGACGGCTGCACCAAGTGTCCTATAAATACAAGCAAATTTTGCTTATATGGGGAGTCCAAACCCTGTATGTTTAAATTTGTAATTTTTTTTTTTTTTTTATTGAGCTCTGCGCTAAACCTAATATAACCACGCTTAATGGACTCAATACAAAAACAGTAGAGAGTAAATATAACTAACCCCATTGTTAAAATCGATGGTTATCAATGAGTTTTTTTCTTATTGCGGGCGCCGCAATAAGCCTATCGGAGAAACATATTTATAGGAGAAACAAACGACTGTAGATTAAATATCGCCTAAAGTTGAGGGAGGTTTTCACGAGCTCTCACGAAACTAAATGTATGTGATGTGAGATGCGCCTCTCCTAGGTGAGTAATAATAGCCTTTTTAATTTTCTAGATATATGTACTTCGTAAGGGCTATTGTCACACGGTTTGTCGCCGTAAAAATGTACAGTAAATTTTTCGTGTGTCGGCAATGTCGGCATGGTCGTCAGTGTTGTATGGGTCAGCGTGGAAGCTTGTTGACATGCTGCGGCGGCACTACGGTGACAGTGACGGCGACGTAAACCATAGATTTTTTCGACGAAAAACCGTGAGAGGCCTCAATCTTCAAAAAGCCGTAGCCGCGCGCTGTTTTAGAGTGGAAGAACTCTACCTACCTGGGCGATGAGTTTTATGAAAATGGTCTGAAAAACTGAAAATGTGCTAATATCTAGGTAATCGGAATAGATTTATCTTTTTAGGTTGGCTTAAGAAATATTTATAAGATAACGTTTTCTTTGATGAGTTTTTAGAGTGGGTTTTCATTATTTTCCCTAACGCAATTCGATCTGGGTTTAGTTTACTTGATTGTGAATTTTCTCGTCAACTGATACATATTTAAGTTTGCGTAAATAGTTTGGTTGTTGCTACACAGAAGCGGACCAACCTCGAATTCTACGAAAAACACCTAACTTGGTATTTTTAGTCCACGCAAATGCAGTCGCGCGTGCTTGCTAGTCGCCGATAAACACACGAGGGCGTAAAACACCGGTCAACCACTTTATTAGGGTGTTATTTAACCGATATTTTGTAAACCGTAACAAATGATTCGATAAAAACTTATCGTTCATCAAAGTTTCACGTCAAATGTTCTCACACTAAGCGGACAGCAAGCGGACGCGGCAAAAGTGTACGTAAAACTATAAATATGCTGCACAAATAAATAAATATGCTGGAAAATTCACACAGCATCATCTAGCCCCAAGCCAAGCAGAGCTTGTGTTTTGGGTACTAAATAACTGATACACTTCATACAATATTGATCGATATTCTTTACTAATAGAAAACACCCTAAATAAATATCTACAGATCATACAAAATTTGTCCTGAGGCGGGAATGGAACCCGCAACCTCCTGCGTCGCAGGTAGACCTGCGCCCGCTGCGCCACAGAAGTCGTCATAATCGTCTGAGTGTTGTATAATTTCTCCGCAGCTAGTACTGTAATATATCAGCTCCGCCCCGATTGATTTGCTAGATTCACAAGCGGCAGCGGCACAAATCGTCCGCTGCAACCCGTCCGCTCCCTCCACATACCCCCTTCCTCTGACGGCACTATCACCTGTCAACGCGGTCACCGTAAAATTGCCGATGCCGTGTAATGAAAATAAAGAAGCGATTCGTCTGTCCATTATAGCTAATGGAACGGCATTACTTGTGGTTTTAGAGGGAAGGTAATGGCATCTTATTGAAAGGCTACGTATGTTGGTCATTAATGGTCGATAGAACCGTTGATAGCGTTAAGTTTTTATGTGAAACAGAATTTAATAAAAGTCGGTTGTGAATAAAGCTCTGCGCACATTAATCACAAAAATGTACGAGTACATTCAAAAATGCGATTAAATCTTTAGATACATGTTATAGTGAGAAAATGGCTTCCCACAAGCTTCAAAAGAGTGAACTGCGAGCTTTCTGTCATCTGATGCCGTCAATATAAAATGCATCTAAATCTAGTTAATGATTATATCGGGTATTTATCGCGTACCATCCCCAATGATTATATCGGGTATTTATCGCGTCTAGGTATATTCCGACCTCTGTGGCGCAGCGGGCGAAGGTCTGCAGGTTGCGGGTTCTATTTGCGCCTCGGGACAAATGTTTGTACGATCTGCAGACATTTGTCCACCGCTATGTAGGTAACTATAATAAAAAATATATCTATCTATGTAGTGTATTGTATTAAGTAGGTCTATCAGTTATCCAGTACCCATAACACAAGCTCTGCTTAGCTTGGGGCTAGATAATGCTCTGTGAATTGTCCAGCATTATTTATTTATATTTATGTATTTATTCCCTAAAAAAGTCGTAATTTTCTTGCCAGGTATAGTTTAACACCAGACAAAATTTTAGCTCATCTCGTAGCTAACGCTGTTTTGTCAGTATTAATATCAATTAGCTATTACACGGGCTGTGTATCGCATCACAAGTAGGCCTTATCACTTACATTACAATACGTAATGCAACCAGGCAACCTATCTGTCCCTATTAGCCACCACGTTTGAGAAGGGTTATCCTAATTTAACCCTAGGTCACTAAACATATTTTTGAGTTACACAGTCACTAAACAGTAGTCATTTTGACTAACAAAATGACGGGACAATATTTTTGTATTTTTGTACCCGTATAATGCAACCAGGCAATATTATCTGTATCTCTTAACCACCACGTTTGAAAAGGGTTATCCTAATTTAAAATTACACAGTCCAATAAATCTATTGTCATCGATACGGCATTATTCTGATGTAGGTATAATTATATTATGATTGATTCTGTGAACCGAATCTGTTATTGTTATCTTTTATTTGGATAAGGCAAACAAGCACGTCAGATAAAACCCATAATTTATGAATCCAGTATCGTGATTTGATTAGTTAGGTATTATAAAGTCTAATATCCTATGGACCTAGGATTTTAATTCCATTAAGTCCAAGTTAAATGCGTAGGCTCTGTCGGGACCTGTATTATTTGCACCTCTTGATATCCTCAGCTGAATCTGCCTCCGCACCCGCCCTCACGGATGTCCTCGGAAGATGGGAAGGCACAAACGTGTCAACGCACGTAATCGTCTTTAACATATGTATATAACATACGTAATTTACCCTTTACCAAGAAGAAGGCAGGCTCTTAGTGATTGCGATGATTATGTATTTCAGTTTTAACAGTATTTTTCTAGTTGATCTTTATAACTGTAGCCCTTCCTAAAAAACCGAAAATAGATCTAAAAAATAAATAAATAAATAATGCTGGACAATTCACACAGCATTATCTAGCCCCAAGCTAAGCAGAGCTTGTGTTATGAGTACTAGATAACTGATATACATAATACAATACACTACATAGATAGATATTTTTTTTCATTATACATAGAAAAACATCCAGAACCCCTGAACAAATATTTGCAGATCGTACAAACATTTGTCCCGAGGCGGGAGTCGAACCCGCAACCTCCAGCGTCGCAGGCGGACCTTCGCCCGCTGCGCCACAGAGGTCGTCAAAATGAACTCAGAGCTGATATTTTCTGATTATTAACTTCGAAAACATCCTATTAAAATAAAAAATCTCTCATGTAATGTTCACATGAACAAAACTAAAAACTTATCACAGTTATCACCCCATTCCACACCATTTACACTCAAGGACAAGACGTTAGTTACAATAGATAACAAGAATACAAGAAGTAATATTACAAACCCAACAAAATCTTGAAGTACCTTTTATAAGTAGATACGTACAATGAATAAACTTTACAAGTATGAGTGACGAATCACCGATTGTGATCTACTTCATTTTGGGTGTGAATGTGAATCAATGCATACAGCGCCACAAACTTCACTTGTCATGTGGACAAAATTAGAACTAAAGCCGTTCCTTTGAAATAACTCTGATTCTAACTTAATAAGAGTTACAAGCGCTTTTTTCAAGCGAATGTGATAAGTTTGTACCTTGGCTATTTCATGTCAAAGTGTGACGAATTGTAGCTATTGTTCATTGTGGGCTGTCTGTATCGATAGGGAGCTAGTTTTAGTCGATCAATAATAGTTATTTGTTGTTAAGTTATTGTCATTTATTATATTTGGTATTTAATAGGATTGAGGGGATGGGTAGTAATATTTTTTCGCTTGATTTAGGGTTAAATCCTTGAGTTAGTGCTTGAAAATAATTCCAATTAAAACCTATTGCAAGAAAAAAGCTTTTTAAAGTAAGTACCTACCTACTAATAGCGACCTAGTACAGAAAAGATTTATAAAATTTGAATTTGATCTCGAGACTATATTATTATTATTTATTTTAGTTCAAAGATTTATAGCTTGTAGCGATTTCTTCCAGGCAACCAAAGGTGAAACTGATTGATTGGTCAGTCTCTTGATTGATCAACGTCAACATAGCAATACTTTGTCAATCGGATAATAAAAATAACGTATTTATTACCCACCTCCATAAAATTTAATAGCATATCTACAATTACTTTAGAACCAATTTACATCATCACCTGTGACTATCGACCAGCTGTGGGCAAATTGATCGATGGCTAATGTCGCGTAACATAACCCTAAATAATATGTTGTTGGTCAATAAACCACACGAATTCATTAAAAATAAATAGGTTCATTCGAAGTGAGCGACGAGATATCTATCTATCAATTTAATGATGATTGTAAGAATGGTTTTTGGTAGTAGAAAACATAGGTACACTTTTTTTGACCACAATCTCACCTGATGGTACTTACCAAAGTGATGATGTGGTCAAAAGCTCGAAGTTACTTACAGTGTAGAAGATAGGCTTTGCTCTTGAGATGAAGATTTGTAATTGGCAGGCATGCTACGGGCGCGTCTTCGATTAGAAGCATTTAGAATCATTTATTTAGTTGTTAGCTACATGTTGTCACAGAGGTCTTAGGTATAAGGAATCCAATAAAATCCCAAAAAAAACCGACAACGACGGCATTTGAATCTGCAACCTCTGGGTAGGTAGGTAAGTACATCTACATGGTCTAGGTGAAATTTTCATTAATGTTCATCATTATCATCAGCCCGTATACGTCCACAACGAGAGAACCTTTACTCCCCAACGGTTATCGGTAATGCGAGCTAAGAATATGGCCTGCCCATCGTCACTTTAATTGGAATTTATGTTTATTTATGTTCATACAGACAACTTTTTATTTTGGAGACATGAGAGACTTTAATCTCAGACAACACAAATAATACTTTCATTGTAATAATAAGTGATTATTAGCACTCTTGTCGCCTGAAACACAGGATTACCCAGTTGAGGCTAATTTGTTACACTTTATTGGCTGTATTTATTCATTTAGTGCACTTTATGTATTGTCTATTAACGAGTTTCTTTGAATAAGTTTTATTTATTTATTAGCTCTGCCTTGCTCCACACACTGTTCACAAAGGCCGCAACAATCGCAATCTCAAAACACTATTTCCATCGTGTTTCAATAGAATTCCGGAATCGTTTTGTCCCTTTGTTGTCCCTAATTATTCCACCTCTGCGCCTTTAATAATAAAGCTCAAATTGATATCGAAATTATAGGAAATTGCAGTCGTTTTTAACTGACTTCAAAAAAGGAGGATGAGCTTGGTATGTTCGGCTGTATGTTTATTTTTTTTAATGTGTGTTCGTCGATTCCTCCGTCAATTACGAACCAATTTGGACATGTTTTTCGTTATTGTATGGAGAATTTCCGAAGTGATCCCATAAAAATATTCCCGAAGGATCAGTACTCGTCCCGAAAATCTAAAAAAACAGTGTAAATACTTAAAACATCTTGCAGGGACATCGGTAAGGGCCAGTTCTGCAGCAACATCAGCGGTGTCCCTTATACGGCGAAAATACGCTAACCTTGACCGAGGTTACCTATTTGAGCCGTTTGGGGTTGAACCCCTTGGTCGGGGCACACGCAATTTTTAGAGATCTTACCAAACTTCTTATAGAGTCCACAGGTGATCGGAATGCTGGCTTATAATTCGGCCAACGAATTAGCATTGCCATTCAACGTGGCAATGTTGCCAGCATTCTGGGCACTCTGCCTTCTAGTGACGGCTTAGATTTTTAAGAAATAGATATGTAAGTGTTTATACTAGTTGTTATTGTTTTATTCTGTTAGTGTAATTTTCTATGTGCTCTCAGAATAATTGATAAACCTCCTATGTCTTAAAAAATTAAGTCGGTTTTTAGATTTTTCAATACAATCAAATTAGTCTAATTATCAGGTGTAAATATTGATTTTGCTCTAAAATGCAATTAAGTTAGAAAAAAGTCGAGTATTTCTCAGCTATTGTATCACAATCCTTTTCTTTTGTCCGTTTGTTCTCGTTATTGATCGAGGAGCGATTGTTTACGATCGCATTATTTTATTGAACTTGGAGAGTGATTGAAATGGAAACCCTAGGATTCAAATTAAAATTTACAAAGTGTTTAACAAATGGAATTAGATTGAAGTGCTGATCTTAACAACTGAGCTTAACTTTGTTCATCATGTTTTAAAAGGGCGCAGGAAAATCTTGAAGATTGTTTTGTACGTAGGTACCTTTGTTAATACCTATAAATTATTACGTTCGTAATAATTTATAGAGAAAAGAAAATATATCGCAATAATTGAATCTAGAATGATACTGCCCAATCTTTTTTTTTTTTTTGATCACTTTTCTTTTTACTATATACACTACAGTCGCGTACGTGACGCAACCCAATGGTTTCGATGGAAGATCAGTGTTGTAGTAGCTATAACCATAGACTAATAAATTAGTCTATGCTATAACTTATAGCTATCACAACTTTGCGAGTCGAACGCCATTTTGTAGCTTTAAGGTAGTTTATAAGTGGGGATTATTTTCTATACTAATATTATAAAGATGAAAGATTTGATTGTTTGTTTGTTTGTTTGTATTGAATAGGCTCCGAAACTACTGAACCGATTTGAAAAATTCTATCACCGTTAGGAAGCTTACTTTTCAGAGACTGACATAGGCTATATTTTATCCCAGAATCTTATCTCATCTTATAAATATGCATTGTATTTAATTGCCAAAAAAAATACCGTGCAGGAGAATTTGAACCGTCAAATATGTATATATCAAAATAGTAATCTTCAACCTGCTTACTTCCATTTATACAATATAGCCATATTTTTACCTTGTTATTGATTTTCTTATAACTTTTTTCTCATATAACTATTTTCTCATAACTTAACAGAATGTACCGTAAGCAAAATCCGTCCCAAACCCAAGCTTTTAATCCTTTAGATAATCTGATATTTTCTAATTAGAAATCGTTCGTTGCACAAATTCTATTTTTACACTGCTTACAGCTCAGGAGTTGAAAAAAAAATTGGTTGTCTGTAAAGTCGGTTTACTGACGATAGTTGAACGTGACAACGTCTTAAGAAAATACTGATGGAATGGTAGCATTTGATACTCGATCAAAACATGTAAATGTACTATAGTATAGCAGCTGTCCACGCAGACGCATCGCTCACTCAAGTAGGAGAGAGACGGATGCTCGCTTGCACTTCAAGCCTTACATGGAACGCCTCAGAGCGAGGTAACGCCGCATGAGGTAACACCGCATGACGTCATGTTTTTTCGTACGTGCAGCCGGCTCTATCGAATTATAAGACGTTGTCACGTCAAAATGTGTTTAGTTTACCTAATAGTTTTACGCAAGTAATTTTTTCATCGCCTACATATTCCATTCGCCTCACCTATCATTACCATGCAATTTCCCTTCCCTCGCATGCACTACTTCTGGTGCACGTGCACTAAATCAATTCGGCCGTCGCTTAAAAGCATTTCTAACGTGCTTTATTAACTTTAAAACCCTGTTACGAGAGCAAAGGGTAACTCACCCTTTTACTTTTTGGCTTCTCGCGTTTTTGAAGCGCAAAATGATAGTGAAATGGGGTTTAACTATCATTTTATGTCATCCTGTCAGTGAGATTTTGTTTAGGTCAGCCGTTGTAGGAATTGCTACTTATTATGATAACAATGTAATAAAAACGTGGTCAGAAACCTCCAAAATTCCATCGTTATAGAGCCTTCACACCAAAATTGGCGACACAGCCCGGCGGGAAGGTGTGATATTTTTCGCGGGCAACTCGTTTCAAGCTTGCAGGAAGCCTTCTGTCATTGTAACATTATGTATATCTAAAAATAACGAGTTTAAGCCTTTATTTGAATGCATATTTATGTACCTACCTACTGTGTGGTATTGGAATTATATACGCAGAACTTTACTACTAACCAAAATTTTGATCATAGACACGGATCTCATTGCATTTAACTCGTCTAGTTAGATTAGAGTAGAATCTGATCATGGATGGTTTAATACAGGGTGTAACGAAACATGTGTACTAGACCTGAAAGAGGTGATTTTAGACCCCGAGAGGATCAACTAAAAACGTAAATAAAGATTTTATGAATTTCGGTTTTTGCAAGTTTTTTTCTTCATTTTCTTCATTTGGTACCAACACATGTTCCGTGGCACGTAGTGTCTACGTATTGATTATGACGGCAACTAATCCAGCACTTGGGTACGTAAATCAATGGCCTTTACATCCACGAAGGATGGTATAAGTAGTGTTCGTTTTTCGGCACTTACGTAGATGACTTGTAAGGCCTATACGGGAACGGCAGATGCGGCCGCAGTATTGGCATCTGTGAACCCCGGTGGATAGTGGTGGGTCTGCGACAGCCGCCACAGCCCGTTGGTGCCTCAGTGCTCGCTTTTCATTTAGCTTTTGGAACCATGCTACGTCATGAGCAATAACTCCTTCCGCTAATGTTTTGCGCCACCGATCACGGTCTTCCGATTCCTCTTCCCAATTTGACAGGTCTATTTTAAAAGCTAGCATATCACGCTTAGCAGAATCCTTATAGCGTAATCGTCGTCAATCCTTATCTCGGTCTTACCGACGGGTCTTTTGGCGTAAGCTACCACCCCCAGTAGAGTTTGACGGGGCAAACGAGATGGTGGCATACGGTGCACGTGCCCAAGCCAACGTAACCGACGCTGTTTCAGCAAGCCGGAAATTTGTTTGTAGTTTTGCAGTTTCAAGTACCTTCTCGTTTGTGATCTTGTCCTTCCAAGTGATTTGCAGGATATTCCGAAGACAGCGCATGTGAAAGTTATTGAGTTACGAGGTACGTACGTACGTACGGAGTTACGAGGTACGTACGTACGTACGGAGTTACGAGGTACGTAAATACTAAACAGATAACTCGTTGCTACTCGTACTATCCCTAACGAGACACCTCTGACGCTCCCGAAGTATGATCCAAAGAGGCTAATCCAGCGCGTTCATGTGTTATTCATGCAATACAAGCGCGGTTAGCGTCGGCCAGGTGTGATGGATTACAGTTTGAGCTGCCTTATCTAAGCCTTGCACTCCGAACTGTAATAAGACAGGTTAAGGCAAACACTCATCAATACAAGACACTGAATAAGTATATAATATTAAGAGGTCCGCATCAAAACCATAGTTTTAATGCGGAGCTCTTAATATATAGTTATTCAGTAAAAGATTACAGTTTGAGCTGCGTTATCTAAGCCTTGCACTCCGAACTGTAATAAGACAGGTTAAGGCAAACACTCATCAATACAAGACACTGAATAACTATAATAGTATGTTAAGAGCTCCACATCACAACCATGGAGGTCGCAAACAAGACCGAACATAAATGTGGCTCGAAAAGTTTATGTGCAACTAACATATTATTATCATTTCTTTCTTTTTTTTTTTGTTGCTCTTTAACTTCATTACGTGGTCAACTCGGATAGATGCTAGTGCAGCTGGAAACTGTGTGTATATAGTGTATATAATGTAAAATAAAGTTCGCAAAGTTCTAAAGAAAAAGAAAATGGTTCATAGCATAAAAACTCATTCTGTTCAGCAGATTTGGAGCAAATTGGCTGTGACAGACGGACATTCAGACAGACACTAGAGTGAGTAAATGTTTATTGAAATTACTTAAACGTTTCGGGTTCCTGTTTTCATTTGATAACACATATCCTATAAAATGCACATCTCCATGTATTATGGCCGCCTTTACGCCTTCCGGTGCCAGTAAAATTGATTCCTCAAACCTCAAAATCAAAATCAGATCAATTTCGAGCCATAGTATTCCTAACACACTTTCGCCATTCAAAAAAGATCAGCATTGTCACCATAATGAGCTTAACATTCACAAAAGCGCAAACACTATACACTTTCTTACACATTTTACCTTTATGATCATAAAGGTTTTAGGCTCTATTGCTTTGCCGTAAGGTTTATTATTGCTGCGAAATCAGGTGCAATAGATTTAGTACCTGTCCCACAAACAAATCGAACAATTGACAATCACACAACAGCAAACTTCATTCATTACGTTGCTAGAAACATGAATGAACGTAGTTATGAATGGACGTCCCATAGCGTGTCGTCCAGACTGAGAGGCGACACCATTGTTGACCAGAGAGTGCTTCTTGGAATATATATAATTCACTTGACTTTACACAGGTGGTCATTAAATAACTTTTCTGGGCTCATTTCCGTTCTTTAGATTGGTCATTTGAATGACATTTAAAATTGATATGCTATGGTTTGTGCTTTTAAATTAAATTTGGTGCACCGTATAACCTGCTATACAGTGCTAATTGTATAAACTTATTACCTATAATGTAACCCTATGTAGCCTATGTACCCTAGTATACCCATAAAAATCGATTAAGAGTTTCAATGGTCTGAAATAAACCTTAGCATTTTATTTTTAAATCATTTGTTATTGAAGACCGAACCAACATTCTGTCCACTTTCTATTCGGTGATAATGGTAGTAGGTAATCAATCCCGTCATCGCGGAATATCACGGTTCACACACACCCGTTATTAAAACATAACTTTGTAAAATTTTTCGAAATATATTGTATTTCGAAAAATTTAACGAAGTTATGTTTTCTGAGGTATAATTGGACTACTTACTTTACTATTATAGAAAAACACAAAGTTTTATAGTTTGATGTATTTTATGGTAAAAAAGCCCTAGGTAGCCGTATAACTAAAATATAAAAATCAATTCCGAACAGGAATTGATTTTTATATTTTTTTGTCTCGCTAAAACTCGAGAACGGCTGGACCGAATTTGCAAATTTTGGTCTTGAAATGTTTGTGTAAGTTCAGGGAAGGTTTAAAAGGTGAGAGCGGTACGAAGTTCGCCAGGTCAGCTAGTCCCAGATAAAAACTGAAAAAATCACAGATACTTAAAGGTCAAGCCATTTCATAAAAGCCATATACTGTAAAATCTAAGTACATAATAAATTAAACAACTTTATACAGTACATCGACATAATTATCATAGTACTTATAGGCTTTGTGAACAGCAGAGAACCAATTCCAAATATAGAATATGGCCTTCAATCAATATTGTAAGTAATTGCAAGCCGCGTTCCGAATAATAATTTATTGTTCTTATCGATCAGATTAATCTTCAAAAGATTATATAATTTTATAAAAGTAGGTAGATAGTGTTATTAACCTCTATTACTGCCCTTCCTATTGTAATAGCTTGATATCCCCCAATTAACGTCAAATAATGATCACCTCGACGTCAATATAATACCCTATCAGTTCATCAACTGGAAATGATTCCCAGCTGAGTTTCTGGTCCCATATGCTCAACCCTTTTCACCTTATACAGTTGGCTATCAAACAAAAATATACTTTAAGTGTGAGAAATAGGTCCAAAGTTCATTTACACATTTATATTCTATGATTCGCAACCAGAAATCATCTATGGAAATATGAATAGAAAAATGCAGAGTTGCTTGGGTTGTAAGTTTGCGAGGGTGGTTTCCTGTCAAGGGAAAATAGGCTTTATTTTTATGAGTTTGATCAGCATTTGGTTGTTAGTTTGCTTTATTATTTCGATTTGTCTGCGAATCGTGGTTCTGTCAGATTTGATAACAATGGAACATTGGTGATTTAGCAAAAAATAAATAAATATAGAAACGTGTTATCTGTACGTGGATTTCTTTTAGTTCAAATTGCTTATTTACAAATGTAATCAAATCAAATAGCACAACACCACAATGTTTTAAATTGGTGCCAATTTTAATTTATGTATTTGAAAATAGACAACCAGCGTCTACTTAAATCACACAGTTTAATTTTAAGGTCATTACGTCACTATTTTTAGTTTTCTCTTGAGGCATTGGTTTGTTCTTAGGTTTTTACAGATTTTGTTGAGACTCCGTCCTGTTGCGGGTAAAAATGTCACGTAGCAAAAAATAACAGAAATTCTAAATCAAAGCACTGACGAATGAATATGAATAGCGCTTTGATATACAAATTACTCTCAGCACGTCAGTCTTACAAAAACTATATTCTTTCGACAATTTGCAAACTGCTTGCAACAAAATTAAATAAAAGCTATAACACTCACAAATCCTGAGCACGTACAGAGTTCATAAAGTTATTCCCAACAAAGGTCTTGTAAAAGCCCAATTTGGCTTGTAATACCTTCGAATTATAGCTGACATGATAATAACACCAATTCACAGTGTTTATATATACTAACAAACGGAGAGAATGTTTGTCTGTAAATTAATATTTACTCGACCAGGTAACGGAATTGACTACTCGACTAACAATAGGTTACGAGGTTTGTTCCCAATTATGCCGAGAAACAGCGGTTTTCCTGGAACCTGTTATTTCCCTAACCACATTACCTTTGGCTGACTATGAATAGAAACTTGTTTATTTATCATTTAGCCACTGTTTATTTATATTTATTTGTTTAATCTAACTGCAGAGCAAAAGCGGTCCTCATTTTTTTTTACCTCGCGATTTAACACATGCTCAGGTGACAATCCAGCTGGTTGGTTCAGAGGTATTCGTGTATCAGTATATTCTCATATACTCATACTATTTTCACCTATCATTAGGTAAGTACTTCATTTCCTTTTTCTATCGTCATCAAAATATAGGTGGCGTACACAGTTTATGAGTGATACACTCACGGATAAATCTGATTCCACCAGCTGGTGGCCGTCCAGCAGCTCATCCTCCACATCTCATTCAAGGGCTGGAACGACGCCTTACCCTTGGGGTCTACTATCTACTCTACTCTGTGGTGGTGGATATGATTTAACACCAGTTTTTTATACCTTACAATGAGCGAGACATTTTTTCTTTTTTAACGTAAAGCAGCCAAAGCCACACGCATCAGCTAGTAAAAGAAGCCCTTTAATATTGAAACTAGTTTTGAAGGGCTGAGATTTAAGGGCGTGGCCACAGTGCGCCGGCCCTACAGGACCAGGGCTTCTGGTGCCATACGGCCTGTATTATGGGGTTTTCATACTTAATTAATATGGTTTGGTGTACGCGGAGATAAGGGGTTTGATACTTGATGAAAGCTCAAGATAGTTTTTTGATGAAGAAACTAGTTTCCGCTAGCGGCTTCGCACGCGCTTTTTTTGAATATATGTAGCACGTCTCTGTCAGGATACCACTATCTGTGCCAAGATCCCAACAGATGTTTAGCTTTTAGTCAAGTAGTACTAACTTGATTTGATTATTAATCAAAATTAAAGCTAACTATAGTAAAGTAGACTCTGTGAAGTGTATTTGCACAATAATGTAGGGTCAACAAACAACTATAACAACTTCATAAAGTAGGTAATTAATTTCGTAATTTGCTACTGTTTCTAAGATAATTTAATTTGTAGGTTCACCAGACAATTAAGCAAAATTCAAAATATATATATATATATTGTGACTATTCTTCTAAAATAAAAATGAACTTAATGAAACTAAAAAGCCAAAACGACAACATATTTTATTAATAACTACCTACTGCAACAACAAAATAACTGGATCCAACAAAAAATCGTTTGATCAATGATGCAAAAACCTCCTAACCCTAATGCGCTTATAAAATCAAGATGGTTATAATTCATGAATGCATCGAAAACAGTAACCAAATTGGATTTAATGAGACAGATACAAGGGATGTTAGCGTCCCATACAAAATTATTCATAGCGACTAAAACGCTCCATTCAAAATAATAGTTTTTTTTTACATCCAAACCTGGGGTTGACGGCTCTCCGACAAAAGGGTGGGCCGGCCCAAATAATTGCCAAAACGCTTCAAGTGAGACCCATTGTGTTTATTTACAATGGGGTCGCACTAAGTGGGGGTAGTTTTTGTAATTGTTACTTTAGCGGAGTTCACCCTGGTGGATCAGTTGTGAACCAAACGGTGAGCGAGTAACATGTCAAACATGTCCCGATCATTTCTGGTGGACGCTTTGATCAGTGATACGAAGGAGTGCAAGCCTCCCTCCAGTGACGCTATGAACCCTTACACGATGTTGGGGCACCTTGACCCCCGACCGAAGTTCCTACCCTACCCTTATCCGGGAAACCTGAACAATTTGCTGAGCCTCGGACTGCACCCGCAACGAACGGAGCTGTTCCGTCCATTTCTAGAACAGCTCAGCTTTAGATACCCAATGCTCCATCAGATGCCTCGTCAGGAGTTCTTCGAGCCGCAGCCTGAGCCTAGACCTTTCGACTACATGAAGACAGAGCCGGAGCTAGTGAGCAGAAGGAAGAAGTCAGTGTCACCGTACATGCATCACCCTTACAAGACTGCTGTATCACCATCAAAAAGCCAAGGTCAACGTTCTCCATCTCTATCCAGCGAAAGCCGAAATGGAACTCCAAGCCCGCCACTGGCACACCCTGAAGAGCTACTCCCTGGCTACTCAAAGAACCTCAAAAACCTACCTATCAAAGAAGACTCCAGCAAGAGAATCAGAACAGCCTTCACAGGTACTCAGCTCTTAGAGTTAGAGAGAGAGTTTTCCATGAACATGTACTTGTCAAGGCTGAGGAGAATCGAGATAGCTTCCCGGCTGAAGTTGTCGGAGAAACAAGTGAAGATCTGGTTCCAAAACCGCCGTGTTAAGCTGAAGAAGGAAGAGTCTCCGTCTGGTAGTGAGGGAAAGAAGAACTGCTGCTGTGCCAAATCCACTTGCTCGAAATCTGAGAACCATTGTGAGAATGAGCAAATCGACGTTGTCAGCGACCATGACACCAGTTTTGAAGCTCAGAATCTGTCTTACAAATGAAATAAAATCTTAAATAATAATTGGTTGAAGTACTTAACATTTTGGGTTCGATTGCGAAGACTGAATTGAAAATGAACTGATGTGATTGTGAAAATTGTAAAAGTAAGGCTATATTTTCATGGGCTTTTTAAAAAAGTGTAGTTTAGGCATTTTGATTTACCCCTACAGAGAAACCGAGTGTACTTACAAATTTTATAAGTGGCTGATAAAACTTTGCCTATGTACAAAATTGTCGTATAATTGTCAAGGCTAAATTAAGTGTCTCGGGTTAAAATTATTTATGTGTAAGGATTTTAGCGAAGGCACCAATTTTGTAAATTGTTGAAAGTGTAAAATAATTTATGACGAGGCATTGATATCTCGATAGCTATATTTTCGAATAGTTTTACTGAATTGTTAGTAGTAATAAAACTTTTATGATATAATTTATCGGCTCTTTACTCTTTCCCTTATTAGCAGATTAAAACTCTTACTATTAGAATAGGTTCCTAGGTCATGGCTTGTTTACACCTGTACAATGGAAATACAATAGAGTGCATGTCATAAACAATACCTAAATACCAAACATTTGTATCTTACTCTAATCGGTAAAATACTACTTAGACTCTATGATTTGTTTTGCCGGTAGAAAATATGTATGCAAGTGTTTAAGGAGCTTTCAGATTGAAAAAAAAACATAGCATAGTTCCTATTGCTCCAAAATATAATTGAGATTTTAGTTCTTGATAGGAGATGAATAAGTCATTTTGTATCTCTAGGAATTCGTTCATTAAATACCTACCAATAAACCAATTACACTTGTAGGAATTTAATTATCCTGAATGTTTTTACAGGGGTCCAATGTCACTGGTGATTTTATACAGGGAATGCAAGTCAGGAATGCGGGGGACAGTCCCAGTGGAACCCCATCCGTGACGTCACGTAATGAGCACTTATTCACCCCATAACGGCCAGATATGGCCGGAATTTAGTATGTGATGAGACCCTTCGCTTGCTAAGGGTTAATAAAGTTTACGAGGATTTGAAAAGGGTTAATTTTATTGATAGTGAAAATTAATCTCAAGTGAAATAATATGAGCTTTTGACAGCGCTGATGAAAATTACTTTTACGTTTTTCACTTTTGGCCGTAAATAAAACTCGAACAAAGTCGGCGAAACAACTCAATATACCTACAGTTATTTTGGTAATAAGTAACATAGAATACTAAATATCTAAATTACAAGTTCAAGTTGCTCAAAAGTTTAGAGAAGGTTTATAAAAGGCTGTAAATGTTTTTATGATGTAGGTATTGTTTGTAGGTATTCAAACTCTAGAAAAGTACTATCTACTTTTTTTATTTAATAAAGAACTATTAGAATTGAAAAATAGAATAAACATGGAATACTGAAATAAAGTTAAAGTCACATAAAAATAATTAGGTAACTTTTAAAACATTTCAACCTTAAAGATTTAAGAACCCTATGGCATAAAAACGTAAATTTTTTACGTTTATATACTTCCCAGGACTTGTTATTTACACTGGAAATGTACTGTAATTACTTTAATATAAATAAATATCTTTTAAAATCTAATTGAACCGTCGAGAGAATTTTTTGCTAAAACCGCGTATTTAAAATTTCGAAAATTATCAACGACCAGTATTTTTATCGTTCCCTATAATCCTAAGATTGAATTATTCATCAGCCAGACATATTAATTAATCTGATTTCAATCAATTTCGTCGACCACGTAATTAAAACAGTTGTAACCACAAAATTGAAGTGTAATTAGTTGTTACTCAATTATAGGAATCCATTAGGTTGTACCATTGTGGCTGGATAAGTTCTAACCGTTGGGATGTAATAAGGTATTTAGGCACGTACTCTTACAAACGAAATCGAAGTTTCAGATTAATTTTCATGCAAACGCTAATCTTATGCAAGCGACATAAAATAGATAGATAATACTTTATTGCACACTTGACTAAGAAATAATTTATAAAATAATAATTAAGGAATAAGCGACAAATAATATTAGCGGTCTTACCGCTCATGAGCAATATCACACAGTCCAACTTGAATGGTTAAGATTGTTGGATTGAATCTACATTAATATTTATGCCTACTCTTACAAACTAAGAGAATAAGAGTTCGATTTTCACGAAAACTAAACTTTCATTTTCTTTTTCCGAGTTGGCTTCCTGATCAAATGGAACTTAGGAGGACGTCATTTTCTTATGGATGGAAATAAAAATAATAGCATTATCATCATCATCATCCGCAACCCGACTTGACCCACTGCTGGGTATAGGTCTCCAAACTTTTGTGCCACTCCACACGGTCCTGCGCCAATCTCATCCAGGCATTTATAGTATTTTATAGTACTGCCAAATTAGTTGAGTATCTGAATTGACACCGTTATTGGCGACCTCTGTCACGACGAGGAGGTTGCGGGTTCGATTCCCGCGTCGCGTCGGGACAAATGTTTGTACGATCTGCAGACACTTGTTCAGGGTGTTCTAGATATTTTCTATGTATAATAAATAATATCTATCTATGTAGTGTATTGTATTAAGTATATAAGTACCCATAACACAAGCTCTGCTTAGCTTGGGGCTAGATAATGCCGTGTGAATTGTCCAGCATTATTTATTGATCTCTGCAATGCGGTCTTATGGTTGTCACAGATCAGGGGCACGCCGCTACCGTAAAGCACAAATATGTGCCTTCAAATATGGACTTTAACTCGTCACATTTAGAAGCACTTCATATTGAGGTCATCATAATGACAGACAGCTCGCGGGCCACTCGTTTAAAGATTGTGGGAAGCCATTTCGTCAATATAAAATGTATCTAAAGGTAACGAGTTTAAGCCCATATTTAATGCACATTTTTGGGCTGTGCACTTGTGCAGTAGCCGCGTAATGTGCGCAGAGCTTTATAAGAAAAGATCGGCGAAACTCGTATGGAAAAAGCTTGTTTTTCGGGGTTTAGCGATAGTCACCACACTTGGCAGGCAAGTCGGGTTCATGGCAGTGGAGATTCAAAAAAACACGGTACAGAACCTGAAGCCCTTCCTCTAGGTCCTTTAGTCTTCTGCTCTTACGACATCCACGGTCCGTGATAGTTAATATCACGAAACTATTATTATACTCAGATAAATAATCAATGACTCTGTACACCCATTAAACAATACTCGAACTAATGTAGTCCGGATCCGTAATTTGCTGTCGAAACCCGCGGAGTTTAATCACAGAAGCAATCGCAAGTTCGGAGACGTTGAGCTTCGGAATAACGGAACTTCTGAACATCTTCGTTAGAGTAATATCACCATCACAAGATTTAGGGCTTATCCATAGATTACGACATTTACTACTACATATTTGAAACTCGCGCCAACACGAAACGAACCAACTTAAGTAGAAACTGCTAGAATTCGTGAAAAAAATCCCCACTCTCACCCACGTGAGATTGGGTGAGATTTGGCTCAAACCCCTCCCCCCTTAAAAGCTTCACGTAATTAATGGATTCTCTTATTTCGTCTAATTGACATAAGCCTTCCAGTAACCTCATCGAAGAAAACTGACAACACCCGGTTTCTACCACTAAGAAGAGAGGAGTGCGAGTATACCTACTGTCATATGGTACAATACAAACAAACGTTACCTGGAGAGAGCTACCCGAAATATTCAAGACAGACGATCGCCTCGCGGTTTCACCCGCGTAGTTCATATGAATTGCAATTCAATTAAAGGAACAACATGAAATTCGCCAAAAGTCAAAGTCATGTGTAGAGTCTACACATGACTTTGACTTTTGGCGAACTTCATGAATTTCATGGTGCCAACTGGAACGAGACGGCAGTCTACACATGACTTCTGTTGACTTCCGCCAAGTACGTACACCAAGGCGATGGCTGTCTTGTCAAATTGACAAAATAAAACAACAGACCGCCAAAACTAGGAATGTGTCGATAACAGAATTTCCAAATAGAAGGCATCACACTAATATTATAAATGCGAAAGTTTGGATGGATGTATAGATGGATGGATGTTTGTTACCTCTTCACGGCAAAACTACTGATCGGATCAGGCTGAAATTTTGTATACAGGTAAGTCTAATCCTGGAATCAAACATAGGCGACTTTTTATCCCATAAATCAGTTCCTATGGGATACAAATAACCTCAAAACGTTTCAATAGAAACAACGCGTACGAAGCCGCGGGCAGAAGCTAGTTTTTAATATTTTAGTGTGTTCGACTACTTAACGGATAAAACTAGTATTTTTTCATGATTCCGTGATTGTAGTTTTACTTATCTAAAACCAAAGGAATGTTTCTTTGCAGTAAAATTTGCTATCTTGAATATGTCGGGTGATTACCCTCCAGGTAACGTTCGTTTGTAACACCCTGTAGAAGGTTGGCTGGGACTCTTTACTTAGGTAAGTACCTCAAAAAAACAATCCGGCATAACAAAATTTTGTGATTGAGGTATCAAAAAACTCGCCATAATTTCAGCAATGTTCTTGGCTACATTTCCAATTGCAAATTGCAATGGATTTCCACAAAGTAACGCCTGAATTTATTATTTACCGTTGGTCCCGTCATTTTGGAAATAAGTAACCTCTTCGTTACTGAATGACAGCCATTTCAAATTATGACACTTATGGTGTTCACGTGTGGATGCTTGCACGTACTTCATTCATCATTATCTCCAGTAGTGGTCCATAAGGTACACCACTTATCTCATTTTACTCTTGGAAATATTCGGGACATCCTGTCTAACGACCTAAATAATGCTTAGGTAAAAATAACCCTGCATTTTTACTTTGGCATTATAATAAGTGAATTTGTATGAAGGCGTGCGAAGCAGTGAAAAGAAGCTTGAGTGGTATACGTAAATCTCTACTCAAAAGATAGGGCAGAGCATACAGGGGTATTATGCAATGTAGAAAAGAGACCATAGACAAAACTAATAGAGTATTCAACCTATTTGCATGAAAATGGGAACCCAGAGCGGAGTTCAAAATAGTTTGTGCAGTTCATAAAATAATCCGTGGATTGTGTAGGTTTGTTCGTGGAAACATGGTGGAAATTCTGTTTGAATTGTGTTCACAGTTTTAGTTCAGACTGTTGAGGCCGAGTTTCTAGTAACATGAAAAGTTTGATTAAAATAATAATTGATCAGAGAATCGGTGGGCTTGTTCTGAAGGGATTACTATGGTAGCAAACGTATGACAAAAAGCAACTACAATTTGCAATCACAACTAGCGATCCTTAGTGAATAAGTAGGTATAACCTGCGCACTTAAAGAACGGGATTGAGAATGCATTGTGAATGACTGAGCAGACATCATGAGAAAAGACGTCATAATTCAATCCTATTCTATAACAACGCAGGTTATTATGTGGTTTAGAAAAAGATGGCGCAGATAATAGAAAATATTTTCCTATAGGGATGCGGTACCTAATGCTTACTTAGGTTAGTGCCTTACCTAGTACCTATGTACATAGTGCACGAAGACTGGTACATACTACTGTACTAAGACTTTTAAAAACAAATCAGAGATCATACTCAAGTCAAATTTATATAAAGCTGTAGATTGTTACTAGGTACTTACCCATTAAAATACTATTTCTATGGTATCATCACCAATAATACTTTGAAAGTATCTCCCACGGCTTCTGTTTGCAGCCAACCATCATCCATCGAAAATCAAACACTGTGATTATTTGCGAAACGCATTTATTGTCGATGGAGGGACGCTTGCCGCGTGCGCACTTATTTCCTCCACACTTTTTGGCCACCCTCGAAATATTCATTACCCTTATTCTACAGAGTTTAGAGTTCATATTTCTTTGCGTTGTAATTGCCAATGGGTTGGTAAGCATGGAGTCCGCCACGCGTCCTCTTTTCAACGGTATCTGTTTGAATTTGGAACCCATTTAAATGTGGAATTTGTTTTTCATCAGCGGGTTCTTCTTTACGATTGAACTGTCATTAAGTGTGTTCTCTGCTGATTTATTTGTTGATGTGATTATTCGGTCAACAATTAGTGGGGGCAGTGGGAATTTGGGTATTTGCTTATGGTTTTACGTTTGGTTCACTTGAAATTAGGATAGTGTGATTAAAACATTTTTACAATTAATTGATCACAAAATATATAAGTAATAATCTATGTATTGTATGGCTTAGGTATACTAAGGAAAAGACGATGTTATGTCGTTTATAGAAGTAAAAGAGAGTGGAGGAAATTGCAGCTTTGCACCGACAAGAGCTAGGCTCTTTAATTTTTAATAACCTATAATAATAGTCACTTACTCTAGAATCATACTTATAGTACAAAGATCTGCTTAATTTGGGGCTTGCTAGTCGATGCCAATTTTTAAATAACAAGCATTACCTGTGTGTATTGGTAATGCGTCCCACTCACATTATAAAAAAGCCACCCTGCATGTTTATACAGGGTGGCTTTTTGAAATAGATGTGGATGGCCAAATCCAAAAACATGACAGATAGAGAAAACTTGTCAAAAGGAGTCATGGACTCAATTTATGAGAAAATAAAAACTGAATACTTACCTAATTAATTATTATGTAATAAAAAAAATTACGGATTTTTCATCAGTATTTGATCGTACATTACCTGCATATAGGTATATTTTATTAGCATGATTAATAAATACCTCTGTCTAGATATCTTTTTTAATCTCTATTACAGATTGAATCTACCTATACAACTTATCGATCGATTGTATTTAGATTCATCCGAGGGCTCGACTAATTTGCAAATAAAATCCCACCCCACAGTAGGTATCTGCCATTCAATATTGCCAAGTGGCTTGTTACGCTTCTTCTAATTATTTTATTCAATAAAACTACCGTTCCAAAATGACCCTTATTTACTCATCAATACGGAATATAGTTTCACACTAGTTTGTAGCAATAAATCCCGTATCACGGTGACAACCGTGTTTTGTCATTGCTAATAGGATACGGTTTTCAAAACTTATGTCACCCATTACGTTATTATATTTATTTAATAACAGACCTTCTCTTCTAATCTTAGAGCTTATTCTTCAATGACATCCTTTTTGTTAGTTCGTAACGTTATGGCAACCCTGATTTTATTAAATTCATACGTCAGGGTGATCTATACCTTGCAGCTTCTGAAATATGGTTGAATTTAGATCGTAGTTGATAAGTTCTGTTAGTTTTCCTTTGATGCAGATGTGAACAATACAATATAATTTTGTTGGTGTATCAAATTGAACGTTGATAAATGAAAATTTAAATTTGCTTTTTGATTTGTATTCGAAACAAAGTGTAGATCGATTCGATAAGGCGCTGTCAACAGATAGGGCTGTAATGGACTCTCTGATATTTGATAATGGTTTTATTTCAACCAGACCGTCGTGAAACTAATTCAGAACACAATAAACAGAGATGGGTAACATATTGGCCAAATAAAAAAAATCACTAGCATTTTTTTCTACTGTTAACAACTCGTGTATTACAGTAAGTTTTGAATGTCAGATGTAACCAACATTTTAATCGAACGTAGAAAGAATTATCTATCCACGTAGTTGACCTGCAAAATCGTTGTTATTTTGTCAAACTGTCAAAACATTTTGTGAGTAATAACAAAGAAATAACATAAATATACAAATAACTGGCCAAATGTCACCTATTACTAGACGAAAACTCCTTTAAAGAAACTCTATACACATTTTCTAGGCCTTGATCTGAACAGAGCTCTGAATCTACTTAACTATACCATCGACAAGTGATCGTGCCGACCGTTTTCAATAGGATTAGGTACAGCGGCTCTATGGTGCGGATAGGGAACTAACGCAAATGCCATACAAAAATGAGACGAGACGATATCGGCCCGACACTACCGTCAACCGAACTCGGGGCTATAATCTGTGGAAATCCCTCATTGTTAATTCCATAATGCAACAGGTACTAGAAAACATTTGACAGCAATACTTGATATACAGAATGCCCTCAAGTCTCTACCTAGCGTATTTTCCTTACGAGTTCCGTATTGTCGTGGAGTGAAGTGGGTCGTACCAAGTTCCCATGTCATTTAGTTCGAGTGTCGCTTATACCTCTGTCGTATTGATTGCGGTGGCACTGTGAATGGTACTTGAGTATTACTTAGGTAAGTGGTGGTTGCACTAGGGTGCGATAACCACTCATGAGTTGCATTCGCCAAGTCATGAGCGGTTATGAAACAGCCGCAAGTGTGTGTGGTGTGTCCAGCTCGTTTGTAGTAATAGACTTACAAACCGATGAAAATGTTCTTGTAGAAAGCGTTGTAAACTGTATTTGGAAAATGCCTAGGTACTAAATATCAAATCATACCATAGATTTATGAAATTGAAATAATAAATAATAATAATGATTGACGGCTAGTAATGAATTCGTCAAACTACGATAGTTTTATAGTAAAATAATGTTGGACAATTCGCAGAGCATCATCTAATCCCAAGCTAAGCAGCGCTTGTGTTATGATTATGAGTACTAGATAACTGATGGGTACCTATACTGAATCCAATACACTACCTACATACAGGGATAGATATTTTTTTATTATACATGGAAAATATTAAGAGAACCCGAAACAAATATTTACAGAACGTACAAAATATTTTCAAGAGGCGGGAATCAAACCCGCAACCTCCTGCGTAGCAGGCGGACCTTCACCCCCCGCGCCACAGAGCTCGTCAAACTAATCATACCTACTCACAGAAACGATTCCTGGCATAGAGCTTATTTTCAAAGGGTCTGTGTTACAGTATTTAAGAATAATAGCCATATCAATCCCAAAATTCAATACACAGAAGTTATCAGCTCTGGCTACACTACCCTTTCTGCAAAAAAACAGCAACACGCAAAAGCCCCGGGGCCTCCGCTCCTAACAATGATCTCAGGAGGGTAAAGGGGTCTGACATCCTTCCGGTTTGGCTTTTGACTCCCCGATGGAGTTGGATTATGTAAACTGAGCATATTGGAAAAACCTGGGCTTAACGTAGTTTAGAAAAAGAAGCGGTTACAAGTGAAGGTTGTACATAATTGTCAACCTCCGTGGCACAACGGGTGAAGGTCTGCTTGTGACGAAGAGGGTTGCGGGTTTGATTCCTGCCTCGGGATAAATTTGTTTAGGTACGATCTGCAGATATTTTTTCCGGGTGTTTTCTATGCATAAAAAATTGTATATCTATGTAATATAACCATATAAGTTGTCCAATACCCATAACTCATGCTTTTCTTACCCTGGTGCTAGATGGCTAATGTGAATTATCCAGCAATGTTTATTTAATAATAAATGTAAAGGTAGCATTTTCTGTCTGTTGGTCTCCTTTCACGACCAAAGCGTGCCAAGCCACGGCCTAACGCTAGTTCTTGATAAACTAAAAAGATCGTCAAATTACCACTCAAAACAGCAATATCACAGTCGGGTAATTACTTCCAGCGTGACGCGGCGAGTGCGCGGAACTAATGGTGTTGCCAGCTCCAACGGGCATATATTACGAGTAGCGATTGGTTTTACTCATCTATTTGTCATTGTGATAAACTAGTATTATTGTACAAAACATGTTAAATCTGTATCGTCTAATATAGACTTAAGTTTTGCGCTTGTAAGAAATCTCCGGATAATATTTTTGAGGTATGAATCTAGAAAATGGTTTTGATTTATGCTTATGTAGATACTGAAAGTTGTACCATCTCACTGCTGAGCAAAGGCCTCACTCCATGCAATTTATCGCAGTAACTTTGCGCCATCACACCTTGGCTGGGCCTTCCACGGCACCTTCGAACGTTGGGTGGCATATAGTGCTGTACCTACGACTGTTATTGTATTAATTGGTCACAGCGTGTCGCATGAATGTGTCTATTTCCTAGTGCATAAATTATCTTACTAAGCTTGTTACAAAGTGTTTTTTTCTTTAGAAGGTGAACATTTACCTAGGTGACGCAGAGTTCAAGCCAACTCTTATTAGTAGTATTTTATATTTGATTGCACAGTGCACTCGTAAAACAGCTTTCAGAGTCAAAATCACGTCAGCATTGTGATTTTTATTAAAAAACCAAAAGACGATCTCGCTAGCCTTAAATAACATGTAGAACTAGTGTAGAACCAATTTAAAAAAATTCACTTCACCGATATGATGTCTTCTATCTTTAGTATAGATTCATTTAGTCCAGGCCGTGATGGTGGAACGAATTAATCTTAACCATGTCACTTCTCGTATTCAACCCTTTACACGTGTGGATGTACTGGACCCTGTAATACACGACACAGTTGATCAAAAACATCACAGTCATCGGATTCCCTTCGAATCATTAAGTTTGTCCAAAAAGCAAGGGTAGTGCTGCTTCAAAATAAATAAAACAAAAATAATACATATTCTATATTTATACCACCAAGGTGGCAATCAGGCATGCGGCCTGAAACAACAAAATAAACATTGTTAAGAACTTATATAAGAGACTAAAAAATGTTAAATTATGCTTAATGTCCGTATTTATCCAATTTCGAAAATTCTTTTTTTTTTTAATTTTATAGAAATTCCAGGAATACCTCATTATGAATAAATTTCAACTAAACAATTATTTAAGGTTAAAGTTTATACGAAATAAGGATAAGCTACAGCTTAGTATTTAGATTCATGAAATATTGAAATAAAGCCAATAAACCGTTAAATAACCTAATTCCAAGCGTGGCGCCAAATTGAAGTGAGGGTAGTTCCGGCGCGTGCCCGCGTGACGTCATTTCCGGCTATTTGGAACCGGAAGCCGTATTAAATGGGATTATTCGATGACGATGCCGGTATTTTGATGGGAATTTTGGAATCGTTTGATTTACATGAAAAGCATCGATCTTTCTCTCCTACGGGATTGAAGGTTTAATTTCAGGGACATTTTATAGACAAAAATAAATAAAACAAAAATCCCTCTTCTTTAACATTCAACCCTGAAATTAATTCTCTCTCTCTCTCACCTTCCTGTCTGTCTACTGACACTGTCAATAGACTAGACAGTCGTTGTCATTTGGTTATTTATATTTGTAATATAAATGCAGCCGACAAGCGGCAGAAATAGTGTGAGTGAAACACTCACGAATAAATCTGAATTGAGCTGCCTAGGCAAGTCTAATAAATAATAAAAACATGCTGGACAATTCACAAAACATCATCTAGCAGCTAGATGATGTTTTGGAGCTAGATTCTAGCTCCAAGCTAAGCAGTGCTTGTCTTATGGGTACTAGATAACTGATATATGTAGATACATTACACTACATGGATAAATAATTTAATTATACATACTAAACACCCTGAACAAATATCAGCAACTATCAGTACAAACATTTCTCCCGAGGCGGGAATCAAACACGCAACCTCCTGCGTCGCAGGCGGACCTTCATCCGCTGCGTCATTTAATTATATTGACATTGTTTACGATTTAATTATGAAGGTGAAGTTAAGTAGACTTCACCTTCATAATTAGATTTATGTGGAAGGTGTAAGTTCGTACTTGACACTTAAAAGTTACTTTCAAGCCATTCATACTCCTCCATCATTGTTGTTCATTGACAAAACTTGCATCCAGTTCATTCATGAACTAAACTACAAAATACAAATCCATGACCATTAGCGAACAAAACTGCATTCGCTTCGGACTCTTCAATCCATTCATAAAGTTTTGAAGTAAGGAAGGTATGAATGAACACCTACACAATAGATGTACATATTGTATGTAGGTATGTATATGTAGAATATCTATTATTGGAAGTAGAATGGTGTGATATGTCATTGCAGTTAGGCAGCGGAGTCTTTGATTTGTGTGCCATTTTGAAAATAGGTTTGGTTATGAAGAAAGCGTTAAAAATGGAGTCAAATGCCCTGAAAACTTGCAGAAAGAGGTTTTAAAGTTATACCTATTTACCTATCGGTCGTGACGTGAAAACTACATATCCTACTAATATTATAAATGTGAAAGTTTGTGAAATCTGAATTTTTGTTACCTAGGATCTCCAAAAGTACTGAACAGATCTAGATGAAATTTGGCGTAAGTTTAGAGCAAAACCTAACTTAGATAATAGGCTACTTATCGTACCGAAAATACGCGTGCGTAGCCGCGGGCAGAAGCTATCTTATAAAGTTTACAACTTATTTGATTTTGCAAATTTTTTGTGATTAATTCTATTTTTAAGGGAGGGCTCACTTAGATCCGCTTTAAGTACTAAAATCTTTACAAAGTGTCTAAAATATTTACTTAAATTAGGTAAATTTTAAGTATTCGTATGGTTTGACAACTCATTAATAAACTTTCAGCTTAAAATAATGTTAATATCAGCTTATTATTAGACGAAAACGAGTCATTGCAACATTATGTACCTAACCAAAATTTAAGCTTATAATTTGAAAATGAAGGTACAACATTCACGAAATATCCAATCAAAAATAGGCAAATTTTTGCACAAAAATCCTTCTAAAATATCTTATTGGCCGGAAGTTAGATTATTAAGGTTAAAACTGTTTAGATATCAGGGCTGTTGATTTTGTTTTAACAATAAAAAAATAAAAAAAGCATTTGACATTCACAAAAGATCAAATTCAAAATTGTCTCCGTTTTCAAAGAGAATCGGCACCGCCCCCTCTAATTGATTGCATAACTGCTTCTTTTCATTCATTTCATTCATTCACGTCGTTTGACATGCGGCGACAAATCGGCTCCCAAGATTCCTTTGTTATCTTACTACTGGCAACACTAAATATCCAATACCATCTTTGAATTCGGAATTCCAATGTTCAAAATCAAATGGATGGCGGTTTTCTTTGCTAAAATGATATAAGAAGCGTTTAGAGGCATTTTCGGTAAGAAATTGATACGGAGTTATCGTTTCGTTATAATGCTTTGAGGAATTTCATGCGTGCCTTCGGTTTGAATGAGTTTTTTTGGTATTTCTATGCGAAGTCAGACGTATTGTCGCCGGTAGAGTGCTACTTGAGTGTGAATGAATGAATGGTTGAATTTGTTATGGTGAGCGATTTATCTGTCATTTTTACAAGCGCCTAACGTAAAGGTTGTTTTTGGCAGTTACGCCACGATTTTAGTCACTATTATAATTTTTCTGATTTCTAAGTTATGCTTATTATGCTTCCTGGTTGAGTAAAATAATAGTTATTTAACTGATTAGGTAATAAGTTGAAAATTCACAGTTGCAGCCCGGAGTCAGGAAGTGGGCGGTGTTACACCCCCGTGCCTCGGAAAGCACCCACGTTAAGCCGTTGGTCCTGCACTTGACCTCTCCCCGGTTGTGTCGGTCTGCCGTCCCATCGGATAATGAGAATGAGGGAATAGAGAGTGCACCTGTCTTTGCGCATACATTTGTGCATGTCCTGCGCATCTGGCTAGTCTCCGATGAGACTGGCCGCCGTGGTCGAAATTCGGCTAGGAGGACATTTTACTATAGTATTATTAAGTTGAAAATTGAGACACATTATATTTTAAATAATCTACTTGCATGCTTCATATCTTGCAATGAACTGACAGCCGCTGGGGTAAACGTGATCTTGAGTGGAGACGCGACTCGGCCGAGGAGGCCTATGTCCAGCCGTGTGGACTAAAATAGGCGATGTAGACTTCCATACTTATAAACTTAGGTAGGTCAGACGTATTGCTAAGTGGTCAGAAATATTGTCACTATTCTTAGCAAAAATATTTAAAACTAAGGTAAAAGTACCTACTGACGAAAACAGCATACCTACTAACAACAGAAAAGATTTTTACCTATGAACCCACACAATAAGCTCCATAAAATTACAAAGCATCTCGTAATTCACGAATTATCAATAATAAATAGCATATCAAAGTACAATGCACCCTCCGTCATTTATTTCGTCCCTACAGGGTCATAGCGACTACTCCGTATACTGCGGCGGGCTCGTGCAAAACATCTGTTAGTTTTTATCACATCTCATATTTGACGCATCATTTGCTTCTCTAACGTCACGCTTTCCACTTATTATCCATTTTTATATCATTTCTATAATAAATTTAATGCCAAATAAAATTCCTTGCCCCGCCTTTACGTAATAAATAACTTATAGAGACAAATTTTTGAAAGGAACGCATTCCGTAAAATTGCTATAAAACTCTATTGTTGTAGAGATTTTAGTGACAAAATTGTGCTAAATGTAGGGTTTTATTTGGATTTGCGGTTGCGAGGGGTTGGTATAGTTTTAATGTATTTTTGTGAGTGGTACTTAGCGGGTTTTTGATGTGCACTCCAGTTAATTGATAGTTTTGTTGGTTTGTTTGATGACACTTCGGATTTGATGAAACACGATGGGTTAAATAAAAGTAACCCATCGTGTTTTATCAAATCCTCATCGTTGTTTTAAGAAATATAAAGTTCATTTTTATATAATTTTATTAATCGTTTTATCATAGCTCTTTCACAAAAGTTAAAAAAAAATCCTAACTTAATTTAATTTTTCCCATGTTTTTTGCTACGTTTTCGAGATTTGTTTTTGATATAGAGTACTATCGTACTCCGTACTATTCAATTCAAATTGAATAGGTTTTATACAATGGAATATATTTTTTACAAAAATTGACTCAGAATAGTTTCTATACCTAAATACACTACACTACCTATCTACTACCTAGGTCTCTGAAATTGATTGCACTCTTACCATATTTTACAAAATTTATACAGAATACATGATATACCTACCTAAATACACTACCTACACTACATTATCTACTACCTAGGTTTCTGAAATTGATTGCACTCTTACCATATTTTACAAAACTTACACAGAATACAAGATATACCTAAAATACACTACCTATCTACTACCAATACCTACTGTCGATCTGTAGTCCCATTGGATTATGAGAATGAGGGAACAGAGCGTGCACGTTCTGTGTCTGCGCACACACTTGTGCACTATAATATGTCCTGCGCATAGTCTGGCCAGTCTCCGAGAGACTGGCCGCCGTAGTCGAAATTCGGCTACCCCCTAGCCGAATTTTGACTACATTATTATTATTATCTACTACCCTAGGTCTCTGAAATTGCTTGCACTCTTACCATATTTTGCATTAACTCTAACTCGCTGATTCTACAACCCCAACCCCCTCAGGGCCAATGTAATCCATTCCGTGGACTAACGAAGCAGCCACGTCCGGCACGTGGCCAGAGATGGCTAATTACAGTGTTTGTTTATGAGTAAACAAGTAAATATTTAGGATTGTATGGGATTAAATGAGATGATGAAATTAGAGATCGTAAGCAATTTGTTTTAGGAGGAAAAAAATAAAAATTGTGAATACAAATATACGATGTCAGAATATTTAGTTGGCTACCTTCAAAAATCTTTTTTCGAAAGTTTTACCTACCGGGTCAGATAGGCGCCTGGGACCTAAGCACAGACCTCATCTAATTACTATGTATACGACGATATATTTAATTAATATGATACTATAGTAAGTATCTAATTTACTTCCAAAGTAAAATAAAATTATTGCAGCAAATAATGGACTTAATCTTAAACATGATACCTATGGGTAATTTTGTACAATATTTGCTGAGCGAATTTCAACATATTAGGGTAATTGTCAGATTCCTCACTCTTATACCTCAAAATTCTCAAAGTCAGTTGACATAATCAAGGTAGGAACCGCAATAAACAAAAACCTAAACGATTATTTCTTCAACCAATAGCCAGAATAGGCTAAGGACTCATTATAAAGTACACTTTGAAATACAATAAGTACAATTAACAATGTCACTCGACTCGACATAATGAAACAACCAATCGCATCCGACCACAAAGTAAACTTATAAAGCACTACAATTCCTAACAACCCTGTATGATCTAAAGACCCTTTATAATGACAACTGTGCATTATGTTTCGATGAATTCTGCTTCTGAACAAAAACAGTTGGAATTCAAACTTTATTTCAGTAACCTTACGGTTCTAAGAAATCATTTCGCGCTGATATGCATTTGAAATCGAGAAACAGTATTTTATTAGGGTTACTGAGGTCTTTGTAACGTAGTAAAGCGTTATTTATTGAGAACCTTCAATTAACCTGATACAAGGTTCACTTTAGAATGAAACTTGCTTCCATTGGTATCAAATTTTTCACCCGGATAAAACTCAATGTCATATTAATGTTCTGCAGAAATAATCGAGTCCTTATTGGTAACCAAATAAGGGTGGATTTGAATTTCGCAATTCGCGTCATACATTCCAATTGAAGAAGTGTGACGAATCAAACCAGTTGGTTTTTGAATTAAACATTTTAATTTGTTTCCTTTCTTCGCTTTGAATTTATTAACGGTGACAAAGACGGCATTCGATATGCTTACGACATTATTATGTTAAAGTCTATTGTAATAGTATAAAATAATTATTGCTATAGCTAAATATTTAGATTGTGATTTTGAAAGACGGTTGATTGTGTCAAAATAGTTTATTGTTAAGTGTGATTATAGTCCCTTTGTATGGGCATTGCGATTAAATCGTATTAGATCTTTTTACGAACTGTTTTTGAACCTAAAGATATGAACAATGCAGTTTACAATGAATCAAAATGTTCATAAAAAATACAGACATTCAGATGGCATAAAACTAAGTGGAACTCATTTTAATTTAGTTTAATGCGTTTATTTCAGCATAATGCACTCTTGGATATATAGATAGAAAATATTGGAACGAAATTCCTTATCGCGCGTTGTGAAAGGGGGCTAGACGGAAAAAATTGTAACGAAAATAGGAGCGACACTTTTTCCCACAGAACAAATATATTGCCACAGAACAAATATATCCTAACATTTGTTGGAAAGTAAACACAATATTAAGTCAGTGTCAAAGTGTAGAACCAGAACTGTCACTGTAGCGTTTATGATAGGCAGCTGTCATCGCGAATGACATTAGGTTTGCACAAAAATTAGAATCGCTCTCCGAACAATCGTGTGTTCCGCTCTCTCGCGCAACGTGTGATTGGAGTGAGCGGGATATATATGCGACGACCGCAGCCGAGTTGAGCTTCTGCAATTCCTTCATTAATTAATCGAAAGGAACTTCGTTCCATCCGGGTGTCCCTTGACACCTCTCAAGTTTTTTTATTGCACACTTAACACTACGAAACAATTTAAAATGAAATACTTAATTAAAATCTAAGTGACAATTGGCGGTCTTATCGCTCAAGAGCGATCTCTGCCAGACTCTTAGCAGCTATATTTTACCTAAGTAAAGTAACTGAATACACTGTCATGACATGACTGTTAATTATTTATTTATTTATTGATTATGTTATGAATGACAGACATAATTATACTTGTGCGAGGCGATTTCCTGTTTTTCAAATTCATGGATTTAACACTTAAACTACCTACCTAAATCAATTAGTATTCATAATTTAAATGCAAATGAAAATTAAATTAAATAATGAATGAAAATATTATCAGGTCGTCACGTCCACTGCTGAACCATACCCACCCCCAAACGAAGGGGGTTTTGCTATTGGCATTTGATGATTACCTATTGATAATCTATAAATAAAAAATTGATGATCTGAATCTTGACCCAAAATTAGTACAAGATTATCCCTACACCAATAAAATGCACTCATTACCCGTACACCACTTTCAGTTTTATGCCTTGCGGCCCAAGGTTTATTGTTGCATGTTAATAAGTTTTATTAGTAGAGTCGGGCATTTATTCGCCCGCAGATAGTATTTCTGCGAGAGTCGTATTCACGTTGTGTTGGGATTGGGACTGAGACTCGGATGTGGGAAAGGAACTCTGCTACAATATTCAAATTCAAATTCATTTATTGATTCAGACACAAAGATCCATAGATTAGAGTAGTAGTAAATGTCACACAGATAACACATATTGATTGGTAGTAGTATATATTGATGGGGGTTGTTGCTGGAAGTGAACTGAGAAATTTTCGTTCCTTTTTTCGTTTCTGATCATAATAATGTATTTGCAGGAAGGGCAGGAAAACTACAGATTTATGATTAAACGATACTACCTACACTACCTACATAAATAAAAAAATTTAAAATCTCAAGAAATCTTAACCCTTAAACAAACGCGAGCCCCTGGTCATGGTAATTAAAAAAGAGATGTGATTTCTAGGTAATTTGGGGTCTCTGATTCCATTTTTTTTGGCAAAAAACAAAAAAAAGGGGTGGAAGGGGGTGATTTTTCGGTGGTATGTATATTACCATTGTCCGTGTAGGACTTGTAAAATATTGTCGGTGGTGGTATGTATATTACCATTGTCCGTTACGGTCTGTTAATAATTTTAGACTAGTTGTTTCCCCTGATTGCGGTTGGGAGCTATGATGAGTTTGAAATTATATAAATAAATACTTTCATTACCTACAAAATAGGCGTTATCTACCTAAAATTTCCTACATATTTATGTTTGTAATAAACCATTCGTTCTAATCTAGCTTAATTTTTTATTATAGGTACATAAGAAATTAAAGTTTTTAAGGTAGGTAAGTAGATAAATAAAACATTTTACATACAATGAAGTATTTTATTTAAAAAAAAATACACTATTCTTCTACACTTTCCACGGAGTGCAAAAGCTTAAAGCACGATTTAGCACACAGTGGAACTTTGCACACTGTGCAACAAATTCTTGTTCTTTTTTGAACTTTTTTGGTGCTACAAAACCTGCACCTCCTGGGCTCAGTTTCTTCGGGCATGTGTACGCCAACGCTGAGTAGACGAATTTCTGGTGGCACACCAAAGCATCCACCTTTTTTATTTTTATATATTGTTGGTCTGTTCTTCTTGGTTGTATAGTTGTCTACTAATCCTCGAGCTATTTTTTAGGTTTATTTGACATGGTAAGTTACTGAAACAGAAAATTACTAATTCAAAAGTCACATTATACTTACAAAAGACAAACAGACATTTTTATGTATATAATTCGATTATGAACTGACGTGAATGGACAATGGTCAAATAGATACCACTTATAGTGTCTACTTTGAGCGATCAAAAACTATACAAATTTCGATATTTATCCCATTATTGAATGTGTAAGACCACTAAAATACAATAAAGTTTACTTTTTTGAACTCCTAGAGCACTTACCATAATTTTCGCCACACAAAAATCACAAAAGATTGAAAGTGAAACTCAAAACTGGAAACTGCTAACGGAAACTGGTGCAAATAATTTTTTGATATTGACTTTCACTGACAGGTGAAAGTGACAAGTAAAATGTTGCCAGCTTAGAGGTAGCAAAAATATCCTAAAATACTATTACTTTGTAATTAAAGTATTGCCAACCAAAAGAAAATGTATTTTTTTGTTTTCAAACTAAGTGGTACATATATGACTTTTATTTGATTAAGGGTTTAAAATCTTTCGCTGGCAGGCGTCCCAAATATGGCGACCAAATATGGACGATTTTCGGCTTCTTTTGTTTCGTCGAAATTAGGTTATGGAGAGTAAATTTTTGAGCCAAATTTAACAATTAAATCTTTCCTCTTTATAATATTAGTATATATTTGCGTAGTTCCCCTTCAGCACGATAGAGGCGCTGTACCAAATCGTATAGGAAAAAGAAACGCCACAATCACGTCTCGTTAATAACGTCAAATAGACTCATCCCTAATTCTAATTCTAATTCTGTTTGGGGGGAACTGAGATCTGCACGGACATCTCGCATGGGAGTGTATTGTGCATTATCCCCCTGCCTAAACAGGCCCTAACCAGCCCAGCTCCTTGAAGTACCGGAGCAGGACTTTTGGTGACTGACAGCTTCGTTTCAGCTTCTCTGTGGGTGTAGACGAGGTTGACTCCTCAATGAGACCCTTCAGCCCCGTCTTGCGTCTGGCTTCCTCTGTGGCCGTGCAGTTTAATATGACGTGTTCCACAGTCTCTTCTTCTTGGGAGCAGCCACGACACAAGCTGCTGTCTGTGGCTCCAGTCTTGAACAGATGATGGTTCAGCTCGCAATGACCTGTGATGATACCCACCATTGTTCTCAGGTCCTCGCGGCTCATCTTGAGCATCGTGTTTGTGGTTTTCCTGTCTATGGAGGGGAATATTGATTTAGTATGCTTGCAGTCTGTTCGACGCTCCCATAGTTCAGATAGTTTAGACTCATCCCTATGATCTCTGCAAATATTTTACCACATCCAAGCACCAGAATAACCAGTTCTGCGTAAACGCCATTTGATTCAGTTTTAGTGCCCCGCCATTAGGGCTCAGGACCTACCCATATTATAGATCTGTATGCAAGGAACGCTGAATTTATACTTTCCAGTCCCTGTCTAATGAAAAACACTTAATTAAATGGGGATAAGGTGCAGTTTGCGGTGTAAATTAGGACTCGATAGAAAACTATTTGAATTTAATTTTATTGTTGTTGGTTTTGGATGGGCAAGCCAAAGATTCATTTACATTGTGAAGTGAATTAGTAGTTGCGATTTTATACAGTATTTTTTTTTAATTTTTATTTGACAATAGAGATTCGTTTGACTGCAATCGTACCTGATAGAAAGTGACGATGTGGTCGACGATGTATCACAAAGGTCTAGTCTAGTAGGGAGGTATTCATTTAAAGTTGTGTGTCATATGGCACATGTGCCAGAATCAGTTCTTACGCGAGTTACGGGGATTCATCTTAATTTGATATTAATTACTAGCTGCTACCCGCGGCTTTGCACGCCCCTTTTAAATAGCCTAATGTCCGCACATTGAAGATAAATTGTTTTTTTTTTGTAAGATTCTCGCAAGGCATCGATACAAAAGCCAAAACTGTATTTTGTTTGTCTGTCTGTCTGTATCTTGACTGCGCATCACGCCGAAACTACTGAATGTAGGTACTCAAATGAATTGATTCATGATTTGAGTTCTTACTACGAGGAAGGATTTATTTCGATCCCTCTCTGTAAATAACACTTAAACATGACATTGAATTTTATGATCTGGAATTAATTGAAATTGGTATTATTTAGGAGTTTTTAAATTTTGTTTCGGGAATTATGCTTTGTTTTTTCAAATTGTACAATTTCTGACGTGCCTTGTATAACGACCTATGTTATAAATGGTAAATAAATAAATAAATAGGACATCCATAAAAACAATACATGTGAAAACACTTATAACAGATCAAATTCTCAAAATTAAACACTGACACTGACTGATATCACTTTTTTCCCTGTCTGTGTATAATTTTATAATTTGATCTTTTCTAAGTGGATACTACAGTACTAGTACATTTATTGTATTTAAGGAAATAAAGAATTTTTAATTTTCAATTTGACCTGACATGGGAATAAAGGGAAATTTTTGATTTCTGTCGCTTTGGTATATGTATAGACTTAAGTAAAGAAACAACGAAGAAACCTTTAGCCTGTCTATCTAACTAAAAAATTGGGCTATTTGTAATTTTTTTGCTATAGTGTGCAGATTGCTCAATTGTTTCAATTGTAGATACTAGTTTTAATTTGTTTCTATTATTTGATTCTAATTTGATTCTACACTAATATTATAAAGAGGAAAGATTTCCATGAACTACTAACGAATAAACTCAAAAAGTACTGGACCGATTTTAAAAATTATTTTACCTTAAAAGTGCTACATTATCCCTGAATAGGTAACAAAAATGTTTTAAATATGCCCACCCGTGCGAAGCCGGGACAGTCCGCTAGTTGTGAGAGTTATCTATCTATCCATAAATTCCCAAAAAAACATCAAATAATCCACATAATGATACAGAATCGACAGATTGCGTGTGATCGAGTAATAAAGTGGGCATTCAATATCTCATGTGATGGAGGTGTGAACTAGTGATGGATGGACTGAATCATTTGAGTTTTTAAACGTTTTCTAGATGTAATGGTTATGAACATGCAAGGATAACCCATTTATACCCGCCATGTCCATTTGGCACCAATGAGACACTTTTGATACACGATTATGCAACAAATATAATGAAATAAAATTAAATAATGCTGTATAGTCCACATAACATAATTTGGCCCCAAAGTAAGCAGACGCAACAAAAACTGTTTCTAAAAATGTATTACATAAGTACCTACAATCTCAACCTCAACAGCCTATATTGGTCCGGCTCCTTCCCATCTCGTAACCTTCCCACTCCTGGACGCTGGCCTCTTTTTCTCTCTGGCTTTTATCTCATGGGGGGTAATGCCCATAATCCCCACGCTGGGCATGCGGTACATTGGAGATCGCAGTCCGGTGGAAGAATTGTTCTGCAGGGGGCGCTGCTGCCCGCCCCCCCTTGGGTATCCCTTAGTCGCCTCTTACGATACCCGCGGGAAGAGTTGGGTGGTGCAAATTCTAAGCCGGCACCACACAGCAAGGTACCTACAGCTGTTCATTATTCAGTCTTTGCCATAAGCAAAAACAACACTTAGGTCACGAAGAAATGAGACCTTATTGGTGATAAATTATTCATTAATTTATTTCGAGACAGGAATCGATCCCACACCTCCCTCGTAAAAGCTTTATAAACAAAAACAAAGCTTGTTGTTCATCACGGCGGTAAAACAACAGTTTTCAATTCAACTTCAAATTACAAGGATATTTCGTAAATTAACCTCTCCCACGCTCTTTGTTGTATCTTGGCAACGTTATTGAAAATGCTTATCAACTTCGCGGCTTTGTGTGTAAAAATAAATAGCTGATAGATTGGCAACCTTATTGGAACGGTGAATTAACTTTCTGAACAAATTTTCTTTCAGCGGTTTTGTGTTGCCAGCATCAACGTTCAGATATAGCAAGTGCTCATGGTGATAGGTACTCACATACTAACTTAAGTAAATGGAATGTTGAAGTGGTTACACATATCCACTATCTTCCCTATGGAGTATAGGTACAGCTGAAAATGGCCCTCCTTTAATGACCTCCTTTAATGATCTAAAATATACTTTCAATTACAGTAACCTTAATTGAAATTGAAAATTCATTTATTCAGACAATAATCATCCATTTTGTTAGTAACACAAGTATAATTAAAATTGAGAATGGTTAGTATAATTACAGAACAAATAAATCAATCAATAATAATAATAATAATAATTAATGAAGATATTGTATAAACATACCTAAAGACCGATAGAAAGGCCAATATGGCGCTTATCAGGGGGAGGCCTGCATCCAGCAGTGGACCAATATAAGCTGTTGAGGTTGAGGAAAAATAAAAAATATCTATGATAGATAGATAGATAGATAGATAGATAGATAGATAAAAGATTTATTTGACTATCACCAACGAAACATCTCAAATGATTGCGTAGGTATGTTTTTTCACTTTCAAGGCATTGAAATTCTTAACGAACACCAAAATACATAGTGCCATCTGCACGTGTGTCCTTTTACAGCTTTCATACAAATCGCTAGAGGGCGTGGCAGTTTAAGGTTAATTTAGTTTTATTAATGGCGACGGTGACGTTCCGTTGGACGCATCTGAAGCCAGGTGCGAGACACGAGTCTTACAAAAAACGTGACAGTATGAATACTATTTCTATGTGCTCTATCATTGATTGTTGAAAATAATATCTAAGAGTCCGATACGCATTTTATCTCGATTTACGTAGCCTCTTGTAGATGGATTGAACTAGCACTCATAACATGTGTTATAAATTTTTTTTTGTCAATTTAATTTAAGTGGTTGTGTTGGGTTACGATGTTTCAACAAAAAAAATGTAATTAATTAAACCTGTTTATTGAATTATAAACACTATATTGGTTGTTTTACCATACGCATCTACACGTTTGGTAAAACAACCATGATTAAAGTGACGATATTGCTTCCAAAAAATTTTTTTTTACTAAAAGCTCCACAGAAGTGAATCTCCGTAAAACTAGGTTTCCAGCATTAAAAGATGATTGCTCTTGCCTCAAAGAAACTGCGATATTGCCCCGGGGAGGCCTAGGCGGGACAAGATAGCCTGCGATGGACCACGACCTTTGAATGGTTAGCAGGTTGGTAGGGACAGCAAAACAATAATTGGTAGATTATTTTACTTGCAAAGTTTTGTACGAACTTAACAAAGTTTTAAGTAATTTATTATTTGGCCCCAGTTTTTAAATTCTTACCTAATTTTATTATAAAGACGAAAAGTTTCGCATTATTGATTTTGAGACATTAAAAGTCCATTACTGTGCATAGGCTAGGTATCTAACATAACAGCTAGGATTATAACATTAGGTATACTTATGCATACTTGCGTAGTTATCTACGCCATCGTCGAAAGAAGTGTACTTTAACAAAATCAAAAACTCTTTATTTCCTCACGAACAATAAATTATGTATACTAAGAAAAGGTCAAATACTTAAATTAAACACTGGCATGAAAATAAAGCGATATTTTTGATTTCTGTCGCCTCGGTATGCAAACTAAAGTGAAGAAGCGACAAAGAAACCTTTAGCCTGTTAGTACTTATTTTTCGAGTTGGAGCCAAAGCCGTCCCAAGCTTTTTTATCCTCTAGATAATCTGATATTTTATAGTAAGCCTTTTTGCACTTCCTGTGGTTTTGAAAGTTTGTTTAAATTTATTTACTGATATTTTTTGCGTATAGCTAGGAGTATTGTTGTAGAAGCTTATACATTGCCCTATTAAAAGTACTTTGATTTTGTGTATAAAATAAACGGAATCTGAAAAACGTGAATGAGCATTTATTATTGCTTGCCTGTGAGTTATGTTTTTCGAGTGTTGTAAAGTAGTAATCTGATACTCTTTATGACTTTGAAGCAATTAAAAGGCTATAATTCATAAATGAGGTATCAAAATACTCATCTGGACTCTCATATGGTTCTTAGCTCAGTAGTAAGCCCTCTCCTCAACAGCCTGTATTGGTCACTACTGGACGCAGGCCTCCCCCTGATAAGCGCCTTATTGGCTTTTATCACATGGGAGGTAATGTACATAATCCCCACGCTGGGCATGCTCAGTTCAGTTCAGTTCAGTTATTTATTTATAAGAAAATTTTCTTACACGTCAAACTAACTTAGCTAGGTACAGAATAATGTAAAAACTAAGTACAAATAATTGTCCTTGGTAATCTTACCAAGAGTATTTAAATATTATTATAATTATAAGAGTGGATCGGCGTCAACAAATTTGTCATCGAAGAACTCTTCTAAGCTGGGACTAGGATTCTCTTCAGTTTGTCCGTAAATATTGCAGTCGACGCGGCACTAGTTATAGAGTCCGGTAGATTATTGTAGATTTTCACGCCTATGTAGTCAATTTTGTGTTGTGCTTTCGCTAATCTTATTTTGGGTAGCGTTAATCGATGACGATGTCTAGTGTGGTAGTTGTGGGCTTCATGCGGGTTGGGGATCGCGAAACAATAAGCCCCCTAATTTTGCCAAAAAAATAAAATTCGGTAAAGCTTGTTTTAATTATGAAGCCACACAATAATATTCGAGCAGCTTTTTTCTCCAACGGTACCCGTTATCTAACCTCTCTACTTCACACGGCTGTGGGCGGGCAGATTGCTGCGGACCTCAGCGGCCGACACTTAATAAACGCAATCAGTCTGCGATGTGCACTAAACTTCATTGTACTGTACTGGACTAAGCCGACTCATTGCCTATAACCTCTGAGGGCTCACACAGGCACTATAGTCATCTCCCTAAAACAGACCAATGTTTCATATTAGGAGATGTGCCCATAGAATAGGTACATTAAGGGGCGACCCTAGCGGGTTTGGTTGTCAAACTAGGCCTAGATCTCAGTACTCACGGGATACCCGTGGTAAAAAACTAGAATTACATAAAATTCAATTTTTTTTCTTCGGTTCCTTAATCGGAAAAAACTTACGATAACAAAATTATGAAAGAGCACTGTTTTGCACCTAATTTGGTCGAGATCTCGGGAACCCTGCCGTCTATAGATTTTTTTTTTGTTCTGATTCGTAGGTTATTATAATTACTAATTCTTTAGTTCCTTAATACAGTTTCTTAATAAGTTTTTTCTTGTAAATAAGCAAAAACATCATTTTTGCGCTTACGCCGTTCCAAAAACTTAAGCTCCGTCCCGCTCCTATAAACGCGAAATCCTATGCCTATCTTTTTCGCAAAATGGTGCGCAATGCGCCCTCTTAAGACTTAAATTGAATGTTGCTGAAACCACTTTTTTTAAGCCAATTTTTTTTTACCTGTGGCCACACACCAGCTGACTAATACATGGGTTTGCTTGTTATTTTAGGGTACGGATTCAGGGGACAGCAGGAGTGTTTTTATATTCACAACAAAGTCTTTATTTTCACGACTATAAAACCATATATCCCAACGATATTTTGCGAACGTTACCCGTTATCCAACCTCTCTACTACACACGTCTGTGGGCGGGCAGATTGCTGCGGGCCTCAGCGGCCGACACTTAGTAATCGCAATTAGTCCGCGACGTGCACTAAACCTCGTTACTGGGCCGGACTAGACAGACCAACTTATTGCTTATAGCCTGACAAAGTCTCGTTTCTGACAATGGACTGGATTGCTATTTCACAACCTTTCTTGTCGCAAATTCTGGCATAAAGGAGCATTTCTGCTTTTCTACTATAACTAGGTCTAAACTTAAATAATAATGCTTTAAGGAATAAATAAAGTATTTTAAGAGGTCTACGTATTTTAAGAGGTCTCTTGGTGGTAAAACAAATTTTATCAATTCAACTGATATTTATTGTAGACGATTATGGTGGCAGTCTAGTTAAATCAGCCCAATGTATGGTATTTGACAACAAATCATAAATGCTTGATGTGATTGATTTCCACATTAACTAACAGCGAAACTAAAAGACAGAGGTTAATGGGTTTTCCCAGACGAAAGAGCACAACATTTTGAGTACTTTGGCATCATTAGTTCATTTTCGACAAAATATCGAGATAATTGGTTATCGCAGTATAAGGGCGATATTGTAAATAATTATGATGTTTAATTAAGCAATATTATATTTGATTTCAACGTCATCAAGTGTATACGTCATATAAACATGTACCTACGGGGTGGAATAAATGAAATAAAATGAAATTGTCCAATATCGAACATATTTGCTACTAATTTAATTATGTACCTACCTTATATTTATAAACGATGTAAATAAATTATTTAATAATAAATAAACTAAACTATCAAACAATACACTTTCTCAATAAATTAACACGAAGATAGGTACAGTACCGATAAACCAATCACTTTGTTGGCTTGTTTGTCTGTTTGCAGCTCTCTTTACCTTTCCAATAACATAGAGTTCATCGTCTAATCTCTAAGATAACATACTGAGTCAATTCTGACAAGTTTTGTAAACAGCCATCGGGGCTTTGTTAAAAGATAATAGAGATGTGATACTCCTCATAATCTGAATATTTGAAAACAAAAATACAGTCGTACGTATCGATGACAAGTTCCTCTTTTTAACCCCCGATGCAAAAAGAGAGGGGTGTTATAAGTTATAAGTATAACGTATCTGTCTGTGTATCTGTGTATCTCTCTGTGGTATCGAAGCTCCCAAACGGATAAGCCGATTTTCGTTCAGTTTTTTTTTTCATAGATAATTTTATCTCGAGTGTTCTTAGCCATGTTTCATGAAAATCTGTTCAGCCGATAAACGTAGGCGGGTTTTTAAAATTGTGAATGTCTTGTCGTACATCTCTTCTTTCTTTTATAGCGGACTTCGACTTCGGTCCTATGTTCCATGTTTCATGAAAATATGTCGGGGGGGGAGGGGTTCAAATTTTTAATTTTGTTCATGTTTAAAGTTTGTTAGAGTAAAGCTTAGTACTTACATTTTTTTGATAGTTCGTGACAATTTGTGTTCCTTTTACAAAATATCTCTGTACTTTATGACGTCTATTTAGTGATGGCACAAGTCATTTTTTTTTCTCACGAGCGTTATGTTTTTCGAATGTTTCTGTGTTTATCAGAGTCCACAAAGCATCCAAACGGCTGAAGCGATTTTGACAAATGAACTCGTCTGGACTCCTCTAGGGTTCTTATTTTTTGTACTCATTTTGCGAAAAATAGTTAAAAAGTAGGGACCGAGTCGGGTTTTTATAGTTTTCAATCAACTACTTGTTGGTAATGTGGTAGCCTCAACCTCAACCTCATCAGCCTGTATAGGTCCACTGCTGGACGCAGGCCTCCCCCTGATAAGTGCCTTATTGGCTTTTATCACATGGGGGGTAATGCCCATAATCGCCACGCTGGGCATGCGGGTTGGGGATGCAGTTCGGTGGTAGAATTGTTCCGCAAGAGGCGCTGCTGGCCGTCTCCGGTGGATATTCCTCAGTCGTCCCTTACGACACCCGCGGGAAGGGTTGGGGTGGTGCAAATTCTAAGCCTGCACCACACGGCCACATGTGGCAGCGTTCAACTTCTATGCTGCATCATACAAGCAGTGAAGGAATTGCGTTTCTCTGCGTTACCGTTATTTATACACTTCCAGACTTTGCTAAGTTTATTGTTCGTTGTTCGATGGACCCATTGGGCCCTAAGTGTTGATTTTAGCCTACAAACTCTTATATTCCCAAAGCTCTGAGAATACCAGTGAATCGAAGTCATTTTTTTCAGAAGTTATTAGTAAATGGTTTACGTTTTGCGGCAAATTACTTATCCGCTAGTCTTATTCATTGTAGAAGGCAGAAAAAAAAATTTAACCACAAAATAATTTGAAACTCGCGGCAACTCGAAAGATCAACCAATCAACTTGATATGCTATACTGTGGCACTAAGATATCTTAACGCGGTCTCGCTAGGTCAAGTTTATTGATAATGGTCAAGCGTTTGGCCACCAACTCACTTAAAGTAAGTGAAGATGTGGCCTAAGATGGAGCACGCTTTCCCAGAAGGAACTTATTTACCCTGGATTTCAAGACTCCAAGATTGTACTCTAGCGGGAAAACAAACGCAGGAAGCTCATTCCACTCTTTGGCCGTGCTTATTTTGGTTCGACACTGTGGTATGTCGACCAGGTACGGGTGGTATTTTTCTGTGCGTCTGCTGGTCCTATGATGGAATGGAGAAGATGGGATAAGGTCGTGCAATGCCTGCGCACAATCACCAAAGTGGTACTTGCAGAACACTGACAGTCTGGCGACGCGCCGTCTGTGATCGAGGCTTAGGTTAGCCTCTGCAAGCGAGTCGTCGCCGATAAGTCTAACAGCACGTCTTTCAATAGAGTCGAGAGCCTCAAGCTGGTATTTAGCCGAGCCGTCCCAAAGGTGGCAGCAGTACTCTATGCAAGTTCGGACATGTGCTTTGATAGACTGAGAAGCTGTCCCTGTGTGTGTGGCGCAAGGGAGCGTAAATAAGTAGGTACGTCACGCGTTAAACATGGGGGCTGAGGTAGCGCGTATTGCCTAAAGATCTTGGATAACCTCGCCTTAACTAACGAAACATGAAAAGCTTTCTAAATATTCTAGAACTGCCTCGTTCATTTAAGCCTAGGTTCAAACAACGATTCAACCTCTCATTTCCTATTCAAGACAGCCACTGACATACTGGACTAACCAACCTCGAGCCTGGTCAACAAGCGAAGCACGGGGGTGGATTCGGGATTAAGTTAATTTAATTCGACGTACGCAATCCGCATGATGATGATGATAAAAATAAATAAACTTTGAACTTCCGATATAATAAAAATCCTGGACAATCCACACAGCATTATCTAGCCGCAATCTAAGCAGAGTTTGTGTTAAGTTTGTTATGGGTACTAGATAACTGGTATAAGTATCGAATACAATACAGTACATAGATATACATTTTTTATTACACATACAAATAATAAAGTATAGTCCAATAGAAATCAACCGATCACTGCCAAACCTTGAATCCGTCGTTGTGGGCAGTGCAGGCTTTGATTGCTGTCCACTCTGCCATGAAACTTAATTTTTATAAATTTTCTAATAAAGTGAATTCATCTACTACAGTCTATATACCGGTCCACTGATGGACGCAGGCCTCCTAATAAGAGCCTTATTGGCTTTCGTCGTGAGGGGTTAAGCCAATAACTCCCACGCTGGGCGCATGCCCGTCGGTAGCAGGTCAGTGGTAGAATTGTTGTGCAGAAGGCGCTGCTACCCGCCCCCGGCTGATATCCCTTATTCGCCTCTTACGACACCCGCGGGAAGAATTGGGGTGGTGCAAATTCTAAGCCGGCGCGGCATCACACGGCGAATAGCCAAAGGCAACTAATGATACAAACAAATATCTCAAAGGTATAGCGATGTAAAGACGCCAAACAAAAACGTTGAGAGCCCTGAGTCCGGCCCTGCAGGGCAGCGCAGGCTTTGATTGCTGTCCACGCTGCGGGGATCACGTATTGGCAGAAACGTCGGAAATGTCTCGATTCTCTGGGGGCGGATTTAATGGATTGGACAAACATGGATCCCCGTTTAATATTTGAAGGCTATCTGCCACAATTAAAATATGCATCAGCTTATTTAATAATGATGTCATTTTAATTGGTTTTAAACTACACCTGCTCAGAAAGTTGCTTATTCCTTTTCCAAACGTAAGGTAGAAAGTACGCCATAACGTCAAATTTCGTTTCTCACGCGTTTATCGTGACAGAAAAGTGTATGAAAAGTGCATTATTTTAAGCTGTTTTCAAGGACAATAACGATACGATTTAAGTTTTTTTTTTAACAGAGCAACCTAGTTATTTACCTATAGCCAGTTTCGTCTCGCGGATTTTCCGCCGTATTTATTAATAAATCACACGAATATGCTGATATTCAGTTTCAGATGTTTGGATGTATAGATGTTTGGTTGGATGTTTGTAACCTCTTCACGCCAAAACTACAGAACAGATCGAGCTAATAAATATTCTAAATCTGAATGCTCAATAAATAATCTGAATCCGCTAAAATTTTACATACAGGTAGTCAAGGTCTGGAATAAAGGGGCTACTTTTTTCCCATAAATCATTTCCCATGGAATAGAACAGTAAAATGTTTCCATAGAGACAATGCGTGCGAAGCTGCAGGCAGAAACTAGTAAGTCTATAGTTATTCCAGCCCAAGATCTCTATGTGTGCAAAATTTCAGCCCGATCCATTCAGTAGTTTCGGCGTTGTCTTCGGCCAGACATCTTCACAAAGGCACAGACTTTGGCCTTTAGGTATAATATCAGTAGGATGCTTGTGTATCCAAGAAAATGGAGCCCATTTCGAGCAACTTAATTAGTTGCTCGAGTTATTTTACCATTTTTTGTAAATAATTAAAGATTTCGTGGTTTTCCTTTCATTTAATTTATAAAGTTTTGTTGGAGTTTCATCCTTATAATTGACCCAAACGATCTATGCAATAAAAGTACAGGATGTCATTTTTACAGATTTTAGTCGGTTCGATTCCCGGGTGTGGCAAGCGGAATTTCGAAATTCTTTCAATGCAGTTTTCTTTCTTTTCAAAAATAAAGCAATGTTTTCTTTGAGTATAATTTTATTTTTCTATAAGTAAAATCTACAGTATTAAGAGTACTTTCCCTTCAGGTGGCATTACAAAATTCCACCCTTTTTAGAATAATATTCGTAGGATTGTCTAGTCTAGACTTCATCATTTGTTTTGAAATAACTGAATTCTTTTATCATTTCTATGCAAAAATTGTCGCTAAAAACTTCGTTCAATCTACATTTGATTTTATTAGTGGGTACTTACGTCACGTCCTTGTCTAGAAAAGTAGCGCCCAAACAAAATGAAATTTAGCAAAATACTCACATTTGTCTATTTTAAGTATGTTTTGCTGTGTGGCTTAGAATTCGCACCAGCCCAAGTCTTCCCCCGGGTGCCGTAAGAGGCGACTAAGGGATATCTACCGGGGCGGGCAGCAGCGCCCCCTGCAGAACATTTCTACCACCGATATGCGATCCCCAACCCGCATGCCCAGCGTAGGGATTATAGGTAATACCCGTCATGAAATAAAAGCGTATAAGGCGCTTATCAGGGGGACGCTATAGGCCTTCCCAGCAGTGGACCAATATCAACAGCCTATATTGGTCCACTGCTGGAGACCTGTAGCCTAGCCCTGATAAGCGCCTTTATTTCAAGTTTATTCAGGTTTCAGGTTAAGGAAGTAAGTTATTTGTGTAACTCTCTGTTTCAACATTCCATTTGGGCCTGTGCCACTCGTAGCAAACCACGCACACAGCCAATATTCGTTATCTTGGTCTCTCTCAATGGTATCAAATACTTTCCGGTACATAATAGCAATAATTATGAAGAATCAAAGGTTTTTCAGTCAAGAAAAGCGCTACCGCACTGCTCAAGACAGCCCCCTAATTGAATGACTTTTTTAGCCGAAGTTCTTCGTGATTTTCCGTCTGTCTAGACTCAAGACCAATCTGAATTGCAAAAACCTTGAAGCCAGCTTTCACAGCGAAGTAATTCTAAGATTTCTTTTAAAAATTGACAGTTTGGTGATAATAAATCTATTAAAAGTAATTTTCATACAGGGTCACTATAAAATAACTTACACTCAACTCAAAAAATCTTTAGACGGGCAGACTTTTCATAATGCACATCAGTGCAACGTCACGCCGCGTTTATCAAATATCAATGTGTTATATTTCCTTTAAAGCTTACAGGACTCTTGGACACGTCAGTAAAACTAGGAAATAAAGTGATCACTTTGATTTTTTGTTTTATTTCAACCTTTTTATGGTACAGTAAAGAAGCGAACAAGAAATCTTTACCTACCTAGTTAGGGTGTTCGTTTTCGAGCTGGGGCAAAACTCGTCCCAAACTTTTAATCCTTTATATAATCTGATATTTTGTTGTAAGCTTTTTTACAAAGGATGATTATTCACAGACACTACACATGCACAACGTGTAGACGGTGCCAGCTCTTCGTAATTTACCTATAGAGAGGCCAAATTCTGCTAGCCAATTGCTTTATTTATTTATTTTATTTTTATTTATATTATTTTTACAATTTTGGAGAAACTTACAGCTAGGTTTACAAATTTGAGATGAACATTATAGAACATGCCTGGATAGACCAGTGCATGTTTGTTGAAGGCTAATTACAAGTTTCCGCATATATACTTAAAAATTTATGACATACTAGCTGCCACCCGCGGCTTCTCACGCGTTATTTCTATGAAAACGTTAAAAGGCGATTTCTATCCCATGGGAACTGATTTATGGGATAAAAAGAATTACTTGTATGCAAAATTGCAGCCCGATCCGTTCAGTAGTTTTGGCGTAAAGAGGTAACAAACATCAATCCATCCATCCATCCAAACTTTCGCATTTATAATATTAGTGTGATCGTCACAAACTCGTCCTTAGATAAAAGAAACTCTAGTCTAGAAAAAGCATGCGGTGCTATTTGCTCAGATCAATTGATAGAATAGTTTTGACCTTTCACACTTTTAACGCACGTTCCTCCATCTGTAGTTTATGTCATCTAAAGTAAAATGGCAAAATGTCAAAGCAATGTTATTCTGGACGATACCATTACAATACAATACAAGTACTCTTTACTGCACACCAAATAAAACGGAAACACAGGACAGGAAAATACAAACACAGATTACGTTGCTCAATAGGCGTACTTATCGCTATGAGCGATCTCTTCCACCTTTGGATGGACAGGAAATAGTAGAACAAGTACAGACGTGGCGTGTCATAGTGTCATAGTGAAGCGATTTGTTTAGCAGAATTTGGCTCCACGACACGTATAAAAATATTTAATGGTTTAAACTTGCTACATAATAATAAAATAAACGGTTTTAAATTGCAGTACTTATTTATTTTCTTTATTTATCTGAATAAGGTACTTAAGCGCTACTTAATCCTCACATCTGTAGGAGGTCACCTCCACAATACCAGTAATCATAAACCTCTGATAAAATCTCATTTGATCGCTAAACGGTTATAAAGTGACGATTACCGACTAACAATAACGTGATAACTATAATACAAATTCTATAGCTACTGGTTATACAGGATGCTTGTAATACGAAGTCGAGTTTTGGGGAAAGATTACAGGAAAGCGCTCGGGAATTCAGACTTTTGCTGAATAAATAATGAAAGTGCGTTACTCAGCGGAAGACATCGGAGTCGTAATAATAAAATCAAAGAGGAGCAACGCTGTGTCTCTGTAAATACTAAGTTCTGCTGGTGACTTCGTTCGTGTAAGTATTATTCAGATGAATAAAATTATATCTAAACGTTTACTGAGAATAATTAAACTTTTTGTACAATGCCTTCTGTAATATATAACGGCGAGATCCATAAGATGATTTTCGGTGATTTTTTAAATTTCTGAATTTTAGTGCATAATGAACCAAAGTAAATCTCAGCCTTTTTTTTTACTGTCTAGCATAAACTATGTAGCTATACATTTTGAAATAAAGTCTTTCCAATTGGCAATTAGTTAGTTAGTAGGTAAGTACATCATTTATTTGTCACCTAAAACACACATACAATTGGTATACATGATACAAAATAGCAAAATATAAACATTTTATCAGAATTTAGTAAATTATATTTTGCGCTGCCTCGCGCCAGCACAGCAGCCAACTTGTACAAAAAATCTGTAGGCTGATAATAATTTTAGACACCCTGTATAACGAAAGCAGTGAAACGCTCCGAACAGTAATTTGAATCCCATTGATGTAGTGTGAATTGGCTTGTAACCTGAGAACACCGCATTATAGTAAAGTGCTGTGTTGACTGGTATAATCGAGTTGAAATTTACTTTAGAAATTGCCATCAAATTACCACTTTTAAGCCCCCTGGCTATTTGACCGATGATTTAATCTGATAAGGTTTTCGATTTTTTCCAAGAACTTAAAGCTCAAGCAAACCATAAATATGCTGGCTAATTCACACAGCATTTAGCCCCAAGCTAAGCAGAGAGCTTGTGTTGTTAGTACTAAATGGCAGCAAAGTCACAGTTTTCGAGTGAGAGTGGTGAAAATAATAATTTGTTGAAAAAAGTTATTTTAATTCAGAACAATGCAACCTTAAAAGAAAACAAATTTTCGTCCGTCCGTGGTTTGAAAGAGGTATGTAGCATTTTTACCCTTCAGGGTTAATGACCAAAATGAGTTTCTGACATTCAACCTCTTTTATAAATTACAACTTACTCTGGATTTAATATCGGCACTCACAAAAAAATCGTTTACCCAATTGTTGAAAAATTGTTTCACGTGTGAGAAAAACCCGATTTTGCTTACTGGTTTTGAGCAGCAAAGTCACAGTTCAAGCGAGAGTGCTGAAAAATATATGTCTAATTTTTAACCGATATTCACTTGCAGGTGCTAATCAAGCTAAAAAAGCCCGTTGTCATCCTGACACATCAGAGCTTCGTCGTGCTTTCGTCACAAAGCGTAGAATAGATAGCAGTACACGAAGCTCGCTTCTGTCGACTCACGCGCATCTGCCGACCCTAGGGGCGTGGTCGAGGGCGGGGCTTGCATATTAATTGGGTGGTAGTTTGTCGTTGGTAATGGTTACATGGTGATGATGAGCTTTAAGTAGTTGGACTGGCGGCGTGGGGTTGTAGAGAAAGAGTTAAGTAGGTGGTTTAATTCTGAATGGACCACCAACCCGCCATTTTTTTTTTTTCAGGATCCCTTTCTAAAACCTGTTCGAACCTGGAATTTTACCTCATACATAATATTATTAGTATTAATAATATTATGTAATATTATTAGTATTAACAATATTAATAATAGTATATAATACTTAAAGTATTTAATATTACAAACTCTGCTTAGCTTGAGGCTAGATGATGCTGTGTGGATTGTTCAGCATTATTTTTTTATTTTTTTATATTTACCCTAGGTATAGGCCTTCTCTTTATAACAATTTACATCCACTCTTCTAGATCAGCGGCAACACCCAAAGCCAGCAACAGATGATCAACTGTCCAGGCGAGTAGACAATTTTATGATCGAATCTTTTTTTCCTAATCTTAATTTACTTCGGGATTTTCATCTGAAGCGTGGGTTGGAATTATCACCTATCTATTGTTTTGAACCTAGACCCTGCAGCGCCTGCACCTAGCTCGCGCTAACACAATAAATATCTGACCCAATTGTGTTGCACCACTCAGCCTCATCAATATTCTGCTCACACTCGATCGAACGTGACTTAAGAGTGATTAAAAAGTTTTGTCGTGCCCTACTTTTGAGGGAATTTCTTGTTTATTGGAACATTTAAAAGCAAAACGTGGCTTAGAGGGAGGCACGAGTTGTGATGGAGTTAATCACGTTTTTGGGTTGATTTTATGTCAAAATTAGCATTACGTCCGTAATGCTTTACCTTTAATGCGTGCATAAAACTAAGTTTATGAAAGCCTACGTTTGATCGCGATCTATGTAATACATTTTCTCATCGTAAGTAATTTCGAAATTCTTTTGTGAAAAGAAACTTTTGAACCGAAAAATAAATTAGTAAAACGACAAAGGATTGTTTTGTAACGAAAAAAAGTGCGTAATTTAGTTCGATAAAGCGCAATTTTCATGAAAAAGTTTAACTCTGGAAGTGCCCTGCTGATTTGAATATCTTTTATTGTAAATATAAACTTCAAAACTGAAAGTAAGTAAGTACCCAGGTATAACCAAAAAGGGTAGTTTTGGCACGGAAACGAAGTTTCGTTGATGTATTCCCGTTGTCCCCATTGACGGTATCCCCATTCAATGGGGACAACGGAACTGAATAAAAATAATTAACATTTATTCCCGTTGTCCCCATTGACGGTGACCTGGTAAGCAGTATAGCGTCACTTTTACGAAAAAGCTTATGGCGCTACTCCGACTCACACTAGCGCCACCATCTATTTTATCTTATTGTTACGTTGAACAATAGAATTTTTCCATTCATTGAAAAATTTGTGATACCCATCATCAGCTTTTTTAGATTTTATTCATCACATTATAAAACAGATATTCCATTACATATGTAATATTAGTTTAAGTTGGTAAATAAATAAAAAAAAAAAATTAAGCATATAAAAAACTGGCGACCTTATCTTTTTTATTTCCTTGTATAGTGATTTCTTCCAGGCACCCAAATTTGAATGCCTCTGTAAAAATTTTATTTGGTATAGTTTAGGCAGACATAATACGTACGTAGTGGCTCTTGGTGGCCCCTAACTCTATCTTCGCATCTTCGCCTAAACTGTACAAAAAAGAAGTATTACAGAGGCATTAAAAAAAAGCTTATGATAGGTATCACAAACTGGCAAATGGATTGTTGAAAATTCCTTTGTTTAACCTTATATTAAGATAAAATAGGTCGCACGCTAGTGCGAGTTGAGGTAATGCCTTAAATATGGAAGTGCTCTGCTTAGGCTTCGCACTGAATATTTGACAGGTAATCAGAGTTTGTGATGGGGTTTGTGGCCAGGCCGTGTTTTACTCGCTGGTTTATTTGGCGTAAGAATTACATAATACCTACCTACAAGCCCATCAGAACTCTCTTCAGATACTCTTGTAGATAGAACTACAGAATATATTCTCTCTACCCTTCTGATTCACGCCTAAGTAAGATGATATTATTTTTTATAAACAAATTTTTACTTAACGGTTGGCCCTTGTTTCATAGTGACTTATCTTGCAAACGTAAAAGTGTTATAATAAATAGGGTTTTTACGACACAAAATGTCCTGGACGCGAAATGCCCCCGACACAAAAAGAAACGCATACTTGCTAAGATTATAGCCTTGCCTGGAATGTTCAATATAGTTTTCATATTAATTATTTATTTATACCCACCGGACCCCCTTTAAACTTTCTCAAATGAAGTTACTGAACAATTCCCACCACTAACCGACTCATAGTTTCTTTGGTAACCCGATTATACTCTGTCTTGGCAGATTTCCCCATGGAGTGGCCCGTTTATTATGTGCGCAGCGAATGGTTAATGTTATTGCATCGTGGTGGTAATGAATAATATCTAAGCTCAAAGGAGTTGTCTTGCAACAAGGAATATATGTGCCAAACATTTACTTACCTATAATTCTTTTGTTTAAGAGCACGGTATAATATTTTTTGATTTATGGGAATAATAATTAATTTATTGTGTGCCACAAATTTATTAAACTAATGTGGTAAGATTTCTTAGAACCTTTTTAAAAACTAGAATATAATCAACGTGTTAAAAGAATCAGATTGATAAATATTATGATGTGTCAAATATGAAACGACACAGAAAAGAGAAATAAGTACAATATTGTGTTTTTCAATATTTTTTACCTTTTCAAAGAATTGCAAAAACCAACATTCACATTCACCAACCCTTAACGCGATTTCCACCAATTGCCCGTGACGTCACGTCGAAACGAACGAAATCGCCCGAAAGCCTGAAACGACAAAAATAGAATTACAATCAGACTCAATAAACAATTCGTTTGATTGTTCGTATCCGTCACAATGTACGTCTGATCACGTCCGTTTGGTGTACAGCGTGAGGTGTAGGCTACAGCGATTGTCTTGGCATCTTGGCATGGAGCCGTGATTCGATTTTGGCCTCCGACACTAGAAACCGTCAGGTTGTTCAGGCTTTTCAAGACTAGACGACGGCACGGCATGCAGTTCCTTGATTTTTATTTTATTTAGTTACTCCCTCTCATACAACGACACCCTTACGGATTTATTCAAACGATGACGTCATTTGGCAAAGTTACTATGGGAACCAATGGCTTACTGATTATAATCCTACTAATATTATAAAAGCGAAAGTTTGTGAAATGTAAAATTTTTGTTGCCTAAGATCTCTATAACTACTGAACAGATCAAGATGAAATTTGGCATACACTTAGGACTTAGCCTAACTTAAGCAATATGCTACTTATTGTACCGAAAATATGCGTGCGAAGCCGCGGGCAGAAGCTAGTTAATTATATATAATTCCCGAACTAATCATAAAACAACTTTCATTAATAATTTAACTCTTAACGTCATTTTGTAATACATTTCGAAGATACAGAGCAATCCTATCACATAAAAAAAAACCGCTTGAAACCTATAACTAAACCCCACCCTCCTCTAATTTGAATAATTTGTCGTCAGCTGTAACGGATAATTGCCGACCTACCTGCAGTGATTGCGATTTATTGCTTGTTTGTTCGAAACGACCATAAAAATGACCATAAATTGTGTTCATTGTTCGTCATAATGCTACTAATGGGCCTTTTGCGCCTCTCGTAATTACGCGTGTGTTGAAAGGGTTAAAAAGAAAAAGCTGCTAATTTTAATTGTGTTTTTTTTTTGCGGATTCTAATGCGATCATCATATCAGATATCATATAATTATCATTTATGCTGTTGGTCGGTTTTTGTGTTTCACTCACATTATTTTCGCCATTCCACGGTTCATTTTTTTTGTTTTTTATTCGGTATCAAAATTGAAAATTATATGAGTGACACACTTACAAAACTTTTCATAGAGTCCACAGGTGATAAGAATGCTGGTTTCTATTTCGGTCAACAAATTAGCATTGCCAGTCAATATGCTTCAAGCATTCTGGGCACTCTGCCCTCCGGTGACAGCTTAGATTTTTGGGAAATACATGTAAGACGTGTAAATACAAGTTGTAATTGTTGTATTCTGTCGGATATTGTAATTACAAAACACACTATCATTTACAAGAAAAAGGTTAGTAAACATATTTACAGCCAGGTTCGTACGCTGATTACGCCATAAAGCTCTTTTTCAGCGCTTTGGTCCGTAGCAAGCTAGAGACCAGTTCCTGAAAACAGAGTCCGCATAAAAAGATATTTTTATTCTCCCGGAAAAAGTACAAAAGGCATTTTTAGATAGGTACCTACAAGCGCGTGGCAGGATATTACCCATTTATGTATTCCACTAAATATTTACAAGGTTCCCTGGGATATCAACTCGTTAAAAACATGACGCGCGTGTGATCAGTTAACAAACATTATGGAAATCTTTAAGAATGTTATTATCTACGCAGCGAGTTAAATAAATTAATAAAATGCTGAACAATTCACACAGAATTATCTAGCCCCGAGCTAAGCAGAGCTTGTGCTATTGGTACTAGATGACTGATACAACATAATAAAATATAATACATTACACAGATAGATATTTTTTATTATAATCTAGAAACGACCAGAACACCCGGAACACATATTTGTAGATCGTACAAACATTTGCGGCGGGAATCGAACCCGCAACCTCCTGCACCGCAAGCGGACCTTCGTCTGCCACGGAGGTCGTCAAATTATTATTATTATTTTATTGTTTTCTCTCTTCCTTATTATAATGATTGGCAATTTAATCATGCCATTTTTATTAAATTAAATATATATTTTATTTTAGTTTTATGTAGTACTTTTAATTGGTGTTTCCACCGTTCTAATTAATAATAGGTAATTTATTTTGCTAACAGTGGAAACTTCATAAAGAGCCCTCAGTATAAGTACATGTAATTTTCATGTATTTGTACTAATATTTCATATGTTGTAATTTTCTAGCTGTAAGTTTTCCTAAAATTCGAAAATGAAATAAAATAATAATTAAATAAATGACTGATCATCTCTATAAATAACTCATAATGATGACGATGTAACCCAGCCAATTTCGGATACGGTGACTGAGTTTAACTCAGACTTATTACAGGGTGTTGATTGTCTACCCTTTGGTGCACTACCCTTGGTGGCTCGCAAACCCATGTTCGTTCATGGCTAAATGTAACATAATAATTAATAATAAACTATTTGAAAAGATATTTTTGATCACGGTTTAGTTAATCAGTGTACGAATAGCCGGCTATTTAAAAAAGTATGCATAAAGTTTTCTTATTTCCTTTCACTCTAAAATAAAAAAATACAGTTCTGCTACATTTCATCCAAGTACTTACATATTATTTAATTTCACAGTGCGACGGAAATAATTTTAATTTGTCCTCGGTTGCGAGTGAGGTTTCCAGTCTGCTTTGTTTTATTTCACCCTGCTCCACTGAGGATTTCCTGAGAGCTTTAAAAAATGTTAGTCAAGTTTAGTTCTATTTTCGAACCTAGCCTAGCCTTTGAATTTATAATTTTTTTGTTATGAATAGATTCTACTATATTCTACTTAAAATTTACTTATCTTGTGTGCATGGTTTCTGGAGTTAGAGCCTGGCTAAACTGCTTTGTTTTTTGGACAAGCTAAATATTTCTTTGAAAGTTGTATTTACCCGAAGGGGTTGGATTCCCTCTATTTAATGCCTACCTTACTAACGTGACAAGACTTCTTTAAAGCATTCAGACAACCTGCAGTGCGGCGCGCCGCCGCTACACGGGGCCTGAACCGGGCATGCGTGGGCCATGTGTTTATAAGTTGTTAGCTGAAAATATATAATAATGATTGCACATTATCACGGATCAATATCTGTGCCGATGGAAGCGATACAAGCAAAAAGAACATACAAAGAATCTCTTGAACTTATACACACAAAAGACTGCAAAACCTCGAGAGCCTATTCGTTTAATCTCCGGTGATCAATTACGATCGATAAAGATAAATCATCCAAAATAGATGTATCGGCCAAGGATTGAAGTCGGTACCTTTTCAAATAGCGATTGCCGAATTCAAAAGCGTACGTGAATTTGTCAAAGGGTGAAAACGTTCAAGTGCAGGCAATGATTGACGACGGATTTTTTCGGCCACGAATTTTGTAGGCATCACCTTGATCCAAACTGATTCAAAAGTTACCTACACTGTTTTCATTAAAATCTTATTCGCACCCCCTTTTTCGTCATTAATCTAGAGTAATGGAGTTAGATACACACACAGACACACCAAAGTCAGCTAGCCATCATATTTGACAAATACCTACAATAATCATACACTGAAGAAATATCACGGCTGTGTGGTGGCGGCTTAGAATTTGCACCAACCCAACTCTTCCCGCGGGTGTCGTAAGAAGCAACTGAGGGATATCCACCGGGGGCGGGCAGCAGCGCCCGCTGCAGAATAATACTATCACCGAGCTGTGGTCCCTAAACCGCATGCCCAGCGTAGGGAATATGGACATTACCCCCCATAAGATACAAGCCTACAAAGTCTGTTGAGGTGAGGTGAGGAGATGAAGAAATGTCGCAGGAACCCACCGGGCTAAGTTGCCTATTTTGGTGTGTAGATTCTATTCGAATTCGTAGACCGCTTGGACTATATTTATATAGACAAATGCTTGGTTTTTTCGTAAATTAATTCCAGCTTAAAGAGAACATGGCAAACCAACTGATATTTTCAAAAAAAAAATTCAAATCACCATCCACAGAATATAAATTGAACATGCTTCGTAAGTTGGGTACTCTGGGTCCCTATCTGAATTGTTAAGAATGATTCTGCAGACCAAAACAAGCGTAAAAATATAATTGGACGCATTGTTTTTACATTCAAACCGTATTTGCGTTCCAATAACCAACACACAAAACAAATCCAACCCGCATCGTTTTTAACAATGTTTATTCAGTCGATGTAGATATTTGCAGGGCAGGGAATGTTCCCGAATTTCGTTAGTGTGGCCTCGAACTTTTTTTCGTCCCCATGGGCGTACTTTCTAAGTAAAAAGAAAACTATAGGAATCAGAACAAGCGTATTGTTTGGAGGTATTCCGAGAGTGTTGTAATTTCCTCTGTAGGTAAGTAATCGTACGAGGGTGTGCATTTAATTTTATTTTCCAGTCCAGTACAAAAGTCGAGGCAAAGTTCGTAAGGAAATTTATCCGCACGACTTTATAGAACGCTTTTTCTGGACTGACTTTTTTGTTAGCTCTAGAAAAGCAAAATCCTTGACCAATGGGTAATTGAGTGATGGTCACAAAACAGATCAATAAATGAACAAGGAGTGTGCTTCTTCTTCAAAAATCTATCGACTCTTAGTCGAAAAAAGTCGAAATCTTAGTCGAAAGTAGGTAGATAATTATTTCGTTTTAACACGCGTATTTTTCAATTGTATCGTATTGAATTTCATTTACTTTTTTCAGATTATTAAAACACAAAATTAAATAAATGGTTGTCTCTACATGATAGCTGTACGTAAAATACTCTACATTAAAATTAACAATGTAACATTGAGTTTAAAAAAATCGCATCAACAACTTCACAAAATAATCGTATCAGACGCTGTAAAAGCTCTCATAAATGTAGAATTCAAAGGATGCGATAAATATTTGGAGCAGGATCCCGCCCCGGGCAAATTGAACGGAGCTGGGAGCGAGAGGTGTCAGGAATTATGAATTTTGCACGTAGGTAGTGTTTACGCTTCACGGGTTACCGTATGTGAAAATGGTGAACTGAGGTAGGATATTATGAATTGAATTAGGTACCCTTTTCTTCGGTAAGCGTGCTCTATGGAAGATAATGTTTAATGAAATCAATCAATAGATGTGTTCAGTGGATTAGAGTGGAACAAGGCTATTTCTTTTATTTATTTATTTATTTTTGCTTGCACGTACAGACGAACTCTGTGGCGCAGCGGGCGAAGGTCTGCCTGCGACGCAGGAGGTTACGGGTTCGATTCCCGCCTCAGGACAAATATTTGTACGATCTACAGACATTTGTCCAGGGCGTCCTGGATGTTTTCTATGTATAATAAAAATATCTAGGTATCTATGTAGTGTATTGTATTAAGTAAGTATATCAGTTATCTAGTACCCATAACACAAGCTCTGCTTACCTTGGGGCTAGATAATGCTGTGTGAATTGTCCAGCATTATTATTATTATTATTCATTCTTAGGTCTAAGTAAATAGTTAGTCATAGACTTATCACTAGCTAGGTATATGCACCCTGGAAGGGCACGGCGAAACTGAGTTCGTACGTATTTATTTACACATGTCAAAAAAGGTTCAAGATACTCAATAACATACACAGAAAAATAAGTTACATACTAATAGAATTATTTAAATTGAACCTAGAAGCCAGAATTGTCATTTATTCATTGTTTCATCATAGGTTAGTGTCATTTTAGTTTATCCGTAGCGAATTGGTCAACAGTTTTTTATTAGTGGGACGATCAGTGTCGGGTAACTCTCTCAAAGGGCCACGTTACTGTTGGCAACGGCGACCCAATGCTCGCTCGCGTTCTTTAAAACTGGGTCTTATTACTTGACTGTGATACGTTACTGTCTTACTCAAGTAAGACAGATCATGGAAATGAAAATAGTAATAAATTAGAAAATGAAATTGCAACATTTCATTTTCTAATTTATTACGATAGCAAAATCCAACCTTGAGCCGTCAAGATCCGATCAATATTTCATCCTCCTCTTTTGACAATAAAGGACAACTTTCGGCTAATCAAACAACAGGCAGGTAGACGTAATAACACAAAAACAGCCTTCGAATAGCAGAATAGCCGACGCCAGCGTGTCTGACACTTGTTCATTCATTCCTTACGTTCATTCATACGGTCCCATTGATACCATTCATTCAAGAAACGGACAATGCACGATCTTTTGTCAATTTTATGGTCAAAAAGATCCTTGTTTGTGGTAAATCGGTGTTGATAATTTATTGCAGCTTTTAATGGGTATTTTGGACCTTTTATTGGTGTGAAAGACCTTTTGCGACAATTTTGCTCAAGTGCGTGAATTCGGAAGATATTTTAATGGACTCGGCGGAATTTTTGTAGAGTTTTTTTGTGTCTGAAGTGGTTGAAATATCTGGGAATCGTTTTTTTGCCTGAATATACTGCGCGGTAGGTGACGGGGGCTTATTTTCCCTTGAAAACAAATGTATTTGGATCGGCGTCGTTATAATAATGGCAATAAATAATAATTGTTTTATAGTGTTCCAGATGGGAGTAGATGTACTCGTAGATAAGTATCCAGTAATAAAACTTTTAAATCCATCATGGTTATTAACACTAAAGGTAGGTTATCAAAACTCAAATCATGGTAAATATCCCGTTGTAAATGACTTTAGTATCCAGTAATAGTATAAGATAGTGTTGGGAGGTACTTTTTACAAGTAATTCGCAACAATTACGATGAAATATGGAGATGCCTAATAAACATCCCAATGTAAATCCATCATTATCATCAGCAACCCGATTTCACCCACTGGGAATCCAAGAAAAATATTGGACCGATGGTGACCATTTACCATAATTGTGGTCTACTTGAGACTCTATAATGTTAAGAAAATAGCTCAACCAGTCGAACTCCAGTAGTTTCCCAAATTATTTTGCCATCGATAAGCAATGTCAGTAACATTGTAGTAAGTTTAGCGTAACCCATCAAGCACAGACTTATCAATAAAACTGCACAAACCAGTGACGACGTGTTAATTGCACCCTTTGCTCCCTCCATTGGCAATAGGGGACAAGCCAAAGAGCAATGTAACAACCACGTCGAGGGAATACGGCTGGCAGCCATTCTTCTTTCTAATCTTTCAAAATCGTTGTCTCAGATTTACAAAATAATTCGCCTGGCATAAAATACTCTTTAATGATAGACTCTGTAAGCCAAATAGTTGCTTGCTGCCTCTAAAGAGTGACTAACAATTAAACATGTAAGTAGGTACTTAGTAGGTACTACCCTTTTTTAATCCAGTGAATCGCTTAAGTTGATGATAGTGATGATCGCTTAGGTTACGCGTAAATTCATCAGTATCGGAGCGCACGGATTTTTTGCCGTATTTTGATTTCTATAGTACAGCGTGGATTGGATCGGCATATCTGTCGATACCGATGCCAGAGACCGGTATTTCCGCCGATGACGTCATCGGCAAACTCAAGCGCTTTGAAAATGCCTATATTGCCGATACAAAGTCCAAAAACATCAGACGCATCCTAACGGCATATTTATTATAATCCCGTCGCCGCGTACGCTGCGCACGCTCCGATTCCGAACTAGTAGACGCACTTTAAAAACCTATCATTGCAAACATCATAATAAATGTTCGACCGCTTTTGTTTCCGTTAAAACGAAATCGCAGACGATAGTCCTTTGTTATGAAAATGTGCTCTCATTTGAAATACCTACGTATCTTTGCCAAGTCCGTCGAAAACTCTCAAACTTTTATCTCAAACAGATTTGCGGGAAGTTTATTTAAATTAATTTGCATTGTGGAGGCGAGCGAGATCATCCATATTAATAACATTCTGCATAAAGATGCCCACTCATCGTTGTTCCAAAGTTTGACTGCTAATGGCTTGAGGTTGTAGTATACATAGGCTTAAATTTCAGCTCAATAAAAAACCGGAAAATTTGTCATATTTAACTTATGGATATAATTTCAGACACCGCACAGCAGTGTGATTACGGAAAAACCACCCGACCTATATTGACATTTGAAAGCCCTTTGAATGGCCTTCATAATTTTGCAATTGTATGGCGTAGGCCGTTGAAATGGCTTTCAAGGTCATTGAAATGGCTTTCAAATATCAATTAATAGGATAAGTGGTATTTGCGTAATGGTACAGCAAGTTATATCAATAAAAGGTCGTGAAAATCATGGCAAATCGTATATATGCTTTGTGCTGGTACGAATTAGTAACAAAGCCTTTAAAAGCCAGGTCTACCGCAATTCCACGTTAAGCCCCTCAGCTGCGTACTCTCACAATTTGCAGGAGTACTCGACACCATGGCTAACCGCTGACTGTCCAATTATGCAGTTGAGTATACTTGTGACACAATGGCCGGGTTCGTTTGAGGCGGTGAGAGTGATTGAACTTTTCGCTATACAATGAGCCTGTTAACCCTATAGCTTATGTTTTTATCCTTACTTTTTGTCGTTTAAAATTCCTCGTTGGAATTTTGCTGGCCAGAGGGGAGGCTAGAGGAGGCCAGCGGGAGCTACTGGATTTTGGACCGGTTTCCCGCTGCACATTTTTAAAAGCGGTCAGAATTTCCTCTATCTTTTAGTACCATTGTCCATTGAAAATTCTGGCTTCGTTAGTTTTACCTGCGAGGCGTAGATTATTTATTCGAATGTTTCTATGTGTTTGGCAGACACACTTTATTATCTCCAAGCACCAAAACGGTTAAGGCGATTTTGATAAATAAGGTACCTATTCATTTGTTCGTCTGGTCTCCCATAAGGTTCTTGTCAATAAACAATTTAAATATTACGACCATAACATTCATGTTTTAACAAATTAGTTGCCGTTTTTGGATTTGCTTATAGTGTGTTCACGGTTTTTGTTTAATGTCGTAGGAAATAAGAAACTCTCTTCATTTTAAGGTTTTGAGAAGAACAGATCTAACGTGTGAAAAGTTGGCAGTCATGTTATTAGTGGCTAAACCAGACGTGATAAATTAAAGGCTTCTGCAGTGTCGTTGTAAAAACCCACTGAAATATGACCCAGAACAAAAAGACACAAACGTGTTTGGGGAGAGAGGGCCTAGCTGGTACAAGTTACGATAGCAGTCAAAAACAGTTAGGTCTAGCTCCTGTAATATTTGTTTTTTTGTCATTTGAGCGCTTAAGGGTAAGAACGCTTACAGGCCACTTTTATCACATTTTTTGAGGGGCACGGAATTTTTACGATAACTTATAAGACCTCAGTACCTACATTATGCTACAGTAATAAATATTTCGATTGTATCATATGTACATAACAAGCGCTTCTTCAGTAGGTATGTTAGGCCGAGACCACTTTTGGTAAAAATTCAATAATATCGCAAAAAAATTCGACTTCGACGGGACTTGAACCCGCATCCTTCCCTCAGTACGGGAATGTGCTAACTGAGGGTACTGAGGGAAGGATGCGGGTTCAAGTTCCGTCGAAGTCGAAAATATTTGCGATATTATTAAATTTCGACTTCGACGGGACTTGAACCCGCATCCTTCCCTCAGTACGGGAATGTGCTAACTGGGCGTACTGAGGGAAGGATGCGGGTTCAAGTTCCGTCGAAGTCGAAAATATTTGCGATATTATTAAATTTCGACTTCGACGGGACTTGAACCCGCATCCTTCCCTCAGTACGGGAATGTGCTAACTAAGGGTACTGAGGGAAGGATGCGGGTTCAAGTTCCGTCGAAGTCGAAAATATTTGCGATATTATTTGATTTTTTAGATATTACCTAGAGTGCGAGGGCTTACGCACTATAATAACAAAAACACGATAGTTAAAGCTTTATTCTTATAAAGTAATTACAACATAATTCTTATTTTTATCGAATACCTTGAAACAATTTAGAATATTGAGCAATCAAAATATTGCCCTACCCCTGTAACCAATTAGACCCAAGCTCCTCTTGTTTCACCTTGTTTTCTGTTGTTTTTTTGTGGTTGTTGTAGAATGGTGAATTGCAAAAGCTTTTTCTTGAAAAAGGTTGCAAAAACCTGCGGTATATTGAATACACCTGAGGCACAAACCAGTGAACCTGAGTAAAGTTTGAACACAATATTAGTACGTACTTACTTGTAGTTGTAAATATCTAAAACATCAACAGTTCGGTTCTATCTCTAATAAATAACTAAAAATAAGTAATTCAATTCAATTCAATTCAAATCATTTATTTCGGTTGTTCACCATAAATGTTAGTACAAATACCTATATACTATGTTAGTTACCATAAAAATAGATTTCAATAATAATTCATGTCACATAAAAACCAGAATACACTCAATAAATTATCATTAGGTAGGTACAAAATTAAATTAAAATCACTAACTCTAACTAGATTAAATTCAAGTATGTAAATGTCATAATATTAAACAATTCAGTAATAAAAAGCTTTCTATTAAATTCTTTCATTCTAATTCATTATTCTTTATCGGGTGTTCTAGGTATTTTCTATGTAGGTTATAAAATCATATAATTATATCTGTGTAATATATTGTATTAGGTGTAACAGTCATCTAGTACCCATAACACAAGCTCTGCTTAGCTTGGGACTAGATGATGCTGTGTGAATTGTCCAGCATTATTTATTTATTTTACTCTTTTGAAATAAGTATGTCAGAATTCTTTAGCGAAAAAATTGGTGATCGGAACGCTGCACGCTGGCTTGTATTTCGTTCAAATAACTAGAATCAAACTGTTAAAATTATACGATGATCCATTGAAGCATATAACTGCTAGATAATTCTAGTTTCAATGTTAAAGTCTTGGTAACGTTGACCTAGAAACAATTCATCTAACTCGACCGATATACAGCGGCGACAGTTTCTTCGGTACAGGTAAATTTAATACCTTACGCGATTCTCTTTTATTTTTTAATACAATTATCCTTGCTGACGACGTCACAAATCCCGGTATACGAAAAACAAAGAAGGATTACACCAGCTTTTAAAAAATTATCTATAGTACCACAGATAAGGTAATTTTACTTCGTGTAGAACCTCAAAGTTGTAAGCAAACTTTGCAATCTTGCCAGTGGCTGCGTGGCGGCTTGTATCTCCGATAATTAACTTTACGTCACTACCAGTTGTGGCCTGAAGATCAGGAAGTTTGTCAGTCGATATTATTAATTATTATAAAGAGGTAAACTCTGTAAGTATCTACCTGTGTTTGTTTTTATTGGTTGGGCGTTGAATCTTCGGAACTACTGGCCAAGTCTAATAAATATTTAATTATTCGGTTAGAAATTATCCTTGCGTGCTATGTTAAAGGTAAAAAATATAATGATCAATTAGGTACAGATAAACAGATAAACATGTTACTACCTATTAATTATAATAAATAGAAAACACTATAATATAGGACACAAATACAGGAAACAATACAGAGAAAATGCTTAGAAAAAAGGAAGTATAAAGGACCGCCCTATCTCTGAGAGCGATCTCTTCTAGGCTTGTTCCATACTATAAACCTCTCTGGAAACCAAACCCAATTTACATATTGGAAATCAGTCCCAGGGGCACTTGATTGTTCAGGGGGTTAATTTATTTCAATTTCTAAAAGAAACTAAAACACGACACTGAAAGAAACAAACGTAACGCAAAATAACTTTCTTAATTATGATGAATAGAAAAGACCTTTAAAATTGTCCTGCGCCTAACCTCTTCCTGGTCGTATTGGTCTGCTGACCCATCGGATTATGAGAGTAAGGGAATAGAGAAGAGAGTGCACCTGTGTTTGCTCGCACACTTGTGCACTATGTCCTCATCATCAAAATTAAAAAATATTGTCATTTTTATTAGATGATTTTATTTTATTTTATTTATTTAATGAACCACCACGACAGCTACGCTATCAATTACAAAAAACAGGAAGAATATGTTCTTAAAGACTAGTGACACAATTTTAATGTAAGTAAAGTAAAAATAATATTATTATTCTAGTATTGTTTACTAGCTTCTGCCCGCGGCTTCGCACGCGTATTTTCGGTATAATAAGTAGCCTACTATCTAAGTTAGGCTTTGTTCTAAACATACGCCAAATTTCAACTTGATCTGTTCAATGGTATTGGAGAATGTAACAAAAATTTAGATTTTATAAAGTTTCTGCTTTATAATATTAGTAGGGTTTAATGAAGACGGTTATCAAAACCAATTACAACAATTAAAAGAAAACAGAATTTCATTATAAGTTAGGTACGAGTATATATAATAGTCATATTAATAGATTGTCAGTTAAGTTACTAGTTGTAATTTATTTCTATTAGTTGATTGTAATTGTCTTTGTGAATAAAGATTTTTCCTTATGTAAGTAAATCAGATAACTAGTATATATAACACAAGTTCTGCTAATTTTGGGGCTAGATGATGCTGTGTGGATAGTCCAGCATTATTTTTATTTATTTAATGTAAGAGTAATATAGTAACTGCATGCAAGATGCACAATTAGTTCCGACCTTCTACCATAATTAGGTACATTACAAGCAGAAGATAAGACATATTCCTATCTTGATGTGTAAGAATGTACGGACAACAAAAAAGCATTCTTCTTTACAAATCGCTCCGAGACACGGCCATTGTTGACCGTACTTCTAATTGTGCACGTAAAGGATTGCTCCTTTTTGCGAACCCTCCCCGACGTGATATGAATCTACTTTTCAGAGTTCCTTGGGCCATGTAAGGAAACCTATTTTATACTCGGTCTATTCATACTGATGATCTGTCTATTCTACATTCAATTTGCATAGCCTTTTACAAAATATTACCTATTTATCATCATCATCATCTTTTAATAGTCCACAGCTGGACCTGGGCCTCCCCTATCATGTGGGGGGTGCTGAAGACAGGGTGCTTCGGCGCATGGGTGATGTGCCGCAAGCAGTCTTTAGCAGGTTATCATTCCATCTGGCTGGAGGGCGTCCCACGCCACGTTTGCCGGGTCGCAGTCTCACACAAGTCTTGTAGTGTACATATGTACACTCACTCAAAAAAATCAACATTGAAAAAAACACTTTTAATTTCGTTATAGGAAGCAAATTTGTGTTAGACGTACGGAATACTTTAAATCCGTGAGTGCATCTAACACTTAGCCGGTTTTTATTTGCTCGTTTTTGCTAACCATACGCTCAAAAGGTCTGTTTACATACGGTCGGCTGCGCAGTTTGCGATTTAATTTTTTAGCTTTGATAGTTTTGTTTTCTGATGCGGATAAAAAATGGCAAAGTGAACCCGACGTACGTGTATTTTTTGAAAAGGTTACATACCTTTGTTAGATTTTATTGACACTGGTGTCGACAGACTCGAAGTCACGACCTTTACCTTCTTTCCAAAGGTATCTTGTGATTGCACAATGGTTACGTACAAAGCCACACAGCTTTACAAGTATACTAGCTAATTCTTTTTTTAGTACTCCCATTTCTTCTAATCCCATACCGCTAATTCCTGGGTACTTTGGCTCGGATCGGCTCCACCATCTCTTTCAATTCATTGTTTTTGACGTGACAACGTCTTATAAATTGGTTTGCCGGGTGACACTTCAAGAAACTGCGTTACGCTCCGCTCACGTTATGCGCTCACAATGAGAAGTCGTTGTCACGTAAAACTTTCGCCCGTATACCGACTTTACAGGCAACCAATTTTTATTACCTACTGGTACTTTTCACCTGTGTGGGAGGGTCTTCCACGTGGGTCGTTCTTCAAATCAAAGTTTCCATCACGAAAGCGTTTAAACCAAAATCGCACGGTGCGTTCATTAGCAGTCCCACGGATTAAAAAAAACGTTCCTTTAATTTCTAATTCCGTGAGCAGTCCCCTCTCCAAACGCAACATTGATATTGCGAGCTGTTTCTGCCGCGTTAGTTCCGCGTCGGAACTCGTATTCAAAAATTACTAGATTTTCGAAGTATCCATCTTTCTTGTCAAAGATGAATAAAAAAAATAACTGAAAGTCGATAATCGAATGTTGCACATTTTTTAAGAGAAAAACCTCATAGGTACCATGTGAAAAAAGTTTCGCTCAAAAATCTCAAACCATGAAGGTGCTATGTCAATTCGAAGTACCTATTACAACAAAATGGCCATTTCATACTTTAACCCCTATTATTAAGTATAGCATTTATTTAGTACCAATAACACAAGCTCTGCTAAGCTTGGGGCTAGATGATGTTGTGTAGATTATCCAGAATTATTTGTTTATTTTGTTTTTTATTTTAGCTTTTAACAAATAGAAAAGGACTTAGTTTAAAATGTTTAAACGCCACTGTACGGCGAAGCAAAGCGGCCAAGGTTTCCATTTAAAACTTCTCTCGTTTCCGCTTTGCTATGCACCGAAAACACATCCCTAATTGGTTACAGGAGACAAACCATGCCCAGCGAACTGTTAAATCATCCGCCTACGATTTAATCAAGTTAGTTAGTACTAGCTCATTAGCTATCTACGTCATTATAGGTTATCTACATTAGTTAACCGAGTTACGGGCACTTTCCTCTATGCCGGGTTTTGAAAGTTCTGCGGAGGTCAATCTTAATTGAGTGTTCTAAGTGGAAGCTAATGGATAAAACCCGTGGCTTGTGGACATTTATGGTGCTCATCTTTTACGTAGGTAATCAAATTTAGAGTCGATTTCACAAGGGTCAAAGGTTGGCTGGTTGCAGGCCGAAGCAAAAATTTTCAACGTGTTCTTGTTGCACATGGTGACTGTTTGCGATACGATTTACATCCACTTTTTTTACGTAAGAAATTGATGTTATTATGTGTTGGTAGATCACATTCATCATCACAGGTCAGATGGATAGGTATGTGAGGTCTGTGCGGATATTGCTAGATGTGCCTTCTTTAATTATATCTATAGAGCGAAATATATTATTATACCATGCAGTTTACTTTGTGAACTCTCTCTCTAATTTTCGCAAATAAAGTCCCATTTTCCAATGATTTTCAGATTTTAGTAACTCATTTTTTATTTTTCTGTGGTGGTTTCATCAGAATTGGCCCAACGTATGCTGCTGCTCATTTGTAAGCTAGTCGACTCTTACGACATCCAAGGGCTGAGTTGTACGAGTCGATTCATACACCGCGACAAGCTAGTACCGTAGATATGGTGGGCATGCGGTCTACCACAATCTAGCACCATTTGGCCGCTGTCCAGGCCCTCTGCCGGTAGCTGCCCCATAAGCCCAGGTATCAAGTAAGTCTCGTTATACCGTTATTGGCTATTAACGTGAAATATTGCCTTACTTATACTTTTAGCGCTAGTTTGATTAGGTACCTACTTGCCTATTTAGTAGTACCTTGTTTAAACTGAGAGCTACAGATTTATAGAAAGCCACTTCTTTCTCCCTGAAATTCCCTTTATTATGAGATCATTCTTCGACCACCTTTACCAGTTCACTGCTGGACATAGGCCTGTCTTCATAAACGCCTTATTAGCATTCATCAGCCTTTATGGAGGGCCAATTTCTATTGTTCTAGAACTATTTTATAGTCTACATTTTGTTACAATTAAATTGATTGAATTAGAATAAAAATTAATTTAATTTTTAATCGTTAAAAACAAAACTGAATTTACATAACACTGCTAAAGTTCTTTGTGTTTAGGTAAAATACCATGGACCAACATCCGTGCCTCCGCCATTTTATATAACTTCAGGCATAACTCCTTCCTCTTTATAACTACCTGTTACACACAATAAAACCAATCCACATCCGTTCAAGCTTTAAACTAAGCCAAAGGGCATTTGGCGAATTAATAAAAAATCGCAACAGACGGACAAACATCCGTTTATTTATGATCCTATCAGTTCATAACTGTTTGTTCTTCTCACAGAGCGATGTATGGTATATGTAGTTCGGAGGTTGAGGCTAGGAGATTAGCGGAATTATAAGCGGAAGCGAAAGCAACTGGTACCTTAGGTATCATATTATACGTACAACGATCGCCCCCGAATAGTCAAACGCAACAATTTGTGACAGACTTTCATCGAAAATTGACAAAAATTTGTCACAGACGTGCTTATATTTTTCAGATAGAGAAACATTTATAACAAATCAGTTACAGCACAGAACAAAAATTATATCTGAGTTCCATTTGCTTATTTGGCTGTAAGTCACTACAGTCATTCTGATTTCTAATCTAATCAACTCAACTCACTGGACCTTACCGAAAAAAACCGCCCTTTTTGATCGATTTTAAATTATCAAAATCATTGATAAATAGGTTTGATTATATCAATGACACATGCATTGCAAAGTCAGAGACTTCACGTCAATCCGACTTATTCTGCAATAAACAATTCAATCAATCTTTTAGTCAACTTATTCCAGATATTTAAAATCCAATTGAATCATCTACCGTTTTAAACAAACTCGCTGCTGCTCTTTACAACTTGCGGTTCATTCACACAAATCCATCACTCGCTTAGTTCATGGCTCCCCCTAAATAATAGCAGCCATATTTTAACCTTACAACTCAATTGTAAGAACAAGTTTGCACAACGATGTAAACTGTAATATCCCTTGAATTATTACAAGCATTTTTAAAATGTTAATGTATTTTACAACCATAATACACTGAGTTATTGCAACGCAAACAAGATTTAAAAAGATTTAACTGAAGCTCATTGTACATTAATGTTAGTGCATCGCATTCACTGCCCAGCCTCACCGTGATCGAGAGTCTCGTCTGCGTCTGGGCCATGAACGGGTTAAACGTTAGCTTTAATTAAATTAAATTTTAATTTAAATTTTAATATTTACACGTATCTTTCGATTTACACAAATTTTATACATACGAGAGTTTGGTGGATGTTTGTTTTCTATTCACGCAAAAACAAATGATGGACAAATCTGGCTGAAATTTTGCGCGGATGAAATTTTGTGGCTGTGGTACTGTAGTGCACGTGTGATTATGTAAAACTGAATTGTTTTTGTTTACTTTAACTTATGGTATTTTAATGTTTTCCAATGTGTAAACTCCTGTAACATGTAGGTAAGTACACTGTCAACACATTCTTCGACGAAACTAAGTTTTCTCTTGTTAAAATGAATAAAAGAACCAGGGTATTACTTCTTGTCCCGAAAAAATACATGCCAGACTAGGGCCTGAAGTTTTTTTTATAATATTTAACTTTTGAATGCCAATATTTACTTACTCCTACAGACCTTGTTATTCAATTTGTATCTAAATTCTGCGAAAGTTGAAGGGAATCCACGAATAAAACAGTATCACAATAATTCTGTCAAAGCCCTACAATACAATTCCATCGGATCCGATTATCCGATGATTGACAATTCCTATTATCTTGCGTTAACTCGTAATCATTGAATCATTATCAGATTATGTTGACGGATACACAATGTAGGTCATTGGGTTCCCCATTTTGGGAAACTTTACCCAATTATAGTGATTTTTTGACAAAATTATGGGGAATCAATAGCTCAGCGCACTATGGGCCTATAGAAAGTATTCACTTAATTTTTAGTTTTTTCTTAATAAAAGGTTTTTTGCAAAACGTGTCGGATAAACTGTTCAGTCCTTTGTATAGGATTTGATCGGATTATGACAGATTTGTCATTAGTCGCGTGCCATTTTGGGGACAATTATTTGAGTTTTAGGGAAAGGAAGATTAGGCGGGCTTTTGTCGCTGTTTAGAATGTTACAATTTTATTTCTTTTCTAATTACAAAACTATTGCATTGAGAGCATTAAAGCATTTCTCTAAAACCATGCCCTTATAAGACGTTTGAATTTTTCTAATAAGTTATTCTCTATACTACATAATAAGTATTTTATAATATTTTCAAATAATCACTTTTAAATACACATAAATCATAATCTTCATCGTAATCATCTGCATACTGACTTCACCCACTGCCAGGTTCACCCTTCGAAGTTCGCAATATAGTCAAAATGATTTAGAAGAGCTCATTCATCATCATCATCCTCTATTAGTCCATGACCATTTATCATTATTGAATGCAGTATATTTTATGGCATGTTAGGTATTATAGTAGGTAAGAAGTTTAGGTATAATTATATTGTTTTCATTTCCTTAAGTTTTTCAAACGTCTAAATTTTTTTTTTATGTGCTAGTCCAATCCAAGGTTGCCTGGAAGAGATCACTCAAAGCGATAAAACCTTCCTTTGCACTTCCTTAATTCTGAGCATTTCCTTCTGTATTGTATTTTATATTTATGTGATGGATTATAGAGTTATCTATTCATCTATCTATTCACGCCTGGACATAGGCCTCACCTAATGAGCGCCATAGCGCCCTGTCTTCAGCTTGCCGCATCCAGCATCTGCCTGCAATCTTTCGCATATCATCATTCCATCTTGCCGGAGAAGCTCATTCATAATTCATATTTTATTTATAACTGCTCACTAAAAGGCCACTTTTATTCTTTCTTGTAAGTCCTATGTGAAACGCACAAAAATTTTAGAAAATGTCTAGAAAATGCAGCAATTTCGACCTTAGGAACGCTAACGACGTTATCAACGGTAAGGAATTCCGTTTCTCGTTAACTTGGCCGTGTGTCTTTTCAAATATTTAAACATAGGCATCATTAGGAACATTCTGAGCAAGTTGAGGCATGTTAAGTGGAAAATTTAGTAGGTACCATACCTGAGGTGAAGTTTTATGCTAATTATGAAGTTTCTGATGAAGGCCAACATAATTCGTCAAAATAGATAAAATTCTCATATTTTGTATATTTTGTTCTTTGTAAAGGACTGTTAACTTTATAATCGAAATAATCGAATCGAAAAAAACATTGTATTAATTAATGAGCAGTTTTTTTAATTCTGTTATAAGTACCTACCTACCATACTATGTTATAGGCAAATATCTTATGTAGGGAATTTTTGTTGCAATAAGCTTTTATATTCCTGTGAGTGAAGAGGTTGGAACATAATTACGTTATTACCATATTTTGAAAGACCTGTAAGGGCTGTTTAAATGTAAGAGATTATTTGTAAACATTTATAATATTATAAATAACTGTTGGCCTTTAAATGAATAAATAAATAATCAGTACGTATAGGTAATTTGATTGTTTTGATATAACTATAAACCCACTTCAAGTCCCTATATTTACACTATTTTTACGTGTTTGCGGGATAAATACTAAACCATCAGGGATATTTTAAATGGGATCACCTCAGGATCAAAATCGGCCATAATGACAGAGAAATCGAGAAACACACATAAAAATCATACAGACAGCCAAATATACTACTTCCTCCTTTTTTGAAGTCGGAAGGATTTTTTGGATTTGGATCTTTTTGGATTTTAATGATTTTTTGGTGTCAGTAAAAATATCTGTTTCCTATTTATTATTCCAGACTATGTTGGTAGGTCGCTTATCAGCACTTTTAGGAAGAGGTAGGTATTGGTAATGCAAAAATTTTACTAATCCTAAATAACTAATGAAAAATGATTGAAGTTTGCCTTTCCAAAACTGTTTACATTTTAGATCATTTGACTTTAGTAAGTTTTATGATACTTCTTTGCGTTTGACATATTATTTTACATCCATAATTAAAATGGCTTTTGCGGCGTTAAATAAAATAAAATACGAGAAAATAATGATGTTTGGACACTGGCCATCTCTTCAAGAGCTTTGTCTCTGCACCATTCTATCACAAAACGTAACTGACACTTTTAGTTTTTAGCGGAAAACTGACATCTGCACTTTTGCCCTGGGAAATAATGGAGGCATTTTATTTTCAGTTGATATAAAGTATAGATATACCCCGATGCACATTTTTGTTTAGACACCTACCTAAATTGAGTTGAAATAAATGCAAGAGGCCTTTTTAATCTTTATCCAGTAATTATTTTCGTCCATGATTCGTCATGTCCATTATTTTCGTGCAAAAACAGGAGTGACTGTAATGACACAGGTAGGTACAATCTTAGTTATCTTTTAGCTAGAAAAAGAACTATTTTTTTTATTTTACTAAAAATGAGAGATGGGCGCAAAATATAGACAACGGTTAGAACATTGCTGAAAACAAAACTTGAAATCAAGAATTTCGACTTTATACATTTTCCCATTTTCACGCCAAAAACTTCAACGGCATTTTTATTTTGCGTTATATTTTGTGAAAGCCTCATATTTTACGAAAATGGCTTTTAGATTACGTGGATGACAGCTCGTTATCAGTTTCAAAGTATAATATTATTTAAGGACAACCAAAAGGCATCAGACTATGGCTCTGGGACAATCTTCTTCTTTCTCATTACAAACAATAGAACCGAAAATGATAACCGAAACTCTTTCTACGTTTTGTTATAATTTGTTTAGGTATATTTTTTTATCATAGATTTAGTTTTCTACTAACATTTGAGTTGTATAATAAAAAAATCCGAGGCACGGGGGTGTACATCATCAACGTCAAGCCGTTGGTCATGCGCCTGACCTCTCACCAGTCGTGTCGGTCTGCCGTCCCTTTGGATTATGAGTTATGAGAGTGAGGGAATAGACAGTGCACCTGTGTTTGCGCACACACTTGGACTGAATAATAATATGTCCAGCGCACCTGGCTAGTCTTGATTGTCCATCATGATTCGGCAGAACATCATCATCATACAAAAAAAATTATCTCTGCATCATGTTATAAAATGTTATTATTAGTTAATTCGAGACTGCAGGCAGATGCTGGATGCGGCAAGCTGAAGACAGGGCGCTATGGCGCTCATTAGGAGAGGCCTATGTCCAGCAGTGGACTAATATAGACTGATGATGATGATGATGATTAGTAAATTGAATATTTCTATGTTTTGGTTCGGCCCGTGCACAACGGCCGTTATAAATTTGTAACTGGGTTCTGCCTCTACCCGTCTGGATAATCCGTGATAAGTCTGTGTCCCAAAACACATGAGACCGTAGTTTGATAAATTAATATTTTCTAGATAAACTTTTGATCTAGTTGCAATATGAAATCTGACCAAGTACCTAAATCTTCAAAGTAAAAAGCTTTATATACACAAACCGGTGACCACCAACCAGTGTTATATACACAAACATAGTACACGTTGTACAGTTGCGGTCATAAATGGAGACATAACTTAAAGATTATACTCGCTTGAAGGTTACTACGATTTAAATAGTAAATTTCTTTACCAAATTTTAGCCCAACATAACACACGGTATGTTTAAGCGAAATATTATAGAATACTTATGACAAATAGTTTAAATAAATAATTTATAATAGTGTTAAAATAAATTATGTTATTTATTCCTTCAGTTTCATTTCCTAATGGAATAGATAATATATTAAGCCCCAAAATTATGGTAATTACGAGTATTAAGTGTAAATTACTTTGTGGGCTTGAACCTAGGACCCAAATAATAATAAATTTTAATTAATTAAATTTAAAAAGGTCGTAAGCACCACGAATTGCTGCTGTACATATACATAATTTCAGTAACAAAAACACAAAATGAAACTTCTATCTGACCTGAAACTTCAGATCGTCCTTCAAATCCTAAGATTATTACTTAGCAATAAAATTAATTTAGTCTCTGACCTATTTCTTTTATTAAACTTTATTTTTAAGAACTGAGTTTCGGATTTCCATTTTATTTTGTAACCGGGCCAAAGACCCCGCAAACAACCCGGATAAGGAGTTGTTAAGGGATTTATTTGAACGGAATTCATTAAATAATTCCAAAATCAAACAACTACCCGAAGCTCACCTTTCGTTGTGGCCATAAAACACGCGAGACTGAGTATCTACCGTTTTACTTTGTTTCCGCTGCAGCCCGAAAAAATTGCGCAACCGCCTCGATACCATCTGCGCTCTAATGTATTTTGTATTCATAATTATAGTTTAGTTTAGAGTATTCGAATATTTACATTAGAGTATTTTACTTCAAATGGTCTGTTATTGGGTAATTAGTGGGATTGTATTTTCGACAGTTTTCGATAGAACGTTAGTCGCGCGCGAGCGACATTTTCTTTGATGGTTTTATGAGTTATAGTATGGTGATAACGTCTAGGGAGTATATGTCCAGCAGTGAACGTGTTTTTGCTGAGATAATTTAGATAGTTTCGAATGTAAAATTTCGAGCTCGCTGTCTACCACTGCAGCACAACACAAAATGTGCATTCAAATATGAGCTTTAACTCATAATTTTTAGATGCATTTCATATGGACGGGATCAGATGACAGACAGCTTGTGGACCACTTGTGTGAAGCTTGTTCAGGCCTAGTTCAGGCACACGCATTATACAATACCATAAGAATTTAATATAAAACTCTTTGTTAACCTTCTAGTCCTGAGTTATTTTGAATAAATAATTTTATTTTGTGTCTAATTGTGGTAAGCCATTTTGTCACTGTAATATGTATCATAAGTTGAAGATCCGAGTGCCCATATTTAAAAGCACATTTTTGTGCTGCACGATAGCGGCGTTTGATTAATTAGCGCAGAGCTTTAGAGTGACGTGTTATTTCAGGTTTTTGGTTTGATAGTCGGTTTGTACGCTGCCTTGTTTATTTGGTACGAGAAATAACTATTTCACAATAGATTGGTCATTGATTTATTAGCGTACAGCGTTTAACCGGCTAATTAGTGTCATATTTTTGCGCCAACTCCTTTCGTAGCCCAAGTCGTTGCTAGCATTGCCAGTGTAAAGACAAACGATGTTGGAGCCGGCTCAGCGCTCAGCGCGCCATCTCTAGAATATTCTACACGGCGGAGACCGAATTCGAGAGTTTTAACACTTCTCGGAATTTATGTGCTGGAAAGGTTTCTTTAAATAAATTGGAGACTTTTGTGCTGTCCAAGAAATGTTAATGTTTTATAAAAACTGAGCGTAACTACTTGTGTGTATCACACTAATAATAATATACTCATGTGAGTTTGGATGAATGTTTAGATGTTTCTTACCTCTTCACTCACAAAAAACTACTGAACGGATCGGGTAGACATGGATAGGTGGCTCTAAACCTGGAATATGACAAAGGTTACTTTTTTCCCATAAATCAGTTCCCGTGGGATAAATATAACCCTAAAACGTTTTCATCTGAACAACGCCTGCGAAACCACGTGCAGAGACTAGTTTTTAGTAAAACTTATTAGTATGGCATTTCGTTACATCTAGATTTTTGTAATACCGTACATAGTTACCATATTATTATACAGTTTTTTGTGTTTGAAGTGTAAGGAGTTTACGTACTATGGTAAAAAAACCTAATCTACATTATTATTGAAATAATGTGGGATATAAATTAATTCCTGTTCAGACCTACGTGATATTCGTTACTCAGATGTGGTTATGCGGTAATCCTACAAAGGTTTTTTTAGCAAAACTTTAGTGGGATTATCGTACTTGACGGAACACCGTCGAAGACCACGCGAAACCGAGCGCGAAATCCAAGCGAAACTTACCGCTACAGCTCTGGGTAGCGAATATCGCGTATATCTAGGCACGAATAAATTGTACAGTATCGGGAGTTCCTTATACGGAACAATTTTCATCAATTTGCTTTTAAATTATGTCTAGTTCTCAAACTTTATTACGCGAGAGAATCTATTCGAAGATATTTAGCGATACTGAAGACGTCTAGAGTAGAGTTCACGCCCTTTTAGACCCTTTGAGGCCTCGATCATAGAGTTGCGGATACAGACATAATAGACATAAATGTTTACTACAGGCAATTTGTAGTTTATAGGTACTTTGTATCAAAATATCGCAGACTGACTCGTTGGTCTAGCGGTCAGCTTGTTCAAACGCTGATTAAGAGGTCCTGGTTTCAAATCCCAGGTCGAGCAAAAGTGTGGGATTGGAAAGAGTCACAGTCCGGAGTCAGGAAGTTGGCGTTGTTGCACCCCCGTGCCCCAGAAAGCACGTTAAGCTGTTGGTCCTGCGCCTGACCTCTCCCCGGTCGTGTCGGTCGGTCGTCGAATTATGAGAGTGAGGGTATAGAGAGTGTGTTTTTTTGTCCTGCGCGTCTGGCTAGTCTCCGATGAGACTGGCCGCCGTGGTCGAAATTCGGCTAGGAGGACATCATCAAAATATCGCTTTGCAAGATACCTTTCAAAATAAGAAACTAAGTATGAGCCTCTACAACTCAAAGCAAGGATGTCGTATGAGTCGACGAGGTGAACCTACCAGAGGCAAGATAGCAACTTCCTTCTGGGTACTTTTAACACCTTCACCACCATCACCAAGCGTGGTCATTATGGCAACACCTCCTTGTTTTCATTACGGATGTAAGCGGGTTAACTACCAACCATATTTGTATTGGAAGGACCCCGACGTTTCATCTCTTATCGAAGGACTTCTTGCTTGTTCCTCCTCCTTGTTTGGTGCAGGTATGCTTCAATTGCACGTACACTGAGGAGGTTCAGGGGGAAAACAAACTCTATGAACTCATGATTTAACAACCGTTATGTAGGTATTTATAGGTATTAGCCGTGTGGTGCCGGCTTAGAATTTGCACCACCCCAACTCTTCCCGCGGGTATCGTAAGAGGCGACTAAGGGATATCCACCGGGGGGCCGACGGCAGCGCTCCTGGAGAACCATTCTATAGACCGACTGCGATCCCCAACCCGCATGCCCAGCGTGGGGATTATGGGTTATGAGATAAAAGTCAATAAAGCGGTTATCAGGGGGGAGGCCTGAATCCAGCAGTGGACGATTATAGGCTGTTGAGGTTGAGGTATTATAGCTCTCCTACGATTGCCTAGATTCATTACGATTACCATACATTATATCTTCAGGACACTGTACCATAAAATTTTATTGAAATTTGTATCGACATCCAATAGTTAAACGGATGGGTGCATGATAAAGCTGAAGGAATGATGAAGTGTCAAATCATTAAAATTGCGTCCGATGTGGCGCGGCGGGCGACAGTCCTCCTGCGACGCATAAGGTTGCGAGTTCGATTTCCGCCTTTGGACAAAATGTTTGTACGATTTTTAAATATTTGTTTTGCGTATTCTGGGTATTTTCTATGTTTAGTAAAAAATACCTAAGTATCTATGTAGGGAATGCCTTGTATTATGTTTATGAATTATATAGTACCCAACCCATAACACAAACTCTGCTTAGCTTTGGACTAGATGATACTGTGTGGGTTCACCAGCATTAATTATTTATTATTATTCATTTAAATATAAAAATAAAATGAAACCCGCAACGATGTTATGATGACATGGAATTTATAGTAAAATGAGATTTTTTTTATTTGCCAGAAACATGTGTGCATTTTCGGTATAATTAGCATCTACAAAACTATTTAAATATCTATCTTGATTTGTGATGGTGATATTAGTAGTAAAAACCACGTAGTAATTAAATATAAAATCTAACAAAAAAATCGATATTTAAAATCAAATGGAAAATGATAAATATGGAAACTACGTTGATACATAAATGTAAATGCTTCTTGTGGGTATAAATAACCCATCTACATTAAATCAGATAATCTACCTACGCCCGTCACAGATCCGTGATGGATGCGAGTGTAACTGAGAGGAGTAATTACATTCGGGGATCGACAGATGGAGATCATCTAATGACGCGTGTGATGGCCCAGGGAGTGGCACCGAGTGATATGTATCAAAGAAGCTGTCAGACCTCTCTGCTCAAGATCTTTGATCACTTATAACGGGATACTTAAGTGTTTGTTATGGTTTGTGGTCTTCATGGTATATCCTAACTATTAGGTAAGGGGACATTTCAAGTTATGAAAATTCATAACAACTGCTTTGTTTCAAATTGACTTCAAAGGGACTAGATTAAACCTTCACCTATTAATACAGTATAAACCACATAACTAATATATCAGTAAAAACATAGCTACTTTAATACAGCCCAATCTTTTAGCTTTCCCGTCGTCGGGTGAAAAGGAAAACAAGCCGATTTATAATATGATGGCAACCTGTCAAGTGTGCCCATTGACCCACTTGCTGGGACGGCGACCGCGCGACCCACTGGCCGGAAGACTCAGTAGTACCTACCCTTCGCTCTCAAGCCTCGATTTGCGATATTTTATTTGTAAAGTACGTAAAACTTATGTGGTATACAGGGAGACGATTAGTGACGGGTTGTGAATCAGACCGAGCGCACGTATTCTCCCCGTAGGACTGTTCTATTGTTTACTACCGATAAGGCGGCCGGCTCGCTCCGGCTCGCTAGTGATAAGCGATCATGAATAATAATCCTTTTGCGTTGTTACAAGTTGAGGAACTTGCCCAATTGCCGGTGGATACGAATTGGGATTCGTCACCATCCGAAGAAGAAGTTGTTGAAAAAATCGCGGAAAAGAGGCACATGGAAAAGAGTGAAGGAAAGAGTGAAGAAAGTAGTGAAGGCGGGTTTATCACCATAACGAAAAGTAAACCAAAGAAGTTGCTTTTAAGCGAGTCAGGGGATAATTTGACAAACAAAACTGTGGACCAGTTCATGGTGCAGATCGCGGACAATCAGCATGATAAAAATGCTAATCATTATGAAGTATGTTTGACATCATTAAAAGTATTGCCCAAGCAAATGGCATTAGCTAGATTATTACGAAGTTTGAGCATCAACACCATCATAAATATCAAGTATAAAAGTCCATACAAAGTTTTTCTTCAATTTGAGGACAAAACACAAGCTGGAATTCTAATTAGTTGCCCGAAACTAGTCGAGTTAGAAATACGAGCTCAATTTACAGATCAAGGTAATCTGTCCTATGGTCTTATCAGAGGTGTGGATTTAGAGATAAGCGAAGAGGAGATATTTGCATCGCTGATTAGCCCAATTCAAATTATGTCTGTAAAAAGATTAAGGCGCATGGACACTGATCACAAATGGATAAATAGCGAAACGGTACGCGTGTGCTTCAAAAGCCCTACGTATCCAACGTTTGTAAGCGCCTATGGGTGTAGATTAAAAGTGGACCGCTATGTCTTCCCAGTAACACAGTGCTCAGGATGCTGGAAGTTTGGACACATCAAAAAGTTTTGCCCCACATCTACATGCTGGTGCCCGAAATGTGGTAAAGCCCATGAAAATTGTGAAACTGTAGTGTATTCGTGTATAAATTGCAAAGGCTCTCATATGGCTTTGGATAAATTGTGCCCCGTTTTTACGAAAGAGAAGGAGGTACGAAATATTATGAGCGAAGAAAATTTACCTTATAAAAAGGCATTGGACCTTTTTTTGAAGAAAAAAGAACAGAGAAAGAAAACGTTTTATGATCGCGAATTTCCGTCTCTCTGTCCACAAACTAGCAATAATAAGAGGATTGTCGATCGACCTTTAGAAGTTATAAGTGTTATAACTAATGTCATTGAAAGTTCGGTTCATAGTGACCTTGAAGACGATACTACAGATCAACCACAAGCTCAAAGAACAGTTAGGAAAAGAAGAACTAAAAAAACAAGAACCATTGAAAATATGGAAACTGAGGAACTTTCAAAAGTAAGAAATGAGAAACATGAAAGTTGTGATTATGAATGTGACAATGATAGCGGAAGCAAAGAAGAAAAAAAGAAGAAGTGGAAAATTGACTGGGGAGAAATATTTGAGAAGATAAAGAGCATTGTGTTTTCAGAAGAACCGCTGGAAGTAAAAGTGGTAAATGTGTCGAAATTTGTGTTTAAAGGACTAAGTTCATTCGTTTTAAGTATGTTTGCTGAAGGTGAGTTATTCAAAAGAATGTTTCGGCATTCTTTTGAATGTTCATAGCAGAGGGCACTAACAAGAAACCTGGAATCAATATACTTCAGTGGAACTGTCAAAGTTTGAAGCCCAAAGTAAGTAGTTTTGAAGCCTTGTTACTGCAAGAAAAGATTCACGTAGCTATTTTGAGTGAGACATGGTTTGATATGGACACAGTTATAAACATTAACGGGTATAACATCTATAGGAGGGACAGAAGTGACTCTTACGGAGGAGTTGCTATTTTGGTGCATAAATCGCTGCATTCTTATTCTTGTCCTATTATTCTAACTAACCCAGGTATAGAAGCTGTTTATATTAAAATATTAAATTGTAGCAGTTTAGAAAATATTTTATCAATATATTGTCCGTCGTCTGTAAATACGCGACAAGCTGATTGGGATACTCTTTTTTCGATTGCTTCTGGAAAGAGTCTATTTGCAGGTGATTTCAACGGTCACCACACCAATTGGTCGTACAAGATAGATCAGAGAGGTACTCAGCTGTTAGACTCATCCTTAGATAATAATTTGATATCACTTAATAATGGAGAAGCAACGAGGATAAAGTTAGTAAGCGGAAGTTTACAAAAATCATCACCAGATATCACCTTTGTGTCTGTTGATGTTGCGATAAAGTTCAGCTGGCAAGTTTTGAATGAGAATTTAGGAAGTGACCATTTAATACTAAAAATTACTTTGGATGTTCAAGATAGATGCGAAATTATTAAAAAACGGAATTTTAAGAAAGCGGATTGGGAAAAGTATAGTAAAGACTTATTAGAGCTATTTTCTGAATGCACTTACTGTCCTGGTTCAATACAAGAAAGATACAATAGTTTAATAGAAAAAATTACGATTTCTGCCGACAATAATATTCCCTCACTAAAATTATGTAATAAGCCGTCATCAAAATTTAAACCTAAAGAATATTGGACCCCCTTGTTATCAAAATTAGTAGGCGAACGTAGATTAGCGTTAAGTACATTTAGAAGAAACCCAACTCCGGACAATTATAAAAAACTTGAAGAAAAAATAACACAAGCTACTAAAATGATCAAAGAAGCTAAATCACGAAGTTGGAGAAAATTTTGTGATGAAATTAATGAAAGTACGTCAGTCTCGGTCATGTGGCGTAAAATGCGTTGGTTTAAAGGTTATCATAAGTCAACATTTTCAAATTCAGATACTAAATTAAAACAACTATTGCACTCGTTAACTCCTGACTCAGTTCAAAATCAAGAACCTAATATTACATCAAGAAATACGTTATTAGAATTACCCATTACTATTCAAGAATTATTACATTGTTTAAAAAGAAAAGATACGGCTCCGGGTAGCGATGAGATTACGTATTCCATGATTCATCACTTGCCCCTAGTTGGTAAGCAAATTTTACTTCAGATTTATAACGATATCTATACCTCTGGCTATGTCCCTACGCAATGGCGCACTATACTTGTTATACCGATACCTAAAGTCTCTGTCGATGCCAGTTCTGAACAAAAGTTACGGCCTATATCGCTTATTTCGTGTTTGTGTAAAATACTACATAATATTATTGTTAGGAGACTTGAATGGTACATTGAGAAGAATGGAATCCTTTCGAACAATACTTCGGGTTTTAGAAGGGGTCAATCGTGCCTTGATTGTTTGGCTAGGTTAACTACATACATACAGTTAGGTTTAACTAATAATACACCCACAGTAGCTTGTTTTCTCGACATAGAAAATGCCTATAATAATGTTTTGGTTGAAAAGATAGTAGGCACACTCGATGATATTAATGTTGGTCTTAAAATGTGTAGGTATATTTGGTCATTTTTGAGTGAAAGATGTTTGTTAGTTAGAGCGAATGACAAAAGCTATTTTTCACGATGGACAACAAAAGGTTTAGCTCAAGGTGACCCGATGTCCGCATTGTTATTCAACCTAACAACTCATAAAATTTATAGCCAGCTAGAGCAAACGATAAGAGTATCCCAATATGCTGACGATTTCGTTATTTATTTGCGTAACAACAATTTAAAAATCTGCGAGGACGCAATACAGCATGCATTAAATATAATGGTTACAAATTTAAGAGAAATCGGTCTTGAATTGTCTAGCAGTAAGTCAATGGTGTGTTTGTTCAGCAGGGGACGAAGACGAAATCGAATTAATTTAAGTGTTAATGATTTGTTATTGGATCAAGTAGAAAATATTCGATACCTAGGAATGTGGTTGGATAGGTCTATGTTGTGGAATAGACATATTGAGGAAACCACCGGAAAAACATCTAAATACCTAAACTTGTTAAAAGTTCTTGCTGGATCTGGTTGGGGAATACATCCTAAATACCTACGCACTTTGTTTATTTCACTGATAAGGAGTAGAATCGACTTCGGTTGCTTTCTGTACGATACTAGTGCAAAGGTACATCTGTATAAATTAGAAAAAGTGCAAAATCAGGCATTAAGAATTATCGGTGGTTTCATTAAAAGTACACCCATACATGTTATGGAATGTGAAACATACCTACAGCCATTACAGATAAGAAGATTATATTTAGCTTATAAATTTTGTATTAAAAGTATGTCGTGGGAAAACAGCATAACAATACAGCTCCTTGATGAACTTTACTCTTTGAGAAATAACGATTATTGGCAATCTAAAAAGACCCCGTTACTTGTTTCAGTTTATGACAGATGTAGACATTTTGATATTTATGCTTCAAATGTATTGGACATGTATTCATTAGATATTTGGGTTACATATATTCATACTGTGGGGGTTATTAATTGCTATCTAGATAGTGTAAAAGGATCTAAAAGAAGTCATGAAATTACTGGATTAAAATACGATATAATTAAAGAATTAAATGATAAATATTACGGAATGCACATACTTTACACTGACGGATCAAAGAGTGAAGTGGGCCAGGGAGCTGCTTATTATGACGCGACATATTCTAGAAATAGTGCTTTTAAAATTGATTCTGTCGTCTCGATTATGACACTGGAACTCATTGCAATTTCAGAAGCTTTAAGTTCCGTAAATGAAACCAACAATAGGGGAATAGTTGTTCTGACAGACAGTAGGAGTGCATTGCAACATTTAGCTCGATGCGCCTCTGGTTTCAGAGGTGTTTCGGTAGCTTATGGTATTTTGAATAAAATTCATAATCTTGCACTCAGGGGGATAAATTTGAAGTTGCAATGGGTTCCGTCACACATAGGTTTAAGAGGTAACGAGGAGGCTGACAAATTAGCAAGATTAGGTAGTACAGAGGGAAACCCAATTAATTTAAAACCAAACTATACTGATAAAGTTCTTTCGTGTAAAAAAATATGTTATGATGCCTACAAGGAATATTTTGATGAGCGAAGTAAAGAAAAAGGTATATGGTATAAAACCATACAGTGTCAGCCGCCTTGTATACCATGGTTTGTTAGAGGTAAGATAAGTAGAAATGTTATTGTTATCGCTCATAGGCTACGATCTGGTCATTATCCATCAAGGAAATTTGGGTTCCTTATGAAAAAAACGGACTCTCCAAACTGTGAAGTTTGTGAAGTCCTAGATGATGTGCACCACATCCTGATGGACTGCACCAAGTTCAAAAATCAAAGGGAGGCACTGATGACTGAACTAAATTTAAATAGATTAAATTTAGGAACATTTATTAACATTTTAGCGGAACCAAATTCATTAGCGGCCATTTCACTGTTTAAAATTTTTATGCATCAGTGACTCCCCTTGAATATACCTACAACTTGACTGATTAGTTTAATTTTGTTGTTTGTTTTCTCTTGTTTGTTAGTAATAAGTTTAGGTTACGATAGGACTGACATACTTTGAAAGGTAAAAGTCCTTTACAATAAATGAGATTAAAAAAAAAAAAAAAAAAGGGAGACGATTGATGGAGGCCGCTCGGGCAGCCTACTCAGAAAAGGAAAATCGAAGTTTCGTTTTCGTTGTCGTGCGATACCAACTCGTGTCACTTCCATAACATTGTACGAACACGAATCAGAAACTTAATTTATAAAAAATTTCTTTTTCTATTTATTTTTAGTAATACATTTCTTTGCAAGATTTGATCCTTATCAGCAACAAAATTCATTGGTTAATTAATACTGGGTGTCTAAATCATTCGTGTCGATTACAGTCAAAAGTAAAACGTTATTGTTTTTTTATAAATCGAGGGCATTTCACGACTTTTCTCTCACTCTCGTGGTTTCGGACTTGGCCATTACCGTCCTTTTCAAAAAACCATCCTGTATACTCACACGTCTCACGCATAACTATTCCAAGCGTCTCATGTGATACGCACGTATTCTCAGCGTCTCACGATTTTTTTCCTTATGTCACATGAGAGTCAGAGCATTGTGCTACATTGTGATTTGTCCACTGCTGGACGCAGGCCTTCCCCTGATAAGCGCCTTATTGGCTTTTATCCCATGGGGGGAAATACGCATAATCTACACGCTGCTCGGAATGCGGGTCGCAGTTCAGTAATAGATTGTTCGGCATCTTTCTATCTATTTCTGTTCTATTATTCATCTGTGGTAATCGGTCATTTCGAATAGGCGCCTACGTACTATTGACCGAAATCAGCAGCGCTGAAAACAATATTATTACCCAAACTGTATTATGGTACCAGACCACAGGGTCACAATAGATAAATATACTATGTATTGTGACATGTCTTGGTACCCATCAAAATACCACAGACAAAGCAAAACTTTTGTCAGAAAATCCAAACCCGCTACTCTTGCAAGTCAGTAAATCCGCATCCCGATTTGTATTTCGACGAAGTGGAAGAATTAGCATTTCAAACGAGCGACACTGGCTCGGCTTTAAACTTTAATACGAGAGCTGGATGTGTGACGGAGCTGCGGAGGTGCGGTCACACTCGAGGTGTGAGGGCTGTTGCAGACGAGCAACTTGACGGCAGACTCAGTCGCTTAAAATATATTGTACGAAGACTTGAATAATACTTCTTAGAATATTATGGTCAAAACTTTTTAATGATCTAAGTGCGTGGTAAATATTACCAGTTCACGCCAGGCAACATTTAGCGCCTTTTTTTCTCCACTCTATGATATGTTGTAAAATATTATGATATCTTACAATATATTACACAAAATTTCGGCTTTATAATATTATGAGGATAGGACCTATCCTATCCTACTAATAATAAAAAGACGAAAGTTTGTGAAATGTGAATTTTTGTTACCTAGGATCTCTAAAACCACCAAACCGAAAAAAGATGAAATTTTGAACCTATGTTTAGAGCTTAGCCTAACTTAGATAATAGGCTACTTATTTTACCGAAAATACGCGTGCGAAGCCGCGGGCAGAAGCTAGTGTATAATGTATAGTAAAATAACTCTCCGGGAAACATGTTTACAGTCTCTAACTTTGTAAGTTTAGTAGGATTGCTCTCAATTTTCCAGTCCTATTCGAGTACAGAAGAGCTAGGTACGTACCTATTCAGTTCTAGTTTCTTTTATCGAAAATATTTGTTATCCGCTAGTATGTGTGAATCACTCGTCTGGTTGTCTTAATGCACTCGGTGAGGAGTTAGTAATGAAATGGTGCAAGTTCTCTGTACCGAAGTGCTTCTATAAGTTTTGTTGGTAACATTCTTTCTCAAAAGTAGGTAATGTATTGTAGCCAGTTATCTATCTAGTTTGATTCTGGTGCAGTCGATTGAAGAGATAAAAACGGAGATTAACACAGGAGAGAACGAATACACAGCTAGGGGTGCAAGGGAGGGCGCAGATTGCAAGCAGCAACCCCTTACTTTTATTTGAGAGCAATCAGAGAAGATCTTTTTGGTGCGTTGCGTTTTACTCAGGCGTCAGTTTCGCTACCGTTATTCTTACTAAAACCATTAAAGTAAGTAAGTAGGTAAGTAATGTTCCAGCCAAGTTTTCAGCTATTACGTATGCTAATTTAGCATGTAAAGTCAAAAGTTACCTGCTAAGTGCAATCAAGAGACCCAAGTTTTCCTGCTTAGTTTCCCAAAGAAGTTCAAAAAGTTACCGCTCTGACAATCTGACCCACTTGACTGTAGGTACATGTACGCTGACGACGTACTGATGATGTACCTACTCTGACTTATTTCAATAACATGCGTTGTTGACTTCCGAGTTCTAGAACAACCATGAGCTTGGAGCTTGGGATTGGGGCCATTGGAAGCCATTATTTTAAATATTTGTTGTATGTATTTTTACCTAGATTGATGAGTCTGCAATAAATGAAATGAAAATGAAAATGAGTAGGTAGGTACTGAATGCCTTTACAAAATCTCTTTAACTCATTAAGCGTATCTACGTATTTATTTAATTGAAAAAGTGATTGTCCCACTAAATACAATTTTAGGTAGCTAGAAATGTTCATCAAAATTATGTGCTTCCGGATTTAGAGCGGAATAATTCGTTACATCATCAACGGTTGCAAGTTAAAATATTTGATTGCTTTTGATTTGAGCCGTTAATGGCTCATCAAAAGTTTAGACTTGACGTAATATTTTAAAACCATAGGTACAACATATATCTTCGGTTTTCATCCCATAAACATATTTTGACCCCTCTCTTGACTCCGTCGACTCTCCTCAAGTTAGTTTATCCGTTTTCTCCCTAAATCTACATGAACACGGTTTTAGTGGCTCGTGACAAGTCAGTTCGTGCGGATCCCTAATAAAATTTACGCTTATACGATCAGTCGGTCGTTGTTATGTTTCTATTTCCGCCGCGAAATATGGATAGTGACAGTCTTCGTGGGACGTAATAACGGTGGTAATAGGAATTTCCATGGAGTCAAATTGGCGAGGATTTCACTCTATTTAAACTAATTTTGTCTTGTTTAAAATTAAGGACTTTGATTCCCTAAGCATTACAATATAATATACGCTAGATTTTTGATTCGCTGATAGCCTTTTAACCACTCTGGCGACTTTGCTGCTCAAAAACAGTGGTCAAAATCGGGTTTTGCTCACATGTAGAATAATAGTCATTTGTTCAACAAGTGGGCAAAACGATTTTTTGTTGAGCGTGCCGATGTTTAAATCCCGAGGTAGCGAAGCACTCTAAAATAGAGTCACGAGCGTAGCGAGTAGCTCTAAAGTTGACTGCTGGGGTAGCGAGGAATTTAAAAGGCACGAAAAGAGAAATATTTGCCTTCGAGTTAAATATGCAACTTTTCATCACGACTAGCGAAAACATATTTTGCAATTTATAAAAGAGGTCGAATGTTAGAAACTCATTTTGGTCAACAACCTTGGAAGGTAAAATTGCTACAAACCTCTTTCATAGCATGTATTACGTTTGATGAAAATCTATCAAGTCGTTCAAAAGAAGTTAGGGACCTTGGTAAAATGTTAAACATAATAAGAGTTCGATTTTTGTAAAATTTTCTATTTATTTATTTATTTTTCCACCAACATATAGGTGATCCATAAGTTAAAGTTACCATTATACCGACAGCGAGACCAACCAACCTCCTACTAACGTATACCTACCACTCAAATTGAAATAAAGAGAGCTCAAATTAAACAGAGTTTCCATTTCTTTGTACTTAAATGCGGACGAGGGAGAAACTTCACGCAAACAATTTCTGTATGCCAATTAATTCCATCAAAGTTAATTGGCATACAAAGATAATTTGTACCAAAGCTTTTTTTTTAATCTAATTGGTCCATCAATCATTATTTAAAATAGCCTATTCGCTTGAAATTCAGTTGAGGATTATGGCCGAGGCAACAATAAGCCAATTAGAGATTTGTTTGTTGAAATCTGGTTTCAAATTGTCGAAGACTTTTAATGTCGGCGCAGATGAGTTATTTTTGGCTCTGCTACTGGCCACTAAAAATGTCCGGAACAGCTCGCGATTTCTGGTTACCTACTGCTAAGGTTGATCATTTAATGTTGGCTCAACATTCAAATTATTTTGTGGTCTTAAATTTATTCTACGTTCTACAAGGTATATAACTAGCGGAAAAGTCTAATTGGCCGCAAATCATAAACCGTTTTTTATGAACCCATGATAAAACCAAAATATTACAATAATGGGGTATACAAATTCAGGGTAAAAGTCAACATTATTCCCAAATGCTCCAAAAATACAAGTGAATCGAAGTTAGTGTTTTCATAAGAACGCAGAAAAAAGTTGAATCTCGCGCCAAAACGAAACGATCTATCGCAAGGATGAGAATTGGCTACTGAAAAATTATTATTATAATTTTATTGTTTGTGTGGTCGAAAATTTGTAAAATAGCTTAAATAATAAAAGAGACTATATTGGCCAGACCAAAGCGAATACACAATGTCTTTAAATATTACCCCCATACTACATCAAAATCACTGTCTTTTTGTTCATGTTGAAAAGCATTGGCACTACCTACTAGTCAAATAAAGCTCTTCCCAAAAGTGCATACGCTGACATTATCTTAACGAAAACACAGAGAATATTAGATTTTTGTGTTGATAGTTGTTTACAAACATTGTACTTTAAGAATGACTGGATAAAAACTATACGTGCATAGCCCCGATAAAAATAATGAAATCTACCCACAGGTGGATGATTCGGCAACAATTCTGATGAGGGTGGGGACCTACTGTAGTCCCGCATTACAGTAGGCCCGGAATGTAATTTAACGCGAGTGTGCGGTTAATAAATGCCATTTCCGTTTTTGTGAATTTTCATGGAATTGTCCGCAGAGGCGAAATAATAGGAAATGAGGAAATAAAGGGCTTGGCTGACTTAGTTTTATACTGTTATTCCACCAATTGATTAAGAGGGCTCTTTGGGCCCCATTTTGTAAAATGGATAGGCTATGCCCGTCCATTGTACACTTCCATTGTATTTGTGCTGCAGAAGAGGGCTGTTCGTGCAATCTAATATGGGTCCCAGAGAATCCCTGCGTGATAAATTCAAAGAAATAAACATAATGATGTCAATATATTTATGAAAACTTGTTGTACACTCATAGAAATATAAGTCAGTTCCCTAAAAATAGCGATAAACATAATTTGAATACCAGAAACAAACACAAGCTCGCTGTGCCCACAACTAGGCTACAAAAAATTAAAATATCTTTTAAAGGGCAATGTATACCTACGCTTCTACAACAAAACTCCTAGTGAGTTGCAAAAATTATCAGTAAATAAATTCAAACAAATTGTCAAAACCTTGCTGGGCAAAAAGGCTTACTATAAAATATCAGATTATGTAGAGGATAAAAAAGCTTGGGACGGGTTTTGCTCCAACTCGAAAAATAACAACTAACAGGCTAAAGGTTTCTTCGTCGCTTCTTGACTTTAGTCTACATACCGAAGCGACAGAAATAAAAAATATCACTTTATTTCCGTGTCAGTGCTTAGTTTTATATTTTGACCTTTTAAGTGTACATTTATTGTATTTATGGAAATAAAGAGATTTTGATTTTGATTTTGATTTGATTTCGCGTTAATAAGAGCCAAGAACAAAGCGTCTTTCCGTAGATCTTATACAATAAGAAAGGTGTTATAATGAACACGTTCTTAGAATAAGCTATACTAGCTATTTAAGTTAAATTAGTTCAAGAACTATGTATGCATAACTTATATCAAGATCTAATTACAAAAGTTACAGTTAGTTATATCAAAAGCCCATCACTAGACACTTCTTTGTTTAGGTGCCCTAACTGGGAATAAAATAGGTGCCGTAAATTTTGTGCCCTAAAAATCAGTGCCTAAATGGGGATACTTCGAAACTACTCATTAGCCCACGTTGTGGCTAAGTAGATTGTAATCATACTGGGATACATTCTTTAGAAGTAATTAATGTGCACTGGATATAAAAAATAATAATAATAACAATAATAATAATCACGAACAAAGCATACGTTTTTGAATGGCGTAAGCGTAAAATCAAGTTATTGTTTATTTACAAGAAAACTATGCAATTAATTGAGAAACTGGTATAGAGGAACCAAATAATTAGTAAAAACCTACGAATCAAAAGATGAGTCATTTCAACAGACCGCAGGGATCCTGAAATCTCGACCAAATGATGTGTGAAACAGTGAACTTTCTTGACTTTTAGTTTAGGCTATTTCAGGGCTCCGTACCTCCAAAGGAAAAACCCTTAAAGGATCATTTTGTTGTCCGTCTGTCTGTCCGTCTGTCTACCCCCTTTTCTCAGGACCACGTGGAGGTATCGAGTTGAAATTAACATCAAATACTCCAGTCCGTAACCTCTTGGAGTCGTGATATAAATAAAAACTCTAAGTCAATGCAATCAAACAAGGTTACAGCCGTTTAAATCCGAATAATTGAAATTTACAAGGGAATCACATGCACACAAAACTATAGGGTACTTCCCGTAGACTTCGAATAATGAAATTTGGCAATAAGCAAGGTCTAAAAATTATACGCGACCTTATTGAACGCGACTCGCACTGGACGTTTTGTTTTATCGTATATTATTCTCAATCGTGTTTTCACGTTTGACAAACCAAACAAACAATGTAGAATTTTATGTAAATCGAGTTTTTTACCACGGGAATCCCGTGAGTACCTACTGAGATCTAGGCCTAGGTACCTAACTATTGGTGCGTGAGAGATTCATGTTATATAGGTAACGTATGAACGTACGGCAAGATAAACAATGAAATGTGAAATCAAGTGGCCATAATGCAAAGCTAATCCACAGGTGAAACCAATTTTCTTCTAGGTAGGTCTAGAGAGAATGAAGGAAAATTGGATTGAAAACCTAAAAAAACTTATTGCATGTCTAATAGAGATAAGCTATTCAAATTGTACACTGTTTTATACCTAAGATCTTTTTTGTAGAACATTTAACAATAAATATATTTCTGATTCTGATTCTCTAAAATTAAGCAAACTCAACAATATAAGAATAATTTACAATATTCCCAGGTCAACGTCCGTCTTTCTCAAGTCATAACAAAAGCTAAAGCTAACTGAGTTTTAATGAAAAACATTGTTACATCCAGATTGGACTCCACGATGACGTAAATGCGGCCATTTTGTCCGCTAGTGTCACTCAGTTTTACTTACTTATTAAAAGTTGCTTCCGAGATTCTCTAATTAAAATTATGGGACGGGAAAAGAGTTCATGCAAACCATCTGCAGTTGGGTACCTTCAATGAGTTAGTATAGAAAGTAGGTACGTTTTTATAACATCTAAAGCCGGTATTATGAGAGCTTGCTTAATCATAGATATATTTGAGATCTGCTTATTACTAGCTTCTGCCAGCGGCTTCGCACTCATTCCTCAATCTGAACCTCAACAGCGCTTTATTGGCTTTTATCTCATGGGGGATAATGCCCATAATCCCGGTCATCGCTGGGCATGCGGGTTGGGGATCGCAGTTCGGTGGTAGAATTGTTCTGCAGGGGGCGCTGCTGCCCGCCCCCGGTACTTAGGTATAAATTAGATTTAATAAATAAATATAATTGCATAGAAATAATTAAACATAGTCAAAATAAAAACCTATCTCTAAAAGATAATATTTTAACGTTAGCAACAACGTTCGACAAAGAGAACCAACCAGAGAAAGCAGGAGCTTCTAGAAGGAATAATAAATATAATTACATTAAAACCCTTGTTTGGGATAGTCATACCTATTCAACAGTGAACATAGGTACTATGCGTATTCATAAAGTACACCAAAGTAACCAAAGTGATATTATGATTAAACAATATTAAAACGGGCGTATAAGACAATTGTTCCCCGGTAGCGATTCATCTATGGCATTTTAACGTGTCCTGTAGCCATATAAATATTTATGGGAGCGATAAATAAAGCCGTAAAGCCTGGTTACAATGTAAAGGTTGCGTGACAACACTTTAACATACAAAGTTACATTTTGATGGATTTGGTTGGTTTTGTAATTTTATGTTGTGTCAGACCGTCACTTAAAAGGATTAAATTTTGAATAACTTAAGCATAAGTATTGCAATTATAAATTATAAAAAATAGCATACAATATATGTATTACTTATAACAAAAGATATGCAAAATAATTTGAATATAGTTAAAAAATAACTAGATATTACACAACACCATCTACTCGTACAGGGTGGTTTCTTGATATGGGAATGGATTGCCAAATCCGAAACCATACGAGTTAGAGAAAATTCGTGCAAGGAGTCATAACCTCGATTTATGAGAAAATAAAAACTGCTTATAGACAAATCTATTTATTTAATTTGCAGGAAATCCAACCGATTGATTTTTCAAAACATATCTGTAAGACTCCCTGTATATTAGCACCAACGGGTTTGGTTGCTTTAGTATCAATCTGCGATGAAACTGATGCTGTTGAGATCCAGCGAGGAGTACGTCAGGGATGCATATTGTCACCTCTACTATTCAATTTGTATTCAGAGAGCATAATCAACGAGGCACTGGAAGACGCTTGTGAAGGAATCCTCATCAACGGCAGAAGAATTAACAATCTTCGTTACGCTGATGACACTGTCCTGATAGCTTCTTCTGAAGAAAACCTACAAAGAATTATGAGTCGAGTGTCCGAGTGTGCTTCTAGAGTGGGACTTCGTATGAATGCATCCAAGACGAAATGCATGGTCATCTCTAAAACAGCGGACCTACAGTGTAACATCCAAGTAGAAGGTGTCAATCTTGAAAGAGTTCTGAAGTATCGATACCTAGGATCCTGGTTAACGGACTCATGGGAGAGCGACACCGAAATATGTGTTCGCATCGAGATCGCCAGAGCAACATTCGTGAGAATGAGCAAAGTACTGTGCTCAAGGAGATTGAACATCAAACTCCGCACCAGAATTGTCCAATGCTACGTCTGGCCAGTAGTCCTGTACGGCTGCGAGGCATGGACAATAAAAGAAGACCTTCGCAAACGAGTAGAGGCGTTCGAGATGTGGGTGTACCGTCGCATGCTGCGTATAAGTTGGACACAAAAGGTCACGAACATTGACGTCCTCAAACGAATAGGAGTTAAAAGACCTAACCTGGTAAGAACCATCAAACAGAGAAAAGTTGCCTATCTCGGACATGTCTTACGACATGATCGATACCAACTGCTGCAAGTGATCATGATGGGGAAGATACAGGGTAAAAGAGCAGTTGGTCGGAGGAAGACTTCCTGGCTGCGCAACATAAGGCAATGGACTGGCATTAAGAAGGCAGAAGAACTATTTAGGCTAGCCCTGGATAAGGAAAAATTCAAGAGGATGATCGCCGACCTTCAGTAATGGAGAGGCACTATAAGAAGAAGTATCAATCTATTATTTATTTATTCATTTATTTATATTTGCGAAGAAATAATAATAATAAATAAATAATAAAACAGCTTTTATTTCTCACACTTAAATACTAAAATACATATTATTCTCTCTCATATTATGTGAGTACCGCTTTCAGCGGTGAAAGCCTCCTCCAGCTCCTTCCATCTTTCTCGATCTCTAGCTACTCTACTCCATGTCTTCCCTGCTATTTTTACGATGTCATCGTCCCATCGTGTTACGGGTCTTCCTTTTCTTCGTTTCTTGTTTACTGGGTACCAATTCATTATAGCTTTGGACCATCTCTCGTTTTGTATTCTCTGGATGTGCCCCGCCCATTTCCATTTTAGAGATAGAACTTTTTGTACCACGTCTTTTGCTTTCGTTTTTTTTCTTATATCTATGTTCTTAATTTTATCTCTTAGTTTAAGGCCCAGAAAACTCCTTTCTATCGCTCTTTGGCAAACTTTTAGTCGTTTGATGTTCTGTGCGGTTAGAGACCACGTCTGGCATGCGTAAGTGAGACAGGGAAGTAGGCAGGTTTCCATGGCTTTGGTTTTCAGTTTAATTGGTAGTTTGTTCTTGAAGACTTCTTTCATAGCCCAGTATTTTTTCCAAGTATTTTTGGTTCTTCGCTCTATTTCTTGGTCCGTGCAAGTCGTGAACGAAATTTGATGTCCCAGATACACGTATTCATTAACATACTCTAGATTGGTAGATAGTAGAGTCATTGGTATCTTATCTCTATTTGTCATAAGCTTTGTTTTATCCCTGTTTATTTCCAATCCAACTTTTTTACTCTCTGCGCACAGGGTTTCTATCATATATTGGAGATCAATTGGGTCTTCTGATAGCAGCACGATGTCATCTGCGAATCTGAGATGTGATAAGAATCTTCCGTGTATTTTGATGCCCTTGCTTGTCCAGTTCAGGCCTCTAAATGCTTGCTCTAATACTGCTATAAACATTTTCGCCGAGAGGGGGTCCCCCTGTTTTACGCCTCTTTCGATTTTAAAACTTGGACCTTGTTCTTCTATGACTATTCGTGATGTACTGTGGGTATATATTTCTTTTATGATATCAATGTAATCCTTATTAACACCTTGTTGTGATAGAGCGTCCCATAGAGATTCGTGAAGAATAGAGTCGAACGCTTTAGTATAGTCAATAAAACATAAGTATAATGCTGTATCATATTCTCTATACTTTTCCATGACCGTTTTTAGAGTGAATATATGGTCCACGGTAGAGAAGGTACGCATAAATCCCGCTTGTTCTACTGGTTGATTTTCATCCAAGATCTTACTGATCCGTCTTAATAGAGTTGCAGAGAATACCTTGTATACACAAGAAGTGAGGCTTATAGGTCTATAGTTAGTTATCATCTTGGGGTTTCCCTTTTTATATAGAAGCACAATGTTAGAGCAAAACCATTGTTTCGGAATTACTTTGCTTTTCAGTATAAGGTTAAATAGGCTAGATAATGGCTGTATAAGCATCTCTTTTCCACTTTTAAGCATTTCATTTGTTATCTTATCTGGGCCGGGGCTTTTTTCTGGTTTTAACATGTCAATTGAGTGCTCTATTTCATTTTTGTTAAATGTAGGTACGGGATCTTCATTCATATAGCTTATTGAGATATTCGTCGTGGTTCTAGAGTTTTTCATGTATAGGTTTGTGTAGAAGTCGGTAGCTATTTTCATTAGCTCTTTTCTGTTCGTGACTGAAACACCTGAATTATCCTGCAGTTGGGTCATTATCTGTTTTGACTTATTAAGACATTTAAAGGCTTTCTTGACTGCACCCGATTTTTCTAGGTGATTTTCTATTATATCTAATCTATGTTTTTTCGTATTATTTTTTATTTCTCTGTTTATTTTTCTGTATAGTTTACTCAATATGTTTTTGTCTAATTTTGACTTATTCTCTTTGTTTCTTAGGCTGTGTCTTTGTTCTATCAGCTCTTGCAGTTTTTCTGTCATGATTGCCTCGTTTCTTGATGTTTTTTTACTTGTTTTCGCTTGGCTAGAACTTTGTATGAGAGCTTTTTCCATTTCGTTGTAATATTCTTGTACTGGTTTATTTGCTGTATTGTTAAGTTCATACTTCGAAAGTTCATTATTGTATTTGACACTGTCTATGAAACGGTTTTGTGAGTCTGATGAGAAGTTTGCTCTACATTTTCTACAGTTGATATTTAGAGTGGCTCTTACTAGGCGATGATCACTCGAATGTTTGAAGTTTTGTATGACGCTACAGTTTTCTATGAGATGCGGCTTGTTTGTAGCGACGAAATCTATCTCATTTTTCGTTTTACCATCTGGTGATAGCCATGTCCATCTGAGTTTTTGGGATTTTTTGAACATGGTGTTCATTATTTTTAGATTATTTTGAAAGCAGAAATTTATAAACATTTCTCCCCTTTTATTTCGCTTACCATATCCGTACTTTCCCATTATATGACTTTCTCCGTCTCTTGCATATCCTATTTGGGCGTTCAAGTCTCCTAATAGTATGAAGTTAGGCGTACTTGCTTTCATTAATCGTCCTAAAGATTCGTAGAAGTTATCTATTTCTTGATCCGTTGAGCTCGACGTAGGTGCATATACCTGCGCAATAGTGAACCTTTGATCATATATTGTGGCAATAACTAGCGCAGCTCTTTCTGAAAGTACGATAAAATCTTCTACGGCTATATAGTTTCGTTTTTTGACGAGGAACCCAATACCATTTTTTCCTTTAGTTTGTCCGAACATGTAGAGACGGTAATCTTTTCTATCTTCAATTTCGTGGACGTTACGTCGAACTTCGCTTACTCCTAAAATATCCCATTTAATTGTTGTTAGGGCGTATTCTAGTTCAGTGATCCTGTACTCGCTTGCTAGAGATCTGACATTAAATGTCGCAATGTATATTTTATTTTTGTTGTTTTTTATTACTGGAGGGTTGTGGTCCACTGCCCTCGTGGGGACCAGCCATTCTGAGGGAGGATTTTTCATAGTTTTTGCGAAGAAATACATTACTAAAAATTATTAAAAATGGCTCTTGTCTTCAATTTTAGTTTATACTTCCCATAAAAGCATCAACTTCATATATTTTTTTAATTTTATTTTAACTATGTTTATATTTTTATTTCATATTTACATTTATTATTTGTATTTATGATTTATATTTTTATACGAATTGAAATATTAATATGTATTTGTATACTACATATTATTATTTCAATTCGTATAAAAATATAAATCAACACACCGAAATTTTACCAATTCCAACTATCATCAAAGTGGAATAAAACCCTTCATAAAACCCGCCTAAAGTAATATACTACAGCGTAAAACCAAAAACACAGTAACTTAATTTTCCCGTCACACTATCATGCACGTCAAAGGCCAAAGGAGACCGAAATAAACCCCGGCCCGGGTCTGAACCTGCACTTAGCATTACCACTGCACGTAATTGCATTTACAGCGACACGCCTCGCTTGCTTTATATATTCCTGCAGTTATGAACTAGAGGGATTTCATATAGGAAGTCGTCACACGTAACTTAAAACTCGATTAAGCTGTGAAGTTTAGCGTAAGCTGAGTGACTTCGCATGGCGTATGCGGAAACCACGGCATACATAAACAAATTAGGCACATACCTGTCTTTTTATTTAGAAAAATATAAGAAAATTTTAACAGACTCGCAAAAACCTACTATTCGTGTATACACTTCGCAATTCGCGTCCGCAATACGCCGTTACTCAGGCAGGAGCAGAATTCGAAATTAATAGCTTTACCAAAAAAATGGTATCGTCTTAGAATAACACATTTTGACATTTTACTTTGATGAAATAAAGTACACATGGAGGGACGCGTGTCAAAAGTGTCAAGGTTGAAACCATTCTATCAATCTCTCCGTGCAAATAGCACCTAGAGTTTATTTCATCTATGGAGGACTCTGTGATGATACTATTTTTAGTAAAGCGATTAGTTAGCAGAATAATTAGGCCCCAGAACGCGCACATATACTCGTAGTAGTTTCACTACCTTCACTAGTCACTACTTTTTGGTGGACAGCAGAAGTGGAAAAAAGAGCAGACTTTGAAACTTGGAAGAGGTAGGTAGCTCTATTCATTAGCCAAACTCGATGTAGAATGTTAGTAAACAAACCACGACACAAATAAAAACTGGAGATGTATTGGCGTCGAGTTTCAGATATACATGCAATGTTTATTGCAGAAAGTCGACAAATAATATAAATTGCGTTTATAAAGACGCGGCAGCGGAGTGAATTTTGAGTTATGGGCTGTTTGCTTACAAACGGTCTACATCGAGTTTGACTGATGAATAGATCTACTTTTTCCCCAAACTAGAAAGTTTAAGTTTGGATACGGCGGGTATCCACCTATGTCGTAGTATTTGTGTCACTGTCGGAGTGTCACACCTTGTTTTCTTGGACCATGGGGCCCTGATGAACGGCTGCTCGTGCAATGCGCCGCCATCTTTCCCTGTTGGTTGCGTTGTGGGAGCAGTCGGTCGTAATAGACTGTGTTAGAGAGATGATGAGGTCCGACCATCTAGTTGGAGAGCGGCTACGAGGTCTCTTGCCCTTTATTCTGCCCTGGAACTGAAATACATCCAAGCGTAACCCAGTTTACAAAACCTTTCCCAAGCGAACTGATTAAAGTGGTTTATTGACAGAAAATATCAGGATTGGAAAATAAACTGCAAAAACCTGTGCCGTATTCGAACTGCATTCTATCATGTTCCCAATATAGGTGCAGTCGTGCAGAGCATTTGCAGTAATTGCGCGATACTTGATACTGCCAACTATTTTCTTCGGGTTGCCGTAGCAGCCATTTTGAATCGAGTTCTATTTGCTTTGCACTGGAATGTTAGTGATTTGATTGGCTGACTTTGGTAGAAGAAAAATTTAAAAAATATTAAACATTAATGCCGCCCGGATCGCAAGGATTGGAAATGTAAAATTAATTGAATTTCCTATGAAAACATTATGAACAAAAACCCTATCCTATCCTAACACAAAACAGTATTATTTGAAGTGATTAGCGTTCACCGATAAGCCTAGCTGGAGGGCAGATTGGAAATAATCCACGTGCAATCAAAATGGGAAAGAACCATTTCGAATTGAAACAAAAATGGTAGGTCATTTACTTTGACTAGGTTCCGTTTTGACATCACGTGAATTGTATGATAGATAGAGAAATATTTAATTCAATACGTTTCATGCGACGACCGATGTGGCGCGGCCGACGTAGGTCCGCCTGCGACGCTGGCGGTTGCGGGTTCGATTCTCACCTTGATACACATATTTGTACGATCTGCAAAATATTTGTTTCGGGTGTTCTGGGTATTTTGTATTTCTGATAAAAATATATATACCTATCTATTGTTATATTGGTATTATTTTATGTATATCAGTCATCTATAACACAAGCTCAGCTTAGTTTGGGGCTAGATGATGCTGTGTATTGTCCAGCATTTTTTATTATTATACACTTCATTTATTAAAAATCTTGTAATAATTTTTTTTTTTTACCATACAAAATACAATCATACTCGTAAAACTATTCTATGGCAAAAAATACATAAAAAACGGCAGGTGATCCACCGTTTTGATATAACAATATATTTTTTAAATTTTATTATTAGTATACATACATAAGTCAGTCAGATGCTGGCTTGGATGTATTTTCCGGAATACAGAATTCCGTAATAAAACCAGAGTAACCGACATGCCTGCAGGCCATATAGCTCGCAGAACCGATAACCGTTGGGAGTTATGGTTCTCGAGTGTCGACCGCGATGCAATGCGACACGGAGCGTGGGAAGACCTCCCACTCGATGGACCGACGACAGTGTAGCGGGCGCAGGGAGGCGGTGGAGGGAGGCGGCTGAGGACCGGTATTCGTGGTGTCGTTTGGGGGAGGCCTATGTCCAGCTGTGGTGTGTGATGATGATGATGATGATGATGACGTCAGTCAGAAGTGCTCTGAAGCTTATGTTACGTTTAATGAGATATGCGACATGCGACGTAAAATATTAACTTTGACAAGGTTCCATCCCATTCTAAGAGAAAAGTATCCAAATTATATTCACCGGCAAATTGTTTCAAAACATTTGCCCTAGATATCTGAGTAGGTACCAACTGGTTTCTGATTGAAAATTAAACTCTCTAATTTATTCCATTAATTGTAACTGGATCATGGTTTTGTTTAATTCCAACCTGAAATTGTTTGATTGTAATGTCCGACCTGAATGGTAAGGTCTATTTATTTTCATCGCTGCTTTATTGAGTTTGGTTCTTATCTGATTTAAAACAAAATGGACGTCAAAATCCTATCCTAATCCTTATCCTACGAATATCATAAAGCCGAAAGTTTGTGAAATCTGAATTTTTGTTACCTAGGATCTCCAAAACTACTGAAGAGATCAAAATAAAAAAATTCATCCATTTAGAACGTAGCCTAACTTGACGAAAAGGCAACTTTTTAGGGCTTCGCCCGCGAAGTTTTTGATAAGAATGCTTTATGAAGAAACAGTTCCATGTATATGCACACAAATCATCGAAAAAGTCAGGCAGTTTACTAATTTAATTTTGAAACTTACTTCCGAATGGATATAATTTTGTGTCTGTCTCTCGGTAGCTTCCGCCTAATGTCCGTTTTGCCTATTTTTTGGCAATATTTTCTGTGACTTCGTAATTTGAACCTTTGTACGATACCTAGTGCTATAAACAAGTCCCTAGGTTCGTACTTGTGATTAGACGGTAACCACAGCGGCGCTGCCGTGATTGAAACGGCACGCACCACCACGTTTGAACAGAGTAGTAAATAGGACGGTAGTGTTTAAGTATATTTTTAAATTGGTATCCTTATGTTATATGGAAATTATTAAATACCAATAATTTAGTCAGCTGGTGAGTATATGGTGCAGCGAATCAACCTTGCCATACAGCGGGGCAATGCAACCAGCATCTATGTGGACGCTTCAAACTGGTATTGATATAAATAAATAAATAAATAATGCTGCACAATTCACACAGCATTATCTAGCCCCAAGCTAAGCAGAGCTTGTGTTTTGGGTACTAGATAACTGATATACTTAATACAATACACTACATAAATAGATATTTTTTATTATACATAGAAAACATCCAGAACGCCCTAGACAAATGTCTGCAGATCGTACAAACATTTGTCCCGAGGCGGGAATCGAACCCGCAACCTCCGGCGTCGCAGGCAGACCTTCGCCCGCTGCGCCACGGAGGTCGTCATATGACGATATGGATCAGTTAAGCTACCTGTTTGCAACAGTCTGCGGTTAGCTCAAAAGTTTTAATTGTAAATACTAGTTCTAATTTGTTATTATTTTTTGATTGTAATTATCTTTGTCTAAGGAAAGAAAACATGTTTGTTTCTTATAGAAATTTATACTCGGAACAAATATTTAAAAGTTTCGCTTGGGCACCAACACGTCGTAGTTATTGAAAAAAAAAGTAAATGCTTGATAAACTATGTAAAGTGTAGCTCCATATTTAAGTAGGTACCACTCTAGGTATCAATATAATCAAATACGGCAGTATCCAATTAACCGAATAGGGTCTACGAATTGCCGTAGCGCTACGAACGACTACGCGATTGCTACGAGGGTGCTACGAGCTACTACGGTGCTACGAACTTTACAGCTATGGTTTGAAAATTACAATTTTGATGTGGTTCTCTATTTGGATTTGAATATTAATTTGCTGTAGATTTTGTTGATAGTTGAGAATTTAATACTTTGGTAAATGATTAAATAAATAGTAGACACTAATAAGAATTAGCCAAAACCATAAAAAACAGTGATAAAAAACAGTGATTATACATTATTTTCTACTAAATTTACAGACTAAAAGATTATAATAGTTGGGTAGTACGACGTGCCGTGCGCGCTATAGTGGGTGTCCCAAGTGATGTATCGTGCAGGGAACTGTTCAAAGAATTAAATATAATGACTCTACCATCTGAGCTCATATACCAGGTAGCCCTGTTCACGCACCTGCATTTGGACTTGTTCCAGCGTCGTGGGGTGAACACGACCCGCGAGATGCGGAGCAACAGTTACTCGCACCGCCTGGTAACACCTAAACACAGACTTCAAAAATGTCATCGATCGGTCTATGTCATGGGACCTTCCATCTATAACCGATTGCCAGTGAAGATACGTGACGCACCTTCCACGCCGATATTTAAACACAGACTAAAAAAATATTTAACTGAGTCGGTATTCTATGATGTGCAAGAGTACTTAGAATTACCGCCTACTTAAGTTTTATTTTTATATAAATTATTATTTAATAATTAATTTACAAATTATAATTAATTATAATTTTTTTATTGACATGTTACTAGGAGTAATGAATAAATCTGTATTTCTGTTTTTTCTGTATTTCTGTAGTAGGTAGGGCTGGTTGTACCTACGAGTAACAGGGGGAAAATATTTTAACAGGTGGAAAATATTTTACTTGGCTGCAACACTTTATTAAATAAAATAATTACGCATCGAACAACATTACTGGCTTTTATGTATCTTGTTACCATAATTTGATTGTTTTAAAAAAATTTAAAAAAATTAAATTAAAAGATTTTTTTTGGATGGATGGATATAATGGTTGGATGGATAGATGTATGGATGGATGTTTGTTACGACAACTCAACTCTTCACGACAAAACGACTCAATTTATATTTCTATATTTTACAAATATATTACGCTCTCTGTCAGTCCATAACGACATATTGCTCTACATTGTGGGGTGGCGCTGCAAAAACTCTCTTACTACCGCTAGAGAGAGCACAAAGAGCAATTCTCAAGGTAGCATACTCAAAACCATACCGGTTCCCAACAACACAACTATATGCTGACACTCAATTACTTACAGTGAGACAACTTTGTATCCAACAAATACTATTAAAACAACACAGTATGACCTCCAATCAAAACTCACAAATAGAAAGCAAACGACGAAAAGACCGAATATATAAAATACCTAGCTGTAACACGTCGCTTGCACATAGACATCTTCCTTTCTTAGGTCCATACATGTATAACAATATCAGCAAATATATAGATATAATAGACTTAAACCACAGCCAATGCAAAAATAAGATAAAATCATATTTATTAAACCTTAACTATGAAAATACAGAAAGCTTATTAAAAACAGTTAGTTAGTCACGCAGTCCACTCATACTCCACTCACTCGCACACACATAACCACACTTTTACACTCACACCTACTCACTGTACTTTTGGCTTAACTTTAATGTAGTATTAAATGTAAGTTTTTAGTAGTATTTTAAGTATAGTACAGTGTTCTTAAAGTTTTATATACATTATGTAAGTCTTATAATAGTGTAAACCTAATAACTCACCGAGGTAGAGAACCCTCGCGTCTACATCACAAGTCTTGAACTTAGTTAGAGCGAGGTGTCGAAACTAAGAAGTGAAATAGGTCTACAGTACACATTTACTTTGTTTTGTTTTTTTGTCTATAGACCTTAGCTTGAATAAATAAATAAATAAATGGATCGGGCTGAAATTTTGCGTACATATAATTCCAATCCTGGATTCAAACATAGACTATTTTTATCCCATAAATCAGTTCCCATGGGATAGAACTCTTCTTTAAACGTTTATAGAAACAACGCGTGCAAAGCCGCGGGCATAAACAAGTATTATTATAATCAACTGCAAATGAATCATCCAAATCAGTAAAAAAATGCTGGAGTAATCGACAAACATACACCCGAACATAGAATCCTTTTTGCGAAGTAGGTCAAAAAAGGACCTGCTTCATCATAATATTACTCTACACCACAAAAAAGCAAAAAAAAACTCAATGAAACCGAAAAGCTGACATCGCATAATATTTTTAATTCATCACTTTTAAAAAGGCTCCCACGCACTCTCCGTCCAGAAGTGAAGGACCCTCAGATTTAGGCGTGAAGCACTCTCTCAGTTAACAGCTCGAGAATGTCAGTGCTCTTGATGTTAACCCCCTTGCTAGGTCGGGTAGAAAGGTTTTTTGATATAAAATGCATTATTTTTCTCATGGCTTACTAATTTTTGAAAACTATGAACAATGCTCTGAATGACATGAGTCATTCATTATTAGTGGCATTATTGGTTCGAAACGTTTCTTGAAAAAGGTTTAAGACTTGTAAATCAAAATTGTTCATCAGTGATCCCCAAACTAGAACAAACCTGTATCTTAGGGACTACCTTCCATAGGTTCTTTACATAAAACAATATCAAGCTAACGTTAAATTGTATTTAAGTTAAAACAAAAGTGTCTATGTACATTATGTGAGTCTCCTGAGGACACCAGTCTCGTAAGAGGTTACTTCTTTTAAATTCCTCGGGGTTATACTTGATAGGCATTTGAATTGGAAGGACCATGTGAACCAGGTGTGCTAACGGCTGATCAGATTTGTATTCGCTCTTAAGAAGGTTCGTCAGACTGTTTCTTTTGACGCCGCTCTAGCTGCCTACCATGGTCATGTGTCTTCGGTCCTAGGGTACGGGTTGTTACTGTGGGGCAACTCAGTTGATGTCGAGAGAGTATTTAGAATTCAAAAAAGATGCCTCAGAGTGATAAACAGGTCTTGGTTCCTAGACAGTTGCAAGCCTCTCTTCAAGAACTGTAGGATCCTACCTCTAGCCTGCATGTATATTAGGGAAATTTGTCTATTTGTAAAATCACATCCTACCTACTTTCAAAAACGTAGCGATGTGATAACCCGGCAAAAAAGGCGAAAATTTAATAATTTGCTCTACAAACACCAGTGCCATAAAGATATATAAAAAAGAAATGTTTATAACATGTGCATCACTATCAACAATAAATTACCGGAAGAATTAAAAGAACTAAATGGAAATATATTTAGGAATAAGATAAGAGGATGGCTACTTGAAAAGTGTTTTTATACGGTGAACGAATATTTGGAAATTTGAATTGTAACTAACATGACTAGACTGTTTGCAACAGTCGGCAGTTAGCTCAATTGTTTCAATTGTAAATACTAGTATAATTTTCATTGTGAATAAATGATTTCCCCTATTCAAAAAAAAAAAACTAACATGACTAAGTAATATAATTTAATATAATTACCTATATAATAATATGACTCGCATAATATTTGCACGCCTGCGTGCAGGCTGAATACATTGACTAAACTAGTTATAAGATCTGACATATTGTATAATTTTGTATTCTTGCAAATAAACTATTTTCCTGTCCATCCAAAGGTTGCCTGGAAGAGATCGCTCATAGCGATAAGGCCGCCCATTGTGCATTGCTATGTGTTTGTCTTTTCCTGTCCCGTGTTTCTATTTTATTTGGTGTGCAATAAAGAGTACTTGTATTGTATTGTATTGTATTGTATTTGATTTGATTTGAAGAGTCTGGGCAACAGGAGACCCCATGAGTGTGTGTGTATGTGCGTGTGTGTTTATAAATAGTGCTCCTGAGAACACCCGTCTCTTAAGATTCCGGGCTACAGGAGACACCATTCATGTGTGTTGTGCGTGTGTAGTGTGTGTGTGTTTGTAACTTTTATTTATTTATTTATGTAATTCGAATTGCCATCAGCTTAATCAGTTGAGCTACCTGTAGATTGTTTGCAACAGTCTGCAGTTAGCTCAATTGTTTCAATTACAAATACCAGTTGTAATTTATTTCTATTAGTTGATTGTAATTATCTTTTCTAATAAAGAATACTAATTACAATAGAAATAAAAATGGACACAGAAAGCAAATAATGAGCATTCGCTAATAGAATTATAATAAACTGCCGAATAGAGCACTAAAACTTTTCGTCGACAATTGCGTACATCATGAAGCAATAAAATTACACCAAATAAAATTAAGAAAACACCAAATAATAAAAATTATGCGTAAAACTACATCATGTGCAAAAGAAGTTAAGAGTCATGCATCGCCTTGCCCTGTGTATTTTTTCAAAGAAGTTGGATTTGGTAGCTAATTGGATCTTACAAGCTTATAAAATTAGCTATATAGCATATTTTCGAAAACCTTATCTAGTAGAATGTAAGTTCAGCAGAATGCGAGACAAAGCCCGCGGTGTGCATTTCTCGATGATCTTAGTTGGAAGTTTCACAGCTCGCTGGATGCTGTAAAGATACGATATCTTTAGTAGGACGGTAGATGTGAAACAAAACCTAAATTAATCAAATCATGTTGCCACTAGATGGTTGATGTATGACATATTATGTGATTAAGGGTGGTGTAATTTTAAAGATTGAACACCTTTATCTTATAACGTGGACATGTTATGTTTGAATAAATTTGTAAGTTAATTTTCTCCAATTATCTTTCAACCGATTTCAAAAAAAGGAAAAGTTTCCTGATTTTAATGTATGTTTATTTATAATAATTAACTTAGTTTCTCCTATGGATCAGTGACCTGAAATATCATAGCCACCGATAAAAGAACTCTTATCCAATTTTTTTTTTCGAATAACACCTTCCTAAAATTACTAAACTTAAATTTTGTGACAAACCAGAAAACTATGACAAGCTTTCTAGTTCTCTCAGTCATGTAATACCATGGTTTTTCTCAGTTTCACATCTCCCACATCCGTTTGAAGTCTCACTTTCCGCCCCCGTTTCGAAGCGCGGTGGGCGGCCAGCCGGAACGTCCAATCTCGATGCGCCCACGATAGTAATATTATTTTATTCAGACAATATTTTACGGAAATATTAGCTACACTATGTTCTATCGTTGATGAATAACTGGGCACTTTTTGTTGTAAACCTTGCCCAGACAAGCCCTGGGCACACCCAGCACAGCTCTAATCTAAGACCATCATTGTTAACATAATTATATTTATGCGAAAAAAACTATCATTTAATTTCAGCTTGGCAAATGCAATGCTCTATAATAAACAATTCTGTCAAATTCTGTAACACCCTCATTGTATTGGTTTGTTCCGCCCAGACAACCAAACTTAACAACTGGTTGTCTACGCGGAAGAAATTTTCCGCGGGGACAACCAGTTACATGGACGGAATATTGTATCATGGTCGAGGGTCCCAATGGTCAGCCGTCGACCACGAGCCTATACGTCATCTTTTGATGACGTATTCTCGGTTACCATTTTAAATGTAATTAATGTACAAATAGTAGTTTTTTCATCCTCCCGTCAACCGTCTTGCTAGTAGGTATGTAATAGAACATAAGACGGGAATCCTTAACTAGGAAGCTTGACTGCGAATGTTTGGGTTAGGTTAGGTTATCTCGTCCGTGAAACCACTCGTCCGCGGACGAGTTGTGTTCAAAAGGCATAGTGGATAACTCGTCCAAATTTCAAGTCTCTTGGTACTTTATTAGGACGACCGAACAGTTAAAGAGAGATAGCGACCGTTTGCTAAACAATCTAATAAGCCCATAAACAGACAGCCATCGGCTGGACCATTAGCCGAGATACCAGCGTCCTAGCGTCGTGTCGGCAATATCTACTAACTGCCTCTACCTAGTAAATAGATAATCTAGAAGCGCAACTGTGATTGTTTCATAGCGCATGTTACTCGTATAGTCACCTTTGCCCGTCTCTTCCATAGCACTCTATGATTTTGCATTGACTGTCTTTTGTTATGAATATCTTGAATAACCAAAGTTATCGACATAACTCAAAGAAATAGCAAGCTGAAGTGGCAGTGGGCCGACCATATCTCGCGAAGAACCGACAACCGCTGGGGTAATCGTGTTCTTGAGTGGAGACCGCGACTAGGCAAACGCAGTGTAGGACGCCCTCCGGCCAGGTGGGATGACGATCTGCGAAAGACTGCAGGCAGATGCTGGATGCGGCAAGAGAAACATTTATTGTTTCTCGACTTAGCAATGTTGCTGGGCAGCTCGATGGCTTATGGACCAAGGCAGGCATAGTTGGGCGCCCAGTAGGAGCTAAGCAACCTCGAGGCAATTTTGACAATGCTGTTCCAGCTACCACCCTATATTATTATTTTATGATTGAAAGTTATGTGAGTTTGAAACCTAATAGAAACCAAAAGGTGCATTAAGTCTACCGGGTGCTATATTGAAAGCTGTGCTTAGTTCACCCAGGTGCACAAAGTCTACCCTGCGTAGCACTTAATGCACCCAGGTGATTTACTCCAGGTGAATTAAGTCTACCGGGCCAAGTATTTGACTGCACTAAGTGTTCCTTGTGAACCCATGGTATTAATAAATAAATTGAATTGAATTGAGGCAGACTACGACCTGCCAAATAGTCAGATGACGTTTGTCATGGTAGCCGGAAGACTACGGATGAGGTGAGGCTTGCATAAGACCGATTTATCCGATTTGGCCTTTAAAAGCGTAGGCCTATAGGCCTTAACTCAGGCCTATAGGCCTCTGCTTAGGCCTCCGCTAGACACCCACTGCAGAAGATGAGCAAAAATGCAAGTCTCCTGCTAGCTCATATTTCTTGCTGTTTTATTTCTACTATGCGCGTAGTGTCCCTTTTATTCGTACGATAAATTTTTATACATCAACGTCTTCTCGGAACGTTTGCACTATCCAGTTTGGAAGAGAATTTATCTTTATTTTAAAGGAATTTGTGGCAATAAAGACTTATCTCTCTTGACTTGTCCTAGATTTGCAAATGGTTTAGGCGCAAATAAAGAGCAAACCGTTGTTCAATTTGGACCAAAAATATTTGTCTGTAGTTTCGTGATAGCCAACGCAACAATCATTTCCTTCGATCTTTGATGCCAAATTGATTATTGCTTAGTAGCAAAGATTTTAATAGCCTACGTTCTTTAATCGGTGCATAATAGATAATGTTGAAATGAATATGTTCCAAATTCTCAAGATTTTGATGCTAAAGTTTGACGATTTTTGTGCCGAGACCTAGACCCAGTATATAGGTTGGTATCAAAATCATTATTTTGTAAAAAGTAACTTTGGAAGGACGAAGGTCGCCGTCGGATCATTGAATTAGCCCGTTTGTAGAATAGATAGGCCACATACCTTCGTGTACGTATTGAAACACATAAGTAAAATCCGCTACCTGCTACCCATTGAAACCAATGGGTACAGAGGTGTGTGCTTCATCTCTTAATGATAAAACAATCAAGGTTTCCCAACAAAGCTAATAAAGCTAGCCATAATCAATTAAACAGAGTCGATTTTCAAACTTTTTGGTCACTCACTCGTTTTCGCAACTCAATAACCCTCAACCATACAAATTGGTTGCAATAAAACCAGAAAAATAATGAAAACCTGTCGCGAACAGACGGTTCGAGTTAGGAACTGAGCCAACCCAATCACGAAGCGATTTTAAATGCAAAACTGAAATTCAACTCTCGCCCGACTTTAATAATTTGAATCAGTTTTGCTGTTCTATACAAGTTTTTTAGTGGTTGTTATTGTTTTGGTTGGGATTGTGAGGAGTTGCACTGCAGAGAAATAGAAGTGCAAGAACGACTTATACTCCTATTATAGACAATTTATACATAGTATACGGAGGACAATTCACTCAAGATGTTGGCTTATAGTCCATTTCACGAGTAGGTGGTCATCTCATCCACGCAAACTCATCCACTTCGGATGAGTTGACCACTCCAAAATGTTTAGTGATCAACTCATCCAAACAAAACTTTTTCATACCAGTTTTGTACCAGTATTTTCAAGTATTTTCACATAGGAACCGAAGGCTTGAAGGGTCACTTTTCTTTGTGTGACACGCAGTGAATTTTGATTTAAAAAAATGTTTATTTCGTCTTAAGTAGCGCAAGAACATTACCAAATTCATTTACGACTTATTTTTCAGTGCAACAACTTAATTTAAAAAAATATATTTTAAGTATAAGATGTGATTTCCTTCTTAGCCCGTTTTCTGATTACTCGGTAAGGTTTCGGTACGACATCAGCACGCTCTGTATACGCGGTACCGAAACCTTACCCAGCGCCTATATTTCTATGGAGCTTTTGGCGGTAAGCGCGGTATTATGTTGGTGACGCGTGCAGTACAGATTCGGTAATGCACACGTCATCCAACATTACCGAGCCGGACTTATGTACAAGTCAATACACAACTGTTAAGACGGTTACCGCGTCGAAACCGTTTTAATGGTGGTTCAAAAACGGGCGATACACGGTACGACAAGGTCTTATATGCGGTATGTGCATGTGAAAATGGCCGAAGACGACGTTATTTCTCTACGTCACAAGCCGCTCTGCATAATTTTTTGCAGACAAGTGTGAAAGTGCAGGCGGTGCAATAAGCTTTCGACATCCGAACGATGTTGTACCGAAACCTTACCGAGTAATCAGAAAACGCCTTAGTCAATTTATTTTGCATAAAATGCGGCAAAGGTTTTCTGGAACGATCCTACGTGCAATATCCAATATTATATTATGCCCATTTCACGTATTCCATTTTAACTTTTTTTAAACAAATCACGATCTTTGTCTTGGAATACCTTTGAAAATGATGACATGGTAGCTGCGCTAGCTGGCTCTCTGTTACACAGGACTGTTCAAGAAACGAATAAGTACCCAATTACCCATACTATCGCTCAACCCTCAAAAGGTATTACTAAAACAAAAACCGATTACTATAATGAAATGGGTCGACCATTTCATTATTGTAATCAGTTTTTGTTTTAATTTGAATACATGCCTTAGTTCACAAATAAAGATTTTGGATTTTACATCCCATACGAGTATGGGTACCTAGACCTACACTCGATTAACCGAGTAGGTATCGGGTTCATCGAGTGGTACGGAAGACTTGCCCGATGGCGTGGAAGGGGTAATGCCCCGTGAAATGAACAAAATGTGCCCGACCACCCTTTAGTCTGGTATCGGCCACAAATTGCATTGGAAATCTATTATACTTTGCCCCTGTGGTGTTAAACTAAACTCAGAGCTTTAAATGAGATCTCATTCATCTCTATCAGAGGGTTGCATCCTCGAGACTATTCATCATCATCAACCTATATTTGTCCACTGCTGGATATAGGCCGCCCCTAGTGAGCGCCATAGCGCCCTGTTGTCAGCTTGCCGCATCCAGCATCTGCCTGCAGCTTTTTGCCGGTCGACATCTCATCTGGCCGGAGAGCGTCCTACTGTGTTCAAACTAAGAGATACTTACGTCTGCTAGGGTCATGCTAATGCAGCATTTTTTAAAAAGTGAATTGTACCAAGTATTAATTTATTGGGAATGAGTTAACATTGAAGAATATAGCACAAGTTACTGTGTGGCTTTACAAACACAAACAAAAAAGATACTGACGACGAGATCTTGGGTGATTAAAAAAAAACTAAAAAAATCATAGCTCTGCTGCAGCTACCGTAACACTTGGCACATTGATTCTACCGGAGTAGTTTAGCCCATGCCCATGACTTAAATAGCGATTACACTACTACACAATCCAAAACCACTCTGTAAAACCACGTACATGGTGTACAATGGTTACATGTACCCACTATGACAAATTTTTCTCTCTCCCAATAAGGTTTGCTGGAAAAAAATATTTTTAGGGTGAAGCTCGCCTTTGCCATAGCCTTGTTTTAAGGTTTACATGTATTAGTTTTATAAGAGTTGTAATATTTAATTCATAAAAATTATAAATTATTTCAAAGCCTAGAACACGACTATACATAAATCGTTTGAAAGTGTAGCTCTTACTGTTTAGGACACTATAGAACATCTTTTCACTCACTATCGGCAGACAAACGAGTTAGGATAAGGTTTCAAAGACATCATTCAAAGCCACGGGCTATAAAATATAGGGACTTAAATTTTAAAGCTATAAAATATAAGGCGCAGAACGATAGGAATAACTTCATTTTTGAACGGATTTTGTCAGCTTACTTTAAAGGAAAATATAAGAAATAGTTCTTGGCAGCCGGGCAAACGTGAAAGTGAATTAAATCTGGTCTTGTTGTTAACTGAAATCGAAGCAAACTCACCATAAATTCATAATCGTTAATATTTGTACGTGCAATTTTTCAGAGTCTAATATGAGTTTGCAAGGTACCTGCCACTACGGTAAAAAACAAACACGTGGCGGTTTTCTACCGCTTACGAGAAACTTATGTATCGCCATCATACCTAAAATAAAAAGTAGGCTGTGGCGCTGCAAGGTGCCAAATGTTTGAAAGGAAATGTACGAATACTTTTATTCTACGTAAACTATGAAAAACTCACTACTTCGTCTTCATTATAACAGATTTTTTTACCGCATTACATAATATTTTTAATATCAAATAATGCCTTAACTCATTCGTTGTAATTCACTAATTTGTAATTCATTGTTCGTTTCCAAAAACAATATTTACATAGGGATAATCCAGTTGTGAAACAGCCCTAGCACAGTACCCTATCGGTATCGATTCCTAAAATAACACACAAGAGGCTTTCCTTCCAAAGCTCTTTGATTTCCTTTGCTTCTTTGAAGAGAAATACAAGTAGGTACGCAGCTTGTGAAAGGTATTGCTGATACATCATCGTACGTTCTCGAGGGCAAACTTTGAACTTTTACATGAAATAGTTTTGTGAACGGTTAATATCCTGAAATATATGATTTGTTTTTTTCATACCGAAGCGGCAGCAATAAATAGGATTTAAGCTGTGGGATTTATGTAAGGCTAGTTTTTGCTTCTGACTTTAGGCGTCACAAAATATTCACTATTTTCAAACTGTCAGATTTTTCGGTCCCTGCCCGTGGTCCACCTACATAGTACACCTTGTCCACCTCAAGATAACTGGGTGTTCCAGGGGATTTATTTTATTTTGTGGTTCACCTATGTATGTACATGGTTTTAAAAATGTATTGCCCGTGGTCCACCTAGAGAATACGAGCTATAGCATGTAGGTAGGAACGCAATCTCGAATGAGTTTTACGATTCTAAAAACAAGTTAATGCTGAATAAATAATGAGCAGCGAAAAAACCGTGTAGTGTCGTTTCTTTCAAATTGACTATTCGCAAACAACTTTACAGAGCAGAAATACATAGGAAAAGACTGACAGCTATCAAATTAGACATTTACTGTCAGATGTGACAGAAACTGTCACAAATCTAAGATAACCATAAAACATTGTTTCTGTCAAATTAACGGTAGATGTCAAAACTAAAACTGTCACAACTCGGAAACTACTCGTGCTAGACTTTCAATTCCTAGCTCAAATGAAAGGTAAGTACAAAATCTACATTTTTGATGATTTTTATCTGATATTTATTTTACAGTACTTCAAATAGTGTTAAAATTGTCAAACAATCATTTAAATGGCAGAAGCCTCTGTTCACAAAGAAAATTACACGAGTATTTACAATTAAAACAACTGAGCTAACTGCAGACTGTTGCAAACAATCTACAAGTAGCTCAACTGATCCATATCAATACCAGTCAGAAGCGTCCCCAAGACGCTGGCTGCATTGCCACGCATTATATCATTTAATGTACTGTAATGTGTATCAGTCATCTAGTACCCACAACACAAGCTCTGCTTAGCTAAGGCCTAGATGATGCTGTGTGGATTGTCCAGCATTATTATACTATTTCACAACTTCTAATACGAAAAACAAAAACATCTAATACGAAAAACAAAAAATACCTGCTACCTACCTAACCTGAATGCTCTATGAATTCTATACATAAAGTTTCACCAGCAAACTGCATGGGCATCATCATAAAAAGATTCGCGTAAACTCTTATCACATCGGACCGTCCCTGAGGTGAAGGTCAAGGGCACAGATAAGAAGGGCGCATGTGACAGATATCTGTCGTGTAACGTTGAGAGCTGCGAGGGATGAAGGTTGTGTCATACTTAGATGCCAGAAACGAGCGAGTAGTATAAAATGCGTAGGCAATTAATTTAGAAAACAATCGTGTTTATAGCTAGCATTAAATTCTTAAAAATAAGATAAAATGGCCATTTTCTTGTTAATAATATTCAGAACATAAACATTTACAGTAGGTACCTATTATTTATTTTTTGTGAGAATCTGGCTCAGCGCATCAGCTTTGTTAGAGAGCGGGGCAATGCAGCCAGCGTCTTGGGGACGCTTCCGACTGGTATTGATATGGATCAGTTGAGCTATCTGTAGATTGTTTGCAACAGTCTCAGTTAGCTTAATTGTTTCAATTGTAAATACTAGTTCTGATTTATTCATAATATTTGATTGTAATTTTCTTTGTAAGAATTAAACATTTACATTTTCCAATGAAGTATGAAAACGTAAATATTTCCTTCTGACTTCATTAAATACTAACAACAGAGTTCTTTAACAACAAACTCCATCAGCATCATCACAAAAGATTCATGTGTGTGATGCGTGAAACTCTTATCACATCAGACCGTCCCTGAGGTTAAGGTTAAGGGCGCAGATAAGAAGGGCACATGTGACAGATATCTGTCATTTGATGTTGAGGGCTGCGAGGGATGAAGTATGAACTTAGAACCTTAGGTATCACACTGGTAATTTGCGTGCAAGGCGACTGTATACCGAGCACGCAACGAGCTCGACGCGGGCACGCTGCGAGCTCGACGCGGGCACGCAGCGAGCTCGACGCGGGCACGCTTTGAGCTCGCGGTACACTCGCCTTGACATCGCTCCCAAATCGCCAGTGTGATAACTTGATAAGGCACACAGACGCCAGAATTAGTAAGATTATAAAAATTTTAAAATTTAGAGAATTATTGAAGCTAGCAAGACTAGCATAGGCTGATGATGATGATGATACATTATACCTATCTTGTTAAAAAAAACCTTTTTTATAAAATTAAATTAATCATAAAACCTACGACCAAATACGTAGGTACCTAAATACGAGGGGGGTACTTTGCTTACAAAAACCAATTTCGAAAAATTGCGAATTACCTTTCGATCAGACAGTTAGATATATTATCATTCAGTTAGACTGAAACTCGATCTTCAAGTTCTCATCGACAATTAATTCCGGTGGAAGATCTCAGATAGAAAATGTTCTGTCTTTTACCACGGAAATTAAAACCTGGAGCCTATAATACCTCTTCAGTGGTTACACATCCAAACAACGATAAAATCGTTATCTGGGTCCCTCCAGATAACGATTTAACGTTCATAGAACTAAAAGGACGTGCTCCCGCGCCCGTGGAAAACGATTGTGGCCCACAGGGTGGTGGTATTTATTTCCAGCTCAAATACTTTCTAATAAAATTCTAAGTGACTAACTGAGATCTGCACGGACATCTCGCATGGGAGTGTATCGTGCATTATCCTGCCTAGCCAGGCCCTAACCAGCCCAGATGTGCGATTACGCAAAACCACCCATCTTAGATTGACATTTGAAAGCCCTCTGAATGGCTTCGTAATTTGCTATTGTATGGATAATATGACCATTGATATGGCCTTCAAGGCCATTTAAAGGGTTTTCAAATGTCAATTTTAGGATCGGTAATTTTTGCGTAATTGCACAGCCGCTCACAGACAGCTTCGTTTCAGCTTTTCTGTGTGTGTGGAAGGAGTTGATTCCTCAATGAGAAACTTCAACCGCGTCATCTGACCTCCTCTGTGGCCGTGCAGTGTAGTACAACGTGTTCCACACACTTTTTTGAACTAATAAATAAGATCCAACCTTGGTCTCATTTCCTCCCCTCCCAAACGAGTATGAGTTTCGTAAAGTACACAATAAAGAACCGTACTTGCGGTTCATCTTACACACGTAAACGATCGGCTCTAGATACGCGCTCTAGTGAGACGTTTGTTGTGAATAAAATGTTTACTATCATAGTGTCCCCATTTGGATGGGTATGAAAGTTTTTATTTAGGTAAGCGTTTTATTTGTACTGAACTTTTTCGTGAAATAAACCTACTTCTTTATGACGGTTCATGGTATTAAAATGAAAATTGTCGTTGGCCTTACTAAAAGTTTAAGTATGGGTTTTTTCAATTAAAGATATATTTTGAGCAACGCGACACCTCTCGTCAAAACGAACTAAACGTAACTTTAGCCTTAGAACAGGATTGGATAAACTTCAATGTTTCCCCTGCAGGTGGAGCCAACGGCGCTTGTGTCCGAAATTCTAATTCTAATTCTGTGTGGGGGAACTGGGATCTGCACTGACATCTCGCTTAGGAGTGTATTATGCTTGAGTCCGTAGAAAATCGCATAGATTTTCGACTCCTACGTCACTTGACCTCGTGTTGTAGCTGGTTAGCACATTTCCGTACTGAGGGAAGGATGCGGGTTCAAGTCCCGTCAAAGTCGAAAGATTTTTGCGATATTATTTGATTTCTTAGAAATTAGAAATTAGCCAGAGTGCGAGGCTTACGCACTATAATAACAAAAACTATCATGGATGTTTGGATGGATGGCCGTGTGTTACTTCTTCACGCCAAAACTACTGAACGGATCAGACTGTAATTTTGCATAGATGTAGTTCTAGACCTGGTATAAATCATAGGCGTTTTATATGGCATGGAATAAAAGTACCTTTTTAACGTTTACATAGAAACAACGCGTGCGAAGCCACGGGCAGAAACTAGAACTCACTATAACGGAGAAATATAGCGAGACCCTAACAATTTCCCTTCGTAACGTAACGGAAGGGCAAAGTCGACTACTCGTAAATTGACAAGTGGCAGGCATCCGTTATGCTGTCACGTGACGTGATTCATTAACGTCTACGTTTTACGTTACTGAAGTTAATCACGATTAATTCATGTAATGGGTTTTTGAAGGCGTCTGGGTAATTTTATACTGCGACTGTATTTCATTTCATTTCATTGGTACTATGTATGTACAGACAGCGTCAGAATTAAGTAACCCCTCTGCACAACACAAAGCAGGATAGAATCCATTTTATTATGTACTCGTTCTGTTTTTATTTTACCTAAATAAAAATATAATTTATTTTAGACTTTTAAAACTCCTACGATTAGCATATTTGGATTTAAACCTGCATGTGTTAAGCAGGGGGCATACTTCGTTCTGACGCTGTCTGCACATACCAACTTCTAGAACAAATTGACCAAAAGATGTTGAGCATGCTGATTTAAGTTTTCACAAGCTATTAGTATGTGTGGGACAAAACATGTAACTGATTTTAGAATAGAATAGCATTTATTTCGACACACACATATAAAACATACAAAACCAAACAAAGATCAAGGAGGTTTATGCTAAATTAAACATATGTTGGGCGTCAAATCGAGTTTTGCCCCCATGACCCTGTGCCGAAATATGTGTAGTGTTTCAGCAGGTGCTGAGCTATTGCCGTCAGCGCTGTTTTTCAGCCAAAAACTTAGACCATTTATCCTCAGCCGATTAAGATGAAATTTGGCGTGTTTATGTAAGTTCGGTGACAATGCACTGTCATGGTACCATCGAGCTGGTCTGATGATAGAGACAGAAGGTGGCCATAGGAACCCCTAAATGAAACAACTTAACCTCGTCGAGTTTAGATTCATTGGATTTGTCTTCCCAAGCACTATGGTCCTAGATGATAATATCCTATGTTTTAAAAAGTATTCTTAAATGATTGAAAAATTAATATTTCACCACATCACATATTCACAATACGTTAATATAAATTTTGGGTATTTGTTACGCTTTATTCACTTGGTCAAACTGCAGAATCAGAAATATTTTACCTAAATTATGTATACCCAATAAAATAATTATTGACATCGTGAACGTTAGTGAACGAAAGTCTTCGTTTCAAGTCTGGCCAAAATGGCGTTTTTGTCAGTATGTCCGTACTCCTCTACAGGTCGTATTTTACAACCGATCGGTACGAAACTTTGTGTACAGATTCTATGATTTTATAGAATTTTATTTTCGTCGGGATTTTTTGATTAAAGGCGTACTTCTTCCACAATAAGGCAAAAAGGCGGATTTGGAATATCTCCACTTTAAGAGATCTGATTTTGATGATTGTACTTTTAATTGAAAGGTCATAGTCATAACATAACTTTATACTGTTCTTATAAAAATTTGGTAAAGATCTGATGAGGATTTTCGGCATGACGAGCAGAATAGCTTTGCAAAATGCAGTAATATGCAAGAGAGCATTTACAGTAAAGCGCCACCTATTAGAACATCTTTGTAACACTTCGAGAATTATATGAAATAGCGCGGCCGCATACACCGTCGTCGTCGGTTAAATAATAAAATAACAAAAACTTTGGGCTGATGGATCAACGCTATCTATTGATACTAGGTACAGAATTTCGAGCTTTGCTGAGGAACTTAACTTAGGTACTTTGTATGGTCTAATGGTTGATGTGTTTGTGCAACATTTCGTTCAAAAATTCCGACAACAATTGTATCGCAAGTGAAGTGATCTGTAATACCTACCTACCTTTCCAAGTGCACCTTACCTAGCTCACCTACCCTACCCACAAACAAGATAGAATCCGTTCAGGAGAAACAGACGCCTATTCTTGCACGGTGGGCATTATTTCAAAGGTACCTAAGGAAATCATTTCATTAGTTTTGAGCTAGGTATATAATTATACCTACTAAACAATTACCCTTACCTACTTACCTACCACCTAAGGTTGGTAAGTTGCCCAATGCACACCACACTAGCGTAAACCAATATTTAGGTAGGTACCTACCTACCCATAGGATTTTTCTTACAACGCGTCCAAAAGTAAGAGGCACCGATAATTACATAGATATTAGGTACCTATAATACTTATGACAAAATTAGCGCCATTAAAGGAAGGCTGGCGCCCCTACCTATGCTGGTGCTTATTCTGATAAGAGGGCATTTTTGCTCTTTGATAAGATGCTTTCACACTGGCATGGCGATTTGCAAATATCAATACGTAAATATCCCGTTTTATATAACTTTAGTACTTAATATAATATAAGTTACTACTTAATATGTTGAAAAAAAAGTTAGTGCTTGCGAGGTCTACTGTTCGTAGAACTGCTAGAACATCATTGAACTACTAGAACATGTACAAGAACTTTTGAAAAGGTGTTAGTTTTACAAACTTCTCAAAGTATATTTTTCCTGTAAAATAATAGATCCATATCCACAAACGCTACATAGGTAGGTACCTAGGTACATTTCAGATGGGTCGCTATGCAATCTTCGGAAATGGGGGGGGGGGTAAAGTATGAACCCCACAGAAGTTCTCATTATATAGGTACCAAAATATCCCGTTTTAAATAAAATTACTTTAGTACATTAAGTATTATGTAAATTAATTGTTGAAAAAAGTTAGTGTTCGCGACGTCTACTGTTCGTAGAACTACTAGTATAATAATAATAATGCTGGACAATTCACACAGCATTATCTAGCCCAAAGCTAAGCAGAGCTTGTGTTATGGGTACTTGATAACTGATAAACTTAATACAATACACTACATAAATAGATATTTTTTTATTAAACATAGAACACATTCAGAACACCCTGAACTAATATCTGCAGATCGTACAAATATTTTTTCGGAGGCCGGAATTGAACCCGCAACCTCCTGCGTCGCAGGCGGACTTTAACCCGCTGCGCCACAGAGGTCGTCTAATAAAATGGCTAGGAGAATGATGTTATAAGAAAGGTTTTACTCAGAGACTTTTAATAAATCTATGTGAGAATTCAGTCAAATTCAGTTTGTTAAAACTTTTAACAACATCTCAAGTTACTACATCTTAAATAATTAATAAAGTACAACTTGTTTCTCGTAAGGTTATTATAAAAAACATTGGATATCTTAATAAGAATGTAGGCGAGTTAACTACGAATCTAGCTTGTGTTGGAAGAATACCCAACGACTGTCGTAGTTAACACGCTTACATTCAGAATGAATTTGTTAAGGCGAGGATTCCCGAGATGCGGTGATTGCGAGTAAGTGAGCAAGACGGTGCGCAGGCAGCCGAGCACGATTTTGTAGGTATTTAGGTGTTTTGAAAAATATTTGTATGGCATATAAAAATATTTTCTAGTGATGCACTGCGTAATTACGTTTGCAATGTTTTGGTATACATTTTGTGCCATTTTATTCATTTTTCTATTCACACTGATCATTCAAAGTTTCATTTAGAGGTAACTTTGTAATTTTTTTCTATCGGGTGAAATATCACCAATCGTGTTTTTGTCTAGTGATGCACTAGGAAATATCCTCAACTATAATATGTATGAATTTCAAAACTATAGGCCTTATAGTTATTGAGGTACGGACAGTTAAAAATCCCGAAATCCGGGAATCCTCGCCTTAAACTACGAAAGTTTTTTTAGTAAACAAGACCCGTCAAGTGCGAGTGTAATTCGCGCGCCGAGGGTTTCGAACGTTTATTAAACAATTATGTACTAAAGGTACCGGTTAGAGACTTCGCTATTTAAATGAATACCTAAAAATAGTAGGTACCAACCTACATTTCAGATGGATCGCTCTGCAATCTTCGGAGAAGGGGAATGGGTAATTTTCCGACGTTTCTCAAAATATTTCGAAAGGAAATCTAAAGGAATTTGAACAACTACTTTGAATTGCAAAAACTAACAACTTTCATTCGATAGGGGTACCTATCGACGACCACTTGATCTTGTAGGTTTGTTTTAATATTTCGAAAATGAAAATTTGCCAAACAAATTGTGATAATTTGTTTGGCAAATTTTCATTTACATTTTTTGTTACGTCTTCACGCCCAAACTATTGAACAGATTGCTGCAAGCTGAAATTTGCACCGGTGTAGCTCTATGCCTGGAATCCAACATAGACTACTGTTTATCCCATAAATCTGTTCCCATGGGATAGATATTACCTTTGAACGTTTCCATAGAAACAACGCGTGCGGAACGGCGGGCAGAAGCTAGTAATATTATAAACGCGAAAGTTTGAATTTTGCAGACGTTTGGATGGATGTTTGTTACCTCTTCATGCCATATCGACTGAACCGATCGGGCTGAAACTTTGCATACATGTAGTTCTAAGCCTAAAACAGTTTCCAATGGATTTATGTAGCCTTTAAACGTTTCCATAGAAACAACGCGTCCGAATCCGCGGGCAGAAATGAAATTAGTAATAAATGCGAGATTTTTTGATGGTTGTTACCTCTTTACGCCAAAACTACCGAGGAGAACTACCTCCAAATTTAATTGAAAAGAAGTTCGACAACGACTAAACTATTTGCTGGTCTAAAACTACTGAAACTCACAATGTTAGCGAAGTCAAGGGCTGAAGTTAGTCCCAATCGGCTCCCAATATAATAACACTTTTGCCGCGTTGCGTTGGTATGACGGAGTGACGTCACCGACGACGTTGATGGATGGTGACCACGCTTCTAGTCGATTACTAAACCGCGGGGCGATACTTCGACGTTTTCCCACTTTGTAATACTGAGAGAGTGAATATCGAAGATAGATGTGAAAAATTGTTCTAAGTAGACCACTTGTTCTAAGTAGACCACTTGTTCTAAGTAGACCAGTTGTTTCTTCCGCGTCCTTCTTATATTAACACCTCTACTGCGCTCCCCCATAAGGATAATCTTCAAGGAAGAAAACTGGATGGGGATTCGATTTCAGGGGGAAAAACTGGAAAAACCCAGATAAAAGCCAAGGGTAAAGGCGCTTGTCAGAAGGTTCCTAGGTCCAGCTGTGGACCACTACAGGCTGTTGAGGTGAGGTCGTATGTGTACTGTTTTGGTAGATTACTTCGAGCTACAACTGATTACCTACATAAAGTTTATAATTCAGTATTACGAATCAACGTAGAAGCAGATACGTACATACAGAATCTTTATTTCCGAATAAGAGCGCATAGAACCTTTACTATTATTATTTCCAGCCAAACTGCCCCCACTGCTGGGCAAAAGCCTGTTTTATCTCCTTCCCCTCCTCACGATTTAACAGAACCTGTACAAAGTGAATTTAAAACTAAAAATTATTTAATAGAAAAAAAAATGCTGGACAATTCACACAACATTATCTAGCCCCAAGCTAAGCAGAGCTTGTGTTATGGGTACTAGATAACTGATATACTTAAGGGGGTACCTACCCTCAAATTGCTTATTTTCAACTCCGTCGGACCTCCATATCTTCCAAACTACTAAATATTTAACTTTGAAATTTATATATGGTAAAGTTCAGGACTTATTCTATCGATTATATGTTTCGAAAACACGATTCCATAAAATTTTCTCGATAGAAAAAAAATCGCAAAGTTACCTCTAATTTTTTACTAAAACCCTAATTTCTCAATAAATACAGATGATACGATCTTGAGATTAAGCATAGTAATTGAGCTAAGTATAAAGAACATTTTATATGTTGCCTTTTTTTCAATTAACACTTAAGCAGTCGCTAACGGGTCTACCAGACCCAGTCGTCCATATTTTGCATGGTAACTACTGAATCTTAAGGATTGCGACTTTGCCGCTCTTAGTACCTTCCGACGTTAGAGTGAGACAGCGAATAACGGTCCTCGCAGTCAGCTGACGCGCTGCGCTCGAGTGCTAAGGACGAAAAAGGTGCGTATGGGTTCTTTCGACCCGGTAGCGACTAAATACGTAAGTGATTTTCCTTAACTTTATAACCCTAATTAATTATTTAAAATTGCTTTTATTATAGAAAATGGAAACCAATAGCTTATGGGATATTTCAGAATGCTTGAACGAAGAATTAGAGAATGAAGACTGCTCAGAAATAGAAGACTTTACTAAAAATAAATGTGCCCGCCAGTTATTGGACAAAAAGTGAGTTGTGGTCTTTGTAATTGGTAAAAAGACAGAAAAACTAAAATTTCTTGCGTTAAATGCAAAATCCCAATTTGTGGAGAACACACTAAAGCAATATGTGTGAACTACAATAATAATATTTGACTTGCAAAGTGACAAAATAGTGCTTAAGTTTGAGTTAAGTTCCAAAGAAGTTATTTTTAGATAGTTGATTTTTAGAGAAGTTTTTTTGTTTTTTTTACGAAATAATGATTAATCTCTTTTTGTGATTTTGAATAAGTACATTATAGTAGTATTAGTAAAATAAAGAAACTTAATGTTATTATCTTTGTTTAATAAGATATAAGATAAAAGTTAAAATGTCTCGTTAAAGTAAGTTGAATTTTAGCATGTTTTTAAATAGCGTTTTTTTTTAATAAAAGTAATAAATACAAATGATTAATACCATTTGTAATTTTATTTTAGAATATAATTACTGTTAGGAAATACACAATAACATTAAATTCGGCAGGTTTAGAAAAATCTGGCAATATTAAACTGGATCCGGTGGACACGGTAGCGACTCTTAGCGTATCAAAACAGGGCGCGACTGCCCAAGTGTTAACTATTCTAATGTTTGTGGGGAGCAAATAACTACTAAAAACTTGATTTTTGGGCTTACGCCGCTTTGCTCTGTCCCGCTCCTGTGAACGCGAAATCCTATGCCTATCCTCTTCACACAATAACGAGGTAGGGTACCCCCTTAATACAATACACTACACAGATAGATATTTTTTATTATACATAGAAAACATCCAGAACGCCCTGAACAAATGTCTGCAGATCGTACAAACATATGTCCCGGGGCGGGAATCGAACCCGCAACCTCCTGCGTCGCAGGCAGACCTTCGCCCGCTGCGCCGCAGAGGTCGTCGAATCATGGTTTTCGAATTCGCGTATTTCCTTCCATATTTAAGCTAGCGTTTAAGTGAAAATAAATATATTAGGTAGGGTGGCTATTGCCACTGTATTCGCTTATCCCTATTTTCTCAATTTCCCTTTCACCATTACATTCCAAGTTCATTTCCCTGCATCGGAATCGAACCCCTACTTACCAGCAGGTTCATGCGCCGCTCTACGCTCTATGCCGCGCATGCCAGAGGTGAATGCACTGGACACGAACTACTCCAGGACAAAGAGTAATATACCTACATAAAAGAAACTTACCAATATCCTTTGTTAGAAGAGAAGTCTTTTTAGGGTTAAGCTCGCCTTTGCTATTCCTTCTCTAGTTTTATGTTTTATATGTGAAGAAATAGCCTTTATTCACAAAGAAAATTATACTAATATTTACAATTGAAACAATTGAACTAACTGCAGACTGTTGCAAACAGTCTACAGGTAGCTCAACCGATCAATATCCACACCATTCGGAAGCATACCCAAGACGCTGGCTGCATTTTGTTTTATTTAATGCAATAATTTATTTATTTCATTTAATTTTCAGTCATGTCTGTCTGTTGTTTTTTACCTTTGCACGTTATGGTGTTTCCTATAACGAAATACCTATACATGTTATTATTAAAATAGTACATAAATATAGAATGTAACGACGTCAAGTGTAACATCAAGTGTACCTACGATGGAATAAATAAATACAAAATACAAATACAAATAAAGAATTCTAAAGAATTCAAGGCTAAACGCGCAGCCATCTCTTCGAATAAATTAGGTATTTCCAAGAAATCAGTGTTCGTTTTGCAATCAGCCTAGCGATTTTACAAACGGGCTGATTCTTGATCTGGCAGCGATATACGAATCATTTCGCACGCGTTGCTGCTGTGGAAATCTTTAAAGGCTATTTATATCCCATGGGAACTGATTTATGGGTTAAATTACCTATGTGTTATTTACACTTGGTTCTATCTATCCACGGTTGTCTGGTAGAGATCGCTCTTGAACGAAACGACCACCAATTGTCACATATTATGTTGTTTTTCATTTTGTTTGCTAAGATATTTCTATCAATCTATCTCGGCGCGGTGGGCGAAGGTCCGCCTGCGACGCAGGAGGTTGCGGGTTCGATTCCCGCCTCAGGACAAATATTTGCACGATCTGCAGATATTTGTTCAGGGTGTTCTGGTCGTTTTCTATGTATAAAAAAAATATCTATCTATGTACTCTTTTATTATTAGGTACTTATATCAGTTATCTAGTACCCATAACACAAGCTCTGCTTACCTTGGGGCTAGATAATGCTATATGAATTGTCAAAATTGAAAGAAATAACGAACATTGTATCAATCCAAACTTTTCCATTCAAAATATTATATGATATAATGAGTGTGACTAATAGAAAACTGAATGAAAAGCATCCATTACAATCTTTTGCTTTTTGGCGATAATGACGCCTATTGTTAGTCTTTTATAAATACTTTCAATCAGTTGTGATTCCGTGTTTTAAATGTCAATTTCAATTTGTATTTGTACGTTCGGACGTCGTGTGCGCGCATTGTAAGCAAATGGCTTACAATGCGCAAAACTTCTTATCTGCCTTCTAAATGATTTGTACAACCTAGAAAATAATAATGATCTGTTTGTTTTTCAGGCATCACTAGCCTTCAGTGTGATTTTTTAGAATTTCGTTATCTACCTAATTGGCTGAAAATAAATAATATTTCATTTCATTTTTGCTGGGCGAACAATATTTCATTTCATTTTTAGCCTTGTTGCCAACCTTGAATGTGATGCTATACAAAAACCGCAAAAGCATTGAAAATTCATGGAAGAAAAATCTAATTCACAAGTTGTTTACTGTTCTGTTCGGTTCTCCAACTCTCACTTCTGTGCTCTGTGGTTTTAAACTTAGAACGATCGCGATGGAGGCACTTCCGGTCCGTGCACGCCACTTCCGCTTTTATCGCAGTTGGCTGAAAAACGTGCCCACGTTTGTTGTAAAACAAATTACGGGCAGTTTTACAGCACACGTTTGTGTGTTAAGCTCTAGGAATTATTTTGGTTTACGTTTGTGCTCTTGCTTGTTTACATTTCGCTATATTGTTGCAATTTCGTTCCTACGTTGTTACAGCAGAATTGAGAACCTTCCCCATTTTTTTCAGTCATTTCTAAAACATATTTTACATGACTTAATTTTCTTTAGACTTTGGTTTGAATAGCTAATTAAATAGGACAAGTAGTTTTTAGTTTTAAAATTTCCGAGTACCTGCCTGGGTACAATATTTTAATTCACAAAGAAAATTACAATAAATAAATAATGCTGGACAATTTACACAGCATTATCTAGCCCCAAGCTAAGCAGAGCTTGTGTTATGGGTACAATACAACTTATATACTTAATACAATACACTACATAGATAGATATTTTTTAATATACGTAGAAAATATCCAGAACACCCTGGACAAATGTCTGCACATCGTACAAACATTTGTCCCGAGACGGAAATCGAACCCGCAACCTCCTGCGTCGCAGGCAGACCTTCGCTCGCTGCGCCACAGAGGTCGTCCAATATTAGAAGAATCAAATAAGAAAAATAAATTAGAACTAGTACCTACAATTGAAACAATTGAGCTAACTACAGACTGTTGCAAACAATCTACAAGGTAGACAGGTATAGTTCGACCGAAACCGCTGTACCGCTCCTGAGGTATGCGCGCGGCGAGACGGGGGGGAAGTATCGGCCGCTCCGATTCATCAGTCTGCCGTCAACGCTCACGGCAGTAGGTCGCCTTTGTACCGGACGGTCTATGTCAGATACACATGAGATAAATATCCAAAGACGGGTCGAGCGCTATCTCGTAAGGCCATAATTTTTGAAGTGGCCGAATATTTTAAGAAAAGAAAAGCAGACAGAGAGAGCTTTGAATATAAAAGTGATGCAAATATTGCCAAAATCCTGGCAGACGCTACGGGATACTGCGAAAAAACCGCAAGAAATGTGATAAAAGAGGGCAATTCATCAACTGAAAATTTGGGCCGATTGAAATTTAATTCGCCAAAACAACCAAAAACTATAAAGAAAAAACATGTTGTTGATGATTTTGATTTAGGAGTTATCAGAAGAAAAATTCATCAGTTTTATGAATTTGAAAAAGAGTGCCACGTGTCTGTAAGTTACTTTCAAGTTTGAAACAAGATGGCATATTAAATTGTGGACGAGAATTTCTAAGGAGCCTCTTACACACAATAGGTTACTGTTTCAAAAAATGCAAATCGAAGAGACATCTCCTTATAGAGCAGCCTAATATTGTAGTGTGGCGGAAAAAATACTTAACACAAATCAGAAATTACAGAACGCAAAACCGAAACACATATTTCCTTGATGAAACATACATTAACGCCAGTCACCATGTAAGCAAATGTTGGCAATCATCGTCCGAACCTGGAATTCATGCTGATATTGGAAAAGGACGGCGTTTGGTAATTCTTCACGCTGGATGTCGAAATGGCTTGGTTGATGGTGCATTGACGATATTCAAATCAGATGCTAAGACCGGCGACTATCATGGAGACATGAACGGGCCTACTTTTTATAAGTGGGTAGATGAAAAGTTAAAAGATAAATTGCTTCCGAATTCTGTAGTTGTCTTGGACAACGCGTCTTACCGTCTTACCACAGCGTTCAGGTTGACAAGAAGCCAACCATAGCAAGCCTCAAAACTGAAATGCAGAACTGGTTACGGCGCCACAATGTTGAATTTTCGGAAGCTATGACAAAATCTCAACTGCAACTTCTTATCGATAATACACAAAAAGAGCCCGTGTATAGAATTGATGAACTCCTGAAAGCCAATGGACATACTGTTCTACGATTACCGCCGTACCATCCGGATTTGAATCCCATAGAGTTAGTCTGGGCTGATATTAGAAACAATATAGCCCATAACCATATTAACTCTTCTCTAGATGAAAAGATAAACTTATTGAATGCATTGTTTTCGGAGTTCACGGCGGAAAAATGGCAGAAATATGATGATCATGTCCAAAAAAATGAAAACAATTACTGGGATCGCGATAGTAGATTTGATATTATTATCGATCCATTAATTATAAATTTGCAGAACGACTCTGATTCAAATTCCGATGGCGAAACGGAAGATGAAGTTGAAGCAGAAGCTCTGTCAGAATAGGTATCTGTAAATAATTTAGTTATAAAAAAATATAAACATATCGATATAATATATAAAACAAAAATATTGTTTATATTGGTACGATATCGTAAGATATAATTATCCAACAATATCGATCTCATGTGTATTCTTGCTCTTTTTTCCTCGGCCCCCACTTCGCCGCACTTTCTTAGGGAGCGGTACAGCGGTTTCGGTCGAACTATACTTAAAATTTTTATTTTGTAAAAAAATTAAATAAAAATCCAACAATAACCATCAACCGCAGCCGGATTTTATCCTCTGCTGGGTATAAATAGGCCTCATGAAGTTTGTGTCATTCACCGCTGTTCGAAGCTACTCGCATCCATTGAATTCTCGTGCCGTGTTACTAGGTATTCGACCTACCTCACAAAGCTCCCAACAAACTTGAAATCAAATTAAAACTGTAGCTCGTGAGCTTCATGCTTCAAGTCCAGTGTTTCCATATAAGCTGCACAAACACATAAATCAAATTAACGTGAGGTAATTTTCGTAATGGCAGCCAATCTACATGAATAATATAAAAGTTAAGAACAGCTGTAAAGCGCTCCAATTGAAAGCTATAACCGAGGAGTTTATGCTTGAATGTAGGTGAAACAGCTGTTCTATATTTAACCAGCACGGAAGTTGAGCTATGAATGAAAAAATCAAGTCTGTATCTCTACGCAGGACGACGGTATTAATTTTTAATTTTATTATTCAGTTTCTGAAGGAGAAAATTATTATACCATATTTTTTAGAGCTGTAGCAAACCGTATGTATTTGGTATTGAGTAACGGGTGCGCCATCGAGTACCTACCGAGTAACGAAACGTTACACACGAATGCATTTCGTTACTCTCATATTTCGTACTTTGGGTACCTACACTGTTTCAGTTCACGCAAGTACCGTTGATGCGTGTATTGAAATGTTTTCTGATCGTATGTTTTACGCATGCGCGCGCTTATCCGGTGAATTTAAAAACGTACGTTTCAAAGAACGATGCACGATCAAAGAATAGTGCATTTTACACCAAGCCGAGAATGTGATCAATTCCTAACGAGTGTGTCGTTTTGCCTTAAAACACACGAGGTAGGAATCGCATTTTCTGCCGAGTGATAAATAGTGCTTTATACTACACCTTCGAGGAAAATAAAAAGCAGAATTAATTATTAATTGAAATCGCGCCTAATGATGTTGGTAAAACCTCATTGACCGCGCCAGCCTTTGGGTTCTTTTTTCAAAATATTGTTCGGAAATCGGAGGAGGCCTAATGGACTTGGAGTAAAAACTTTTTGTCGTTTGACCGAACGAAAATAACCATAACTACCGGCCGATCTTTTAGGAAATAAAAAAAAATATCACGTTAGAAATGGATTTCCATACACTTTTTCCTCCCGCTAAAACACGTGAGAAATGAAATTCCATAAAATTTTTCCTCCCGGTTTCCTATTGGCCTGCAAAGATATACGTTCTATTCTATAAATGGAAAAGGAATAGGCAACTTTCCGAGCAGGTGTAGTATAAAATAATTTTCCAAGTAGACCAGCAGGCCTAGCACGGGGATTGTTGTCTAGGGTAGAACAGAGAAGAATGACATCGCATTGTCATACATTGCGTAAATTATTGAAGTTGAAGGAATGAGTTTCAAACAAATTACGCATTTGATGGCAATCGAAGGTGACTTTACTAAAAATTAATGAGTGGTTCATAAAAATGTTTAAGTAAATATTTTCATACCAAAACAACTAAATTACGTGCTAATCGCAAAGTATTTAACCTTTTTGTTGGTCACGAAACTTTTCCGGCGCGATAAGAAATTGGAGAATTAGAGCATTTGAGTTGCCAAGCCAGTAACAAACTTAAATTATATCATTTTATTAGGTACAGATTTATAAGATTACGGTTTTGGAAATTTGAAAGTTTTTGTGAGGTTTTATTCCTTTCCCCTATTAGAACCGTTACCGTAAATCAACCATAATTTCGTCCCATCGGATTATGAGATTGTGGGAATAAAGAGTGCACCTGTGTTTTTGCGCACACACTTGTGCACCATAATGTGTCTGCGCACATGGCTTCGTTGAAACTGGATGCCGTGATCAAAAATTCCGCTTGTTCCTGCTCACCGAATTTCAATCACGACCACCATCATTCTCAAAAGTTAAAAAAGAAAATTTTAAAAACAAAGATTATTATCAGTTAGTTTCATGGTTACTCTGTACTTAGCTTACACAACATCTTTATTCACAAAGAAAATTATACTAGTATTTACAATTGAAACAATTGAGCTAACTGCTGACTGTTGCAAACAGTCTACAAGTATGGTTACTTGGAAGGTACTTCAATAATTAATTACTTATTCGTCCTTTCACGGCAACCACACAAAATTTGCTAAAACCATTAACCAGAACTAAAAAGGAAACCCATTCATTTTGATTAAAATTCCTTACCTATCACACAACCTACCTGATAATGTTTTCTACCTAACCTTGACTCCCACGCATCATTCATTGTGGCGGCTAATGTGTTCCTTGATATTAACCCCTATTCCACCCCTGTGTTTGAAGTGGACACACAAGGGTTGACCATCATGCTAATATGAACGGATAATGCAGGCTAGGCTAATCATGTTATTATATGTAAACCGGACAATGCACATCAAGCTGTTTTATTTCGTTTTATTGTAAGGCTCATGACATTGAATAAGTATTGATTATGTTATAGCCCTTTATTTTATCATAGCCTAGTCCACAAATGACAATGCACTCTTAGCAGCTATACTCTACCTAGGTAAAGTAACTGCATACTAGGTACACTGGGTATCACACCCATTTAATATTTATTTAGAATTAACTTTATCAGACAATGCCATTTTACAGCAGCACCATGGATTTATAATTAAGTATTATTATTTTGTTTACATGACTCTAACGATGCCCATTTACAGCTGATCCATTTATCAACTTATCTATTTTTGTATGTACCAATATTCCCAAGTTTCTTGGTTATTTTCTGTCTTGTCTGTTTTATGGCCTTGAATCATAATTTAGGCACCACTTATTGTAACCAATGTATGTTTAAACTGACATCTCCAAGTGTGCCTTGTGCTCCTACGGCGAATAAATGAGTATGAGTATGAGTATAACATTCGTTACGGTCATCTCAATTCAAGACCAAATTGGTTGTTCGGTAAATAGTTCATTTGACAAATCTAACCCAAAATTTCCAAAGTTGCTAATTAAGCTTAATTATCTTAAGTTTAAATGATTACGTTAGTTTAGCAAATGTAACTTCTAAGATGATATTTTGATCTAACACTCATTTATTTTCTTTCTTAATTTTTTTAGAAATTTAAAAAAAATGTTCTGAAATGTACAAACCGATACCTTACATTTGATACCCTATTTGGAGCGGTAGCCGCCCCCTTTTGAAAATTATTCCCCCCTTTTTGACCATTTTCAAAAAGTGTTCTCACTCACATACTTCTGTATATTTTTCCTGTAAAATATAGATCCATCTACAAACGCTACATACATTTCAGGTGGATCGCTCTGCAAACTTCGGACATGGGGGAGGGGAGCGATTGGTTATTTTTTCGACTTTTTTTAAATATTTTGAATATGTATGAAGTAGGTATAAAACCTACACAAATTTCAAAAACTGTTTTGATATCCCACATGACCCTGGTAGGTCTCTTTCATTCACTCACTACTTAACAATCTACTATGTAAATAAGTTATGCCTCATTTCTAATGAGTTATTTATAATGATTCTGTATTTTGATTTTCTGATATCTATGTTTTTTCTGGAAAATTACCCATGTATAAATAGTCTGTAAACGACATAAGCAGAACATGCCAAATGTGTTACAGCTTAATATCACGATTTCATCCAAAATTCTGCGGACATAAAACTCATAAACCCACGTCGTGGACCAAAAGGCACTTCCGAGCATTTTCGCAAAAAGAACGCAATTTTATCTAATACCTTCATATCTGGCGGGTCCGTTCGGTAACTTGCTGACCACACGCACAGGGAAATCAAGATATCTAGCTCAATTTGAATGCAGTAAAATAATAATCGGAATCCCATCAATGCAAAGTTAGTTGGTTGCAACATTTGCAAGACTCATAAGATAGACAATAATTTATTGCACACTGAACTTAGAAATAATATACAAAAGAATAATTATGGAATAAGCGACAATCGGCGGTCCTATCGCTCAAGAGCGATCATCCTTCCATTTTTTTGCAAAATAAGAGGGCAAAGGCTTACAAAATGTAGTTGAGAACCATAATAGGATACCAGAAAAATATTTTGACAGCTCATTTATAAAAATCGCTTTAGCCGTTTTGATGTTTGGAGGTAATAAAGTATGACGTCCAACAACCACATAAAAAACGCTCGAAAAACATAAGCCGCGGCTCGCGGGTAAAAGAAGTAAAGGTTAGGTACCTACTTCGTGAGGTTGACAAACTTGTGACTCACTATAGTTCGAAACTGACCTGTAAGCTCTCATGAGGACCCAAGTTTTTTAACTTAACAAGTTCGAACCAGGCCCACTAATTTAGTCTAAAAGAATGGCTAGGTTGGTCGTGCATGATACAAAATTAAAAGTTAGAGTATATCTAAAGACCACTTGTAACATTAATTATTAATGTTACAAGTGGTCCTTAGAACTCTAACTTTTAATTTTGTATGTTATTATGAATCTCAACCACTATAGACTTTCAAGGATCTGTCTTTCAACGATGTTTGTTTCGTTAGTTGGACATCAGAAAAATCCAAAATCTATCCAAATCAACTTTTTACACGTCCTCTGTGCATGACTCACCGGTGTGGTGTATTTTGAGATTCTCGCAGTACGTGCATGACCCACTTACGGACCTCTTACAATTTTAAAGGCCTGAAACATGTAGGTACACGCCTGAGCTTATCCACTTTTAACGCCATATTATTATGTACGTGTAGCCAATGAACTAAAAATAAATTGACAAGAAAATCGGAGGAGTTTTCATTTAGGATCGCCATTATTTGCGTTTGCACATAGGGGGGTCGACTCCATAATCTCTTGCGCAGGGAACGTGTTAAGTCATAGGTTTCTATAAACTTTTAAGCAATTACCAGGTAATTCATTTTGTAGTGCTATCGTTCTTTTAAGCTAGTTGCATTCAATTACAGAATTAGGTACTTTTATTCAATTACAGAATTACTCTTCTTCACATTACAGAATGACTTTTCGTCTCTATCTTTACATTCAATTACATAATTAGGTACTTTTTTTCAAAGGGAAGCAAAGTGAATATTAAGAAGTAAGTTCCGTGAGTGGTTCCATCCTGTTTGCCCGTGGATTATGCTTCCTGACCCAGCTATTTTAATAACACTGTGCCTAAAGCCAGGTCAGGTGCCCCTAAGAATTAATTTGCATATTTTTCAAACGAATACGTTTTAATTACGCATTTAATTAGGGAAAACATTAAATTAGTCTATCTCAGGCTGTTTACGAGATTGATAGGGGTTCTAAATTTGGTGTTGAGAGCATGTTTTTTGTAAAAGAGAAAAAAAATTGGTTTGTCTGTTTAATGAGGGTAGGCTTTGAAATGTGGACTCAATTCTTGGAAACCTGTTCGAGTGTAGAAGCCTAATTTAGTCTGCGATTATTCAAAATCAAAAGCTTTTTTTTGTTTGGTTCTCCTTCATTATATCACAACATTTTAATATGCCTGTAGGTACATAGCTAACCCATGTTTAATTTAATTAATTAATGTATTTGAAGAAACCACATTTATTTAGGGTACGTATAGATAAATGTCATTTCAATGGTAGGTATTTTCTTTAAAAGAAGTCCGTATCGTTTGTGAGTGTAACGCTGACTGAGGGCTACTTTGAAATAGATAGATAGATATATCATTTATTCATAAAGAAAAAACATTACACAGGTTGGTTAGTAATGCCTTAAAGCCTATGTTAGGTTTGTCTAGGCAAAGAGTTCTCATCTATTTTACTTAGGAATTCTTATTACTTCTGTTGGTTAACATTGTAATTTAACTTGCCTAAATATACATTGTAGGCAAATCGCTTACCTAAGTATAAAATATCCTAGCTCTTATATAAACCATCTACAATGATAGCAGTCTTTAGCATGCATGCATTCACTTATCAACGACCGAATACGAATTATGAAGTGGATGGATGACGGATTGCATGCACCACTCGTCTGAAGCTAGGGGAAGCCTTTTTGTCACTGTAAAGTGTATCTAGAGAGTTTAAGCCTATATTTGGATGCACAGTTTGTGCTAGGCGGTAGCGGGATTGGTTAATGAGCGAAAAGTTTTAAACTATAAATATAATACTTACTGCGGTATATATAAATACTTCTTGACAACCAACCATTCTATACACACCATTGTTGACTGAACCATTTCTTACACTCAATCGATTATTATCACCTAATGTTGAATCCAACAACAAATAGATATCCAACACCCCATGGGGTGGCGGAGGCGTATCGTGTCGGCGGGTGTCGGCGGCTGTCCGACCATCCGTCGAAAGGTCACGGTCAGGACAAACCGACGGCTTTGTCCGAATATCCTGTATTGTATATCTACAACGAGCATTCGCTCCCTTTTGAATATTTGATTCTTGATTGTGAACTGATCCCAGTTGCGGTTCTGAATTTTTAACAGTTATTTTTTTTGGACAAGAATTAAAAATATGAATACACCTAGAAGAAGGAATACACCTAGTATAATTAACTATATTAGTGAGGCAGGTGAGTACCAATCGACGATAGATTAGGTGGTCGCCCATTCACCGCGTAAACTTAGTACCTACCAATAAATCTTTTAGAAATGTTTTAGATAATTACCTACCTACTTTAATTTAATGTTAGAGCAGAGGTACCTATGTATATTGGGATATGTGTTTCAATAGCAATGTTCACATAACGGCGACTCCATAGTGTGAACAGCGCTATTGAAATACCCTACCAATATACATTCGACATTTTGTCGAACTGTCGGTCCGACCTAATGTGAACTTGCTCATAGACGTGCATAATGTCAGTTTTACGTAGAATTTTACAAAAAAAGTGAAATGTCATGAATCCATTATAATTGGATTGGTTATTTCAGGAATTTCAAATTAGTACTGGAAATGCCCGACTACGAAAATTTTCATTCCATATTAAATTTTTTTTTTTACTTTGCTTGATACTTTAATTTTATGAATGACTAGTGTCTGCGCGCGTTATTTCCGTTTATTATATAGCTTATATGCTATTCCAGACACACAACTTCACCAGAGCAAAATTTCCGCCCTATCCATCTATACTTACCGCATAAATCTGAGGAGTATCCTCATTGAGGAGCAAGTGTGTACCTACCTAGTCCTACATACCCTACCTGTCCTAGATAGGACAAAATAAATGTTTTCTTTTTCTTAGATATAGAATAGGCAGACGGAAGTAACGTCACCCGGAGGAAATAAATATTTATCTCGTTTTCTGACCCTCCAGCCTCCGGGGGCTGGTTGGCGCGAGGGTCACGGTCGCAGAAGTATTTGGCGCTACTAGTTACATACTCAGGGTTTACTCGAGTTGAGCAACGGCATCGTAAGAAAGGCCTGCACTTCGATTAAATCTAACATAGATATTAGAAATCAGAAATTAATAATTTTAATTTTTTAAGCACTTAGACAAGTCAATTATCTAATACGTAAATGATAGTTGTGCGTAAGGACGTGTCAATTGATTTTCTCTTAACTTCACTTTTGGTCCACAAGTGGAAGAAGTGAAAAGAACTAGCACATTAACATGTATATCACATGTGTAGGTATAATACAAGTTTGGAAACTACTAGCACATTAACATGTATATCACATGTGTAGGTATAATACAAGTTTGGAAACTACTAGCACATTAACATGTCTATAATACATGTTTGTTTTGTCTATCTACATCTAAATATAATGCGATTTTAGATCCATGTCAATATTTATATAGCATAACACAACCTTACATTTTTTTTTCAAATAATAAGTCGTAACATAAAAGTTATCTGTAGATTTCGGATCTGTATTCGATGTAAGAAATCAAATATTATCCCAAATATAAATTACTACTACTTAGTAATTTTTTTATAATATCTTTTTTATATATCTGTAGATAACATTTATGTTTATAGGTAAAAAGCTGTGTGGTGTCATCTTACAATTTACACCAGCCGATCACGCGGGTGTCGTAAGAGGCGACTATGGTATATCAACCGGGAGTGGGCAGCGGCGCCCCCTGCAAAACTAGTCTACCACCGAACTGCGTTCCCCAACTCGCATGCCCAGCGTGGGGATTATGGGCACTACCCCCATGAGATAAAAGTCAACAAGGCGCTTATCAGGGGGAGGCCTGTGTCCAATAGTGGACCAATTTAGGCTGTTGTGGTGAGGTGCAAAGAATTTGTCCCGAAACTATATTGCATTTCAAGCGCTCAGAAGGTAGAGGGTATTTTATTGAATCTATGCTTTAGAACAATTATTTATTGAGATTAAAGATGATTATTAACACTGATGTTAATAATCATCTCTTCGTTAATCCCATAAAGTAATATTTTGACAAACACCCAAACCGTATAGCAGAGACATCAGTAGGAAGGGATTGGAATCGGTACCTTTTCACAGGTCGTGTGGAAAATAACTGAGTGACTCGAAGTCTGATATTTTAGGCCCAACTCGAATGTTTTTGCCTTCCAAGATTGATACAGAAATAGAGTAGGTAGTAGGTACCAAAGAATGTGCGACGCAGGAGGTTGCGGATTTGATTTCCACTTTGGGACAAATGTTTGTACGATCTGCAGATATCTGTTCCGAGTGTTCTTGCATAATAAAAAAATGTCTATCTATGTAGTGTATTGTATTTCGTATATCCAGTTATCTAGTAAGTACCCTTTACACAAACTCTGCTTAGCTTGGGGCTAGGCAGTGCTGTGTGAATTGTCCAGCATTATTTATTTATTACATTCTGTTCTTTTATTTCAATCTTGTTATAAAATCAATTTTCACAAATATATTAAAATATTATGTTACTTTAAACATATATATTTAATAAGTAACTTTTTTACTAATATCTATCTTGACATGTTGGACAAATTTTCGAACTAAACTGAAACAATCAACTGAAAAACACCAACTTATTTTTGTTCCAAACGATACAACTATGTAATTAATTCAAAGATACTTCGAAGACTGTTCTATTATCAAAGACCGAGGAAGCAATCAGGTTTTGATTTATTTTGTTCAACTTACGCACTATGCTTTGAATCTCATCCACTGTCAAATGACTAGTGACAACAGGTGCACGGACGGACAGACAAGCAGATGGCAGAGGGTCGCTCGCACTCTTTTTGTACGCTACCCTACACTCGTGCGGAGAAGGTATACTACCACTACGCGTCCCTCTACTTGAAGCTAGGTGTTGGTGCCCCATGTGCCAGTAATTTCCTCATATACCTCTCATTATACACGCCGACTTTTACATTCCAAATAGTAATACCGTGTTCGACGGGACCCCGGGCCGCCATTAATTCCCTCTCAATTACGTTGCTCCGTCTAAACGCTGCCATTTACATCCCGCGAGCACTCTGGCAGATTGCGGGGAATATCCCGCAAACTGACGGCGTCGGGACTTCAGACGGAGATTCTAAGGCTTTTGGAAAGCTTTTTAGTGGTCTGTAGGTATAGGTAGATAACTGTTTAGCGATAAATAATTTAACAATAGAGAATCTGCAGATTTGGCCGAGGATCTCAAGATGCTCAAATATGCAGGTCACGACAGAGCATGCACATTTGCTCTCCTTGGAGTCGAGATCCTAGGTCCGTAGGGTACTGAGGCTTTTCGAGTATAAAAAAATCCCGAGAGCTGGTGAGTTTGGCGCAGCGCATCAGAAGGCCATACAGCAGGGCAATGCAGCCAGCGTCTTGGGGACATTTTTGACTGGTATTGATACCAGTCAAGCTACCTGTGGATTGTTTGCAACAGTCTAGTTTAGTCTACTCAGTTAGCTCAATTGTTTCAATTGTAAATACTAGTTCTAATTTATTTCTATTATTTGATTGTAATTTTCTTTGACAATAGAGAACCATTATTTGGCGTGTTTTAAAAAACTAAAAGCCATGATAAATGACCATGAGTACTTTGCGAGAATCGATCTCCTGCGTGTCAACTCCACTACGTCATGCAAGTCGTCTGTACCTATACCAAACTAAGTCAAAACTGAACCCAGTTATTATGATAATTGCCGTCAGAAGTTGGCAGATCCTAAACCAATAAACTCTTCTGCGATAAGGCGTAAAATTCAATTTGAAAAACGTTTTCGCGTTTTCCTTTTCAAATATCATTTACTTTGGAATCTGAAAATGCCAAATGTAAACAGGTAATTTCATTTCGTGTGTTGAATGAAAATTTAGGAATAATTTCGCCTACTTAAAAGGCGTAAATGGGAAACCTAAATTGGTTGTGAAAATGTATATTTATAGAGGTCAAAAGCTGTAAAATTATATAGGTTTTTGAATTATCTAGAGGTGGAGCCTAGAAATTCGGCTACATATTAAACCTACTAGTTTCTGCCCGTGTCTTCGCACGTGTTTTTGCTATGCACAAATTCTGAGGTAGAACTACATAATAGGTATTTACGTCCCATGGGACTGATTTATGGAAAACAGCGTTTTATTCCACATCTAGAGCTATTCCTATACTGAACATTTCAACCAAATCTGTGGACTTGTTTTGGCGTGAAGAAGTAACCCATTCATCTAAACTTTCGCATTTATATAAGTGTGATAGTTCGATAGGTTCCAACTAGCATTTTCCGAATTTAGTTTTTTTACAATGGGTCACATATCACCACTTCGGTGACTATTACATAAGCTAATGCCACACTACAAAGAGCCTCGCTTATTGTAAGAGCCAAGCCAGTCGCTTAGCAACTGATCCTAGCGAACAGAGACGTACCGCAGCAGCTGGCCACACTGCTGGTGTATAACATTTGTACAAACGTTCGAATTCTCTTTAACCAGGTCTTGGAAGGCTATTTCATGTATCCAACATCTTCGATTTTGAATTGTATTAAATTTAGGCATTAAGTTTTGAATCATTTAATCATTAATTTCTTCAGTTTAGAGAGACATATTTGTTGTTCTCTTCAACAGATAGCACGAAAGTGAATTGTGATACAAAATTGACACAAAAGTGACACAAATATTGTTTATGACTATTGTGTATCTTGTACACAAGCGTAGCTTCGAGTTTAGCCCCAAACTTGGCAGTATAGTGTGGCATTAGCCTCACCACACTGCTGGCTAGACCACGAGTGAGTACCTACATACTTGTGGTCTAACTCAGTGTACAATAAAGTATTGTGGTTAAACTAACTCCCATTCAATTAACTAAGGGGTGGGTTCTACTGCGAGTTGGTCATCCACTGACAAGGGTTGGTTTAAATTGATTTATAATCCCTGTAATAATATCTCAGGGCAGAAAAGTTCATTAGTCTTTGTTTACAGTAATCAGGGCTGAGACTATTTTAACATTGGACACTATTTTAGCATTCATGTGCAATCTTTTCCATAACTTGCCGACTGTAACTAGAAGAATTTCTTTATGTGACCTGTTGGGTTTTGTATAACGCCCGGACTCCATCAAAGCGGAGATTTTATTTTTATGATTATTTATTTGAGGGCTTTATTTATAACAAACAAAGATACAAACAAATATATAACAAAATGAAGCTTATTCCTTATCTAAAAACCTAACTCTAATAACCTAATCAGAAACACGATATCTTTACAAGGGTCGGATAATAGGCTGTGCGGCCCTTTAATTTAATTTCATTACTAGTATCCTACGACGAAACCAGGGTCATGTTAAAAAAAAATGTATTCCATAAATAGTATCATTTAAAGATAATTTTTTCTTCCAACTTAACTGGTTATGAAGCTTCGGGTTCGTGTGCGGCCGAAACAATATAATTGCCTTTCCTTAGATAGTACCTAATTATATTGTTTCAAGTCTCAACACAATGACATGTAACGTAAAAGTAAAGTAAAGTCCAGTGCCGACCCCTCCTAGCGTACATCCCACGCGGTTTCCATTCGTAGAAGCAAATGAAGTGTAACACGAGCTCGAGCCATTAGCATTTAATATAAAAACAACAACTTTGTTGGTATTGCCCTATTTCAGATCGCCTGAAAGGGTGGAAATATTCAAAATGGCTTCCTTTCAGACAACGGGACCGTGAATTTACTTTTAATATAATTTAATTTGATAGTTTGAAAAACTAAAAAGTGCCTTCGAATCCCTTAATTATACATTGTGTTTAAGTTTTTCGTGTTAAATACTAATTATGTTAGCACCTTCGCAGCTCTGGATCATTCTCTATACAAAGCGAAATATTTTTTTATATCGGTCCTTAATTGATGGAGAAATAGAGACGAACATACATAAAAATATACATACACCCGAACAAAGAACCTCCTCATTTTATCGAAGACGGTTGAAAATAGGATATGTTTAAAATACCTTTAAAATGCCACATCCCACTCACATTAAAAATTTCAAAGTTTCGATGTTTGTTACCTCTTCACACCATAACTACCGAGCTGAAATTTTGAAAAGGTAGTTCTAGGCTCGGACATAATATAATTATTGGCTACTTTTACCCAGAAAAAAGGCATGCGAAGCCGCGGGCAGACGTTCGTATTTATGATAATTACAAGAACACCTTGTTCAGTTCAGTTCAGTTCAGTTCATTTATTTATAATGGAATAATTACATTACAGGTCAAACAAAATATTAGCATAATTAATTAATAATTACACATCATCTTAAATTACTTATATAACAAATATATAAAGTAAAGATAATTGAACATACATTTGTAAGTACCTAGGTACCGACTTAGATTGTTACTCTCAGGCTTGTGAGCTCATTGAAGGTGTAGAATGTCTGCTCGACAAGCCAGCGCCTAAGTTTGGATTTGAACGTGTTGAGACTAGGAGCCTCCTTGATCATTTTAGGCAATCGGTTGTATACCGTTGGTCCCATGACATGTGTTACCTTCCCAGACTTTGCCATGGTGCGCGATACCGCGGCTAGCAGACCAGCGTGGCGCGTGTTGCCTCCTCGTTCATCTCCAAGGTTGCTGAAATCTTTCAGGTTTGTCCTCACATAGACGGCTACCTGAAAGATTACCAGGGATGGTAGTGTGAGTACGCCTAGTTCCTTGAAGAAAGGGCGGGCGGAGGTTTCACGTGGCACGCGCACCACCGCCCGAATGGCCCGCTTCTGTAAGCGGAAAGCTCGCTCCCACTCGGCGGCGCGGCCCCAGAGCTCTGCTCCGTACTGGAGCACAGATTGTACCGTCGCGAAATAGCAAGAGCGTACAACCTCCCTCGGTAGGAAACTAGATAGCCGCCACAGTGCAAAGCACGCTCCACCTAGTTTGCCACAGACGTTGTGAATATGACTTTCCCAGGTGAGCGCGCGGTCTATCTCGAAGCCTAGGAAAGTCGTACGCTCGACCTGCTCGATCTGCACTCCATCAGCCAGCACCACTAGTGGTCTCACGCGGCGGCCTGAAAGACGGAAGTGCATGAAGTGCGTCTTAGATAAATTCAGTGCTAGGCCGTTCGCGTAGAACCAGTTAGCGAGCTGGTCTGATGCTTCATTCAACCTTTCCTCGAGGCGGTCGACAGATGTTGCGGTTACCACCGCGGCGACATCATCAGCGTACATCATTATCTCGGCGGAGGTTACGGCACTCGGAAGGTCGTTAAGGAGTAGCGAGAACAGGATGTTCGAGACCGATGACCCCTGCGCGACACCCATAGTTGTGGTCAGGGGGTCGGATCTCTCGGTACCTCCCGCTCCCACCACTACCTGACGTCTGGCTCGCATCATACTTACCATGAGTGCGAGCGGCGCGTTCGCGATGCCGTAGTGGCGTAACTTCATCTCGAGTATGGTGTGGTCGGCCACGTCGAATGCTTTCGAGAGGTCACAGCATATGACGGCCACGTGGTGCTTGCTCTCGCGAGCGCACATCACGCGGCGGATGACCTCACGAGTGAGCGACGTGGTCGACCTGCCCTCGCGATATGCGAATTGGCGGTCCGACAGCGCCTGGGTGTCAGTCAGGTACTCCACGAGCCGAGAGCACAGCCCGTTCTCGAGTACTTTGGCCACCGCCGGGATGATCGATACTGGTCGGTATGAGTCTATGTCGCGCGGCTTACCTTTTCCCTTGTATAATGGTGAAACCTTACTAAGTTTAAATGGCTCTGGACACGTTCCTCGCCTGAGGCAAAGGTTGAACAAGTCCGCCAGTACAGGCGCCAGGGGGGCCGCCGCCACACGCATCCACTTCATGGAGATGCCGTATGCATCTTTCGATGGTTTGGGAGGTATCCGTGAGGTAATGATGGTGAATACCTCAAGGGGCGTGAAGGGGCGAAGTCTGATGGAACGGTCGGCGGGCGCGCGCGCCGCCTCCAGCGCGGCGAGCACGCTGGTAGGCTGCGCGGCGGGCGCGCCGCAGGCCACTGCAGCGTTCACGAACCGAGAGTTCATGGCGTTGACAGCTGTTTCGAGGACGAGAGCTTCATTTGGTCACAGTTGTGTTACCCTCTTATTTTTATCACACAAAAGTTACACCAAAAACACACCGCTACTGCAATACTGAAACTTTTAAAAACCATTTTGATTACCTTAGACATGAAGATAAGTTATTGAAATACTTTATGGCATTTTGCGACTTAGCTGAGTCGATTTGCTCTCGAGTCATTGGTTACTCGGCGGCTCGGTAAGTTAATAATTGATATTACTATGTATATAATATGTATATGGTAAGGTCAACCAGTCTAAATGCGTCTATGGGGAAAATGCGTCTTTTTGAATTTATTCGAAAACTGTTCAACATACGTTGACTTCTGCCATCTAGTTACATTTGTTTGAACTAAATACTGAACATGTAGTTCGTGCGGATGGCGTTGCAGTCTGCAGTTTTCGAATAAATTCAAAAAGACGCATTTTCCCCATAGACGCATTTAGACTGGTTGACCTTATGTATATAATATGTATATGGTATGTATATAATATGTATGATATTCGTATATAATATGTATAATATGGATTTTTTAACTACGAAATTTTTATTTTATACCTATAATAGTAGAGTAAAAGAGCCATTTATGGACCACCATAAGGATTTTCTTACATAAAACTCCGTATTTTGATTTTCAGCTATATTTATAACTGTTCAATATATAATTGGTATTAAAAAATTTACCAAAAGTTCAAAAGAAACGTCAACGTCTTAAAAATAATCAAAGTTTTCTAAAATATGTAGGTACATATTGTTATGAAATTACAAAATTACTTATTTATTATGGACCACATAGTTTTAAACATGGTATAGTTTTAATAGTGTTGTACAGAAAATCATAAAACCCAAATGATATTACCATTTAATATTAATCTAACAAAATAACTCACTTTCACCCTGTTTAATTTAATTTTACTTAAAATTATATTAGCTAAAAAATTACGTCGCAAGTTGACAAAAACGAAAAATGGCTCCCGTGAATACGTGCGTGCTCTCTGCCTGCCTGCAATCGACTGGCGAGCAGCGGGGGTTGTAGCCTAGAGTGTGCTGTTCGTTGACTTGATACAAAGAACGTTCTTTGAGAAACGCTGGTGGTCCGTATTATCACCCTGGTCCATTTTAGGCTCTTTTACTCTATTTTTTACCTATAATCTATTTTTTACGCGTATCATAGATACGCTGTGGTTTTTATAAATATTAATTGGTGACAGAAGTAAGCATTTTTAAGTCTTTCTTGGTTGATTTATCAAAATCAAAATAAAATATTATTCTAGGCTTGGACCCACAAATATTAATAAAATTTCAGCCCGATCCGTTAATTTCGAATTTAAAATACATATAAAAGATTTATTCACAAAGAAAATTATACTAGTATTTACAATTGAAACAATTGAGCTAACTGCTGACTGTTGCAAACAGTCTACAGGTAGCTCAACTGATCCATATCAACACCAGTCGGAAGCGTCCCCAAGACGCTGGCTGCATTGCCACGCTGTATGGCAATGCTGATGTGCTGCGCCACATACTCACCAGCTCTCGGGTCACGCGTCGCTTCGACCAGACCAGCCTCGGTACCCCACGGACCCAGGGTCTCGACTCCAAGGGGAGCAAATGTGTAGGCTCGGTCGAGACCTGCATATTTGCGCCTCTTGAGATCTTTTTTGAATAGTTTACAGAGATTATAAACGTTAACGTTACCCTCCCATACATTTATCTCCTTGCAACCGTCTGTTCCCGATTGCCACCATCATCTCCGACACCACTAGAGGTAATCGAGGAAAAAAAAGCCAGTCGCACCCACCGGACTCTGAGAGGCCGTGATTGAATAGTTTCATACGAACTCGAGTGTAGCTTTCGAATATTATATTCTATTATCTGACTTCGAAGACTTTGATAAAGAGTTCTATGTTCGGCTGTATGTACGTTTTTATGTATGTTCGTCGATATCTCTGTCAATTTATGGACTGATTTTGAAAATTATTTCAACACAAACAAATAATTTAATGAAATATTGCATTCATCCTGCCAAAATGCAATAAATCATTAAATTATTTGACTTCAACTTTAAACTTTGTCAAGTAAACGGTAGCTGTCACGTTCTCGAAAACTTTTATCGTTAGGTATCAATCCAACTCATAATAGACATACAATTATAAATAGACCGATTCAATTGCCCCAGGATGCACCGGAAGTAAGTGGTGTAGTTTTCCTTACTTTTTCCAGTAGTTTTACTTTCAGCGCTTGAAGCAAGGTGGCTTTGTGTTTATATTTAATTTATTGGAAATTCGTAATATTACTTAAATTATAATTAAAAGTATGATTACAAAAATAAATTTAATACTGAAATATTATAGAATCATTTCATAGAAAATTTATTATGAAAATAAATTTAATATTGTAAATTTAATTAGCAGCACGAATGTCGGTCTATCATATTTGTACGGTGAAACCGCACCATTCCCTCGCGTCAGCATTTTTACCTTATTGTAGCAGTATCAACGCGCGCGCTCTCATCAGTACATGTTAGCCTCTCATACCGGGCGCGTGTCTCATTATCATTATCATCATTAGCTCGTAGAGTGTTTTGGAATAAAATCCATTTATCAACCTATCAACATCTTATCATTTTAAAGGTGTAAGACCTTACATCTTTATGGTCCTTCGAGCCTAGAAGGGCACTTTACGGTCCTTCGAGCCGCCGAAGGCGGGACCAGTCGCGTGTGCATTTGTGATACTAGTGTGTTATACCTAATTATTGGATTGCACCCCTGCGACTTGGACCGCTGCCTAACGTAACCAGCCAGCCTTCGGTGAGTTATCAAAGCTTATCACTATCAATCATCATCATGGCGAGGACGATGGAAGAAGTCATCCAGACCCAGTATCAACTGATGGGGGCGATGGACACGCTCCTCACCAATTTTAAAAAAGATGGTCTAGATAGGAAAACGGTTCAGAATGTCAAGAAACGTCTGAGTACACTCGAAACCTATTGGACGGACTTTCAGAATAATCACATCAATCTCAGCGGATCAGAGAATAAATCTCATGAGTATTTCTCCTCAAACGCATATCATAGATCACAAACTTTCTACGAAGAAGCACGAGCATATATCGCCAAGTATTTGCCTGATGTTTCGGAAGAAAAATCTCTTCTGCGTCCACCGACTCCCTTAGGTACAGCAGGGAAGTCCGTGCCTTCGACTCCGGGCAACACTACTCCGCAGCCAGGGTACGTACCTTCACCTACACCTTACCAAGACCGGGGGACTAGCAGTAAGACAGACGAAATGCTGCGCAAACAAACAACTAATTTTAAGGCATTTTCTCGAACCATAGGCAATGTTAATATCGAAACCATGTCGGATAAATGGGAATTTGAGGATGCTTTAAGAGCAATCGAAACACGTCGGTCAGCGATTGACTGTCTTCATTGGGACCTTGACCTTGAGTTGAGTGGCATAAATGAAGAGTACGAAGCGGTCTTCAGTAGGTACGAACAGGAGTATCTTAATATCAAGAGAGAGATCAACATCAAGATGAGTTCCATGGTGCATCGCGACAAGTCTACACCAGTCATCGACCTACCTACCTTTGGAGGTAGCTATTATCAGTGGGTGAGTTTTAAAGATCTCTTCACAGAGAGCATTCATAAAAACCCAGCTTTATCAAACGCGCAGAAAATGCAGTTCCTAAAAAGTAAGGTTAAAGGAGAAGCCGAGAAGCTCATCCAGCATCTGCATATCACATCAGAAAATTATCAGGTGTGTTGGGATCTTTTGAACAACAGGTATAATCATAAGAAGATGATTTTTACTTCACATATCAATCTTATCATGAACCTGCCGGTGATGCAGCAGCAGACCGCCGCGCAGCTGAAGAAGATCCACGACACCACTAACGAATGCTTAAACGCTATCAAGAACCTAGGCGTTGATGTATCAACCTGGGACCCCTTTCTCGTGCATATCTTATCACAGAAACTAGACCCTGACACATACAAGGATTACGTCTTAGCTGTGAAGAACCCGAGGGAGCTACCCATCCTCCACGAATTTTTGACCTATCTTGAGACTAAGTTTACGTCATTGGAGACATCAAAACGCAAGGTAGATAACACTAAATCGCCCCAACAACAGGGGAAAGATTCATCATCATCATCTAACAAGAATCATAAAAATGAACAAAAATCAAACCCAAGAGCGTATCATACGAACACAAATTCCACGAAATGTCCTTTATGCAAACAGAATCATGCTTTATTCCAATGCAATAAATTTCTAGAATTGTCGGCCGAGGCAAAGCGCAATACGATAGCGAAACTCGAGCTTTGCAAGAATTGTCTTTACTCACACCATGGGAAAGCATGCATTTCGGAGAAGCGTTGCCGCGAATGCAATGATAATCATAATACAATTCTGCATAATGTTTATTGTAATAATAAATCAAATTCAAAACCACAGGTGTCAACTTCTAAGAACGGTAACGCGACTCAGGCTCAAAGCGGTGCGCGTCAAAGCGCTCTGACGCAAACAGAGGCAGCGTCAAATAATCATGTGTCATCAGATAATGATAACAAAGAAGTTTTATTAGCGACGGCAAAAATCTATGTACAAAAAGCTGATGGGACTTTTGTTACGATGCGTTGCCTTATAGATCAAGGATCTCAAACATCGATTATCTCTGAAAACGCGGCTCAACTTCTAGGGCTGCCGCGTTATCCTTGCAGGGGGGTAATAACCGGTGTGGGGTCCAAAATGAACAACTGCAAGGGTATCATGTTTATCACATGTGGATCTATCCACAGCGATTACGAGCTTCAAACGGAAGTTTATATCATGAAATCACTTATCAATAATTTGCCAAATCAATCATTTCATAAGCCTAACTGGACCTACCTGAATAACATACCTCTCGCGGACGACACTTATCATATCAGCAGCCCAATTGACATACTTTTTGGAGCTGAAGTTTACGCGGAGATTATACAGGGTGGTATTATTAAGATGGAAAATTGCCCAATCGCGCAGGAGACTCGATTTGGGTGGATTTTAAGCGGAAACGTACATAAGAGCTATCAGTGTAACGTTATTATCAATGATACCGAGGATTTACAGAGATTTTGGACAATCGAAAGTATCCCGGAAGAGCAAAATATATCAGAAGAAGATCAAAAGTGTTTGGAGTATTACGACCAAACAACAGAACGGAAGGAAGATGGGCGTTTTGTAGTGCGCCTACCCTTTAAATCCGACTTATCAGAGAAGTTGGGAGAATCAAAACCTGCTGCTGTCGCGCAATTTCGGCAACTTAAAAAACGCTTTGTTAAACAGCCAAAAATTGCCCAGGAGTACACATCATTTATCAACGAATATATCAATTTGGGTCATATGCGTCAGTGTAATGAGATTGCATCAAAGGGATGTTACCTACCTCATCACCCCATACTACGCACCGACTCTACAACAACAGCTCTTCGAGTGGTCTTTAACGCCTCTGCGAAGACATCTACTGGTAACAGTCTGAACGATTTGACATGCCGTGGGCCCAACCTGCAACAAGATCTATTCGAATTGATTTTGAAGTGGCGCCAGTACGAGTTTGTTATAATTGCAGACATCGAAAAGATGTTTCGACAGATTATGGTACATGAAGACGATCAAGTATATCAGAAAATCATCTGGATGGATGAAAATGATCAAAGACGGTGGCGCGAGTATGTACTTTTGACGGTTACTTACGGAAATGCCGCCGCGCCTTTTTTGGCTATGAAGACCTTAAAGCATTTAGCCAAAATTGAAGGAAAGAAATATCAGTCCAGTAGAGCCGCCAAGGCGCTGGAAGAAGACTTCTATATGGACGATCTCCTTAGCGGAGAACAAACCATCGAAGCCACTAAACAATTACAAACTGACTTGATTCAGTTACTGAAGTCAGGGGGGTTCAATTTGCGAAAATGGGGCTCCAACCAACCTGAAATTATCAATCATTTACAGCAAAATCAAGATGACGAACAAAAGTCATATCAGTTCAGATCAACAGAGAGTACTACGAAGACTTTGGGATTGACATGGCATCCACAAGGTGATCACTTCACATTCCAGCTAAAGGTCGACGTCAACGAGAGCACCGCCAAACTGACGAAAAGGGTTTTACTCTCTAATATATCAAAAATCTTCGACCCGCTAGGATGGCTTTCACCTATCACTACAAAACTGAAACTACTCTTTCAGCAAGTATGGACATCTAACACAGGGTGGGATGAAGAAACATCTGAAGAAATCAAGAATGAGTGGGAGAAAATCAGGAAAGACCTTATCAATATAAATAGAGTGAAAGTACCTAGATGGTTGAAGACAAGCAAAGACAAAGAAATTGAGATGTACGGATTTTGCGATGCATCCCAAAAAGCAATTTCCTGTGTGATCTACTGCAAAATCAAAAATCAGAATGAAGTAAGGTTGATCACAGGAAAAGCCAAAATTGTAGCTGAGAATAAAAACTTATCCCTGCCTAGACTGGAACTGGCCGGGTCTCAGCTTCTATCAAAACTTATCACTAAAGCATTAAAATGTCTGCCGGATTATATAGTAAAGGTTTACTGCTGGACAGATTCGATGGCTGTACTTGGATGGCTCAATGGGGACGCTAGTAAGTGGAAACCCTACGTCGCTAATAGAGTGAGACAGGTAGTAAAGGTTGTGCCAGCTGATAGCTGGCGCTATGTAAAATCATCTGACAACCCCGCGGACTGTGCCAGTAGAGGAATATCAGCAGAAAAATTGACTGAACTATCATTGTGGTGGAATGGTCCGGTATGGCCTTCTTCGTTTGACGCAAAAAGTGAAATTTTCAAACCAACTTACACTACAAACGAAGAGATAAAAATACAAACAAACGTAACAACACAAAACAAACAAACTAGCGATATCATTCAAGACTTATTGTGCAAGTCAAGCAGTTTTACGCGAGTTGTGCGCGTCATGGCGTGGATACTACGAGTGGCTCGTCACGGTGACGTCACCTCAGCGTGCTTATCACTATCAGAGTTGAAAAAAGCTCATAACAAAATTATCAAAAACCTTCAAGAAACAGAATTTTCAGAAGAAATGGCTGACTTACGAGCAAACAAACCTATATCAAAAAAGAGTCGGTTACTGAATCTCTCGCCTTTCGTAGATCAAGACGGCTTGTTAAGGGTTGGAGGGAGGCTTCGGAACGCAAACATTAGCTACCACAGAAAACACCCTCTGATAATACCTAACAATGCCCGATTAACATCACTATTGATCGATCAAGCACATCAGCAAACATTTCACGGAGGGTCGCGCCTGACGTCATCACACCTCAGACAGAGGTACTGGATTTTAGGAGGAAATCGTACTGTGAAAAAGACTCTACGTACCTGCGTCAAATGCAGACGAAATGATCCCTACAAACAATACCAAATCATGGCCGACCTACCTGCATCAAGGACAAATCCCTCCCGTCCTTTTTATCATGTTGGAGTCGATTTTACAGGATACGTCGATATTAAATACAACAAAGGAAGAGGAGCTAAAACTACTAAGGGGTATGTAGCGGTCTTTGTCTGTATGGTGACGAAGGCCATCCATTTGGAGTTGGTATCAGACCTCACAGCTTCGGCTTTTTTGGCCGCGCTGCGCAGGATGGCTGCTAGATGGGGAGCGCCCGGGCACATCTATAGTGACAATGGGACAAACTTCGTCGGCGCCAATAATATTCTACAAAAAGAGTATATCAATATCAAACAAACCTTATCAGACGAAACATTTATCAATGAATTATCGAGCATGCAGATTCAGTGGCATTTCAACGCACCATCTTACCCTAGCGCAGGAGGTTTGTGGGAGAGCTCTGTCAAAAGCCTCAAGTATCATATGAAGAGAGTGATTGGAGAACAAAAACTCACCTTTGAAGAGTTTTCAACCATCTTATCCCAGCTAGAGGCGTGTTTGAATAGCAGGCCGCTCTGCGCATTATCAGAAGACCCCGATGAACTGGACTGCCTCACACCGGCACATTTTCTATCGAGTGGGCCAACCCTAACCATCATAGAAACAGAGAAAGATCTACGCACGAGATGGCAACTCACGCAGAAGATTTTCGATGACGTGTGGAAAAGATGGCGCTCGGAGTATTTGAGTCAGCTTTCTATCAGAAGCAAATGGAAACAACTACAGCCAAATATCAAAATCAACGACATTGTTATCATCAATGACGCCAACCTTCCCGCCGGCAAATGGGCGTTAGGTAGGGTTGTAGAGCTACACCCCGGAAAGGACAAGTGTGTTCGCGTCGTATCACTTAAAACAAAAAACGGCATTATCAAACGGCCGATCATCAAATTATCAACAATCGTTCACGCACCGGAAGAAGACACAAAATCGGAAAAACCCGCCAAAATCAAGACGCCTAAATCACGATCAACTATGGCGTCAATCCTTCTATCAATTTTTGTGGTCGTGAATCTACTTACAACAGCATTCGGGTCGCATAATATCACAGCATTGAACAGCACGAAAGGGTTATATTTCGACAAGATGTCAAATATCCAGGTAATCAGGGACGATTGGAAAATCATTGTCTATTATGATATGCATCCCTATTGGGAAGGTTTCGCAGCAATGGATAAGTTCTTCAACAACCTTGTAAACACATGCGATAACACAAAAGGCAATGCACCATCACATTGTAAGATTGTCCTAACACAATTACAACATGGCTTTTCGGAACTACGCTACTACGATCAGAAGTTACTGAATCAGCAGTTCTCAGCACGCGACCTTCATCGAAAGAAGCGAGGCCTTATCAACGGCGTCGGGTACATCGCTCACCAGCTGTTCGGAGTACTTGACGACGAGTTCGCACAACAATATCAAAAGGACATCGATATCATACACTCCAATAACAATCATTTAGCGATGTTATGGAAAAATCAAACATCTGTAGTCGAATCGGAGTACAATCTTATCAAAAGAATGGAACAATCTATCAACAAACAACACACTCTGATCGACATGCACTTTCATAAATTAGAAAGCTCAGCTAATCAAATAACATCGGAAGTACAACAGCTCGAACTTAAAAACGAGTTTATCTTATCAGCTATCATTGCAAACAATATGTTGTCTAAACTAAGCAACATACAAGAATCATTATTAGATATCATTACTAACGTAAACAACGGCAAATTTAGCTTACATCTACTTACGCCGGAACAACTTCAACAGCAGCTAAATATAATTTCCGGTCAACTACAACAAGATCTGTGCCTACCTATAAGTAACATACAAACAGACTTGTGGAGCATATATCATCTTCTGCGAATCAAAGCACGAATGACGAAATCATACCTTATCTTTGAAGTGAAAATTCCTCTCGTTAGCAGGGAAATCTTCGAAGCCTATCAAGTTCTTCCTATCCCTCGGATGGTTGGAGATAACACTATCAGCATCATTCCAGTAGCAGAAAATTTAGCTATTAACATACAGAAAGATACATACGTACCTATAACAGATATCAAATCATGCCTTAACACAACAGAGATACCTATTTGTGTAACATTCAAGGTCCCATTTTTAAGATCATATCCGACATGAGCCTATGTGTCAAGGATCCCGGCACAAGTACTTGCCTAACTCAGTCAACAAAATGCAGAAATATGTGGAGAGAATTGCACACTCCCAATACTTACTACTATTTTTGCTGTGACGTTTGTTTACTTCGAGTCATATGCGAGGATCAAATATCAACTGAACAGATAAGCCGGGCCGGCATCATGAGTCTCGGTCAAGGTTGCATAATAAAGGGAGAGGACTTCACTATCTACTCACCTCGGCGACCATCATCAAATATCAAGGTGCACTCTGAGATTTACGTCCCTGAGATAACTATTGCACCGATCAACCATATCATAAACATAACCGTTCCTATCACTGCCAACTGGACCTCTGAAGACAAAGAAGAGAAAGCCTACTTGGCGAAAATCAAAGAACAATTAGATCAGATGAAGAAGGAAGAGAGCATTACGGAGAATATCACTTATCATGACGTACATCAATACACCATGATCTACTTGATCGTGTTCACGGGGATCGCAGTGGGAGCAGTCTGCGCGTGGAGGCGCGCGCGCTGCGGCCAGGCGCGCTGGCGCGCTGGCCAGCTCGCGCCCGCGCGCGCTCCGGCGGCGGCGGCGGCGGCCCGGGCGGTGGAGGCGCAGCCTCTGTCACTGCCGGCCGCCGCGCCGCGTTTCAGCAGCGTTTTCAGTGATGCTTGTATTAGTGGTAGTGCAAGTGTCGAGCAAAATGTAGAGTATAGTGAAATAAACAAGCAAAGTGATCGTTCAGATAAGGCGTCGTCGCCTATTTTTCGCGCGATCAATATCAGTGACACCAAGATGTAGGACTTGAATAGGTTAGGTTACTTTTACTTAGATGTAGTCTTACTAACAAAAATATTGTTTATTAACATGAAATTTACTAAGGACCTATTGTTGTATCATCATGTATCATTAGCATTTAGTATCATTAGCGTATCATTTCTTATCATTACTCGTATAGGTCATTAATTAAGTTTGTATCAATTTAACCAGCATCTTCTCATCTCGCTGTCGGGAATATGTATGGTGAAACCGCACCATTCCCTCGCGTCAGCATTTTTACCTTATTGTAGCAGTATCAACGCGCGCGCTCTCATCAGTACATGTTAGCCTCTCATACCGGGCGCGTGTCTCATTATCATTATCATCATTAGCTCGTAGAGTGTTTTGGAATAAAATCCATTTATCAACCTATCAACATCTTATCATTTTAAAGGTGTAAGACCTTACAATATTGATATGCCAAATGAGTTTAGACCTTAAAGAAGAAAAGATTCAAGACTTCACCTTGTTCCACCAATGCCAATGAAGTATAAAGCTGGGTACTGACCGGTCTTACGGCGCGTAATGTGCGAATGGTACCATTCGCAGCGAGCATGATACGCCGTGTGCTAAAATCCGTCTCGCTGCTCGTTGCAAGCGCCCTCTTTCCGCGTACTGATTGCCCGAACGTTTCCTGCGTAGCTCATTAAATTACGCCCCGTAACGCCGATCGGTAACGGCGAAAAACCGATGCGATAACGGCTCGATGAGAGTAATATACTAGCGTCTTCCCGTGGCTTCGCACGCTTTTAACGAATTGCTATAATCGTAGTGTGAGAAGCCACGGGCAGCATACCTCCACCGGCGTTACCTTCCCCTTAGTACAGCAGAATACCATGCCCTTGACGAATTTCATCACGATCTGTCAGGCCGTTTTAGACATGACAGACTGAGTTTTTTTCGCATATACCTACAGCTAAAAAAGGTTATCGAGAAGTGATCGCGATGCAACGTGCAACGGAGTGTTGAGACACCATTCACTCGACGGACTGACGACATTATAGGTGACGCAGGGAGTGGCTGGATGGAGGCGGGTCAGGAACGCTATTTGTGGCTTCATATCAGGGAGGCCTATGTCCAGCAGTGGACATTTGTAGGCTGATATGTTGAGGAATTAGTTACTGGGTGGTGAGCAGTAGTTTTAAGCCGAGTACTGACCGGGGTGTTACGGGTCGTAATGTAACGTGTGACACAGCGACCGTTCGTGCAGTCAGTACGGGGAAAGAAAGCACCCCCAACCACCCCCAACGAACAACGGGACAGATTTTAGCACACGGCGCGCGGCGTTACGTATTATGTTCGCTGCGAATGTTGCAGTACGCCCCATAACACTGGTCTGTACCCGACTTTAGAAGTTTTGTCGTGACAACGTCTTATAATTCGATAGAGCCGGCTGCACGCACGAAAAAACATGACGTCATGCGGCGTTACCTCGCTCTGAGGCGTTCCATGTAAGGCTTGAAGTGAAGCTCGACATCCGTCTCTCTCCTACTTGAGTGAGCGATGCGTCTGCGTTGTCACGTTCAACTATCGTCAGTAAACCGACTTTACAGACAACCAATTATTTTAAATAAAACATTAATTTGACACTTTTGGTAAAAGTAAATCAAAATTTAATAAACTCAAATGATTGCCAGCAGGCGTCTCCCGTTATAAAATATGAACGTTTATTCCAAACTAAATTGTCGTTAGATTATCAGCAATATTCCCTCCAAGTCGACAACGTATATTATAATTCGGCACTTCAATTTAACGTTTCGGCTTTCACACCCACGTTAAAGGTTGTTTACTGAAATTGTCTGAATAATTATAATGCCTACGCTAGCTTATAGGTAGAATAACAGAATACTGACGCATACGTCAAAGGGAGAGCTATTTTGGTCGGAAACAGGACCGAAAGTTGATGAAAGAAAAAACCTATTTATGAAAGAATTTGACCTTGTCGGCCTCATAGAAGCTTCTTAAACCATTCCTATCTGCCAAATGTGTCAAAACACACTTAGGCAATTTTTTGAGATTTTTGTAAGTATGTTCTTAATGCATAAAAGGTTTTTGAAGAACGACCCTCTAAATATATTGTTTACAAAAAAAAAAAACTTACCTACCGACCAAGGTTGCGTTCATCGATATATATGTACTTTGCCTTGTCCCTCTGCTAGGCTCCGAGTCTCTGTACATAAGTTTTCATTTTCTGATAGGTAGGACTTACTTTTTTATTAATCGTCTTCCTATTTTAATTTTACGGATGATTTCAGTTTCCTAATATTTATGTTGTAGTCTCAGTAGTCTGGTTATATTTAATTAAACCGGTTAATGTATGAAATGTAATTGACTTCGGTGTTTAACAGAGGGGTTTCCTATCGAAAAAGGTACATAACAATTTTTCTGTTTCAGCGAACGTACTTGAGATACTGTTTCAAAATTCTCTACGCCCATAAATTACGAATACTTTTGCCGACATTTTATATTATCTGCTTTGGCTTCTAACTTTACTTGTGGACTCTGGGACTTCTTTCCGAGTTTTTTCATTTTGCCATTTGGAAAACGATTTGGGTAATCGTAGTACTCGTGAGGTTTCAGCTGGCAAAAAAGATTTCCGCTCTAATAAGGGAAGTTTCTTAATTATTATAATAGCAGTTTCTGTCCGTGGCTTCCCTGACGTGGTATATTAATATAAAACGTATAGCGGAATATTAACATGGAGGGAAAATTATACCTATCAGTGGCAGAATTCTATGAAGCAAATTCCCCTTTAATTGCAATCTGATGGATTTCGCCCAGGTGGTCGTGGTCGTAAGAATGAATTATTCCCATCTGTCTCCCTGCTCTGTCCCTCTAGGGTGGACTTTTGAACTCAGCCCGTGGATTCTATCCACTTTTTATTCCCTCACACTCATAATACGATTGGACGACAAGCCGACACGACCGGGGAGAGGAATTAATCTTTCGAATTCATAATATTATTGTGATAATCTCCTATGTGTTTTTTATTAACATTGTGGTTGACAGCCTACCTTAAGGTACCCATATTTCCAAGTTCCATTACAATTACAAAGCTGCTAACTTAGTTCCATGGCAAATAATCCAGTTTAGTCTACGTGACCTTTCACTCGAAGGTTCTTCGGAGTGTAAATATTTACTTGAAGATTGTACTACCAAGATAATAACTGAGGAACAAAATAATATTAACGATGGTAGAGATAATAATATAGAGTTGAATACAGTAAATAAAACTATTTATAGTACAAATCAAAACACATTTAATACTCATTTCATCACAATTATGACACGCAATAAATAATTTTACATTTAAATAATATAATATGCTTCGAGCCTCAAAACTATCTGATAATGTACCATATGATATTTATTATAGTCTTTAGTTTATGTTGATTTAATCTAAGGATAATACATTTTCTACAAAAAAATATTTATATTTTTATAAAGCTAAGATAAGAATTATTCGCTTCTAAGATGATAAAGGATCGCTAATCCTAAATTTGCTTTTATCTAGAAGGTTACGAGTATGTATGTTAGTAAAAATATTCTACAAAATCTTATTAATAGTAAATATATTCTTTAAATTTTAAAATCTATATAAATGCTTTTAATAATTTTTACCTGCCTATCAAATCAATGGGTATACAATTTCAAATATTTTTTAATACATTGGTCACAAATACATATTTTGCTCATTCTCAATTAAAGCATTTTAAATATATATTTTTTTGGTTTTTCAATGCGGATTTTCCAAAATAATTTCCTACTTTCCTAGAAGCAAAGGTTTTTAGATAATCTTGTATGAAACTAGTCTCCTACTTTGTTTATGTTCCCAACAACCAAATTATCTAAGTTCATAAGATTTTTAAGTCAAATTAATTAGTAATTGGTTCTTATTTTACAGGGTAATTCGGACTTGCTTAAATTATGCAAAATACATTATACTCAGCTTTTTACTTGGTACTAAAGATAAATCGAAAGAGCATTAGAATATATCGATACATCTTGGATGGAAGTGTTTCCTGCTACCAACCGTGTGTACGTGATAGATATGCGATATCTTTTCCTATTCCTTAAGAAAATAGGTAAAGATAGATTTTAATAGCTACATTATCTTTTGAAATACCTATTCATAGTAAACAGGTCATTATGTACATAAAACAGAAGTGTATTTTGTAATATTCCAGACAGGTAATTTTTTTGAGCCAGAGTGGCGTTATGTAACCTGCATAAATATTGAATCGTTATAGAAAGATATGAATAAGATTATGTTAGGACATCAAATTTTATACGTAGGTACTGCAATAAAAACATTGTGACCATTTTGTTCATTTTCATCGATATGTTTTTGTTTTGAACAGGATAGATTGTTCTTGTTGGGTGGCTAGTGGAGAGTTTTGTGTATTCCATTTTATTTTTTTATAAACTAACTTAAAAGAAAAGACATTCAAATATGTAGTACTTATTTGAACAAAAAATATTCTGCTGTTGTGTTCATCGTTAAAATCAATGTAAATGCAGATTGTTCCAAGTTTAATTCCAATTCACTACATTATAATCTCTATGATTTATATATCTATCTGTTATTAGATAATTACTACGAATAAATTATATTATAGGAAATATGTTTACTTCTACCATTACTTTAGTTGATAGTTACATTGTTATATCAAAGGGTTCAATTCGATACGCATTGCAAAGTTATATACGAAGATTAAATACAAAATATCTAATACATAAAAGTGTGCTCGTGTACATAAGCTCCAGCCAGATAGTTTAGGCAAAGGAAGGGGTTACATTCATATGGATTCAGTAGCTGCTTAGCAATAATATGTCCTCTCTCTATACATCTATTTTGTTCTTATCTACAATACTATGAACTTTTTTTTCTATTTCTATACATTATGAACATACATTTGTAATATCATTTTTATAAATTTGAATGTAGGTGAAGTTTTATAATAGGTAAATTTAAATGAAAATAAATTTAGGCTTTCTCATTTTGTGTTTTACAATCTTATTATTAATAAAGTAATTATTCAAAAACATCAAAATACATTTCTAATAGTTAAATTACAAAAATATTTGCAATATGATACACAAAATATTTTATTTAAAGCCTGTTCCACGCAGTTTTCAATCAATCCTGATAGTATTTAAATAGAGATTATACACTCATTTTCAAATTTAAATAGTTCCTAGTTTTTATTTATTTACCTAAGTTTATTTTGTGCAAATAATTCACATTGCATTAATTGGGAATATAAAAGTTTAATACAATTTATCTTTTAATTTGTAGTTCTACTTCTACATCAAATATTTTCATAACTTACATGATGTTTCTAATTTTTAAAATATAGTTTGTAAGGTTTTCTTTTTGGATATTATTCGTTGTATTTTTCAAAACACTGTTTTCTGGTGTATCTACCGGCCTTTTGGAAAAGACTATCTTCCAGACACTAAAGAAAAAATGGCTATCCATTAATCACTTAACATAAACCATTTAAAAACACAAATCACTTCGCAAACACTAATTTCATAAGCACAATCACCATTTAAATATAATATATCTTTTCTTTCATTTCGAAAGTCACTTTTTTCTTGTCGCGCGCTGGCACCACAGTCAACCATCAGGCGGGGCCTTTGGTTCTCACCTCTGTACTGACCTTCACTACATCGGGGTTATTGACCCTAACCTTTTCTTCTTCAGGTTCTTTGATGACGGGTATACGTTTGTCAACGTTGTCTGCGTGAGTGAGGACCTCTTGTACATGGACTGTGAGCTCGGGGCGGACGACCTATTAGAAAAAGAAAGAAAATTATATATTGTACAATAAACACAAAGTAAAAATAAGTACAGCGACAGTTCAGAGGTATACAAGGATACTACTTATTGTAGTAGGTAAATAACAATAGAAACTGATTTTTTCGATTGGGAGTTGCGATGCCATAGACAGCCAAACCGACACCCAGACACTAATGGATGCCAAACGCCGCAGACCTCCTCGTCGATGGACATGTAGCGGTCGCGGGGAGTCAATGGATGGTGATAGCGATCCTGAGCTGCCGGATCGCTATTTGCAGAATCGTTTGGGTGAAGAATTACAGGTTCAGCAGTGGACGTATATGGGCTGAACTTGTAAACAACAATGACGCCACAGACAGAAACCAACCTGCGTGAAGGGCAGCAAGGCCCCGGCTACGTCCATCGTGTTGTTGATGTTGCGGTGCCACAGTTCGAGCACGACGCTGCGCCGTGGCTACTTGTACCGAGGCGGGCCTAGCCAGCCGCAGCCGAAGATCTGGACAAATGAGTACAAGTTAATGAAACTAGGTTGTAACGCTTAATACCCTTAAACCAGGTAAGTCACATCCCATTATATTGGGATGTTATACCATGAAGTTCGTAGGTACTTATTTGAATTTGTTGAAACACAAAACCTCCACAAATCATTAAAAATAATAATAATTTAGTCAGTTCCCATGATTTGAGTGTCCTTGAATTTTTTATATCAATATGAAGCATTTGTTTTAAAATTCATAGAAACATTTATAATGCGGGGCGGTCGAACCTGAGACCTGGGACTTAAGTAAATTTTTGCCTACTGTGCACTGTGAGTCTGTCCTTAAAATGTCTAACTAAACAACATTATTTTCAAGAAAATCAGCTATTTAAATTTCTCAGTGCTTCTTCAGCCTCCACAATAGAACTAGTGAGTAGGTACTCGTTATTATAAGCCCCGTCTTACAGCGGCATAATAGCGAGGAGGGCCATTGAGATTAGAGTCTGAGCCATGATGATAGCTGCACTTATGGCTCTATAGAATTATGTATAAACAAATTAAATGGAAATTCCATTAAATGAGAATTCTATGGAGCGTTTATGCTCCTTAAAACTGATATCTGAGAACAAACATAAAACCAGCGCACAGTTGCGATATTGCTACTGATAACATATTATTGCCGCATAGCAAACAGATTTAAGGTACATCTGTGAATATAATACATTTTGATTCGGTGTACAAAATGTTTAGCAAACTTACTCCTGAATACTTAAACGAATCTTAGATGTAGCACATCTCAAGTGACAGATTTTCATTGAAAACTGTCAGAAAATGGCGATTTGAGACGTGCTTACCTACATCTAAGTTGCGTTTAAATACTTATTTGGCCGTTAATGTAGGACTTCCTCTGGCCAGTTGTGATGAAGATCCAAGAAAGACTGCTGGCAGATGTTGGATGCAGAAAGAAAAACAATGGGCAAAAGAAGCTGGTGATGAAGACGAAACATAATACTTTTTAATTTTTTTATGTAGTATCCACATGTCTGGACCTTTACATGCCGGCCATATCTCGCGAAGAACCGACAACCACTGGGACAAACGTGTTCATGAGCGCAGACCGCGACTCTGCAAATGCTCATTAGGGGAATACAATGATTATGAATTTCATTAGAACATGCTCCTTACCTGACAGAAAACAAGCGCCAATAGCAGTAGCAGCATCAGCGCAAACACTCCCCACACCACGCCGAGCTGCGTGAGCGTGAAGACGTACAGCGTGCGGTGACACCATTTGTTTGGCTCGAAGAGAGTCGGGGCATAGTCGGGCCACATGATCCCTACGGTGACGATATTGCCGAGTGCGAACCTGAGGAATGGATTTAAACAGTTATAACTGTTACAAGATATAATTTAAAACTATAAAAACCTGAGTCGGTCCCTCCTATTTCACTTTTATTTTGCAAAATGAAAAAGTCTACACCTAGCTAAGACCCATAGGAGTCAAGACAATACCTCACTTATCAAAATCGCTCTAACCGTTTAAATGCTTCAAGGTAATAAAGATCGAGTGTTTCTTGGCCAACCTCTTAGAAAGACTCGAATAACATGACCCGCCTCGCCGGGTAAAAAACAATCTAAGCTTTTTTGCCTCCGGAACTGGTGTGAAGGTCTGCTATGACAACTATCACCTTCACAGCAGAGCTGGTTAAATAGTGAATCTGGAACTGTTGGGACTCGCTGTTTATATTCTAATTGGCTTTATTCTACAACATTTCGTCTTACGTTAAGTTCTTATGAACAGCGAGATTAGCGAATAGGCTTGCCGATTTCGAGACGCCGTAAATAGTTTTCTTATGTTGTAGGGGAGCAAAAAAAGACCTAAAAGGCTTTGGATCAAGGCCACAGATAGTTAGACTATCTAGCTAGCTAGACGGATGTGTGATTGTAATTTTTTAAACTTAATCAAATCAGTAAGCTTTGCAACTTGCCTAAGTGTTCCTTGTGTGATAAAGTTATGATTTAATGAATCAAATTGAATGTAAAAGCACGCCTATATCCTACGCCTATATAATAATGCAAATACAACAAACATAGATTGAAACTATTGTCCTTTAAATTTTTATTAAAGGTGAACGCAACGGGCATAGGTCATCAAGTTCTTCTAAATTAAAACAAGTATTTTTCGAATAGCTTCAGTAAATTATGAAACTTAATTCGTTTTAAATTAAAAATCTGAAAAGGTTTTATGATGGAAATAAAAATCAAAGCATAATCTACTTGTAGATGACTGGAATTTAAACCCTGTCATTACATCAAGTAAATTTGATTTCGCGTGGGCAATATTCTTTTTTATTATATTTTTACTAAATTCATTCGTTAGAACGGACAAGTCGTTGAACCAAAAGTTTGAAGGCTTTGTTTTGTTTGAAGATTCATTTGCAACAATGGTTAAAATTACTGTTTTTACTGTTTTAATTACAATGGTTTTATGATTCGGATGAATAATTTTGACTAACTCTGCACACTTGTGTCCGATGAATATCCCTCCCCCGAAAAAAAGGGGTTTTGCCGGTGGGCAGGCGAATCGGTGATCGAAGTGAAGGAGTTAAACATACACAGAACTACTGCTACCCTTCCGCTGGTAGGTTAGGAGCCCTTAGTCTTATATAACACAACGGCTAAGTTGGAGGAGTCAATTACGCTGCACGCTGCAACCGCCACCGCCAAGTTAGCTGCATGACTACTAAACGGTTTTTTCACGGCAACCTAGGAGGGGTTGGAAACCAAACTTAATTGCCGAACATGGACGAACTTAGTTTGAAACCACAAAAGCAGTTCGAAGTTCATACGCTGCCTCATCGAAACTAAGAAGTTTCAAGATAACTTTTAAAGCAATAACGTATGAAAGAAGGCAGGCATATTAAAGACTACTCATTTGATGCTGATATTGAACGCTATTCGGTTGGAAGGTCGATTAAACTTTTCTTTTCTCTAACTTTAAAATGTTCTTCGTTTCTGAGGGTGCCATTTCGTGTGTCTTTTATTATTTTCTTTATATTACAGGTTTCATAGCTTTCGTAGACCCTCTACGCAAGTTTCTACGAATTGCTATAATTACTTTTTACTTACCAGCTAAGTAAGAACAGAGTGAGAGAATAAGCCAGCACCCTCTCCAGCAGACTGGGCGAGGACCTGGAGCTACGACTGGCCAGCTGCGCCCATAGCAGCCAGCAGATGCCCGCGCCACCGCTGGCGCCGCCCACCACCATGTAGACCGGGATGCGGGGCTCGGCTGGGCAGTCACGGATGTACTGGACACCTGGAGACAAAAATCCAGAAAATTGTCTGCATCATTCTGCCCACTTCTAAAACTGACGCCTTTACCATTCGCCACAAAAGCAGGTAACCTATGTGGTTATTTAACACAAAAATTAACGACACAGGCGGGACTTGAGCTCACAACCCTGCACCCAAATCAAAAAAAACCCGCAAAGGGTACGAGGTTTTTTTTTCTTTTGGACCTTCTACGGGTTTTGTACCTACGACATAGAATTTACCCAAGCTATGGGTTAGCACTACAAAAACAAATGACGTAGTTCATTTGTTGTTCCCGTTTATGAACTGTATCCTTGCAAAATTATGCTCAATCCGTTCAGTACGTGGCGTTTTCTTGAAAAAATCATCTTCAAAGTTCACAAACCTTCGCAATTACCCTTTACCTAAGTGCAGCTTCTAGTATCACTTTCAGTTAATTCTGAGAAGCCCCGATAAATCGATACCAATTAAAATAGAAGATGTATCGTAAATTAGCTTTTGTATCGTAATAATTTAAACAAGGACTTTCCTGCGAGCTCGGTTATTATTTATCGTTATCGGAGTAATAATACTTAATCTATATCGGTTTCAAATTGTTAAAATATTTTTTCAGAATCGCTTTAGCCGTTATGATGTTTGGAGGCAATAGAAAAGGCAGATTCTAGAAAAATTATACCTGAGTATCAAAAAATTCCAAGTTTTTGTTCAGGTATTACGTGAGCAAAGACGCGTACAGAAGCAAGTTATTTATAACTGAACAATAATGATTGTTTACCGAAGAAGTGTTCCAAGGCGAGTGGAAGATACCCCATGCTACGAAGCTACTTACTTCCTACGCTTTGTGTTTTACTCTATTATTGAAGCTTTAGTGAAAATACATTGAATGAAAACCTTGTTCGCGGGGCATAACTGCTACGTCTTATTTTAATGGTACCTTATCGAATTAAATAATCATTTGCTTACGTACTCAGTAGTGCACTATAATAATGTCCTGCAGTCATGACTAGACTCCGTTGAGATTGAGACTAGCCGTCGAAGCCGAAATTCGGCTAGGAGGACATCCTACCAAAACTACTAATACAATGAAATTTCGCACAAATCTTAGACCGGATAATGTTGTGTTACCAAGTTACGTTTCTTGAAAGAACTTTAAGTTTAGTTCTAAGTCAATCCAAATAAATCCAAAGACAACGAACTTCACCAACTGAAACCTTTGAATAATGTCATCAAATGATTTCCGAACGGGCCCGTTCGTTAGGAGCTCGCTCGTGGCTCAATCGACCACGTACATAAATATTCAAAGCACGTTGTCAATGTATTGTCGTCAAGGGAATAACTCGCTCGGAAATAGCTGAGCAACTGCAGCAGGTATTTCCTTAAACAAGTTTCTTAAAACACTATGGATTATGGGATAGTGGATCCATTCTGGCTAAGATTAAAATAGCTGCGTGAAAATGAAAATTAGTATTTATTTTTAATTTTAAAGTGGTTTTAAGTGTGTACCAGTTAATTAACTAGCTCTAAGGACGGCGTTCTTAAAAATAGAGAAAAATTCCACTATACAACTTCTAAGGACGCTGTTCAATCACTGTCAATAAAAAATTGGTTGTCTGTAAAGTCGGTTTACTGACGATAGTTGAACGTGACAACGTCTTAAGAAAATACTGATGGAATGGTAGCATTTGATACTCGATCAAAACATATAAATGTACTATAGTATAGCAGCTGTCCACGCAGACGCATCGCTAACTCAAGTAGGAGAGAGACGGATGTCGAGCGCTCTCGCTTGCACTTCAAGCCTTACATGGAACGCCTCAGAGCGAGGTAACGCCGCATGACGTCATGTTTTTTCGTGCGTGCAGCCGGCTCTATCGAATTATAAGACGTTGTCACGTCAAAAATGTACCTACGTCAAACATTTACATACCAACGCATTCTATTTCTATTCTTCGGCAGCAATTTTTCATTGGTGGGTTATACCTATAAGTTTAGCTATCCAGCCAGGTTGTTAAGCTACTTTTGAAAGCTGTACTCCAACGAAATTACTTTACTCTTGTAAATTGGAATGACATTTTTGGTGAATTAATCAATTTCGACAAATTACCGCGGGGCCTTTTGGGAAATCTCAAAGCGGGAATTTCGTACCTTTGTACATTTTATCACTTTGTTCAAGTTTTGCTAACAGTATTGTAATTAAAATTTGTGGCATAACCCAAATCTTTTCTCTGAATCTGAATATTCGGTCCTCAAGTAAAATTCATAAATCTGTAGATATTAAATACTTTTATTATGTCGTTTTACTTTTTTTATTATATTTCTTGCTTAATTCTATCTTATGTTATAATCTCGATTAATATCGGTTAATCTCGAGTCAATCAAGTTTCTGAGCCACTGATAATAATGAATAATGAAAATATTTAATACCAAATTTGTCGGTATAAGAACTGAAAAATATAAAAGACATCATCCGCTTCTTTCTCGCTGGCCAACTCTCGTAATCGGCTGCTTTATATCCTTTTTTCTTCTTTGTTCCCGTTTTATTACTTCACGTTTAAAATATCAAACTCGGGGTGTGTCAGCGAGCTAAGGAGCGCAGCATATTGTGTTTGGATAACAGACCGAATACGGAACCCAACGCTGCGCTCCCAAACAAAGGTTTATGACGTTGTCATGAAATCAGCACATCTGAAATGGGACTGGGCCGGCCGTCTGTCGCATGCCGGACTACATCTGTGCCAAACACCACTGATCCCAGACGCACGGCGGTGTCCGTGCGGTAGACCATGGCGGAGATGGCAGGACGAGTTAGATGTACACCTACCAGACTGACCCATGACATCTAGGATCAGGGAAAGCTGGAAGAAAGGGTGCCTTTGCCCTGGAGTAGGACAACACAGGCTGGAAAAAAAGAATGAAATAATCACTTCAAGTTTCGTTTATCTGTGACAAAATTACAGTTCACGAGGGTTACATTTTTATTGTACTTTAATATCTTGTTGTTTTATGTCAATAAACACAAACTAAAATGAGGCTAATAACTATCCAAAAGCCATTATCATGTGTACCTACGTTAAATATGAGGCGTTTACGAGATTTTGAAAAATGCCAACGTTCAGCATTTTGTGTTGTATGTATGTATATACATATAGTATTTTTTCTTCCTAATAAACAAACATTCGAGTAATCTTTGGAAACCTGGTAAAAACTTATTTTTAAGAGAGTCAGGATAGCAAAACAGAAATCCGGATTGATTTCAATTATAAGGTTTCGATTCGAAGTAAGCAGAGAGTTCGTCTGTACCTTTATTTATTATGTGGCTGTAAGTACCAACGTTATTTCATTAGCTTTAACGTCTCGCCATGTTATCAGATTTGTGTCACAACTTATTTAAGTTAAACAATGCTGAGACTGAGAGTTTGGCGTCAAACTTTTTCTAGAAGGTCATGTTTTGGTCGGCCCAGAAGTTGGTGAAGTCATAACAAACAAAATCCAATTTCTAAAGCTGAATGCCTCTCTCATAGCTCAACGGGAGGCAAAAAAAAACAATTTTAAAATAAGTTAAAGAAATCGTATGACACCGAACGCACTTCTTTTGTGGAAATATTTTAATAAACCATCAATCAGTACTTTTTCTATGAAATACTCAATATGTGGCTCCTAATTTACTAAATATTGTTAAAATAAAATAAACTTTTGTAGATCATCTACAACACACAACAACATCAACAAACAACACAAGACATACACGAGATAGAGACAAGTCGTGCCTAGTTAAATGAATTATCAGACTTCATTTGTTTCAATTAATTTCTTTCGATTGTTCGATGCGATGCTCGATTGTTTTATTCTGTTTAACGAAGAAAAAAGGAGGATTGAAGTTAGAAGGTATTTTTTTTAATTATTTATTATGGGCTTTGTCGCAAATGCGATATAGGTATTATAAGCAAAGACATTCTGAGTACTAAGTTGTAAGCCTCCCACTGGGTATAAGCCTAGAGCTCTATAGATTACACTTGTCAGTCAGTCACGATAATGATGAAATATGTACAAGTATCGACCAGTAGTCTCGAAATAGCAACCTGAAGACTCGAACAAAGAAAATTATTAATTACGTTCACGAGGTCGGTATGACGAAAACGCGAATAGAACTAAAAATAAGTGAAATTAATAATAAGTAAACTTCTAAGAATAACCCGAAAGATAATAATATAGTTATATAAAAGACAGAGAAAAAAAATGACAATGAAACAGACAGATAATTACACACTAGTATTGATTTTTTAACATTGATCGATAAACTAACAGTTCATAATAATAAGTTTATTAGTAGATAAGTTTATCTCTTACAAAAAGTAACTTTTATAAAAAGCTGCACCCAAAATTCAAAGCCCTGCTAAATTGCTTAGAACAAAGTATTCTCACCCAATTTTCAAGTTTGAACTTCAAAAAGGCTAATTTTACTAAGCTTTTAGTAAAGCGTTTTTATTAAGAGCTTAATAATCTGCTAAAGCTATTTTCCTCTGAAAAACAAGTTGCGTCTAAGTAGGATTAAGATCTCTTTACATTTTTAAATATTTTACCCGACTTCTGAACTTCTGGAGGGTACAGAATTTCACGAGCTTGTCTGTGATAGACATAGATAGATAGACTTTTGAGGTGTATCAAATAATACATATTTAATACAAGCGTATTTATAAAATATCAAGGAAAAAGCAAACACAATATGGAAAACAGGCTTTCCGATCATCGTAATAACGGTAGGATGGAATCGAAGGTGCCGATTGCATTAATATTTTTGCTAAAGTTAGAACCTCATCCAAAGCTTAACTTTTGGCGTTATATGTTAATAATTGGGGTAAAATCAAAATCATGATGAATGGCCACATTGCGATCAATATGGCCATTATTATCAATTCATCATGATTTTGATTTGACGTGACGTGATCGTAGCCAGCGGTTGGGTAAAAACAATTTCGAGAAGGAAGCCAAGAGGAGAATTCAGCTAGGCTTAGTCTTCTCGTCCTCCATAGGTCCTACCGCAATGCTTCAAAACGAACATTTTCAATCAGTGCGTCCTAACTAAAAGGAGCTGAGACGTGGACACTCTCGGTAGGGTTGGTCCACCTGTTCAAAGTCGCTCGGCGAGCCATGGAAAGAGCTATGCTCGGAGTTTCTCTGAAGGATAAGATTCGTAACGACAGAGAAATAAAGTTATTGACATAGTTCAAGCTGAAGTGACAGGTGGTCCAGCCTTATCTCGCAAAGAACTTACAAGTGCTGGGGTAAACGTGTTCTTGAGTGGAGACCGCGACTCGGAAAACGTAGTGCAGGACGCCCTAAGGCCAGGTGGGATGGCGACCTGTGATAGACTACAGGCAGATCCGGTAAGCTGAAGACAGGGCTCTATGGCGCTCATTAGGGGAGGCCTATGTCCAGCAGTGGACGGACTAATATAGGTTGTTGATAATGATGATGTGTAAATTGATTTTAACTTACCCACAATCAGCATGATGACCGGCAGGGTAGACAGACACGCCAGGAACACAGTCATTAGAACTGCAACAAAAATGTATACACGTTAAGAAAAAATTAAAAACAAACAATTTTTGTGTGGTGAAGCGGAGATGTAAAGTCAACATTTTGACAGAGTCATCATGACGCTTGATTTCATTTTATTTGCACAACTGAAATCATTGCAATAGTACCCATAGCGTCAAATAACCATAATAAGCGTTCGAGATACCTATTACAAAGTTTCCAATTTGCTTTTGTGGAAAATAACTCATATGTGTTTGTGTTTTTTTTTTTCAGACGAACTTGTCGTCAGATAAAAACCACAAACAGTAGAGTTTAAAGGTCTCAGAAATTGGCTATAAATTTGTCAAACTTACTAGTTCTGTTCATAATCTGTGCCGCGCGACACACGAAATCGACAGTCCCAGAGGCCTCCATGTTGGCATCTTTGAGCTGATAGGCCACAGAGCCGTACGTCGTGAGGCCAACGCCGAGGCCTAGGCCTCCTCGGTCGTTGTACTTGGCCTGCTCGCCACAAAGCCGCCTCTGCTCGTCCCCTGACACCTGGTGGTAAATAATGGTAAATTGTGGTAAGTTATGGTAAACTCGGCTTAGGTTACTATAAGTTTTGGATCTGCCAACTCACTAAGGTAATCTACTTAAGCTCAAGATAAATTTATACAGGCGTATTTACAAGATATCGAAGGGATTATACTTCGTGAGAACTAGAGAGTCACCCATAGGGTATGCGTGAGATGAGAGAGCGTTTAAAAATCGTGGGCAGCTTAAATTTATTTATTACTTGCTTCTGCCCGCGGCTTCGCACGCGTATTTTCGGTGTAATAAGTAGCCTATTATCTAAGTTAGGCTTTGCTCTAAACGTATGCCAAATTTCATCTTGATCTGTTCAGTAGTTTTGAAGATCCTAGGTAACAAAAATTACGTTTTCACAAACTTTCGGCTTTATAATATTAGTAGGATTAAGGAGTACCTACAGCTTATATAGGGTGTTCGGCATAGCGTTGGCTAACACGCCAGATGTATTAAAAAAATATGCCATGTTATTTTGTACAATTTTCTTCAGCAATTTTAACAATAAGTAATTACAGTCAAAAATTCGGAAGAAAATTGAATAATCTTAAAAGAATTATAAAAAATAGCCGTGAGGCTTTTCAGGGTAACGATATGACAAACGTTGACACCCTGTATAACTACAATAAGATAATTTTTATTAGTTCACATGAAATCTTAAATCTTAAAATCTTTATTTTATACAACAAGACAATAGATAAAAGTTGAAAATTTAAAGGACATGTACCAAGGCGAGCTAAACCCTACAAGAGTTTTCTTACAGCAAACCTTTTGAGTGTGGAGAATGGATGAATATGGATAAGTACGTGTGAATAATCTTGTATAAAAAATACCTAAATTTTATAAATTCTGACATGAACTAAACAAAAATGTACCTAACATTTTATACATTATCTATATATATATATATAAAAATGAAACCCGTTTTCCTTGGTCACGGCATCACGCGTGAATGGCTGGACTGATTTCGCTTATTTTATTTTTATTTTATTTTATTTATTTATTTATTTACTCAAACTTGACTTACAGAATACATTCCAAAACGTCAAACATTATAATAAAATCTAGAGTAGGTAGGTACTTAAAATTATATAAAATAATACATAATGGAAATGTCACAATTTAAAAAACAAAAAATATAGTATCTAATAGTCAAAATAATAGCAATGTCAAAATAATAACAATAGTCAACATAATAGTATTAATAACAAGGTCAAAGAGTAGAACTGAAAAATGATAGCGTCAAATAGTGTAATTTGGCGATGCTGTCAAAGAAAACATCGGCGTCGGATTATTCTTTTTTTGTTGTGTTTGTTATGGTCAGAAGGTTCTTATGAAAGAAAAAAATAATAATTTTGTAAACATTAATTCCCACGGGGGCGAAGCCGCGGGGCGCAGCTAGTATACGATAAAAATGAAATAAGATAAATACCTAATCATAGAAAGCTATACAATCGTCGAATTTGTCCTATGGAGATTTCAGTGAAGAGACCTAAATAAAAAGCTTAGCAGTTTACGAAGGTAAATCACGTGCAAAGATGCGGGCTGAAGCTGGTTTGGTATTTAATTAGTTAATCGAGGACATCAAAGCTTCAACAAACCTGGCTCACAGAACTGGATGCCCTCCTGGATCCGGTATCAGAGGTAGCCCCCGCCCCACTCTGGCGCCCACCAAAAGACGCCCTGTACGGAGACACACTCCTGCCTTTGGAACCTAAAAATAAATAATTATTCTTTTAAAAAACATACATAGTATATATTATAAACATTTTCAACAATATTGAATGATTTAAAACGTACATCGTAATTAAAAATTCAAAACATTCAATATGAAAATACCATTCTACTGACAAAACTGACTGAACCAAAGGTTACTCGAAGCTCAGAAATTTATATGACTTCAGAAGTTTCCCTTCACGAACAAAAACCTGAAATTCCTGGTAAGCCTTAGAAATATCGTTGAAAGTTTAGTTTTGTTATTCTTTTCGAAGTTATGTAAAATTAATAAACTCACAACTTTTCATATTAGTAAAAATAATGGAGAAAAATTTATTCGCTTATATTTTTATGTTACAAAATGATAAAACCTTCTCATTATTAGTTTTAAAGATGCTCAATTGACATAAATTCGATGCCAGCAAAGTAGATAAGAACAAGATTAATTGAAAATTTTTTCACAAAGAAAATTATACTAGTATTTACAATTGAAACAATTGAGCTAACTGTCGACTGTTGCAAACAGTCTACAGATAGCTCAACTGAACATTTAATTATAAAATTTTCGATACATTAAGGCAGATATCGAATCTAATTTACTCTCATCTTCGTCTATTTTGATTGAAACCAACCTATGCCTAGCAGTTAGGTCAAAATTGTATTATTTTATTAATGCCAGATAGTTTTGTAATCCATAACACACATTCACAATTTAAATAAAATGTTATATAACAGAGTCAAGCTAGGTAATTATTCTTATATATTAGGAATTTTTCGAAAACAAACAAAGTGTTATGAGTTTCTCTACATATACATGCGTGTCTCTCAAATGAAAAGGACAACATCATGGTATAAAAATCTTACCGAAGCGGATCGAGTCAAGGTCTCCTTGGAGGTTTCATTGTTCGAAATCAAAAACTGGAGGTATATTTTTCCAAGAAAACTACTCTACGCGCACTGTACAGCACAATTAGGATTCGATTAGTATTGAATTTATTCCGACAGTTGAATTTAAACCCATTGACGCAAATTCGGCGCATGAAGAAATTATTTGAAATTCAATGTTCAAGAGTCATTCATGAGTAGGTACCAAAAAAGCAAAATGGTAATATTGAAATTGAAACTTAAATCGAGAAATGGAAATTTCTACCACCATGTAATGTAAATTAAAAAATCCCAAAATTTGGCTTCAGTTCCAGGTAGACTTCATTTGATATTCTGTGGCTTGAGTTATTGTTGAGTTTCTGCATGCCAACAAAACGAGATACGGCAAAACCTCGACGTTATGATTTGTATGCAGGAAATGCGGGCTTGTTTCTCGAAACATTAAATTCTTCAACTTGACAATCGAGCTGACATATAAGCCTGGATTCCACATCTGAGACCTTCATATTTCATTGTTAAAATATTCTTCGCACATGTGCTTTAACAGAAATAATCTAATCTGAAATTCCGCGCAGTCCTCATAATTTCAGAATTCAATTTAGATTGACATCTAAGACAGACAAGTGAATAACAGAAAGCATAGGAGTTATAATCAAATCATGAGTATATGAAAAAATTACCTCGCAGATGAATTCTGAGTAAAATGGAATAAAAATTGTAACGGCGGCATTACTATCTGCATCGTGAAACAACCTCAAATGAATATCTACATGAATCAAGCATGAAAGCTCAGCAGTCCGATTCAAGTGTTACACTATCGGCTACTGACACTTGCAATCGATCGAAATAGTAACCAGACTACCTACTGATACAACGTAAAATGAAAACTCACCATTAAATGACAGAGCACTCTACATTTAAAAGGGACTGTAGCAGTAAACGGAAAATGTTATTGATAAGCTACGACAACCACATGAAGGAATAGGACTACTCACCAGCAGCTTGACTGTCCTCACTGGCCCGCCTCTCCCTGGACACAAGTGGCTCCTGGAAGGTCAAGGTCAGGCTCCCCCGCGGACTGGCCCTGGCTGCCTCTAGGTCCCCGGCCACCAGGCTCCCTCGCGCACTCCTCTCCGACGGCGCAATACTTCCTCTAGGACTTCTCTGCGAGTCCGGCACGAGAGAACCTCTCGGCGTCCTATCAGGCATCGGATGATCTTTGCTCTTCATCATCTCAGGAGCTATGCTTCCCCTAGGACTGGTTCTTGGACTTGGACCGATGTCTTTCTGAGAACGAGCCGGATCTATCTGGATACTCGCAACGGAATGCCTTGGACTTCTGCCCACGTCTGGAACTAGAGAGTTGCGTCCCTGGTAGCCGGTAGCTTCGGGGACCAAACTGCGCCGTGGACTTCTAGCTGCCATGTCTGGTGTGATACTGTTCCTAGGACTCCGGTTGAAGTCTTGAGGATTGAGACTCAGGCGGGAGCCATAAGCCATGTCGACGTTCAGATTGTTACGTGAAGGCGCAAGGCTGTTTCGCATTTGCATGGCTGCTTCTGGAGTCATTGAGTTCCTGGCTGATCTCTGTTCCGGAGCGAGGGAGTGCCGCGGACTTCTGTTGTAGTTTGGGAGGTCCATGGCAGCGTCTGGAGCGAGGCTAGCGCGTGGACTCCTCTGAGGAATGGGGTCCATTTCTTCGTCTGTCTCGGCTGTTGCCAACGAGGCTCTTCTGGAAGGTTGGGCCGAGGCTCGGGGTGACCTGGTCTGCGGAGAGGTGGCCGCGCTTCTGGACGCTCTTCGCCTACGCGATGACCCGGTTCTGGGTATCATTTTGATATTACATTTTCTGCCTTCGTCTTGCTCCTATAGCTCAAATCTGAAACAAAAAAGTTAAATTGATTCTGCTGTAACTTGAGAGGTCACAAAATACCTTCGCTTAAAAATTTAGAAAGTAAACTGAAGGCTGGCTTTTTGTTTGTAAAGTTGCTTCATCTGTATTCTGAGCGTGGAATTTAGAACGAAAGTCTATAATCCAGGGGAATGGAGCAATCCTCCTTCTTTGTTTACAAATAAAGCCCGTGAATGTTAAAGCGATTACTTTAAATCTTTTGAGTTAAACTGATTTACAGGCTCACAGTGCCACGAGACTAAGGATAAAGGTGTGTTTTCGTTTTAGATGTTACATATGTACTTAGTTCTCGGTGAAAATAAAATACCCCTGTCAACACCCGTCACCGCATAGCATGTCAACATGCTGTGCGATGCCGGCTTAGAATTTGAACCACCCCGACTCTTCCCGCGGATGTCATTATGAGGCGACTAAAGGATGTCCACCGGGGGCAGGCAGCAGCGCCCCCTGCAAAACAATTTACCACCGAACTGCGATCCCCAACCCGTATACCTAGCGCGGGAACTATGGGCATTGGCCCATGAGATAAAGGGGAATAATGTGCATATCAGGGGAGGCCTGCCTCTAGCAGTGGACCATTATAGGCGGTTGAGGTTGAGGTAATGTCAACAGAAACTAAAATAATAAATAATACTGGACAATTCACACAGTATCATCTAGTCGCAGAATGTACTTAGAGTTTTGCTACATTGATAGGAAAAGGTTATTCAGAGAGCATTTCGATCCATACCTGTACCGTTGATAGGAATACTAAGTATATTTTGCATCAGTGTTCTTTTCCAGAGCTTCACAAGCAATGATATAATAAAATAACAGCGACTCGACGAGCCCTAAGTACATATCGACGTTGAAAGGTGTCCTTCAAGTATTAAGCCTTTTTGTCTCATCGCTCAATGTGAACACACCCTTATTTGATTTATCTAGGTGTCTGGTGTCTCACAAATACCTATTTATGGAAATATGCGGTTCAGATAACAATGGATTGAAATCATAACCTCCTTCGCAGTCGGGCAATAGATAAGCTGGGGTTCCAAAGGTATTTCATCGTGTTAGAGAAATGTTTTTATTGTTGGAATTGACCGAGACCAAGGGATTTTCTGTGTAATTTTCTATGAATAAGGTTTGTAGAGCTTTGATTTCATTTTTTTTGGAATATAGATTGGATTTCTATTCATATTTTTATGACCTTCGAGGAATAGGGTGACCGGGGCCGCAGAGAGACCTTGTCCGTACGATTAGACCGAAAGGCTTTTCAGTAGACTCAAGTAGATTATATAATCATCAGTTAAAGAAAATAGATAAAACCGAGCTCGTTTTAGAACGATCAAGATGATTTTTTACAAAAGTAGGTACTTACAACTTATGCAGGGTTATTGGTAATTCACTGACACTGTGTGAACGTCGGTTCTGCCCATCATCACGAACACATTTGTGAAGACGTCAGATTCTTTAATTTGATATTAGAGGCTTTATTAGAAACTAAACTTAAAAACGGCTCTGTCCTGAATTAACAGTGGGTGTGGGAGTGGGAGATCGGTCTTTAGCAATTCATTGGGTTCCGGACAAACGTGTTTATAAATTATTACCAGGATATTAATTTACAAAAAAAAAATATTAAATTAAGATTTGGCGTCTTCACGAACGTGTTCGTGATGGTGGATAGAACCTGCAGTTGACGTATTGCCAGGGAATTACTAATAACTCTGTATTTAATGCGGACTAAATGACCTCTTTTCCGTTTCGTACACATTATTATGTGATAATTTTATTCACTTTTTTAAACCATCTAGGCTCGTACTTATAAAGTGGAAAATTGATGTTCCTGATTCCTTCTCATGCAGATACTGTCTTATTTAAGTGACATAAGAGTTTGTTTTGCACTAAAACGAATCAGAAAGTTCAATTTTTATTTTCCGAGTAGACCGCCAGTCATTCAAGAATCAGGAATCAAGAACTTTTTATATCCATAAATACAGTAAATCTACACTTAGAAAAGGTCAAATTTAGTTTAGTTTGCAAGCTTTTAACGTTTACCTACTGCTAAAAATTCTTGTTCATCAATTCAAATCCAACAATTCCTTTGACCTTTAGTTATTGAAATTCGCTTTAGTAACTAGGCCCGCATCTCGTCGTTAGTAGGTCATAGTATAAGCTACGACATCTGCGAGCAAAGGACCGATCACAATCTGTCACGACGATAACGGACCTATGCACTGTTATCTGAAGCCAATAACACAGGCAGCTTTTAATAGTCACTGGGAGAAAAGTTCTGAATAACGGTGCACATTTAGAATCTGAAGATGTGTCGTAAATATTTCACGCTAGTGTAGTGTAGGTACCAATATAAGTTCAAAATTATGGCATTTTAAATAAACATGTTATTTTTGATGCTGTAGAATGCATTGAATTCATTCATTCATTTCAATTGAAATATAAAATTCTACTGAATGATACAGATGAAACACGATTCCGACAAAAAATTTAGACTTCTTTGAATTAAACCATAAACCCGACACACTTGAAAGATGTACATATTGTCCTTTGGAACAATTCTTGTTCGTCGGGTATGAGTCTGAAATTAAAGTTTTATGCTCCTCTTTTTATTGTTATAAGTTGTGTACCACAAATAACGCATCCGATTAAATAACCTGCAATGTTATTGTTGTGATTACAAGTGAAATTGAAGTTAAAATTCCATTTAAAAAAAACCTGTGCAATAGTTTGAGCTAAAACTCATTTTATTATATGCCTTCGGACATAGTTTTGTTATTGCAAAATATAAACAGATTATAAGATGTCCACAAAAATCATGCCAAACGGGATTAAGTAAATTCGACCATTCAATATTATTCTTTTCTGAAATAAAAATATTACCCTCGAGCGAGAGTTGTCATCAAGGTCAGTAAGGTAGGTTAGGTATGCAAGAAGCAAGAGGAGGTGCGTGAAAACAATACGGGTAGTATTATACCGCACTGTCAACCTTTTTACGCCCAGGAGCTGACTAGCTATTTGCGAAGGCTTTATTACAGGCAGTGAAAAATGAATAAGGTACTGGCAAGAGTGTAATTCCTTTGATTGAGCAATGAAATTAAGGCAATTGAGATTTTTCATTGCTGTTTATATCCAGGCCGCGGCTTATAAAAACAAATGAAAGCAACAGTAGCCCGAGATAAGGCATTTATCTATTAATTAGAACCTTTGGCTTAACGCTTTTATGTGAAGAAACGTGTTGGCTTGTGGAGCTTTTTGATGTTGAAGAAATACTATCTACAGTAAAGTTATACTTTTTTCAGAGCTTCTTGATGTTGAAGAAATACTATCTAAAGTTATGTTACATTTTTTTAAATTTAAAATCGTTGCCGTGAGCACGGCAGAGTATAAACCTGTTGAATCATCGGGAACCAAGTAAATTAACGCGTTGTATACCCGTAGGTGTAAATGTAATGTGTGAATGAATGTGTAACCATAGCAACTTTGATCATTTTTTTTGTTTACAAAAACAAAAAAATCGACCTTGAATTATTTTATTAGATTTACATTGTTTTTTAAGCTCAGCGAGAAATAGTAATCTCTCGGGACAAATTTTTAGAACCACCATGGGGTCATTTTCTATACAAAACCAAAATAATCATCAAATACGGTCTACAACTAACAACGACACATATAAAAAAATACAGTTGAACATAGAACTTACTCCTTATTTTGAGGTCGGTCTAATACATTGCAGCCGTGTTCTTAAGTTAAGGAAAAGCAAGCGCAGCTCGAACATTTTCCCATTACGGTAAATATGTGCGCTTCTATAAACAACTATCCAATAAGGACGTCGCACATCCGACAACTTCCGCCGGAAATTACCATCGCCATCTTATAGTGTAAGAATAGTTTGAGGCGTAAGTGTGAAGACAACGGAGGTAGGCGCAGAGATGAGGTGGTCGTTGAGGATAAATAGGTTCCTACGTGGTAGAGGGGCTTCATGATAGCCTCCCAATGCACAGCGTAGAGATTATTTAGATAAAACAATCTACGAGTCTAAAAAAGTTGTTCGATGTTGATGCTCTTTTGTTTGGTCGACGGATCTCCGTTTGTATTTGTGAGTGCGTCCAGTCCCCGATTATGATAGATATTTTATGTTAGTATATCACGTCACTATTTTATTATATAGTTTAGACAGGGTGCCACGAAAAGGGTGTACTAAGCTTAAAGAGCTTAATTCTGAACCCCCAGGGGATCAACTTGTGAAATAAATATAGTTATTTTTTCTTCCTATTCGTGTTCCTTTACATGTACTCTTGCATTATTTAATATTACCAAATATTATTGTGCTATGTTTTTTGCTTGTTTTTTCAGCAAAACCAGTGCTTTGTCATGAAATTATTACAAAAAAATAATGTAAATCCTTCGAAATTTCAAAAAAATATTAAAAAATACACGTAAACAAGCAATAATATGTAGAAAAAACCTCTTTAATTTTTTTTCATAACATGTAAAAAAATGTTCGAAATTCAAAAAAATTGTAGAACAAACGTTGACCCTCGATGTCCAGAATCTACCCCATTCGGCCTCATTCACCCTTTCCGTGACACCCAGTATTAAAATGTCAAATTATACTCGTAAAACGTCTACATTATAAATCATGTAACATCATCTGGATGCAGCTCTAGGTACGCTCTGTGCTACTTTTGCTTTGGGGGAATGTTACTCTGGTAGAAATATAAATAACAAATAATAATAATGCTGGACAGTTCACACAGCATTATCTAGCCCCAAGCTAAACAGAGCTTGTGTTATGGGTACTAGCTAACTGATAGACATAATACAATACAATACATAGATAGGTATTTTTATTATACATAGAAAACATCCAAAACACCCTGAACAAATATCTGCAGATCGTACAAACATTTATCCCACGGTCGTCAAAAAAAAGGTAAACATGTTGTTATATGGGGCTAACTAAAGCAGAAATGAATTAGAATCTTATGTTTAAAGACCACGTTAGTTGCACCTCCAATAGACAATTTTTTAAAAGTTGGAGTTGGACCTTTTTGTTTTTCCTATACTGAAAGCCTGGATTTGTGTTATGTCAGCGTGGATAATCACATAAAAAAGAAAAGACGATCGTACTAGATTTTTTCTTCCACTATCCCAACTTCTGAGTCCAATTAAAATTAAGTTAACTTTTCCCACAAGTCTCACCGGACTCCAAAACCTACTCCGTTTTTCATTGAAAAATTATTAACCATTGAAAATTTAGTAACTGCCTTTTGAATAAAAGCGATTGAAATATTTGCAAAATGCCACCGCAATTTAAACTTGATCGCTTAGGAAATAAAAGTTGTAATCGCTCGCAGATGGTTACTTTGGAATGGCTTTTATAAAACGTCAAATTACTAGGTTTATTGGTCCTTCGAAGTTGTTCTAATAGCTCGGATGGCGATGAAATGGATTGAACGACAGCTCAAACAAAATGATGATTGATGAATTACGTTAGAACGTAACTTTTCAGTAATTCCAAAAGACATCAAGATAAGTATCTAAAAGTGTTTCGAAATGTTTTCTGTCTTACCCCTTGATCGATTTGACCCCTACATTACGTACATCTAGGTAAACTGATCCATATCAATACTAGTCGTCGCGTCCCCAAGACGCTGGCTGCATTGTCCCGCTGTATGGCAATGCTGATGCGCTACGCCAGATACTCACCAGCGGGTCACGCGTCGCTTCGACCAGATGCTCAGATATTTTTTTAAAATCTCGATACCCCACGGTCTCGACTCCAAGGAGAGCAAATGTTTAGGCTCTATTGAATCCTGCACTTTGCGCCTCTTGAGATCCTCGGAAAATCGGCACCGCATGGAATAGCTTGCATAATTAGTTTTACTTATTAAATATTTATTATCTATCTTGAGGTTCAAAAGCTTAGGAGGAATTTCTCCTGTTCCCAAATAAAAATGATTTGTTTCTTATAAAACCTAGGTCCACGTTTTCAGTAATAATGTATTTTGTTTGATAAACCGCGGTACCGGTGTTTAAGGTAACTAAAACTGTATTTCATGCACCTTTTTTTTGTCTTGTCGAGGAAATTCATTCACGAATAAACTGGTCTGGGGGGGACCAGAATTATGTGGGACTCGACGCCCTGAAAAGGACGTAATACCCACTAAAACCTCTATGAAAAGATTCTTAAAATAACTAAAATATTCTTTGACTGATTTATGTTGCCATTTTTGTGTTGCTTCATCAAAATGTCTCTCAGTTTGGTGTGCCTTTCGGGATAAGTTTCAGTAGGTACCTATTTTTAAATATAAAATTCAAATATTTAAAAACTTTACTAAACTTTACTATACTGAGCTATAATTTTGTAAACAACTTACAAAATGATAGCTCAACACAAAGAGATCCCCTATCTTACTACGCTGTAATTAATTAAACATCTACATAACTATTACGTAGGTACTGTGAGGTTGTGAAAGTCAAACACCAAGATTGCTTAAAACGAGGCATTTACATGCCACGGGCGTGACAAGGCATAGTTCGAGCTTTATTATATGAGTGTTAGAGAATATTATCGGTTCTCGAGTGGCGACCGCGATGCAATGCGACACGGAGCGTGGGAACACCAACTCGATGGACCGACGACATAGTAGCGGTCGGAGGGCTTCAGTGGATGGAGGCGGCTCAGGACCGGTTTTCGTGACGTCGTCGTATGGGAACGGCCTCTGTCCAACAGTGGGCCTGTGTGGGCTGATATGATGATGATGAGTAGTATTATTATTGCTATTTAAGTTGATGCCACTGCTTCTTCTGTATTGACTACTTAGTCTGAACTGAACTTGAAGCTTTGTCTGAGAACTTAAAGTCGAACTTTTTAAACTTTCGCGATTTGTTAACATAGTTAATGACAGAAGGTACGCGATAAATACCCGATATAATCATTAACTATAACTTAAAGTCGGTTCAGGCAATAGGGAACAAACTCTTTTGTTATGAAAGCCTCTACTTACCAACAAGAACCATAGTTAAAAGTAACAGTAACTTTTAGGTATTTATTTTTATTTATTGCAATAATAAACAAACAAACGGACTTACAGCGTTACTTTTGCAATGAAGGTTATTCTGATCTTAGCTAGTTCATGCATAATTTTATTATCTTAAAGACTCTTCGAACAGTCTTCACATAATGAACCAACTTCTTAATTAAACTTTAAATTATCTCAATTAATAAGAATCATAAGATGGCAAGGGCAGCCAGATTTTTGTAACCAGATTACGTCTCAAGTCGGCAAAGTTACACAGAGTCAAGTCTTATCATTTTTGTTGGAGTTTTGTATAAAAACTTGGAAAGGTGAAATTTACACCTTTCAGCTAGGTAAAATTGCTAACTTTTGCAATAGGTACATCACTGTTAAAGGTTTTTTCAACAAAAGCTTCTCTTACTGTTTTATTAAATCCCAAGTTGTTAGGCTACATAACTATAGACAATAAGTAGGCATTTATTTAGGTAAATTGAAAATTCGGAAAGTACGAAATAAAAATAACTCCTTTCGAATTTTTGTATGAATTCAAAACATTTAAACCTTGCATCATATTATGTCGTCTATAAGGTATAGTTCATCTGCTCTTATGCCCTGTTGCCCTCTAAAGGCTGGACTCCACCAAGGCGGAGACGAGACGAGGGGAGAAGAGATGTGTTTTAAACGACCAATAGAACAAAGAAGGATCGAAGCGGAGATGTGAGCTGTGCCTCACAAGCTAGCGACGTCCAGCAGCGGAGACGAGAAGAGATGTGAGGGGCGTGCAGCGAGCGGCGCCGCTGGTGCCACACGCAGCTCAGTTCCACTCTAGCCAGCACCCATCTCCGCTTTAGCCAACACACATTTCCGTTCCAGTTTAGGCAGTACGCATCTCCGCACAGCTTCGGTGGAGACACCCTAGCTGAAAAAGTCTCTTCTCCGCTCCGCTTCAGATATCTCCCCATTGTCCGCTTTGGTGGAGTCTGGGCCTTATCCAGTCACTTATATTGAAGCTCTCTAAGTCCCGGTCCCTAAAACTAGCTACATTTCATCTCAGAAGGTACAAGAGGCCAGTATGAAATAGAATAGGTAATCAAATACCTAGCCAGTGAATAATTATCCAGCGTAAAATAAAATAGATACCTAGTTCTGTGACACTTTGTTTTGTTCTCAAGAACCCTTGTGAAGATTAATTAGTAAGTACCTAAGTAGGTACTTTGTTTCTAACGAGATCTTTCTCAGAAGCTCTCGGCGCTCGTGGCGTAGGTAAGGAGGTATACAATATACTAACTACCTACGACTAATTTTCCAAGAAACACGTGGCGCAAAATACCAGAGATATCTATAGAATTTCTGTCCTTTGTGTGTTAAAACAGCTTATTCATTGGAAATAGACATGTGGGTGTTTATTAGAACCAAATGCCTTTTAAAAATGTTATTTGACGACCTCTGTGACACAATGGGGGTAGTGTGAAATATACTAACTTTTGGATGTACTTCCAATAGTTGGGATTTTTCCCAACGTAAAGCATTAAGACACAAGGCAGGTTATATAATAAGGCTACTAAATATTAAATAAAAAAGTCGCACTAAGGGTTCCGTAAGACCTTGTGTTTTGCCAAATTATAATGATTCTAAGTAAACAGCAAGTAGATTTTGGTCCATGGCGAGAATCAAAAAAAAAGGTGCTTTCCACCTGGAACCTGGTGCGACAAGCTTTAGAAGTGAAGAATGTCCCAACCGTTGCTCTACTAATGTTATGGACGGTCCCCTTGTTTCCTGCTTAGTCCCGCTTTCCGCCTAAAATCCTACTCGGTAAGTAATTTACGAACAACGAAGTTCGTAATCTGCAAGTACAACATAACATTAGAGATTCGGACACGTGTGCCACTAGGACATTAGAAATGGGCCAGCTTAGTACACGCGAACTAATTGAAACATTAGCAATCAGGACCAGGACCGTAAATGGCAGAGATTATCTGAAGCAATCTATTTAATACGTGTTTAGTTAGAGTTGCCGTGGCCTAGTGGGGCGTATTCGGCTCGCAATCTTGAAGTTGTAGGTTAGGAATCAAATGTATGAAATCAAAGAGTGCGTTTTCAGAGAAGTTCCGCGAGAATTTAGTTTTTCTGTTTTTCTAAATCACAAGATACCGAAGCACATGGTTACAATGACCTATTCACGAAAATCGTACAAAAAGGGGAACATTACGAGTAGGTACCTCATTATATAGGAATGTAACTATTCATAATACAAAAAAAAAACAAAGATAATATTATCTGAAAGTATGTCAAAAACTTTTAAAACCGGCCCGGAAGTCGGACAGTTAAAATAATTTGCAACAATCGTTTAAAACACCAGCATCGCAACTCGCTCGCGACACGAAAACGCTTTTAAGAAAACAAACGTAAAAGGTGGGCAGAACAAAGGGTGAGCTAAATTTAAACTTATTGTGATAAACGTACCTGTCGCTTTACTTGGATCTAGAATCATAGATATTTATTGGAAACGAAGTCATGTGTGTATGTATGAAAACTCATACCTAACCTAGACATAACAGACATCAACGGGTAGGCACCAACTTGAAAGCTTCAACAACATATAACAAAGTGCCTACGTAATTTATTATTTTGACCTTTTCTAAGTGTACATTTATTGTATTTATGGAAATAAAGAGTTTTTGATTTTGATTTTTGATTTTGATTAAGCGTTGTTAGAAAAAATTCGAAACACTTGAATTCGAAAACAGACGATTATACAACTGAAATAAAGATAATAAAATACTGACAGCTAATGCTATCAAAACCAAAACTTGTTGTAAAGGAGAATAAAATTAAATCAAATCATTTGTTTGCAGACAACGGGTTACAAGTTTGTATACTTATTTTAAAATGTCCCTTGCGATGACTTACCAGCTAAACAGCTTTGGTGTGCAAAATTATATAGTACTCGTAATAACAACAAATCGACATGCAGATCGGAAAATTAATAAAAATAATGTCAAACTATTTAAACTTTTATTATTATTATCAAAAAATATTATAGAGATACATAAATTCATACCTGCTAATGCCTGCAACATGTGATAAAACACTGTTCAGAATCTTTTTTGATTATTGCAACAGTTGACCTCGATTTAATTTATTTATTTATTTAATTTGAATTGCCATCACCTTAACAACTTACAATAGAATTTATAATAAACACAGAAAGTTAATAATAGGCATTCGCTAATAGAATTATAATAAACTACCTAAGTGCAATTAAGGTAGGAGTAAAAATAAGTTGGAGTTCTCGGTTGGTCGGCTTTGGTTTAGGCAAATCTGGGCGGAACAAACCAATATATGGTTTGTTCCGCCCAGACAACCAAACTTGACAACTGGTTGTCTACGCGGAAGAAATTTTCCGCGGGGACAACCAGTTACATGGGCGGAATTTTATTTCCGTCTACACAACTGCTTGGTAACTAGTTGTCTCGACGGAAAATTTTCTTCCGCGGAGACAACCAGTTACCTGGACGGAATTTCATCTCCGTCTACACAACTGTTTGGTAACTAGTTGTCTCGATGGAAAATTATCTTCCACGGAGACCGCCAGTTACCTGGACGGAATTATGTTAGAGAACATTTTTTACTTGTTTTAGTGTCTTCTATCCAAATAGGTACCTATGTTTTTAGTTGTGCACCGCTAATTTGAAAAAAAAAAAACGAAAACCAAATTGTGACCGTTATGCGATTGACTCCATGCAAAAATAAGAGAAAAATTCATATTATAATAAAGTAGGTATACATAATCTTTATTCACAAAAAAACATGAAAAAATATAAATAAATTAGAATTTATTTACAATTGAGCTAACTGCAGACTATTGCAAACAATCTACCGGTAGCTCAAGTGATCCATGGTGTAAATACCACTTTTTATTGCGAAATTAACAATTTTTTTTATGGCAAGGTCTAATCGAAGAATTAAAAGGAGTACGCGATTTCGAATCTTATTCACAGACAAAAGGGTGCTTTCAGTATATTGATGCGGAAACTGAAAAAAGATGTGTAGATGGAAATAAAATTCCGTCCAGGTAACTGGTGGTCTCCGTGGAAGATAATTTTACATCGAGACAACTAGTTACCAAACAGTTGTGTAGATGGAGATAAAATTCCGTCCAGGTAACTGGTTGCCTCCGCGGAAGAAAATTTTCCGTCGAGACAACTAGTTACCAAGCAGTTGTGTAGACGGAAATAAAATTCCGCCCATGTAACTGGTTGTCCCCGCGGAAAATTTCTTCCGCGTAGACAACCAGTTGTCAAGTTTGGTTGTCTGGGCGGAACAAACCAAATATATAGAAAGGTACAAAAAAATAAATGAGAATTTACCTGAATGAGATCGTTGTAAAGCAGTTTTATCCTCATCTCACGGCGACCTAGAAAGAGTACCTAAATAAAAAGAATCTCTTATTCCAGTATCCAGACTGGAATAAGAGTTTCTTTTTATTTTGGTAGATCCTATTGCGAACTGAGCGTTCAATGGTATTACTGAAACTTTGGTAAGCCAAATACGAGGACAACCCAAGCCAACTTCATTTCGTCCGACTTCATGCTAGTTAGAAATAAACAGGTTAAATCAGTTTCTGACGATTTTTTTGATAAGGTACGCCTGAGACGCAGAACGTTGCCTGTTTGAATCCAGCCACGGGGCAATTTGTAGGTATAATTAAGCCGGGTGAATGTACACAGGAAGGAATTCAAAAAAATCCAGAGACATAACAGCGCTGTTTTAAATTGTCCATCCATCATTAAAAAAGTCTATCACCATTACACATTATACTTCATATAATGGAAGTATTTAAAGTAAATTAATTTATGTAAAGGTAAAGTAATTGGAAGTAAAAACCAACACTCTTTTCGCTTTTTTCTGTAAAAAAGTTACCAATTTAGCTTTATTTTAATTCTTCCGAGTTGATCTAGGCATGTATGCAAAGTTGACCTAGCTTTTTCTGTTTTATTCATAACGCGGAATACCAAACAAAATTTTCGAGAGAATGAATGCAATGGGATTTTCTGTAGCAACCGAGAACTTTTATTTCGTGAAAAACTGGCCCGCGCGAGCTGCGGTTGGCTTTGCTTCACCCAAGTTGGACCAAATAAAGTTCTTGGCAATTGCGAAAAAGCGGAAAATGTTACCTGAGGGGCGAGTCTATTTGACGTCAGCAACGAGACGTGATCGCGACGTCTCGAACAAATTCACCCCTCTGCACAAATCATAAAGTCACATGCCCACTCCGTGGAAGGTATTTGCTCTAATCTGACTTTTAGAAGTAGTTAGTTGGAGCTAATCCTTTGGCTAGATATTGTGTGAGTCTGTGATCTATTTAACATAATAATGGCTATAATAAACGAGGTAGGCACTGTAAAAATGCGGTTTCAGGTAGCTTGCATAAAATAATTCTAAAAGTTTATCCCTTAAATACAAACAATGTTTTATTGCTTTGTCACATTCCATTTATTAAATTTTCATGTCGGAATTTTGACTTTGTCAAATTGTAAGCCTGCTGAAACATCGGAAGAGTAGGTATTTTGGCGTGATAAATACCCGTGAATCTATCCTTCTAATGCCTTTATCAACAATGAAAATTACAGTCAATTAATAGAAACAAATAAGAAATAGTATTTACATTTGAAACAATTGAGCTAACTGCTGACTGTTGCAAACAATCTACAGGTAACTCAACTGATTCTTATGAATACCAGTCGGCAGCGTCCTCAAGACACTGGCTGCATTATTCCGCTGTATAGCAATGCTGATGCGCTGCGCCAGTCGGGGCTTTTGACGCAAACGCGAACGCTCAGAACGCTCAGATAATTTTTAATTATGATTAAAACCAACAAATTCAATTTGCATATCCAACTGATAATAAAAACGAACGAGATTATCTAAAATAAAAATAAAATTCGTTATGAAGTTTGTGTTTCTATTCAATGCACACATCGCATGAGAGCATAGAGCCGTAGATTCTATAACGCCACTAGCGCCCTCTATTCCGCCACTTCGACTCGCCCATTCGTAAAGAGCATCCGAACAGAAAATCGAAATCGAAGTAAAAGCATGCCAGAGTAGCTTCGTTGTAAAGAACATTGCGATGCTAGTTTTCACGGGAATGCCTTTGAAATAAAATTGGCAGGTATTTTGTTACCTACTGAAGTATTTTGTAACTTGTTTGCCAGTTTGGTTTTCTTTTTGTTTTCAGTGCTCAATAGTGTACGCAAACACAGGTGCACTCACCTCACCTCCTCACCTCAACAGCCTGTATTGGTCCATGGCTGGACACAGGCCTCCCTCTGATAAGCGCTTTATTGGCTTTTATCTCATGGGGGTAATGCCTATAATCCCCACGCTGCATGTGGGTGTGGTCTCGTAGTTCGGTGGTTGAATTGTTCTGCAGGGGCGCTGCTGTCCACCCCGATGGATATCTTATAGTCGCCTCTTACGACACTCGCGAGAAGAGTTGGGGTGGGAGGTGCACTGCTCTCTATTAACTCTTACTCTTACTATAAATAGGCTAAAGTCTAACTTATTGTGCACAATGACTCTAGATACCAAAGAGGTAGAATTTCCCAAAATCGTTTTGCAGTCTGGAAAACGAAATAGCCAAATAGACGAATTTTCCAGAATATTTTCACTGCGATATGCCTACTCACCTACGTTGTTTCAATTTGAACAATGAAAATGATCCATCAAAAGAAACTTTATCATTGATTTTGTTTCCACTGTATTTATAAAGTAGGCACAAAGGAAATTAAATAAGGGACACCAAGTTTGGCAGGACCACCCAATTTCATAAAATGGACTCCATATCATAAAATAAAGTGACAGACATTGAACATTATCGTAAAAATGTTTACGAACAACTACTGATGAACATTATAGTAAAAAAATTTAGAAGTAAAATAAGAGCTTTTTATATTATTTACTTGCAAGTTTACTTTGAGATGTGGCGCAGAAAAGTACCTAATGTTGTAACAAAATAATTCATATGAATGAATTCACTTTTTGAAGGGATTTCGTAAAATAGCGATGCTTTTCAAAAAAATTCACTAGAAAAAGACGGAGCCTATATGGTTGAAGACGGATTACCTACATCCATATTAATATTATAAATTCGAAAGTAACTCCGTCTGTCTGTTACCTTTCACGCCTAAACGGCTGAACGAATCTCTATGAAACTATTCATAGAGATTCACTTCTGCATAAAATGTAGCTTATGTCTGTGTAGAAAGACATAAGCTACATTTTCTGAAGAAGCTAGGGAAAAAAAGCATAACTATTCAATCTTCATTCACACAGACAGCCTTTTTGACATTATTTAAACTGCAGATAAAATAAACCTTACTTAAGTAAGGCTAAAGTGAAAATAGCAATCAGATGGTATTACCGTGGCAAATTAGGCAGAACACCGCGATTAAGTCAATTAGTATCGACATCGGGAATTTGAAATGTGCTAGGTTTTATCGAGTACCCACCAAGGCCATGAACCGTAATATTTTATTGACGTCGTGAATGAAATGAACGAAAGTCTTCGTTTCAGGTCTGGCCAAAATGGCGTTTTTGTCAGTATGTCCGTACTCCTCTACAGGTCGTATTTTACAACCGATCGGTATAAAACTTTGTGTACAGATTCTATGATTTTATAGAATTTTATTGTCGTCGGGATTTTTTGATTAAAGGCGTACTTCTTCCACAATAAGGCAAAAAGGCGGATTTGGAATATCTCCGCTTTAAGAGATCTGATTTTGATGATTGTACTTTTAATTGAAAGGTTATAACTTTATACTGTTCTTATAAAAATTTGGTAAAGATCTGATGAGGATTTTCGGCATGACGAGCAGAATAGCTTCGCAAAATGCAGTAATATGCAAGAGAGCATTTACAGTACAGCGCCACCTATTAGAACATCTTTGTAAATCTTCGAGAATTATATGAAATAGCGCGGCCGCATACACCGTCGTCGTCGGTTAAATAATAACAAAAACTTTGGGCTGATGGATCAACGCCATCTATTGATACTAGGTACAGAATTTTGAGCTTTGCTGAGGAACGTAACTTAGGTAGACTTTGTATGGACAATTGGTCTAATGGTTGATGTGTTTGTGCAACATTTCGTTCAAAAATTCCGACAACAATCGTATCGCAATTAGTGAAGTGATCTGTAATACCTACCTACCTTTTCAAGTGCACCTTACCTTCCTCACCTACCCTAGCCACAAACAAGATTAATAATAATAATAATAACCATTTATTTATTTTTTTGTGTTCTCTTCACACAATGAGCTCACCTTAAAAACTAGTATCGTTAGTATAAGATTGAATCCGTTCAGGAGAAACAGACGCCTATTCTTGCACGGTGGGCATTATTTCAAAGGTAGGTACCTAAGGAAATCATTTCATTAGTTTTGAGCTAGGTATCTAATTATACCTACTAAACAATTACCCTTACCTACTTACCTACCACCTAAGGTTGGTTAGTTGCCCAATGCACACCACACTAGCGTAAACCAATATTTAGGTAGGTACCTACCTACCTATCCATAGGATTTTTCTTACAACGCGTCCAAAAGTAAGAGGCACCGATAATTACATAGATATTAGGTACCTATAATACTTATGACAAGTTTAGCGCCATTAAAGGAAGGCTGGCGCCTACCTATGCTGGTGCTTATTCTGATAAGAGGGCATCCGTGATAAGATGCTTTCACACTGGCATGGCGATTTGCAAGTAGTCACCGCCTAAAAACATTGTAGGTACATATACCTAAGTACCTAAATATCCCGTTTTATATAACTTTAGTACTTAAATAATATAAGTTGCTAATATGTTGAAAAAAAAGTTAGTGCTTGCGAGGTCTACTGTTCGTAGAACTGCTAGAACATCATTGAACTACTAGAACATGTACAAGAACTTTTGAAAAGGTGTTAGTTTTACAAACTTCTCAAAGTATATTTTTCCTGTAAAATAATAGATCCATATCCACAAAAACTACATAGGTACATTTCTAGGTACATTTCAGATGGGTCGCTATGCAATCTTCGGAAATGGGGGGGGGGGGGGTAAAGTATGAACTGCTTTCTTGTTCTTCTTTCTTGTTCTGAATTGCTTTCTAGAGAGGCTTTATTTGTATCTAAACTTGAAACAGCTCTGCCCTGAATAAGCAGTTATTTTTTAACAAGGGTAATTGACAAAAAAATCAAGAATGAAGACTTGGCGTCTTCGCGACCGTGTCCGTGATGACACTTAGTGTGATTCACCAGGAACTCTGTATATACTCGCCACCTACCCAAGGCTTTGCACGCTTTTCCCCCGAATAAAATCTAGCCCATATGTTATATTAGTTATAATCACAGACAGACGGACAACGAAGTCATCCTATAATTAAGGGTTCCTTTTTTTTAATGTGCAGAGCCCCAAAAACTGCTCTGTTATCTAAATAACACTGCAAAAAATATCGAATAGTCTTGGAAGCTTAATGCACGTTTCTTGAGCTCGTAATCCCACGGATGATTTATGGCTGAAAATTTAAGCCTCAGCCGGTCCGAGTTCAAGACGACAAGTGAAATATTGCGGCGAATGCCTAGATTCGGATAAAAATCAAGCAGAAATAAAGAAGCGCCGGTTTTCTACCTGAACCTATAAAATTAAATAATGTTATTAAAGACTTGTTTCTGCCCGCAGCTTCACACGCGTTGGTTACAATAACCAAATTGGTGGTGACATGCAGCCCAGGACCAGTCCTGTTGGCCCCAGGGCCCGAATTCTGCTAACCTATCGCTTTATTGTGACTATGGTATCGTCGAATAATCGTCTATAGATGAAAGAAACTTTAGATAAGTGTGCGATTGATAAAATGGTTTCAACCTTGACACTTTTGACACGCGTACCTCCATCTGTAGTTTCTTTCATTAAAGGTTAAGTGCCAAAATATGTCATTCTGACACAGACGTTCTACAATATTAGTAAGAGTTCTGTTCAATAACTGTCGTAACATCGGTGTCTTGTTATATCCTCTGTTGCCTGATACATATCAGAATAACACAAATCGTAACGCGGTAATCCGTTTGTAGATATGCAAATGTTTTATCGCGACAGTGGGCTGCAAATTAATTTCCTTTAAACGAGCAACCAACTTCCTCGCCGGAAGGACCCCCTTCCTACAAACCAACATCATTCATTATTTCGCGGCCTGCGGCGAAAAATCGTGTTTCGTATTTAGTCTCAACTTTTTGCAAAATGATATTTGGTCTCGGGAGGATTACTTCGAAAAACGAAATACGAAGTTTTAGATGACGGATCGCACGTTCCCTACAGCGAAAATGTTCGGTACGGATCCGATGACCGATCCGTTCTCTCGATGACGATTTTGGTGAACGATATAAACCTGCGGCTGCGGCTAAAATGTTGATGATGAAATGGTAGAAATTTCTACACAACGTCATTTAGGCCTACGGCAAAGATAAACAAATAGGATATTGGTATAGTTATTATTCTGATAAGGGAACTAGGTTCCCCTTAATAAGGGGGATTTTCAAGACGAAAACTGGACTAAAAAAAAATTAATTCCAGTTTTCCCCCTACTAATCTAATCTTCAAAATTTAAATCTTCAAGGGGGAAAACTAGAATTCATTTTTTGAAGTCCAGATTTCAAGGGGGAAAACTGGAATAACCCGGTATTTTGTACATATCTTAGAAAACAAAATGAAAGCAGGTGTCTTTTATCGAATTTCGATTTGATGATAACAATTTTATATTTCTACGGACTGATGCCTGTGTTCGTTGGACCACGTTGCAGGAAATACCAAGGCCTCCTCTAATGACCGCTATAGCGTTCCATTTTCAGCTTATCGCGTCCAATTTCTGACATTTCACAGTAGGTAGTCTTTTGCTTAACATCATTCCCTGGTGGAATGATGTTAAGCAAAAGACTACCTACTGCAAAGGAATATCAGTCTTTCGTAAACCTTGCATGAAAAAACAACAAATTAAAATAAATACCGTATTCGAGTGTTTCCAACGGAACAGTTTAAGCGCGCTCGAATAAAGCTAACATTTGGCTCAGCGCTCGACAGTTTAAACATGTGCCAGTTCCGCTTACAAACACGCCGGGTTATTTATAAACAAGCCTAAGTAACGTTTAATAATTAATGGTTGCACATTTTAGGATCGGTTGACAGAGGCTCAAATATCAAAATGTCTTATTTCCTTTAGACTGTGTTTCTGTTTATAAATTCCTTAGAATTCAAATTATGTAAGACTAGAAAATAAAGTGAGCTTTGATTAAAACGTTAGCAGGTACAGAAACCTGAAAACTATAAAATATGTTTATAAGACATAGTATTACTGGTTAGCATAACGGGATGCCACAGCCCAGGGACAGGGAAGTTTGGCAAAATTGTAAATTTATATAAGTGTCCATGATCGGAATTATTAAAATGGACAACCTTCATAATGTTAGGATGGACTCAAGTTTACTCTCAACCATTGAAAGTAAATTATACATTTTTTTTTATAGATGTCTTTATTAATAATGCTACGAATGTTCGAGGTATGTATATACGCTCTACAAGCTCAATCGCGAGTTGCAAATGTTTTTACCTACTTATTTGTTTTGTTAGAAAGTTTACTTTCAAAAATTTTACACACATCTTTATGAGTCTGGACCATTACAAGGTCATCAATCTAGGTTACTTTTATTCCAAACAAAAGCGTACACATCTGCGGACTGAAGATGATAATATATAAAGTTATGTGAAATCTCAAGTTTTTTCGGTAAATCTTAAATTTGAGCTTGCAACATTTTTTCATCACTGGATTTTGCATATTTGGGTTAAATCTAGTTCGTAACAATAATGTATCTAGTTCGTAACAATAATGTATCTACTGTATTATTTTAATGGATCTTACTCTGTTTTGTGAATAAATAAACGCATATAAAATAAATAAACGTCGGTTTGGCGTTTATTTTATTTCAGCTTTGTAGATAATAAATACAGAACTATAGACACTTTAGGCAATAGCGCACTAGCGACTTGCAACGCGGCGGTTTGCAACGCGGCCAGTGACTGAACACGGGCCGCAAATGCGTCACTTGGATCTCGCTGCCCGCTGCGGCTCAGTGTGGCCGCTGGCCGCGCGCGGCCTGGTGTGCGTGCTCTGTAGCGATTTCACTATCTCGATGGCCGCCGCGACCTGGCCGCTAGTGCGCTATTGCTCTAAGGTATCTATCTCGATGGCCGTCGCGACGGCCGCTGCGGCCTAGCCGCTAGTGCGCTATTGCTCTAAGGTATCTATCTCGATGGCCGTCGCGACGGCCGCTGCGGCCTAGCCGCTAGTGCGCTATTGCTCTAAGGTATCTACCTCGATGGCCGTCGCGACGGCCGCTGCGGCCTAGCCGCTAGTGCGCTATTGCTCTAAGGTATCTACCTCGATGGCCGTCGCGACGGCCGCTGCGGCCTAGCCGCTAGTGCGCTATTGCTCTAAGGTATCTACCTCGATGGCCGTCGCGACGGCCGCTGCGGCCTAGCCGCTAGTGCGCTATTGCTCTATGTAGATTTTTTTCCAACACCTAAATAAATAATGCTGAACACACAGGATCATCTAGCCCCAGGCTACAAAGAATTTGTGTTATGGGTACTAGATGACTGATATACATAATACATTACAAGAATGATAGTCTAATTTCGGCCACGGCGGCCAGTCTCAATGGAGACGAGCCATGTGCGCAGGATATAGAAGTGCACAAGTGTGTGCGCTAACACAGGTGCATTTTCCATTCCCCGACTCAAATAACACTATGAGACGGCAGACTGACACGACCGGGGAGGAGTCAGCCGTAGGAAAATGGCCAACATTTAGAGGACGTTAAAGTCATTTACAACGGGATATTTACCATGATTTGAGTTTTTAGCTTTCCAATATATCGGCACAGTTTCATGCGCCATGATCACGGAATAACTGATAGATAGAAAGAAGAAAACAGCATAGATTTCAGACATACCAATCTACCCTCATTTGTTTGTCTTTTACTACGAACGTTACCATTACCACTATCTTTAGTGTTAATAACCATAATGGATTTTAAAGTTTTATCTAGGTAGGTACGTTAATACAAAGTGGACGGTAATTTAACGCAATTATACCACATGTGAAAAACAGGTGTAATAATTGCGTAAAAAGTAAGTAAGGTCGTGAATAGCAAAATCAATAACGTTTATTATAATGAATATCATATTAATAACTTTCACCAACAACTTCTTACCAGGTAATTAAGGTAAAAGTGCCATTAAATATTCTTTATTTCATTTTTATTTGGCAGATTTTATGAGTGGTTATTGTTTTGAGCCGCTAACTGTTTCGGAGGTCATTATTGTATAAAAGATGTCTCACTATGATAAATTTAGGTGATTTATGAGCAGTTTAACATTTGAAGGTGAATGAAACATTATGCAAAATGAATGTCACATCTTCTAGCTGGAAAAACGTGGATTTGCATAATAAACGAACCTTCGGGACGATATTAAATATATAATGAAATTTTCTTCAAAGTTAAAAATTGCTGAAAAATGCTGAGAGCCTAAAAACTTATGGACCACCGCTATTCACGTTCATTCAAAGCTAGCTACAGTCCACGGTTTTGAACACGTTATTTCTGGTTCAAAAGTTACCTAGTTAGTTATCCAGATCTATCTGACGAATATTTTAAAGCCGAAAGTTTGTAAAATGTGATTTATAATGCGAGTCAGATTCCGTGTCGATAACTTGGTAACGTATTCGTTACCAAGTCATCGACACGCCTACCCCTGCTGGACTATTCAGACTCTTGTCTGAATAGCCCAGCAGGGGTAGGTCCGGTGGTAGGGCACGTGCGGTGCTTACAACCCTTTGAGCAGCGGATAAAATACTTTGAGAAATATGTAGTCTACTCAAAAACAAAAGATTCAAGAAGTAGGAGCAGGAAAACTTCACAAAATTGATTATGACATAGCATTCCTTCGTGCGTATAAATCGGTTTCGTCCCTTGAAAGTATATGTGCATTACTTGAACCCCTTATCTCTCATGTACCCTGCGGGGGCCGACGCGTGACCGGACTATACCAAACTGAATTTGAAAACTATCTGTTTTTATCTCTATTTTTATGTCTACAGAGTCGAAAGTTTATTTTCTTAACTACCACATGTGCAGCAAAAAGGTTTCTCGTGATTTTCCTCAAACTCTAAGCTCTATTCTCTTAAACGTAGAGTTCAAGATTTGACACGCAGAGGGTCGATGTAAGAAAATTACAAACTTTTGGGTCCATCCTAGTTTTCAGAGTCTTTTAGTTAACTCATCACGATTGGGAAAACTTCTTTTATGTTTCGGCAAAACGGTGCAAATTGTTTTCTGTCGTTAGATTGTTTTATTGAAAGATTTGAATATTTTCCCCGGTCTTACGTAAGAAGGCGGCCTACGGACCTACACAAAAGACACTAAACTGAGTTTGAAAATGAATCGACTTCAAAACTTTTAAATCCATCATGGTTATTAACACTAAAGTCATTAACAACGGGATATTTACCATGATTTATTAATCATGGTAAATATCCCGTTGTTAATGACTTTAGAATCGACTTCAGTTTTGTGTATTTATCGCAATTCGTATTTTTCCCGACGAATTGCAATACATATTTTTCCCGACGTAAATACTCGTGAATATTTATAATAAAGTGTTCTAATCGTGTGAGATAAAAAACTTCAACTACTTTAGTAGCGCAGCGAGTTAAGGTTCTGTCTGAAGTGGGGATGGATTAGATTTGTTCCGGTCTGGGTGTTTTCTGTGTTTCACAAAAAATCTGCCTATAACACAAAGTCTGGTTACTACCTGTCGTCTGTTGTTTGTCTCAGTGAGGATACTTTCTGACGTCATATGATCAGTTGTGTCCAAGATGGCGGCACATGCCCATCTGAGTAACCACATGGTGGTTACGCTCAGACAGGGTTTGGCGAGCTTATAAATCATGATTTCCCTGAATTTTTGTATGCGAAGCCTAATCTTCCTATGAACCTGATGAAATAACCTACATAATAACCTAACTTTTGAGTACACTCAAATTTGCTGTCTGTGTTAAAACCCTAATGAGGCGAACTGAGGCGAACAACTGATCGGCTCAGATCGGTGGATCGCCTCACTGAGGCGACCAACGGAGGACACATGTGCCGCCATCTTGGACACAACCGATGACAGGGGTCTACATCATGCTGTGAATCGTCCAGGATTTTTGTTTTTACTGTAGTTATCTATTTTTTTCAAATGTAAAGTCCGTCCATTAATGTAAATTATCAAAAATAAATAAGAATGAACATTCCATACAGCATGGCAATGCAGCCAGCGTCTTGGGAACGCTTCCGACTGGTGTTGATATGGATCAGTTGAGCTACCTGTAGACTGTTTGCTACAGTCAGCAGTTAGCTCGATTGTTTCAATTGTAAATACTAGTATAATTTTCTTTGTGAATAAAGTTTAGAATGAACAAAATATCGTTTGCCTAATGTTAAACTCACGTACCGTACAGGTGATTTGCAAACTTTGTCTCCCTGAATTAGAAAGTTAGCCGACATTCACCAACTCGCTGACAGTTGATTAATGGCCGATGCCTTGAAGTTTGGAACAATTGAATTGGATCTCATTCTGTCGGATTGATTGTAAGAAAGATCATTTACGTTTCTGACTTTTCAGTTTTAGTTTAGCGTATATTTGAAGACTAAAAAAAAAATTCTTAATATTAAAAAATTCAGAGCTAGAAAAGTCAGAAAACGCAGTTAGTTGGTCCCAAAGAACTTTTTGATCAACCGTATAAGAAACAGGATCGACAGAATTAAGTTTTTGTGAAAAACGCCCATTTTCTCGAAATCTATAATTCTTTTTGAGAGTCTGTAATGGGGATGAAATTTTTCTAAAACGGATGGGTGGTTTCCTAAGATCATTCTCGTGTAGCTTCAACGGTTAAGGTACAGTGGCGGTCAGAAGTGGTGACCTAGATTCTAAAGACATTCGTGGTGCTTACGACCTTTTTAAAATTTATTATTATTTGGGTCCTAGGTTAAAATCCACAAAGTCATTTACACTTAATAAAAACCCTAATTTTTGTGCTTAATATTATTATCTAAGTACCCATTTCATCAGAAAACACAGCAAAAATAAATAGGTAACATAATATATTTTAACACCAATAAAAATTGTATAATAAAACAATTTATCACCTGTCATCTACTATATAAAAATAAGTCGGGTTTTCCTTCCTGACGCTATAACTCCAGAACGCACGAACCGATTTCCACGGTTTTGCATTCGTTGGAAAGGTCTCGGGCTCCGTGAGGTTTATAGCAAAAATAATACAAGGCGTGCGAAGCCGCGGGGCGCAGCTAGTCACTCATAAGTATTATATATTATTTTGCTTATCCATACTGTGTAGCATACAGTAATAACGTTGGGCTTAAATTTAGAATTTGATGAACATTTACTATTTTATATCGTAGTAACCTTCAAGCGAGTATGAACTTTAGGGTATGTCTCCAATGATGACCCCAACTGTAACTACCCCATCCAAAAATTCCACCCTGTAATATGTAGTTATTCTGTGGTCCAACTCAATCTGTCATTTAATTCAATGTGAGATTCGAAGGTTATTTTTTTTATTAGAAAGTACCCTTAAAGACAACCAACCACGACAGTATGAAAACTCTCACTACGGAATCTATCTATTTTGCGTTCATTTAACTTCGTAAAATTGGAAATGGATGTTCAATACAGTGGTGCAATTTGCAATATACTGATGAACCGGGTGTAACAAAAAGGTAAAGTGGCTACCGACAAGAAAGGGCAAAATTTTAATAATGTTTTTTGCCAAACTGCTGGTTAATTCAGAGTTATTCGTGAATATGAATAAAAAACAAAAGAAAAAAACCAATGAGCGCTGACAATAGATCGCGTGATACACTCACGAATAAATCTAAATTAACCAGTTGTATGCTTGTGTGTAGGTTTCTTTGATCGTTGATACCGTGTAGGTTCTTTAATATAAAAAATCGGAAAAAACTACTTTATATACTCTAAACCCAGCACATTTAAGGCACCATTACAGGAGACGCAAACAAATAGTTGTTATTTTCTCCAAGATAAAAAGTGTTTTGTTAGGCCCAAGCTAACCTTCAAAAGCGCTGTCGTCACGTCTCAGCGATAAATATCTCTCTCCTGCCGAGTGGCAATCTGTTATCTACACCTGGATTTGTGGGGACTGACGGCGAGAGAAGTGCTTGTGTAATTGACTTTCTACGAAGTTAGGTACTTTTCAACAGCCTATATTGGTCCACTGCTGACTGCCCATGTGCGTCTTGTTGCCTTTTATCTCATGGGGAGTAATACTTAAAATTCACAAGCTGGGCATGCGGGTTGGAAATCGCAGTTCGGTGGTATAATTGTTCTGATGGCCGCCCCCGATGGAAACCCCTTAGTCGCCTCTTACGACCCCCGCGGGCAGAGATGAGGCGGTGCAAATTCTACGTCGGCACCGCATGGCTACGAAGTAATTCGTAGGTACCATACAGGTCGAGAAATAAAGTGGCATGGAAGCATCACACGACGTTGAAGACCTGTTCTAGACAGATGCGGCCAAAGAATTTCACTTACGACAAACGGCCGTATTTGTACGTTTACAATTCAATTCTTGGTTAATTTCTCTACGTCTGGTCGACAATTCTGCCAATATCCGTAATGCCAAGCGTGAAAAACTTTCTGAGTTTGGCCACGTCTTTGGGGCAAGCCTAGTACTGCTGTTAAATCTGACATCATAAGTGACTTTTGCAATTACTCAATGTTGTAGTGCTGCAGCTATAAAATAAGAAAACCTCTTGGTAAAAGATCTTTGTACTGGAGTACCAAATGTATGGACAAGTCTGTGCTGTCGCGTTCAAAGAGATTGATGTGTCTATACTTATCGAGCTTTTCGGGAATACAAACCAACATAAACTACGTGAATAATATTATAAATCTTTCGTAGAGACTGTACAAAATAAATAAACAACTCTGCTCGGGCAATAAAGGGTGTTCAACGTGTAGGTGCGTTAATTTTAATATACGCGTATTGTCAGTGCGCCAACACCCTCTACGTGAGAAACACGTAGATAGTCGGATCTCAATGGCCCAGTTCTACGTTTACTTAGGTAGAGAACTACATAGCTATACTCTGCTCTAGAATCCAATGTATTATAAGTCAACAAAAGCATTTGTGAATGAAAAATTCACAAAATCTGTTAACAGCAACAGAAACCAACAAGGCAACAGCAAGGTTATCGCTAAAAACAACAACCCATATCTATATATTATATACTATAGCACGTAAGCCCAAACACTCAGGGTAGTTTCTAAGAAAACAAATAATATCCTAAAAATGTTTCGACTTCGACAGGACTTAATCCTGTCGAAGCAACCCGCAACCTTTCCTCAGCAAATATTAATATTGATGGAACTGATTCGAAGATATGCATAGCTAGTGATATAAAAGCCGAAGGAACGAGGGACGGGCTCTCATTCTGCTACGAGTCGTCGTGCTGTTTGGACGTTCGCTCTCTTGTGTGTTGTTGTATCGTTGTAATTGTGATGAGTACCTTATTTAAGCCTAATTATTAGATTTTGTGATTAATTAATTATCCTTGGCTGTAGTAAAATCCTTTTAGGTTACAAATTGTGTTTTTTTTTAAATTAATTGGCCTTAGAGTGCTAAAATCAGAAGTAAGGGGATAGTTCGCATTGCCTACATTTATCCTGATAATTTTAAAAAGCAATTGAGGTGTAACTTGCTCTTATAAAGTTGTGCGGGTAGTTTTTTTTTTTTTTTTTTTTTACCACGTCGTGTATCTGAGGAAGTTATTTAATTTTGGTGCATTCGGGCACCTTTATTTGTGTTTTTACAGTAAAACAAGGACATGAGGACGAGCCGGTCTCGGTCTCGTCACGGAAGACGCTCGCCTGGATTGCGGAGCGAACGATCGCGAGACAGGAGGTCTCGTGGCCGGCGATCCCGCAGTCACACTCGTGACCGATCTCCGCATCGACGACTTCGCAGCCGGCGATCACGCAGCTATTCGCGTAGCTACTCGCGTGATCGTTCGCCGTATCGTCACTCCCATGGTCGGCGGTCACGTAGCTCGTCACGTCGGCGATCGCGTAATTGGCCATGTCGTCGGCGTTCACGCAGTCTGTCACGTCAAAGCTCACACCATGGTTGGTCTGTCCGACCTTCCCGCAGTCGCCACAACAGGTACCGTTGCCGCCGTCGCCAAGATTGTGGTGATCATAGCTGTGACAAGGTACGTGCAAACCCAGTTCGCGAGGCGTCGCAAAGTGCTCGTACACCTTCCACGCCGCCGCCAGTGCCACCGCCCGTGCCACCACCAAGTAATTGTGAGTCTTTTGACACTGTTATGTCGCGATTAGAAGCATTGGGGCGTACACATCATTATTATGTGTCCAATTTTGACCCAAATATTCACAATGTAGATGCATGGTTCAGTGAGGTAGATAGGGCAAAGATTTTAAATAAATGGGACGATCGCGAATGCCTTTCTCGAATCGGAGGTTGTCTGATAGGAGACGCCAAGTCGTGGCTCAGTGAGTGGGTGTCTAACGATCGTTCGTGGACAAACTTCAAAGAGGATTTCAAACCTTTATGTTGTAAGAAAGTCGATTTGGCAGGCATTCTCTTTGAGGTTATGTCCACGAGCTCCGACAAATACCAAACGTACGCCGAGTACGCTCGCAGGTCACTACTGCGCCTACGAATAGTCCGCGGCCTTAGCGACGAGCTAGTTACGGATATCATCTTGAGAGGTATAACTGATCCCCAGGTTAAAGCCACCGCCATCAACGCTCACTTGAAACCCAATGATCTGGTTAACTACTTGTCTAGCTTTGTTAAACCAAGTAAAAGTTCTACTGCGGACACTCACACTAATCGCCAAGCGAATCAGAATAAGAATAACAACCATGGCAGATCACAGGGTTTCAAGAAGCCACATAGAGCTGATACGGGTAAATGCTACATTTGTGGTGAGACTGGGCATAAGCAGGCTGCGTGTCCTAAACGGTCGAACACAGACACTAATCAAACTCAGTCTAAACCGGGTAAAGCAGGTACAAAAAATATGACTTGCGCTTATTGCAAAAAACAGGGCCATGAAGTTAAAAATTGCTTTGCTAAACAGCGTGCGGATGCTCAGCCGCAAAAAGATAAACAAAACGTGAACTTTTGCTCTGCCTCTTTGCATAAGCGTAGTGATATCGTGGTAGGTATAATACAGGGTATTCCAATTGACATTTTAATTGACAGCGGTGCCATCGGCGTGTCCTTAATATCCTCCGCAGTTGTGAACCACTTTTCTTGTGCCAAGAAACCAGCCGACTGCCAGATCAAAGGGGTAGGTGAGTCTATAACTCAAGTGGACTCGTACGTTACACTTACCATCGAGCTGGAAGGCATTTCATTGGAGGTAGACCTTCTGGTAGTGCCAAGTAAGTGCATGAACGCGCCCATTATTGTTGGTACGGATGTGCTCAACAGAGATGGCGTTACTTACATTCGTACAAAAAATAGTCAGCGCATTGTTCGTGATCGTAGTCCACTGGTGGTGTCAGCCGTCGAGTCCTGTGCGCGTCCGACGATCAATACCGCGCTAACAGGTAATGATTTGACCAAATTACAGGAAATTTTAGCCGAATATGCCGAGCATATGATCTCGGGTACGGCGACGTCTACAGTCACTACCGGGTGCATGCGCATAAAACTTAATAGCGATGTTCCCGTCACTTACCGTCCGTACAAGATGTCTCATAGCGAGAAGTTAAAGGTACGTGATATTGTGGAGGAGTTGTTATCCAAGGGCATCATACGCGAGTCGGAGTCACCCTACTCCAGCCCCGTATTGTTAGTGAAAAAGAAGGATGGCTCCGACCGCATGTGCGTCGACTATCGCGCACTTAATAAGATTACAGTTAAGGACAGGTACCCGTTGCCATTAATTGATGATCACATCGACAGGTTAGGTAAATGTAAGTTTTTCACCACACTAGATATGGCAACGGGATTTCATCAAATCCGCCTGGATGATGAATCCGTACCTCTCACAGGATTCGTTACAAGTGAGTCACATTACGAGTACGTTAAGATGCCCTATGGTTTGGCCAATGCGCCTGTAGCTTACCAGAGGATTATAAGTACAACCCTCCGTGATTTTATTAAGTCGGGAAAAGTTTTGGTGTACATAGACGATTGTTTGATTCTTTCCAACACAGTAGACGAGGGCTTGCAGACTCTAAGGGAAGTCCTATCAACGTTGACACAAGCAGGTTTTTCAATTAACCTAAAAAAATGTTCGTTTATGTGCACTGAAATTGAATACCTAGGGCGCGTTATAGCTGATGGCGAAGTTCGGCCCTCGCTGGACAAAGTTAAAGCTCTTGTAAATTCACATCCACCGCAAAACGTTAAGCAAGTACGCCAGTTTCTAGGACTAGCAGGGTATTTTCGCAAATACATCCCGAACTACTCACTTAAGACGGCCTGCATTGCGAATTTAACACGTAAAGACGTGCAATTTAATTGGGCATCTGAGCAAGAGGTTGTTAGGCAGGACATTATAAAGAGACTAACCAGCGCGCCCGTCTTAGCCATATTTGACATAAATTTAAAAACGGAGGTACATACAGACGCGAGTAGTTTAGGTTATGGGGCGGTCTTGCTGCAGATAGATAACAATGGTTCTAAACGGGTAGTTGCCTACTACAGCCAGGTGACTAAAGCTGCTGAACCAAAGTATCACTCATATGAACTCGAGACCCTGGCTGTGGTAAAAGCCCTACGCCACTTTAGGCATTACTTGGTGGGATTAAAGTTCACTGTAGTTACAGACTGCAATGCTCTTAAAGCTACTCAAACTAAGAAGGACCTATTGCCGCGTGTGGCAAGATGGTGGATCTACTTGCAAGATTTCGATTTTACCATAACCTATAGAAAGGGCGCCATGTTGCCACATGCGGACTACCTGAGTCGAAATCCATGTAGTTCAGTAAACAACATAGAGAGACCACGTAATTGGGCTCAGATAGCGCAGGCTGGAGATGAAGAGACGCGTAATTTAATTCAGGCTTTGGAACGGGGGGAACTAGATTCTACCCAATATGTATTGCGTAACGATGTGCTGTATTATCGATACATACCTGTAGGAGAAGACCCAAGGCTACTCTGTTACATTCCGAAGGGACAACGCTTGAGTCTTCTCCGCATATTCCACGACGAACACTGTCATATCGGTATCGATAAAACACTAGATCTAATTCTAAGACATTTTTGGTTTCCGGGTGTAAGAATTTTCGTTAAAAAGTATATAGGTCACTGTATTACTTGTATCGCACACAAGAGAGTTCCTCGTGCTCCGCTTCAACCCATTTCTTCTTGGACGAAGCCCGATGTTCCGTTCGACACGCTTCATCTTGATGCGCTGGGACCTCTACCGGAATCCAAAGGCTTTAAGCATGTCATGCTGGTAGTCGATGCGTTTACCAAGTACTGTGTTCTTACGCCTATCCTGCGCCAAGACTTCAACGAATTGAAACAGGTATGTCAAAATGTGATCTCGTTGTTTGGTACACCTCGCTTGATAGTAACCGACAGAGGCCGAATGTTCGAGTCCTCGGGTTTTAAGTCATGGATGCAAGATATAGGTGTTGAGCTTCATTATATCACACCCGAAATGCATCATGCCAACGGACAAGTGGAGAGGTACGTAAGAACTGTCTTAAATATGCTTAGGATAGAGACGTCCTATAAAAAACTAGAATGGTCTGAGCAATTATGGCGGCTTCAGCTGATTCTCAACCTGACCAAACAAAGATCTACCAAAACCTCAGCTTTAAATCTCTTAGTAGGACATGAAAATGCTACACCGGCGATTCGAACGTTGGTGCGAGATGTCATTCCTGAGCCTCGCCTCTCTAACCGTGAGGCTAGGAGAGAGATTACGAGGCAGAGGGCGGCCGAACGGTTAGCTGAAAATCAGGCGGTAATGGATGCTCGTGCTAATCGGGACCGACGTCCCCCTCGTGTGTTTCAGGAAGGAGACCTGGTTTTCGTGATCAAGTATGCTCAGTCAACGGGCAAGCTTGACCATGGTATGCGCGGCCCGTATCGAGTGCTTCGAGGTCTGCCTCATGATCGATATGAGTTGAGGCTGCTGTCTGGGTCATATGGGAAGTCGACCTTTGCGGCGGCCCAGTACATGGTACCGTGGAAAGGCCAGTGGACTCCCGAGTCGTGCTCCGCCTTTTTTGAGGGTAAGGTGTTACCCGTTTGGCCCTTGAGGCAGTAGAACCAGCCCGTTGGGTGGTGTCTACAATGGCCATGGAAGCTGGTCGGCTTTGCAAACCGATCAGTCGCTGTGGGACGTACGTTCACAGTGTTTATTATTTAGCATGTTGTTTATAGTTAAGGTTATTTATGTACTGTCGCAGCTGAATATGTTGTACCTACTTCATTATGCGTTAGCGAGGTTCTGAGATCTTTTTGCTTGAAAAGTAGGTAATAAAATATTCAGCTGTGCGTGTACTAGTAGAAGTAGTACACTAAAACCCTAACAAACTAACGACTCTACTGGAACATTAAGTTGTCTAAATGCCTTTTACCGACTGTGTTGTCTTTGTTCACAGCAACGAGCGATGATGATGATGACCCAGAACAGGAACAGACCGAATGCACCGCGCTTGACCAACCTGATCGTATATCACCACACGATCAGGAACCAGGGCCTTCCATAATGTTAGACCACCAGGAGCCGGGACCTTCACGAGGCTTAGATATGCCTACGCTTGATTAAACCACGAGATCTGTCGAGACGCCAGAAGCTGTAGGAGAGGCCGTGATGGAACTGATTCGAAGATATGCATAGCTAGTGATATAAAAGCCGAAGGAACGAGGGACGGGCTCTCATTCTGCTACGAGTCGTCGTGCTGTTTGGACGTTCGCTCTCTTGTGTGTTGTTGTATCGTTGTAATTGTGATGAGTACCTTATTTAAGCCTAATTATTAGATTTTGTGATTAATTAATTATCCTTGGCTGTAGTAAAATCCTTTTAGGTTACAAATTGTGTTTTTTTTTAAATTAATTGGCCTTAGAGTGCTAAAAATATTAATTTCATTTTAATCCAGGAAAGAAGCATTATCAAATAGGTATCTCATAGTTTTAACACTGATTTAACGAAATAAATTCTTTTTCTGCCATAAAAACTATCGTAGTTGTAGGAATTCATAATGAATATAAGCGTGAATGTAACTAGTTTGTGTCATGCAGTGCGTGCGTTATGGGATGAAACGTGTTCTTACAACACATACTAGGTTCGTAGTTAACCCACTTAAATTAGTATTAGTTATAAGCTGTTTCTGCCTTTCTGTTATATGATATCTTATTGATACCTAGGTGAAGAAAGGCAAAAGCTCTCTCATTCCCGCGCGTGCAAATAAAGTGCCACTCGCAACCCGTGCGATGCATTATGAGCGAAGGCAGCATTAACGATGTTTCTAATTAAATTTAAGTCTTGCAAACACAGTTATTCAAATACGGAGAGCTGTATTGTTAAACTACTTGGAGACAGAGCAAGCGTAAATGGTTTGACATCGACTGACAAAATGATGAAGATTAGACTACACTTACAACTGATTACATTAATTTGCAAATAATGTGAACATGTCCCATGTGCGAGCATTCGGGGTTGGGTTTATTGGGAAATCTTCTCGCATACTCTCTTACAGCAGCATTATCGTTCCCGTTGCACAATCCATAGACGAAATGGATGTTGGCCACGTCCTGGCTGGAATAATGGAAATCTTCCATTTCTGTTAACTTACGTCAGCGAAAAATACAAAACTTAACAAAAATTAATCTGACAGCGCGCCCTTTTTTTTCAGTTTCAGCACGTCCTTATCTACAACAAAGCACAGAATTGTCTATGGACACGCAATTCCTCGAAACCGTGAGTCCAGTTGCTAATTAGCGGGATATTTAAACTTTCAAGGGTCAGATTCAAATCGTCATAACTTCTAAACTATCCTACTCAGGGCTAAGATGCATGACTTATTATGAAGCACACGTTCTGTACTATCGTTCAAAAACAAAAAACATGTAGCTTGACAGTTTCAATTTTATGAAAAAGCTAAAAAATTTAAAAAAATGTTGAAAAAATAACTTTTTTTGTTTTATAAATTCTCTTTTCTTCTATTACAAAATAGAAAATGCAACAATGTTATCATTGCTTTATTGCCTACATTTTTGGCAATCAAATCAGTCCTCTATCGTCTTCCTAGAACCTCTGCATGGGTAGCTATAGCTTAAACAATACAAGCACCCGTGCTTCGAGGCAAAATAAAACAAAATGGCTGCCATTTTATCAGGGAGCGAGAAAAAAAAATAGGGATAGTGATTTGTCGATAAAATTTACCGTATTTTACCCCCCCAAAGTCTCCGACACCGGTAACCAGACACATTGTATATGGGGATATAGCATTATCTATCTTGGGGCTTGATAATGCTGTGCGAATGGTCCAGCATTACTATACATACATATTATTATTATAATTATTTACCATGACTTGAGTTTCGATCAACCTAACACGTGTTATAGTTACCAGACCCGGAGTCCGGTTGACGACAGTACCGAGACGTATCCTTTTTGTATTGGTTTCCCTGTCCGCGTGATAGAGGCGCTGTACCAAATTATGGAAAAATGAGACGGCACGATCACGTCTTGATACTCGTCAACCGGACTTGTGGCTCAGATAAATGGTTCGATCAAGTACTTATCTTACCCAATAGTTCATTGTGTCGAAAGACAATGAAATTTTATAATTATTCTTTTTGCATATTCATTGTCTAAGTCCTTTGAAGATCTTAACAAGTAAAAATATATTTTTATATCTCTTTCCATTATTCGAGTAATTTTTGTAGGCCGTTCGGATATTTGCAGGAAATTCGTTGAGTGAAGTTCGGCGATTGGAACATGATTGAGGAAGCATGGGAAGTGGAAAAATACGATCAAAGCCTCTGCGTAAAGCAGAGAATAGTTCGAAAACAACAAAGGCCCGTTAAATATAATTTCCTACTCGAATGGAAACGTTTTACCGAAGCTGTCAATATTTAGGTATGTGGGAACAGCATAGTACATATACCTCGAAGAGGGTGTTTTTGTGTCACTTACACATGTGGGCCGAGTTATGGCGAGCCTTGACTCACTAGGTTTGTACAGATTGTCAAATAGATCAAACAAAATGTGGATGAACAATATAAGTAGCTAGCTATACAAGGTGGATGTTTTGGACGGGGCAGTAAGTGGAGGTACCTTACTATAAAATATCAGATTATCTAGAGGATAAAAAAGCTTGGGACGGGTTTTGCTCCAACTCGAAAAATAACAACTAACAGGCTTAAGGTTTCTTCGTCGCTTCTTTACTTTAGTCTACATATCGAAGCGACAGAAATCAAAACATATCACTTTATTTCCGTGTCAGTGCTTAGTTTTATAATTTGACCTTTTCTAAGTGTACATTTATTGTATTTATGGAAATAAAGAGTTTTTGATTTTGATTTTGATTTCTTATCCGGTGTAGCAACCGGAAAATAGACTTAGGATATTTCTCTAAACCATTTATCATTTATCTATTTCTTGGAAATTTTCATCCCCATTCACAGATAAAAAAAAATACAGATAGCAAGAAAATGAGCATTACACAAAAACATTGTTCATGCCAATCGATCCTGTTTCATATACTGATCTAAAACTTCTATCGGACAAACAGGGTGGACTGAAGTACTTAAAACGTCGGAAATCGCAAAAACTTTTCCCATTTATATTCTGTAGGTTGCTGCTTCGAAAACCTTGTGAACCTAAAATACCTAAAACAATTGTAAAATATTTTCTACGAACCAAAAAATTACTTCGATTCTGTTCGAGATCCGAGTATAGATAGAATCTACAGTTACCAACACCATAGTCTCAAACACAAATTAAACAACTGACTGGTGTGAGGCTGGTGCCAATATCTCGTTCGAAGTTGGCGAACTATCAGTTTCATTAGCTTAGCCAATAGCCTCCATTATGAATCTCTTCGGTGTTCAATGAAGTGTCGCTAATTCTACGAACTGCTAATAAAATAGAACTGCTAAATCGCTATTGCGAAACTACAAGAGTCTGCTACGAGTTACGAGAGCTACGAAGTGCTACGAGAGCTACGAAGTGCTACGAATTACTACGAATGCTATGAGATTTGCAAAAGCCACGAGGTATTCAAACAAAACGAGACGTGTTCCCATAGCAATTTTGTAAAGAATTCTAATAACTGTTTCAACTTTGGCAAGAATGGTAAAAGTTGAGTTATGCGCGTTTGGCAAAAGTTTTAATTTCATTACAAACAGTACAGTTTAGGTATTTTGTTCTTCTTTGTGGTAGAAGTTTTGGTCTTTGTCTTTTACTTTTTACATACGAAATGTAAGGCAGTCCCTTGGGAAAATAATATTTAGCCCTCATCATCACCAACAACCGACAGCCGCTGGGATAAACGTGTTTTAATTGGAGGACGCGACTATGCAAACAAAGTGTAGGACGCCTTCCAGCCAGTTGGGATAACGATCTGCGAAAGACTGCAGGAAGATGCTGGATGCGGAAAGCTGAAGACAGGGTGCTATGGCGCTCATTAGGGGAGGCCTAAGTCCAGCAGTGGACTAATATAGGCTGATGATGATGAACACCTGCCTATTCCGATCTACTGCTGAACCTAGGTATACCTTGACAAGCGCCTTAATGGCTCTTATTTAGGGGTGTTGCCATCATTATCATGTATCTAACTAAACCATTGATCGAGAATTTGGAACTATTTACAAAAAATTATACAATACTAGACGACCGCCTCGCGGTTTCACCGGCGTAGTTCCCATTCCCGTGGGAATTCCGGGATAAAATAAAGCCTATGTCACTCCCTGAAAAGTAAGCTTAATATTTATTAGTATAGATTTATGTTTCAGATTCTTGTCAGCCGAGTTTAGTGGTCATTGATTTATTTTAATTTTTTTCTTAAATTCTTTATTGCAGGCGCAAGTAAAATCATACATAAAAGTTAATAAATACTGGACATGTATAAAGGTGAGTTTAACTCTAAAAGAGTTTTCTTACAGCAAACCTATAAATATAAAGAGAATTTATGAAACGAGTGTGGATAGATAATGTGTACATAGAAGACAAAAAAACATTACACAGATAATATTCTTTTAAAAACAAACAAAACCAGCATGATACTAAAAGAAAATAAAATTCGGAAACGAAAACGATTTCTTGTAATATATTATACTTATGATACTTGTACAAAATATAAACATATAAAATAGTTTGCGAGTAAAATCAGAAAATAGACTCTCTTAGGTATGTACCTACACTGTACAGACGGTAATCTCTGTTATCACTAACATCGTGTTTTCAATGAAAATAATAATATTAACTAATCTATGAGAGTAGAGCAGCAGAGCAGCGCCGGCTGGAGCTGAGCTTGTAAATAGCCAGCGAACACAACACAATAACACGACGACTTGAAATATGTCAGACGCAACATAGATTCACGACTTGGGTTCATTTAAACATCTTTATATTTTACTGCGTACGCTTCGCTACCGACCCGGTGGACGCACAGCTTTATGCGTCAAATAAGATGAAGCTACTGGGGTCTTATAATATGTTACAAATTTAGTATTTATGGCAGTATAACGATGTGACTGACCCTGCTTTAAATATTTAAACAGAAATACGTTAGCAATAATTACGACTAAAAGTCTCCCACAAAAGTCGCGTCTGCGACCCCATTTGGACTTTACTCTGAGAGACGGAGCGTACCTAATTACGTCACAGATTGTACGAGTAGTAAACAAGGTTCGTCTTAACTTTAAAAGTAAAAACTTAATTAAAAATTTAAAAATAAAGTCGGTCTCGTTTTAGTGACAGGAATTTCGGCAAGTTTTTTACTAACATTTTGACTGGCGTAGTAACTGAATATAATACTAAACAATAAGACAATAAAAACGATTGTGTGAAATTACTGATTTCGGCTAAATGTCAAGCAAAATTTCGGTCATTTACAGAACGACGGCCAAAGCTATGAATATATTTTCAAGCTTTTCCTTTTGTTAGCTCTGAAAGACGTTTTCTCATTAGTGCGTTTGAGAATTCTAATGAGACATCTAGCTTTTTGCGGGATGCCTAACATTCTGAGAGCTGTTTTACCCTCATTTTATGTATTTTACGGAATTCTTTTTCAAAAAACTTCTTTTTAGCTTATTATTTTATAAGAATCCTCTACTTTTAATTGACATGATTTTTGGTTCAGTTTCTAGTAATAATAAATCTATTTTTAAATACTAAATTGAGGCGTTACTTTGCGAAAATCCATTCCAAATTAAAAGAATGTAAATTATAAATAAATATTTACATTCTATCAAACCAATGCTTACTCTGCTTTGTAATATTAGGAGGGATGCAAAATAATTTAAAAATTGTTATGCTAACAACTTAAGTTTTCGATACGCGTAGGTTAGTAAAGTGAGAGTGCTACATTTAAACTAAGACTCATCATCATCATCGGCCCATAAACACCCACCGCTGGGCAGGCTTCCTTTTGCATGCCAGCTTAATCGGTCTTGTGTAAGTCTCATCCACAGGCTTCCGACCAGCTGTACTACGGAATACCGGAAGTCGAAATACCGGAGAACAGTATACCGAAAGAACACGAAACCTCAAAACGAAATACCGAAAGCACATGAGGCCGCATAACGGAATATCGAAAGCACACAACACCGGAAAACTGTAGACCGGATCACTATCTCTAATGCACGCTATACCGGAAGATCATGAAATCGAAAGAACGTTTCGTTCTCCGGTATTCCGTAGTACAGTCCTTTAGACAACCACGACGATATCAAGCAACCATAAGACAATAAAAAAATTGGACCGGTACGAAGATTCAACATAGAAAACACCCTTAACAAATATCTGCAGATCGTACAAACATTAACTGACCCGAAGCGAGAATTGAACCCTCATACTCCTGCGTCGCAAATGAACCTTCGCCTGCTGCTCCACAGAGGCCTTAATCTTTTTTACTTTTTATGATAACCAAGTGACAATATAATATACAAGGAAAGGGAGTAAAATACAAGGAATATAAATGGGTCGACGTCGCTTGAGCGCGTAATTGAAATTGCAAATTGAAGAATAAACTTGACATTTAGATTATTACGTTGAGAGACGTGTTTTGCAGATAATAACGGTGCTACTTCCATTAGATAAAAGCAATAAGACATAACTTGGGATTGTGTAGGATTGTGTAGTTTAAATTGTACTGTAGGGTCAGCAATTGCAATTGGTTCGTACTTAAATCACTCCTTTTCTTCCCATGTTTTTTTAAGTACCTAGCTTCAAATAATGTAAATCAAATTTTCCGTATTGTTTAAAGTTAAAATAAATAAAAATTATAAATTCAATTGTCTTATCTTCCATTCAACTAGTCTGTGGACAGAACCTTTTCATTACGATTCGTTAGAGCGGGCAAATAAAAACCCTGTCACCGGAAATGGGAATGGAATTGTCTTGTAAAATTCTGTTTTACGATAGATACCTACACTTTGTACAATTTTCTTTTTTTTTATTATTTGTTCTTAGGTTCCATCTTCTTTGATCAGTTTTAGTAATTTTATGCAGGTAAAACATACGAACATAATTATTTACGTACATTTCTAAAAGTATCTTACATAAGAGATAGTTTTTGTAAATCCAAAACGTATTCTATCTAATTAAATCTTTCTAGGAGGATAGGTTAGACAGGCACACGTAACGTGGGACGCCCTCCTGTGCGGTGGGATGACGATCTGTAAAAGACTGCAGGTAGAGACATTATATGATTGAGTATAGATGCTGGATGCGGCAAGCTGAAGACAGGGTGCTATGGCGCTCATTAGGGGAGGACTATGGCCAGCTGTGGACTGTTAAAGGCTGATCATGATGAGGTTAGACTTGTACTATTTGCCGCTATTACAGAATCTAGCAAAAATGGATGACTTACAATAATTGTATGGAAGTAAGATAATTTTGTTTTGCTAGATTCCATCGGCAAATAGTAGGTACATACAGTTCATTTACGAATTCTTTGTAGTTGATACACAGGTATAAAAGGGATGTCCACACATAACATTAAGAGTACTGTGATCGCCATTAGACGTACAAATTTTACATAATTTAGCAACGAAATTTAAGAAATTTAATCAACACAAACCAGTTGGATAACAAAATTCTTTACACACATAAACAATTTTTAGCTGAGTACGACACTTGATAACTTTCTAACAGTATAATTAATGAGACGGACTAAACTATTGTCTTCTCCCTCCCCCTCGCGATTTGTTTAAAGCCTTGGGTCAGCTTTTAATAGGAAGTTATTACGCTAAGTCTCGCTGTTCTTCAGTAAGCCTTATTATAACCTCGTGATAATATCTGTTTCCTTTAAATAAGCCATCAAGTGGTCCTACCACAGTTACATCAGCTGGTTGTTTATATATATATATAGTATATAAGTATGTAAAAGTAATAAAAAAAGTAAAAGTAAAAGGGGAGGCCCATTGTGTGGGACGCTCCCGAGTTACAAATCAACGCCTTAGTAACTCGGGAGCGCCCCCCTCCTGACCCATCCCTTGTCCCCCGCTCGATTGCCCTGTCAAAACGCCTTCGTCGAACGACTGTATGCATATAGGTAGGTGGTAGGCTGTGGTAGTAGTCATCTAAAGGTTACAGCACATCTTTGTCATAGCTGTAGCGTCTGTACAGATACGTCAACAATTCAACCGAGTTGAGTTTGTACACCGAATAAGCAAATAGCATAGGATGTCCCGAATACCGTATTTGTCTGTATTTTCCGGAGGAGTGTTTCCTAAACATGAGCTTCGAATGGAATCAGCATATTGAGCATTGTACTGGTTTGTCTGAATAATTAAATCACTGGCTTGTGAAGTGTGAAACACTAATGCTATGAATGGCAGTCTGGTAGTGATACAAAAGTTTGGAGACCTAAACTCATCTAAGAGAAGTCGGTCGGCTTACGTATCATGTTTGATTTGAACAAAATTATATATTAATAATTTTGATTAGGTATATAATATATACCTAATCAAAATTACTAATATATAAAATTATAATTATATAAAATTATATTTATTGATTGCTTAATTTTTTTAGCAATCAATAAATATAATTTTTTAAATTTACCTGGGCGTTCAGGTAAATTTAAAAAATTATATTTATTATATATATTATAAATATAATTTTATATAATTATTATATTTGTATATAATTTTTTTAAAATTTGTTATGTACTAATTAATATATTAATTAAATATATGTTTATTTTATGCATGTTTTTTCACCTATACATAATTATACTGGCGCTTGACATGATTTTTATTAAGGTAACCCTTAGCTAGTTTTAGTTTATTACTACACTATGTTGATAATGAATAAATAAATAAATAGAATGATTTCACCAATACTCGAGCCATTCTCAAGAAATAATATTCGTAAACAACTCGCAATACAAAAATCCAATGGGTATTCTTGTTTATGCGTCTAAATATAATCGGCATTCAGAATTGCAAGAAAGAGGTAAAATCAATGCAAATTTTGAAAAAATACATCAGGAAGAAAGTGATTTTCAGGTTTAGTATAAGGGCTATGTTGTAGACTATGGCCAGAGTACAGGTGGTCTAGGGCCTACCTAGACCACCTATAAAGGTGAAAGCAGGCTCTGCGCTCATTAATCCAATACCGCTACCACACAGCACAAAAACGGCCATTCAAATGCGGGCTTAAACTCGCTATCTTAAGACACATTTTACAGTGACAAAATGGCTTCCCACAAGCTTCAAACGAGTGATCCATAAGCTGCCTGCTATGTGATGCCGTCAATATAAAATTCATATTTGAATGCACATTTTTGTTCTGTGCTGCAGCGGTGTTTTCCAGGTGTGCAATCAGTTTTTTTATTTGCAGTAGACGTCTTTTGGCTGGTATGACGATGATAATGATAATGTAATACAGTGACAGTAGATCTAAGATAGCTTTCCACTTTCCAGCAGGATAAGCAGAGCGCAGCGGGATAACTTTCCATTGAAAAGATATCTGATCCTTCTGTTGTCTACGGAAAAAGCACTTCAAAAATACGTATTTACCTAAAGAACGGATTTTATAGCATACTTACTAATGCAGTGTAGCGAATATTCAATTAAAAACATGAGTGTTATTTTAGAGTCAATTTGCGAGTAGGTACGAGGCGTTAAAACGCACGTTCCCACATCAACATAAATGTTTATTTATAGAAGTCGAATTTCAAATGTTTTTCTCTCCTTACAAAACAGAATAAAGCTATCTACGTTAATTTTATACTTTATTTCTTTCACTTTTAGGTTCATTCTATTATCATATTTTTTGTTCGGGAACGTAATGAATAATTTAGGCGTGATGAATCGAAAATCAATGAGCGCGGCTTTTTTAGGCGAAACAAACATTATCTTTGTAATTGTGTCAACAATAAATGGATCGAGTAGATCGGTCATTATTTCATTACATAGAAGACTCACAGATTGGGTAATTGCCGGTGACGCACTTCTTGTTGTACAGATGACGTAGCATAAATAAATAAATAATGCTGGACAATCCACACAGCATCATCTAGCCCCAAGCTAAGCAGAACTTGTGTTATGGGTACTAGATGGCTGATATTTATGTACATTATATAATACATTACTTATATAGATATTTTTTATTATACATAGAAACGACCAGAACACCCCAAACTAATATTTGTAGATCGTACAACATTTGTCCCAAGGCGGGAATCGAGCCCGCAACCTCCTGCGTCGCAGGCAGAATTTCGCCCGCCGCTCCACCGAATCATAATAATAGAAATAAACTAAAACTGGTATTTGCTGTGTGGTGCCAGTTTAGAATTTGCACAACCCCAACTCTTCCCGCGGGTGTCGTAAGAGGCAATTAAGGGATATACACCGGGGGCGGGCAGCAGCGCCCCCTGCAGAACAATTCTACCATCGAACTGCGATTCCCAAACCGCATGCCCATAGTGGGGATTATGGGCACTACCCCCCATGACATAAAAGCGTGGCCTGCGTCCAGCAGTGGAGCGATTGACTGTTGAGGTGAGGTGAGTATTTACAATTGAAACAATTGAGCTAACTGCAGATTGTTGCAAACAATCTACCGGTAGCTCAACTGATCTATATTAATACCAGTCGTTACGTCCCCGCTACGCTGGTTGCATTGCCCCGCTGTATGGCAATGCTGATGCGCTGCGCCAGATACTCACCAGATACTCATCATTTATTGCTTTCTACAGGTGTACAGAGGAGTTTATATTCTACATATCGATGCTTAACAGCCAAAATAGGCTAACCGCCACTATACAAACTGTACACCAGAGAGGTTTAAAGTTGAAAATTTATGAAAAAAATTCATAAAAATTCTGTTTTAGCTTCCGAAAACCTGAAAATTTTACTATTTAGCTTTTTATTATCACTCTACAAAATGGCATTATTAATTAGTTATAAATCATCCTGTTTACACCCTTTACTGTCGCTTACCTCTAAATGGTCCTGATTTTACAAACAGCCAGAATGTCTTAAGTGAAAAACTCTTACTCATTTACTTCCAGCCTAAATGATCTAACAGTTCTTTTTGTATTATTTAAGTCGAAGAAAAGCAGCATAACTAAGCTTTTATAACATAAAGTAGGGGCGATTACGGTATAACTGGTTATTGAATGTTGAAAGACGAACAGGGAATATGGTACTAAGTGCATAATTTTCGAAAAAAACGTTCGGCTTTTTTGTAATCGACATAACACTGTGTATTTCATTCTTTCAAAATATTGAAAAGTAACTCGTTACTTCATCTCAGAAAATAAAAGCTTTTTATAATAAATCAGCAGTCTTTATTTAAAATAAAATTGACACAAATTCACATTTTAACTCTCGTTTCCACAATACTACTAGTTAGTTTAGTTTTATATCGTAACTTATCAAAATCTTTGGAGATCAATTAAAGTTCTACTAATATTAAATATTAGACAGGTAGGTACTTATGTACTTAAATATTTTTTTCAATATTTCACTATAAACTATTAGTAATACAAGTCATCAAAAATACAGTCTTATAGAAATCATTCGCGTCACAATAAGTAATCAATATTTATAACAAAAAATGGCACAAATTTTCTCTGAATTACAGTTTTCACAACTCTACTACTAATTTTAAATCTTAATAGGTATATAAAAATCTTTGAAGATCAATGAAAGTCATATCCTACTAATATCAAATAACAGGTACTTGCGTAGGTACTTATAATATTATTAACATTATCTCACTAAACTATTAAGATTACAAGTAATCGAAAACACAGTCATATCGACATTATTATCATCACAATTGGTAATCAATATTTAAAGAATCAAAAAGAAGTGTCTGGTTGAAAATGCGTAAGACTTTTATAATTTACTGTATGAAGATAGTAGAAAACCACTCATTCATTATCTCCATATCAAGTTTATTTTTGAAAAGCGCAATGCTTTTCCAATGAGGTCACATGCCCGTCGTTTTTGAGCCATGACGTTCTGAAACAACAATAAGTTATTAATAATTTTAAGTACCTAACAAAGACACCAACCATAAGTCTGTATCAAGTACCTACCTACTTACTAATCCGGTATTATACCTTTTTGAATGCCATTCTATGAACTATTATTATTATTATTATTCACTATTATTGTAAACAAACCTTTTAAATTGTAGGTCAACACTTTCAAGTAGACTCCAAACTTTGCACGGCAAAATGGTTCGCGTGCACGCGTGGCGCTTGTGCCACTGTCGCCTACGCACTAAATGTTTACTGATGGTTCATAACCCCATTTGTTTTGAACATTTGAAATGGGTAACCGACGTTCTCGTTTTTTGTTGCACTAGGTAACAGACAAATGCCGTGACATGAGATTAGAGTAAGTATAAATTTTAATTTTACCTTTTTATCTAATCACCACATTCGTTTGAATATCGGGAGGTAAAAAAAGGACAAGCGACAATATGTTTGCTGAGAGTCACTAGGACAATTTATGTTAAGCTCCTCAGAGAATTTGAGCAGTGACAGGGAAAATAAGGCTAAGCGACAAATAAAGTCTCGGGAAATGCAGCCAAAACATACTAAACGACGATTATGTTTTTCTAAGAAACTGACAAAATATCCTAACCGGGATTTTATAAAAAAATACTTCCAGTTCAAACAGGCTAACGTCCAATCAAGAAATTTTTATTACATGCCAAAAAAGCGTAAGTGTCAATTCTGAGATTCAACTTTTAATATAACCACCAAAGTAAAAAAGACACTTAAATATGTGTCGTTTACGACGAAAAAATCGGGCTAAGGACCTTAATTTACAAACTGCCTAAGCGCCAAAAAGTGTTTCGTAGAGCTATGATACTTAGACAAAACGACGCAGAAAAAAAAGCCGATTCCAACCATATATATAAGTCTATTTCCCAAAAAATGGCGCTTAGCCCTTTTTGGCTGTTAGGCATCGATATTATTTAAGTATCATAGACCCCGCCAGGTACACAGTATGTATGGAGAGAGAGGAGGACGTCATTGTTAACAGGTTAGGTATATTTTACTCGTTTGCATACTTCTTATTTTTCGTTAAAATATTCGTCAATCATGTATTATGCTTTTGTGATTAATAAAAGCTATATTTGTGTTATAAAATTTCTGTCGAATTTCTTATTTTTCATTTCTCTTTTGGTCGCATCGGTTTAACCTGGCATGGCCGTGAATGGGTTCAGAACAAATTATTTTTCGTCCACGGTGCATTCGCACGCGTATCTTTTCCTTTGTCAAATTTCATTTCATCTGGTACCCATAACACAAGCTCTGCTTAACTTGGGGCTAGATGTTGCTGTGTGGATTGTCCAGCATTATTTATTTATTTATTTAGATCTGTCGAGTCGCTTAGGCGTAGTAACAAACAGACAGAAACAATTAATTTCACATAGGTATATTTTCAGTTTCATTCATTTATTTCACATGGACACATTACATTGCACTTAGGCAAGTCTAAAAAATAAATTAAAACAATAGGTAGGTGTACAAGGGACAAAACTGGACTCATAAAAAAATGAATTCCAGGTTTCCCCCTTAAGGGGGATTTGTCAAGGGGGAAAACTGGAATAACCCTACAATTGTACGTAGAATCAAGAAAAAGTTGACTCATGCGATGTGATTTGAGAGATAACCCTCCATGTGATAGCGTTTTATATGTTTGCTCAAATATAATATTATGTTAAGATATACATAATATTAATTTTACTAAACTTACATATGTATAAGCATGGGACCAAGTAACGATATAAAGCTATGGTCCAAAATTAAATTGAACGGTATTTCGTGAAATTTCAAAATTTCTGCTTCTTTGGAAATCCTGAAGATGAATGTCATAATTTAAATAATACTGATAGATTCAAACTAAGTCCCAAAATCATAAAATGGCCCCCGACTCATATCAAAGCTAATTTGGAACTATTCCCAGAACTGAGATGGATGTCCGCAAATTGAGATCGAAATTGAAGGCTCACTCAGATTGCGTTCCATCCGTCCTCGGAATATTTCAGCCGGATCAAGCGCCATTTCAAATATAGCTTTTGAAGCCTAGTGGGTGGAGACAAGGGAAGCGGGTTGGTGTAGGTACGAATCCCGCCGCGATGGGAAACAGACAGCAAATGTTATGAGCACATAGGTAAGTACTTATAACTATACTAGTTTATGCCCGCGGCTTCGCACGCGTTGTTTCTATGTTTAACGTTTATTGGTGATTTCTATCCCATGGGAACTGATTTATGGGATAAAAAGTAGCCTATGTTTGATTCCAGGGTTAGACTTACCATTACGCAAAATTTCAGCCTGATCCGTTCAGTAGTTTTGGCGTGAAGAGGTAACAAACATCCATCCATCCATCCATCCAAACTTTCGCAATTATAATATTAGTGTGATCGTCATAAAATATCCTACTTCCTAACCTACTTCCTACTAATATTACAAAGCCGAAAGTTTGTGAAATCTGAATTTTTGTTACCTAGGATCTCCAAAACTACTGAACAGATCAAGATGAAATTTTGCACGCTTAGAACAAAGCCTAACTTAGATAATAGGCTATTTATTATACCGAAAATACGCGTGTGAAGCCGCGGTCAGAAGCTAGTTATAAATGCGAAAGTTTATGTGAATGTTTGTTACCATGTCCCCGTAACTACTTAACCGATTTAGGTAAAATTCGTCGTCTAGATAGATAGTTTAGGTAATAACACATAGGCTAATCTAATTTTCTAAAATTAACCTCTGAGGGGGTTGAAAAGGGTGTTAAAGTTTCTATCGAAAATTATTATTGATATCGATTCGAAACACTCAAAACTCGGTTTACATAAACTATAACGTAAATAATGGATCGCGTATTAATTATTTTTACAAAACTACCCTTAGGGTGTGTGCAATCAATTTCTAAAATTTCCACACGGGCGAAGCTGCGGGGCGCAGCTAGTAAGTAAATAAAGTAACTGTTCTGTGAAATGGAGTGTTGGATGACCTCCCACTTGATGGACCAACGTCATTGCAGCGCGAATTCGGTCGATGGAGTAGGCTCCAGGATCGCTGTCGGTGGGTCGTGTGGGAGAACTCTAGGCAGCATTGGACCAATGTGGACAGATAAATAAATAAATAAATAAATAAATAATGCTGGACAATTCACACAGCATTATCTAGCCCCAAGGTAAGCAGAGCTTGTGTTATGGGTACTAGATAACTGATAAAATGATTAAATTATAGATGTAGGCTGATAAAATTTTGTGTATTAAATGTTTGAGTTACAGATATCTGAAGAGACGTAATCTAAATATTTATCTTATAATAAAACAAAATTTACAAAAACATCCAACCGGAATAAGCATGAGGAATCAAACCCAAGCCTCCTGAGCCAGCCGAGCCGATCTTAATAGCTTTATGGTAATCCCCCGCGAATACGAAACCCAGATAAATTCCAGATCAAACGATATATCCGAGAAGTACCTACTCTACTTCCATTTCATCAAAGTAAGTTGATATCAATATAACTTCCCTAAAGGTATAGTACAGACTAAAGCATTTACATGTAACAGAACACCGAGCATTCGCTGTTTTTAGAAACTTAAAATAAATATAGTGGCTAGTTTCGGCCAGCGGCTTCGCACGCGTTGTTTTATGGAAAGGTTTATTATCTTTTCTATCCCATGGGAACTAATTTTTGGAATAAAAAGTATATACCTACCTATGTTCAATTCCAGTTCTAGATCCTATCTGTTTTGCTAAATTCCATCCAAAGAGTGCCTGGAAGAGATCGCTCATATAAGGCCGCCCATTGTACAACCTAATCTGTGTTTGTCTTTTCCTGTCCTGTTTCTGTTTTATTTGGTGTGCAATAAAGAGTATTTGTATTGTATTGTTGAAGGGAATTCTTATTCCATTGAGAACCCTGAAGAAGCTATGTTTTCTGGACAATAATTCCCTACGTGACCGGTCAGAAGCGTCCGTGTGCTCCCATTTTATTGCGGGCAAGAGCCTTTTACAGTGTCCGATCGAATAACATGGTTCGTTACGACTTACTTTGATGGATTTTTCCTTTGTGTAAGTTTTACAATACAAATATTTATTAAGTAAACTTATATTAATTTACATAGCATGGGTTTGGAACCCTCTTTTAAGTATAGAGATACCTGTGTTAGAGGGTTCCGCTCTTCCGTAATATACCTTCCGTTATATTGGAAGTTGGTGTGGTTTTATCTTCTACAATAGGCTAGTTTCAAAATTCTAATTAGGGCGTCAGTTAGATTATCAGAAGGTATTTGACACGTATTTTTTCTTTTGTCGATTAAACAAAAATGATGAAAATATAGGCAGTTAAAGTTCCGCGTGACGACACACCTTGTGACATTTTTTTAGCAAGGTGTGACGTCATTAGCACACCCCAAACTTTGACGCGCTTTATTTTTTTTTTTTTTTTTTATTGACAAAAGAAAAAAGATGTGCCCAATAACTTCTGACAATCTAACTGGCGGACTAAAAGAATACTACTTTTTTTACCCAGGACACTACCCTATAAAGTTGTGTATGAGCTTGAAGTTGGAGGGTAAGGGACTTAGCAATTTAATATTGTGCAAGAATTACATTTTGCTGAATCTTATCAGAGAAGTTTAGCGCGGAACTGTTAATAAATATTTTTTATCCCAATATTGATACCTACATGATGTTTTGTTCGCAAATAAGGGTGTGTCAAGTGCGTTTTGGTGGGCAGCGGAGCAGGTTTCGGATAACTTTAAATTAAACGTTTAGTGCACCCGAATTCTATTGGAATGCTTTAAATATAGGTAAGTTCAAAACACGCTTCTTTCAAAAATCCGGCTTTCAAAATCGTAATATTATTTTCATGCTATGATTGATTGCGGATGGTATTCAAAACATTTGCAGGCGGCCTGTTGCAGCCCCAGAGCAGCATTATTTGGAACATTTTGTACAGGACATGAAACAAAATAATTTTGAAAACGATGTCAAAGTTTAGCACTGTGTCAAATTGTTAATATCACTATATTGCCATGTTTATTCTAATTTTCAGAATTAGACTTTATCGTAGTTGTACCACAGATATTATAATAGGTTGGTAGACAGATATTATAAAGATATTATACTAGGTTGTAATCAAAAATTCTTTATTTCCGTACATACAGTTATGTCCGGAAATAAAGAATTATTGATTTTATTTGTGTTTCTCGTAAGCTTTTGTTTTTCGCGTACCGCAGGAAGTGGCTAGCTCTTGCGCAGTGACTAATAATAAGTAGGTACAAAACATCAGGTGAACCATCTCAATTTCGTGTTCAATTTATAGTTCAAGTCAAACACAAAAGATCAAGTGGGCTATCTGCTTCCAAGTCCAAGCTGAGCTTTATCTACCTACAACATTGAAAATGAAGTAGCAAGGTGGAGATAATCCATTCTAAAAGGTCGGGTAGTGTAAAACCCTCTACAAGGTAGACATATCCCATATCATCGAACCTCACCACGTGTCGCTCAAGTCTCTTGTCGGGCAAATCTGACAGCGGACATATTGCATTGTAGACGTGAACCTTTTGAATCACCACTGACAGTAGGACAAGGCAGATACTGTCGAGGATTCTTGACATTAGCTTAGTGCTTTATCGTATATTATATTATATTATATTATATTATATTAAGTATAGTTTTAGTAAGAGCACAGCGAACTGCGATTGCTAATTGCGGCGAGCTCGCTGCGTGCCCGCGGCGTCGTCGCGGCGTCGTAGCGGCGTCGTCGCGGCGTGCTTGCTGCGCACTCAAAATCAGGTGGTCAGGCTCTTAAAACGATTGGAGTAAAGAAAATATGACTTTACTAGCTTCTGGCCGCGGCTTCGCACGCGTTGTTTCTATGGAAACGTTTTAAGGTTATTTCTATCCCATGGGAACTGATTTATGTGATAAAAAGTAGCCTATGTTTGCTTCCAGTGTTAGACTTATCTTTATGCCAAATTTCAGCCTGATCCGTTCAGTAGTTTTGGCGTGAAGAGGTAACAAACATCCATCCATCCATCCATCCAAACTTTCGCATTTATGATATTAGTGTGATTTCCTAGTATTATTTGGTTTTAAAAATGAGGTAGGTATTACTTGTATAAATGTATGGCATAGTATAAAATACATTGTATGGAATTATATTATACATCGACCATTTTCAAAAAATGAATTATATGTCTAGTAATAAAATGTATTTACACCAAAAACACTTTTGGATGTTTGACCCTGAAACACACACACACAGCACAGTGAGTTTTGTCGGAAACTGCACCTTTTTCTAACTCAAAGATACTCAAAGGTTGTTCGGTACCGTATTTTAATACAGAACTTGGTAGAGTCGCAACTGAAACATGATTATTTCCACATCCCAAAAGATTTCGTGTTATTTGCGAGAGTCGTTTGATGTACAAGTTGAACCAAACAAAATTAAAGAAAATGAATTCTGAGAGAAACATAATTTGATGCGGCCGACGACGTTATCAAAATTGGATCGAAAATTGAAGAAAGAAGTTTTAATCACTCTTGTTGACAGTTTGATGTTGGTGATTAATTTTGACTAGGCTTCGTTGGTGAATTTGCTCGTTTGGTGACTAGATTAGAAGGTAAGTTTGTAAGTAAAAAGCCTTGTGCTGCCAGCATTCTGGGTACTCTGTCGACGGCCACTGACGACTCTCTGGTGACGGCTTAGATTTTTATTAAATACTCGCTTCCGCCCGCGGCTTGTCTATCCCATGGGAACTGATTTATGGGATAAAAAGATTGTATGCAAAATTTCAGCCTGATCCGTTCAGTAGTTTAATTAGTTAGTAGATATCCATCCATCTAGCCATCCAAACTTTCGCATTTATAATATTAGTGTGATACAAGGGATACTTTTTATAGTGTGATACTTTTTATCCCATAAATCAGTTCCCATGGGATAGAAATAACCTCAAAACGTTTCCATAGAAACAACGCGTGCGAAGCCGCGGGCAGAAGCTAGTTAATTTGATAAACTGACAGCAGCACTGGCGTTTTGTTCCGATTAATAAATGAAATAATACATTAATAATACAGCGGGGCAATGCAGCCAGCGGCTTGGGGACGCTTCCGACTGGTATTGATATGGATCAGTTGAGCTACCTGTGGATTGTTTGCAACAGTCTGCAGTTAGCTCAATCGTTTCAATCGTGAATGTCTAGTTCTGATTTGTATATATCATTTGATTGTTATTTTCTTTGTTAATCGTAAATATAATGAAAAATGAAAACCAAACATTAAATTATAAACATTGTACACAGACAAAGTAAGCTGAGATAAAAGATATCCTGACTTTTTTTTTTGTGAAACCTCCACTCTAGTCGCGGCCACTAAACGCGACCACTAGTGGCTCAGTCAAGCCACTAGACGCAGCCACTAATCGCAGCCTCTAGTGGCTTAGTGGCGGCACCAGTCGCCGCCACTTAGCCGCTACTTTTGGCTGAATTCAGTTCATTTCCGTCGAGAGCTTGCAAGGGTCGCTCTTCTATATCAGCGATAATAGCACGTACATCGAAATCCGCTGACGACATCGTGACGAGCGTTCGGTTGCGTGCTTGCAGCAAGACTGACGTGTGTTGGTCCCCATCAACCTTGCCCCGGCGCCCCCACGTCCCCACGTAGGCGCCGCGAAACGCCGGCTACTGTGGCAACAACAAAACGGAGCGACAAAACGCGGCCACAAGTAGCGAGCTCGGGCGACTCCCGCACCTTGTGGCTCGAGCGCGGCCACTCGAACGTTCGGGTTGCGCCGATACGATACAAAATTTATTTAAAATCTCGTCCGCAGCTTGTGGTCGCGTCTAGTGGCCGCGACTAGTGGCTCAATGTGCGAAAACTCCAGGCTGCGTATGTTTAGGTACTCCTAGGCGGCGTTAAATTACGTTCACGAGCAGATCAATAAGGTGTCAAATAATTAAAGTGTTACACTTTAATTATTTGAAACCTTTTTGCACTAAGGTAAGGGCTTAATGCCGAGGCATTTAAGGTTCACCTGAGAAAGTAAACATCTTTAAATAGGTGGAGCGCGGCACTCCCCGGGCCCGATACAGCGATCGACCGCGCCTTCGTTACCTCGATGCATGCTCGGAAGCGGTTTACTTATCGGGGTTGGTGCAAAGTACCTACACTACACGTTCCTCTATGCTGAGCTGAGAGTGGTTGGACCCTACATGTGTTTCATGAATTGTAGGGAATCGTATGATAGGTGTCGAAGTTTCTAGAACAGAACTAAATATGAATGTAACACTCGGGTCAAACTCCCGAGGGTTTAAAGAGTGTTATTAATATTTAAGTACTATGTAATTCTTTTTAAATAAACAAAAATAACTATGGCCCGTAAAGCTTGCTGGTCATCGATCTATGCTGAAGTAATGCTTATCGATGGCATAAACGTCACTCAAGCAGAGATCTGTGACTGAGCAAGCTATCATAGTACGGGCCATAGTTCTAATCTAGAAACTTCGACACCTATTTTAAACAATTCCATACAATTTATGAAACACGTGGTCCAACATGTAGGGAGAGCAACCTTATTCAGTCCCAGACCAAATATTGAACGTCGTTTGTTTTGGATGGTCCGCCGCGCCATCGGATTATGGGAGGGAGGGAATAGAGAGTGCACCAGGGCCGCGATCACGGTGTAGTAAGTGTAGTTACCTATTGGCATTCTGGCTCAAACGTTGGCTGTTGAAACGTTGGGTGCGCGTACACAGGCCGGCATCGGACAATCCACTGACAAGTGCGTCCACTGATCGGTAATCCAAATGATGTCCTCGATCATTTAATCGTAATTTGATTGTTTTGAAATAACTAAAAATTTCGGAAATCGAAATTGTCTATTTATACTGTTTTTTTTTAGTTTTGCGGAACAATTTTTTTTTTTTTATTTATCAGTCTGATGTGTCCCACTGCAGGGCAATGGCTTAACAAATATTATACCTACTTATCTTTCGGAAATATTTTTTATGGGACCATCTTGGGATCATTCTTTATTCTACCTCTATACTATATTTATTGCGAAAGAATCATTAAAATAAGTCTATAGTGGGCATAGAAATCGACGAACATACATAATAATAAATAAAAACATACAACCGAACAAAAGTAGGACTCTTCCTTTTTTGAAAGCCGGTTAAACATGCGTTTGAAAGGTTCACAACACATTGCATTGGTCATTCAAAACACCATTTACCAGATACAATAAATTGTTTTTTTATACTCACATATAGATACATTTATTGGCCGTAGGACCACGAGACACACTTGGTAACGTCATTTACTTTTAAATTAATATAGACATTTAATAAGACAAAATACAATAATCAAAACAACACGTAACAAAGACAATTAATACCTACCTACCTGTATCTGCTGTAAATGGGCTTTGTCAATAATCAAGTAAGACAGAAAAATTATAAAATTAATTACTAAAGGGCGTTGCGTTTGAAAATATACGTAAATCGTAAAAGCAAAATTCGTATCATGTTTGTATGATTTCCTACACAAAAAACCTCTACAAATCAAATCGCGTGATTACAACAGAAAAGACTTTCAAGACTTCATGAAAAGACTTATTTAGTTGACCCTCAGTCCTAAAACACACCCAGCCTCACAAACCCCGAACTCAATGCCACGTAATAACAAAGCGTCGTCGTTTCCAACACGCCAAATCCTAATCTATCCCAACATGCTCCAGCCGACACAATTGAATATCTCCGCCGCCCAGCGTCGCAGAATAACACGAATTACACTCTTGTCAGTCTTTCACTCAACTGAGTGTATGTTTTACAAGCAAAACGTCCACAGTTATAAAATTACTATGTTACTGCGTTTACATAACTAAATGAAAGGTCATTAAACTATGTAAACGCAGTAAGGGCAAGGGCCAGACGTTCGCAGTTCATCCTGGTAACTGGAACAAAACTTTCTTAATTGCATTTAGTAGAGTGGTCGTGTTTACTCTGGGATTCTGATGGGAATAAGTCGATAACCTATCCTCGCGAGATCGTAAACTTTTCTTACGGATTTCAGCGGGTTGACTACGAACCTTATTTGAGTTGGAAGAACACTAACGTTTCATCCCTTTACGAGGGACTTCTTCATGGTGAGTACGGTTCGAGTCACAATTGTTCCGCCACCAGCAAATCGTACACTTTGATCACGAAATCGTATTCTTCTCGTCTGTCATTGTAATCGCTTCTGACGATATCGTGCATGGTGGTTAGCAACAGACAGGGTTTGGCGAACTTATAAATCATTATTTCACTGAATTTTTGTATTTGAAGCCTAATCTTCTTATAAACATGATGAAATAACCATTTCCTATGAACCTGATGAAATAACCTACTTAATAACCTAACTTTTGAGTACACTCAAATTTGTGTCAGGTTAAAAACCACAATGTGGCGAACTTAAGGCGATCAACTGATCGGCTCAGATCGGTGGCTCGCCTCACTGAGGCGACCAACTGACGTCACATGTGCCGCCATCTTGGACACAACCGATGACAGGTTAAGAATATGATGCAGGTGCTCACGATATCATAAGCATTGCTCACGCATTGTATGGAATAGAACATAGCAGTCAGGACATAACAGGGGTCTATCTGATCTGGGGGATTCAGGCTCTGCAATGGGCCTCCGTTATGACCTCCTGTTTAGCAGTTAGCCTGGAAGCCGTGTCTCCATGAGAAGTCGATAGCAGTATGGAGCCGGGTGTAGATACTTTTAGTTCCGTATGTACCTAGGGGATGAATTGTTGGTGTTGATGGCTGATAAACATATTAAAACACATTACATATATAATTACAGAGATATTTTTTTGCGCAATAAACAGAAACACGGAAGAGGAAAAGGAAAATATAAAAAAATTGTACCTACAATAAGCGGAAATCTAGTTTTTTGTTTTACAAGTCCTCGACGCAAACATGGCGTTGTTAAAATTTAACGTATTTGTTTGTGTATCTAGCCTGTGGCATTGAGCTTCGAAACTGATTTACTGGTTTTTATTTCGATTGTTTTTTAGTCTTCAGCCAATAAGCGGCGAAAATACTATGAATGCTACACTTTCGAATGTCGTATCAATCGACTAGATAGAACCCCGATTATGTTCTTTGACATACTCTGGGATTTATCTGGATATAACTACCTACTGCCTGAATCCGGTCCTCTGCTGTTTCTAAATGGAAATGTAATCGCGCGAGTTCAGGCGTCTCTGCAAAATGGTGTTATTACAGCCCCCCCGGCGCCATCCTACTGCACACCTGCACCTTGATACATCCAGATGATAAATAAAGGTTGGTATTTCGTGAGTTTATTTACTGACAAAGTATATAAATGTACCTTACCTAAAGGTAAATAATGAAGACCTGGCGCGATCTTCTTCTGTTTTTTGTATTCTGGAAGACTTCTAATGAAAGTCAAATCAAGTATTACAGAAGAAGATCAGAAACAATCGCGGCAGCTTTTCAAAAATTACCTATACTATTAATTCATTCTCTGTCGCTTATCCGCACCAAGAACACTGCATCCTACGTGGGCAATATTGACGCGATCGCGAAGCGGCAACGCCTACATTTTTTCAATTTAAAATTTGCAAAAATATTCGAGATCGCGTCGAGTTCGCTCACGTTGGATGCGGCCTAAAAACAAACCTGAGCATAGTATTATAATATCTGTGCCTGAGCCATAGTACGAGAACCTCGTAACTTAGTAGTACTTCTGCTGCTGATAAGAATGTAGAGATAAACCATTCTAAAAATACACGCCGAAATGCACGCTCCCTTCACTAAACAGCGTTAATTTTTAGAATGGTTTATCTCTACATAATTTTTCAACCTAAACCTCTATGTTCAGATTAGTAACGTATTTCTTCTAACACGAGGCGTGGAAAGCCAGCCCCCTGAGGAGGCTCGTATTTGAAATGTAATCTGAGAGTAACTCTCAGAGAGAGCACTCGAGACGCCGAGCGCAGCGGCCCGTGGGACCGAGGTAACTCGACTACTCCAACTGTGCAACCACTTCTACGGGATCAGATGGAATCACGAGGGGCTATAGTTTACTGTGGTCCTCGCGCGATATCTCCTGCGGTGTGTGAGCGTTGAGAGGTGGGCGTAAAAAATACGGGCAGCCTGAGTAAACCGAATGTATTCAAAGTAAGTTTATGAACCTATAGCTTCGAGCTTGTGCAACCAGTTTTGATAGAATCACGAGAATGTTTAATATTTAATTGAAATCTACTATACTTTTTTTTCCTTGCTAAAAGTGGAGTTTTAAAGCTTTGTATCACTATTAGGGCATCTAAATGGAAACTCTTAGTACAGAAAAATCTAATCCAAAGCGAAATTCTGTTTTTTATAGCTATGATAAAGTAATGAAAACGTTGGGAGATATAATTACTCACAGTAATTCTTCAAAGTCTTGCGGCAAAAAGTAATATCCTGAGTAGATTCTTGAAAAATATATTGTTTTATGAAATTTCAATGTTCACAGAGAGCTACTTTTGTAACTTTTCAACGAAGTCGGTAAACTCTGTTGAAAGTTTCTAAAGTGGCTTTAGACGGCGTGGAACAAAGCTCTACGTTGAAAGAAAGCTCAAAAATTGAAGAATATCGTTAAGTTCTCAAAAAACTATCTCGTCCTAGACTCCGTCCGTACTCACACGCCAGTCCAAAACTAATGGTAGCACTACATTGACACCACGGATTGTTCACAACAACAGCATTGTAATATTTGACATGTTTTCTGTGAATAAACAATTCTACTCTATAGAATGCAACCTCATTATCTGCGGTTGAACATGCTACCACTAGACCAACGAAGCAGTCATAGTGATACAATAAAATCGCGAGAATTCGCCTGTTCTCGGTGAATCTGCAATACAAGTCAGTATCGATCATCACATTCATCACTTATCTAGGCCGGTATATTGCGGCAATAGGAACTTTCCAGGGAATAGATGTGCTTTGTTTTGTGTGTTTATGAGGATCGAACCCTTTGTGCTTTGAGACGATGCATAAATGTGTCAATCGATGGGATTCTCTTTTATGGTACGGTGTGGGAAGCGGACGTTTTTCTTACTTTTCTGTCATATTTACCTACTGAGTGGCAAGTATGAATTTGCAGTAGGTACTAGTAGGTACCAAAACGGAAAAAAAATATCGATTACGTGCTAATTTAGGTATCTTTTATAAAAAAAAAATATTTTGTTCTGGTGGCTCTCGCAACAAAACGCGATCTGTCATTATGTCAAGATTTCGCAGGGTATAAAATAACCCCTCCAAAAATAACATAGGTATACTTGAAAACGAGAAATACATTTTCCGACATAAAAAAATTATAATTGATTAAATATTTACCAGACTTACATATTAGTAACCATAGTAAAACAGCGGGGTCACCGGCCACCGGGGTCACTGTGACCCCGCAGCACTTGACCCCGTTCTGGGCATCGTTTATTCATTATTGCGGGTATCTCTCTACCTTGTCGTAAGGTATCAATTTATTTGACAGGCTTGCTTGAAATATTCATAAACAAAATTATTCCGGGAAAATGTAAGAGCACGAAATGAAATGGCCAGAAATAAACATAAAACTGAACGTTATAAACTAAGATGACAGAATTAATTGGTACCGTGGAAGAGTATGTTCCGTCCACGCATTTATTTTCTTTGACTTTTTTGTTATATTTCACACCACACAAAAGGCTTTGTCGCTGAGAAACCACATCGCTTTTTAAAGGGCAATGTATACGCTTTTATAACAAACCTTCAAATGAGTTGCAAAAATTGTCAATAAAAAAATATTGTGCGTGAAGTCCCTCCGCGCGGAAGAAGTGAAACTTCGTAATGTGGAAATGAAAATAGGAAGAGAACCCCTCCCCAGGAGCGTTGAACGTTTAACGCAACAGTGCTTTTCATACCCCCTCCATGGTAGCGTTAAACGTTTAACGCAACCTTGTTGGAAGTCGCATAAGAAGTTTCACTTCAATAAATTCAAACAAATTGTCAAACATATCCTTTGTAAAAAGGCTTACTACCGAATATGACGTCTCCAAGAGTCCTGTAAGGTCTAAAGGAAATAAAAGAACTTTGAAATACGATGATATTAGATGATATTTGAGGATGGGGAACAGGGTTCCCGGTGTCGGCCGTCCACTCGACTTAGCAGGCCACTAACTACCCCTGTTTACGAGGTATTCCCATTTAGGCACCCATTTTTAGGGCACCACATTTACGGCACCTATTTTATTCCCAGGTTAGGGCACCCACAAAAAAGTAGTGTCTAGTGTTGGGCTTTTGATATAACTAACTTTTGCAATTAGATCTTGATATAAGATAAGCATACATAGTTTTAGAACTACGTACTACGTAAAAGTACTTAAGATCCGTCGTTACTTTTCAAAGGTTCTGTATCGAAATTACTTTCGATTTTACATTATTATAGTACCCATGGAAAGACCGAATAATAATAATTCAGGAGAAGGAGCGAGAGAGATAGTTATGAGATAGGTAATTAAATTATGAGTGAATGACCTCAGAAACACTAACAACATTAGAGCCAGGCTGGCTTCGCATTCAGGCAATAAACTCATTAGTGACTCGAAATCCATATTCATATATTCCCTAGAGCTGATATTAGACGAATATCATTTCGTTTTCCATTAAATGCGTGAGTAATAATAATATAAGCAAACATAGTGAGAATTATAATAACTGCTCATTTAGTTTCTTAGGTTAACCTCGTCGCTAGGCTTGTTTAAACTAGCTTCGGCCCATGGCTTCGCTCACTTTACCTGAATAAAAGCCAGGCTTTTATTTATACTGCGGTGTGGTGCCAGCTTAGAATTTGCACCGCTCCAATTCTTCCCGCGGGTGTCGCAAAAGGTGACCAAGGGATATTCACCGGGGGCGGGCAGCAGCGCCCCCTGTAGAATAATTCTACCACCGAACTACGTACGATCCCAAACCCTTATGCCCAGCGTGGGGAGACACTACCCATGAGATAAAAGCCACTAAAGTCCAGCAGTGGACCAATATAGGCTGTCGAGATAAGATGAGATGAGATTTTGGTTGTTGGTACACAGAGCACTGCTTACTTTTGGGCCAGATAGTGCTATGTGGAAATGTTCACTAACTTTTCTTTATTTGTTGTGTAGATTGGCTTCTGGTCTTGGCTTCAGGATATTTCTTTCGAAATAAGAGTTATTAGAACATAAATACCATCTATTTAATTCATAAAGGTGAAATATTATGAAAAAAAAATTAAAATGTAGCTACTATTTTTCGAAATATCAACATCTTCGCAAAATATCAACAACCGTTCAACAGTTTCGGCGATGTTCACGCACAAACACACCTTCACATCACAAACTTTATATTTAATAGATACAAGCTGCTACCCGTGGCTTCGCACGCTCGTTTCTAGAATAAAAATTAGCCTATGTCCCATCCCCAATACCATACCACTTACCTTTTTCCTATTTATATGTGAGTTACGTTTCATTCTGGCCTCCGCGGAAGACCAGCGCTATGGCAGGATACATCCTACCGTAGCATCTGCTGAGTGTTGCCCATTATTGTGACTTTTGTGTTACTTTTGTATTCTTTATCTTTTGTATGTGCTATGTATGTATTGGTTACAAGATTAACGCATTTTTACTGTTACTTTACCTCAAATTTCATTGGGAGCCCTTTAGGCGTGAAAAGGTAACAGGCAGACAGAAAGACAGACAGAGTTACTTTAGAATTTATAATCATACTAGCTGCTGCCCGCGGCCCGCTCTTTTCCGAGATGGAGCCTATGTCCGTCCCCGGATTTTGAAGTCCAGTTTTCCCCCTCAAGGGGGATTTCAAGGGGGAAAACTGGAATGACCCTATTTAACTGCCTGCCAAATTTCATTAAGATCCGTTCAGCCGCTTATACGTGGAAAGGTAACTGACATACAGACAGAGTTACTTTAGAATCACACTATCACACTAACCCACCACTGTAAAAGTTTGGATGGATGGATGTATGTAACCTCTTCACGCTAAAACTACTGAATGGATCGGGCTGAAATTTAATGCATACAGGTAATTTTAGGCCTGGAATAAAACATAGGCTACTTTTTATCTCGTAAATCAGTTCCCATGGGATAGAAATAACCATTAAACGTGTCCATAGAAACGACGCGTGCGAAGCCGCGGGCAGAAACTAGTTTATAATATTAGTACGGATCATGTACGGATAACCTAATTTGTAAGTCGATCTGTTCATGTTATTGTAGAAAGAAAATCCCCACTGTACCTACCTATCGTATTTATTTCATTCAACTGAAAATAAGCTGTCGTCAAGTTGAGACACTATTTGGTTTCCACTTCGATACTAAGCTGTGTGTGGGCTTTGCGAAAATAGAATTAAATATAGATAGATATGAGTTAAGGAAAATAAGAAAAGGAAAACCGTAACTATGGTTACATTATCCAAGTACGTAATGAATACGTACCTACATATAAATAAATACATAAATATGTATAAAGAGCATGTGTGTATGTATGGTATCAGTCCAAAGATCCTATGACTATAGTATCAGTCATAATGACTTCAGGTTGTCGGAGAGGCTCACTGTTACCGCACGTCAGGACAAAATTGGGCATTCAAATATGGGCTTTAACTCGTAACATTTAGATGCATTTTACATTGACGGCATCAGATGACAGACAGCTCGCGAACCACTCTCGTTTGAAGCTTGCGGGAAGCCATTTTGTCACTGTAAAATGTATCTAAAGACAACGAGTTTAGGCTCAGTTGTGTTTACGGTTGAATGAATAATGTCACACAAATTCTAATAACGTACTCTTTAATTTCCCAACACTACTATAGTGGTATAGTACCCATCGTACCCCCAGGGGAAAGGCCGTATGGTGAGTCCGCAGTGAGCAAAATAACTCAAAACAAGATTCAGAAGGTAGACCTTTTCGCTGTATAATAAAGTTAGTAAACTGCCTACGGGGAGTTCTTAGGCTCATTAACAGGAAAATCTCCAAAAAAGCCATTTGTCGCGAACTCCTTTCAATAGATTATTCAGTGGATTACGTAAGAGTCCGCGCAAACGAGCCATTTCAAAAGAAACTATATTATTCCTTGCGGACGTAAGTAAGCGGGTTAACTACTAACCTTATTTGTGTTGGAAGAACACGTGTGAGTGCAAGTGCGGAAATACTACACTAAATAATAATTTTAAAGAATCCCCACTTCAACTTCTAGACACTGATTTTTTCGATTCCTGTTTTATCATTTTACCAGGGATCTTGTATGGGAGATTCTAGAGATTTTTGTAATTCCGTTTTCCCCCCCTTTGGAGTTAATTGTTGATTATTATTGGGGTTATTATTATATATCGAAGGGGAAACCAAGGTTATTTTTATAGTGAAGATAAGCTGTTTTGTCCTGTGGCTCGTTTGCAATGAAGTTAAGTCTGAATTTGTATGCGGGCTGCGACCTGGCGTAATTACAGAACCCAGGGGGAGATACTGGTGACCAATTATTAGCTGTAATTCATGTTTATGTTGGTTCATTTGTGTTTTACTGATAGGTGGGGTTATTTCATACTTTGTCTAATAGGAATCTAATCTAATTCTGTATTGTCAAATGGAAATTGCTAGATAAGGATAATATAATAGTGGCGTTTTGTGTGATCAAATATGATTAGATTTTTGTTTAAAGTAAGTATAGAGTAGCTTTGATACGAGAGATTACGAAATAGAACAATTGCGTTGAATGTAAAACAGTCTTCCCTCTCGGTTAAATTTCGTACCTTTTGTATTTTTAGTTAGCGAGGGGCGTCGATGGTTGAAAGTTTTCAATGAAATTCTAACGACGTGTTAAAGTTTTATGGAAAGAATGACGAAACTTTTCTCCCACTGTCCAAAAAAACGCGGTTATGGCACCCTCTATTAGCTGGTAAACATGACAGCTAGCACGGGCTTACACCACACCTACACGAAATGTTCACAAACCGTGTCAGCTTACACGGACACACAACAATACGTCCAAATATGGCCTAAATCGATTCAGTAAAACTGTTGTATTACGGTTTTAGTAAGCCTTATCGATAGTTTAGTTATTTTTAGGTTTGAGGCTAATTCCGATAACCTTTTATTCTTTAAAATGGTCTATGGTTTTAATGGTTTATACTCGTAGCAATGATGTTAGGTATATAAACTTAGTAAAACCGCATTGGTTTATAGTTGTGTGGTGATGAAGACCTAGGGGCAGACCACCCGCTTGATGGCAAAAGTACTGCTGGGAATCAGTGAATGCGACTTTCATACAAGGGATAGAAAGAGGAATAAGAATAAGAATAAGAATATCTTTATTTGTAACTAAGATACAGTATTTTGTAGTGATATGCATTTAGTAAGTTACAGTAATTTTCTACTTGCTAACACATTATGTAAACTTATGAACTGAACTTATAAATTAGAGGAGATTAGAGGAGTCCTATACCCACTCACATGTCCGACTGGACCGCCTGGCTAGCCTCAAACGCCCGAGTCTCATTTTTAACTTAAATAGCTATATCTCGCTTACTACTACAGTTACGCTTAAAAAAAACTAAAAAAGCATAAACTTTAAGTAATCAATTAAAACTATAGACCGGATTATTAGAAACAATCGTATGGGCTTAAATAAATGCCTAAACCTGACAAAGTAGGTAGTGAAAATTGTACCGCAAAATTCAATCTATTTTGTGAGGTCAATTGGTCGTCGCATGGAACTAAGGCTTTATGATATTTGTGTATAATACGAAAGCATTATTTGTATGGATTAATTTGACGAAACTACTAATAAAACATTTTTCAAATACTTATATTTTCCAAAAGTTACAGGTACACACTGCTCGTTTGAATGACGACAGTGAAATGATTTGTATTTTTAACAAATTCGTTTTCGGAAACTTTTGTATTGGCAAGTTGCGTATTTGCCATTCTATCAACGGAACAGGTATTAGAGGAACATATCATGACCCAAGAGCGATTCCATTAGGGTGAAGTTAGCCACAAAATCAGTTTTGCAACAAATGTGACTGGGGTGCTTCAGTGGGTATACAACAGTGGGTACGTTAATGGTCTGAAATGATGATGATGGTAAAAAATAATGCTATTTTTAATGAGAGATGGAACGAACCTGCTGGTCGATCCAGATTTATTCGTTATTTTTCACTATTTTCCATGCCCATTAGTTGTTTTATACGTTAGTAAAACGCAGCCAATGAGCAGCAAAAATAGTTTGTGTTTTACAGTCTGAATACTTCTGAAATATATCACAAATACTTCTGAATGACTATGCTTGTAAGGGCTGTCAAATCAACAAAACAAACGACGTTTCTGGTGACTCAGCTATTTGTAATATTGCCTGCAATACTTACAAATTAATACTTTAAAAAAACATTTGTGTCTGTCACATACTTTTCTTTAATGCTATTCATTCGTGTTCATGTTTCACCTCACAATACTAAAAGGTTAGTTCACCCCCAGGCAGTTATAGTTATTATTACAGCAATAGATAGTTGCTTCTTCGTGCAATAGATAGGAATCGTTCAATTGTAAAATAACATTTTCGCAAGTTTATTTTTCTTAGAATTGCAAGTTTCTTGCAATGATAAGAATTATTTCTTTATCTTGAGAAGATATGTTAGCCTAAATAAACTTTATTTTAACTCAAGTCTGGTTTTGGTTGTCTTCTTTAGAATTCTTATGGATTCTTCTGAAATTTGAAATGAATTTGTCGCCCAAGATAATTAATCATACATTGAGTTTAGAAAATCTTCAAAAACAAGATTGAAAAGTGTTTTCACAGCTTCAATTAAGCAGATTTCATTGATTACCTTCCTAAAAAACAAACCCTTGAAAAGCTTTTTGATTTTCTTTTCGGGTAAATAATTCTTTTCAGAATAAAAACACGCTCGAACCAATTATGTGTTCATCATGTTTCTGTCATGTGCTAAAGTAAACACACGCGTATAACAAGGGAAAATTCATTTACGTGGAAAATCACCATAATCACCCGTCAGTCGGTTACATGCCCACTTTCAGCATGTCTCACACTGTTGTTCGCAAAGTTAAAAGTTAAAAATAATGCTTATTTTATACTAGCTTCTGTCTGCGGCTTCGCAAGCGTTTTTCCGGCTAAAAAAGATCTACATCTTTGCAAAATTTCAGCCTTACCCGTTCAGTAGTTTTGTGTATAAAACAAACAACACAGATTGCATGATACTATGGACAATATAAAGCTTTTTTAAAAAAGAAAACAACAATCAAATAATATAAACAAATTAGAACTAGTATTTACAATGTAACTATTAAGCTATCAGCAGACTGTTGCAAACAATATACAGGTAGATCAACTATTCAAAGGAAATAAAGGAAATATTTAAGTTAGCTTTCTTTGAAAGAGCATAGAAACATTTCTATGTACCCTGCAAGCTAGGACTGGCTCGCGGAATACTGAGAGCAAAAAAATTTTTACGGCAACGAGCTAATGGTCGATAACAAAAAGGTATACAACTATTATAGTAAGTAACAAACTTAAACTAAGCGCCCTACAAACAACAAATTGCAATTCGTTACAATTCTTTGAAGCCCGAAACTCGATCATACAAGCTTACCGTGTTTTGCAGACGCTACACCCAGTAGACGGTACTAAATTCTGGAAAAGTGATACCACTCTTCGTATTATACAAGCTTGCTCAGTCATCGGCCTATGCTAGCGTAACGCTCTTCTGTGTAAGAAACGTCAGTCAAGCATAGACCTGGACCTGACTGAACAAGCTGTCATAATACGGGTGTTGTAGCCTACCTATACGCATCAGAGCCAGCGATACAGCCCGGCGGGTTGGTGCGGCAACCGACAGAGTTCTATCAAAATGTCGACGGCCAGGAGGCCCGGTGACTTTGGTGCGTAGTGTAGACTCCAAGGAACGTAGACACTAAGCAAAGTCAGCGGGCGCGGGGCGGCAGCGCGGCGCGGCGGCAGCGCGGCGGCGGCGGCGGCGGAGGTTTGAGTCAAGTAGTTTATTTTATACGAGCTACTGAATTATACTGACGCATAATGTTGGCGACGTTTTCACTTTCTCATCAAAGTAAGTTTGAATTTAAAACATGTCGTTATTTTTCTCAAAGAACTTCATAAAAGTTAAGTGTCACTCAAGGCTACTAACATGATACCTTATTATTATAATTTTTGATGTTTATTTGTTTGTTACTTCTGCATGATAAAATTACGTAACAAATTAGGGTAAAATTGTGCATAGATGTAGTTCGAAGCCTGGACTAACATAAGCCCCTTTTATTCCGGAAAAACGCGTGCGAAGCCCCGAGTTAAAGCTAGTACGTCTAAGCCGATGTTATCTAGGACATTCAATCGCCCTTTAATCAAAAGCGACTGGTCTTCCAATCTCCATTTCTAATGCCCAACGGATGGGACATGATTTCCGGATTCCCTTATCAGCTCCGTTATCAATCACTGAACGAAGCCTTGTTCACTTGCTTTTAGTAATGTTACTATTTCAACTGGCCTCAAAGTGAAGAGGATCTAGTATAGTAATACAAGCTTTTTAAGCTTTAAAAGAGAGTTCCAATTTAAAAATAAGTTTTTAAAGATTGAATTTTATCAATAGGTAGGTAGGATGGACTGACGACATTGTAGCATAGCGGTCGCAGGGAGTCGAAGGATCGACGTGGCTTAGGACGAGGTGAGTCCACTTAAGCGTGGGGAAGGCCTATGTCCAGCAGTGGACGTTGCTGATAATTATGTTGTATGGGTAGTCTTTAATGAAACATTGAAAAGGTCCTATGTTTAGTGACTGGCTCGCATGTGGACACGACAAGTAATTTTCCATCGAATATGTCATCTTGCAGTCATGATCGAAAGAGTCAGAATACGATAAAGTCATCAGTGTATGATTCAAATTACAAACTGGACTAAGCAACTGCTTACTTAGGTACTCCAATGGCTTAGCTACTTGACTTAACCTCCGATACTTTTTGAATCACTTGCAATAAACTATTTGGAACTGGATACTATAAAAAAGCTATTTTGTTCTGTCCTGTGCAGTTTCCCGCCAGCCCACTTTAAGCTCTCGCAAATCCGCTTCTACCACATCTTTCCAGCGGTACTGCGAGTCATCAAATAGAACTAAACAACTAGCTCCTTATAAACGAGGCTCGGTTCCATTGATGAGTCGTTGCTATCGACATCTTAGGACATTTTAATCTTAAAGGAAATAAGTTTTTCGCGCTTCGTCAGCTTCCTTCATTGTACAAATAATTGAACCTTTTCGAGTTTCTTGAGATCTTAAGATAATTTCTTGAGACTTCATCTTTTTATAGACACTTGCGTAGGACGCCATCTTTAATGGAGTTTCTAACACCCACACGGTTGACGCGACTCCTAGGGTTTTGAATATCCTAAATTAATAGTGCACTTTGTTCGCATGTCAATAGAACTAGATTTTCTTTAACGGGGGTCTAAATACCCTGAGCAAAACCAGCTTACTTTTCTGAGGTCGACTATACTCCAGTCAAATACTATGTGAAATGTTCGTAACCAAAGATTTTGGCTGGAGAATACGTAGAAACAGTAGGTAGTTATTAATTAAGGCAAGCTGAAAGAAAAAAAATAATCCACCCACCAAACAGAATCTCAATTACCTGCCACAAAGTTAAGTAAGCTGAGCCACGAAACTTTTCAAAATACCTACTCATAAAGAGTTTGACGGACGAATCACTAATTAAAAAAGTTCCCGAAGCTTATACCGGTGCGGTGGAAATATTTTTAAAGCCTGCTAACTAGGGCCTCCCAACTTTGACCCATAACCCTAGGTGGATACTACCATTTTTAGGGTTCCGTACCACATAAAGATTTTTCTATATTAAAGGAACCCTTATAGGATCACTTTGTTGTGCATCTGTCTATCTGTCTGTCCGTCTGTCAACCCCCTTTTCTCAGGAACACGTGGAGGTATCGAGTTGAAAGTAATATCAAATACTCAAGTCCGTAAGCATTTGGAGCCGTGATATAAACCAAACGTCTTCGCAAGTCAACGCAATCAAAAGTTACAGCCGTTTATGTCCGAGCATTTTAATATTTCCATGGGAATCACATGCACACAAAACCTATTACCTAACCTATAATTTGGCAATAAGCACGGTCGTTCAGCTCAAGTAAAGGAAACAGTCCGAAAACTGTTGCAGTTTATTCAATAATCATGATATTCTGCAAGAAACAAAGTCTTACAATTATAGGAAACCCTTGGTGCGTTAGTTCTCACACTTGACGTTTTATTTTTACTAAACAATCAGCATTTATAAAGACGTCATCCCCTTGTCCCGTCAGTGGTAGGAACTATGCAGGTAGGAACAATTATTTATTTATAAAAAGTATTAAATAAGTATAAAAAGAAAGTTTAAAAACATATAAGACTTTCTCTTGAAAGTCTTATATGTTTTTAAACTTTCTTTAGCACACAGATCCCCGAAATATTTTTTCTACGTTTCGTTTTTGGCGTTTACGACATTTCATCCTCGAAGGGTCGATATTTTACTGCCACTAGGTACCTAGGTACAGTTACATGAAACTTATCAAAATAAAACTGCATAACGTAGTAGGTACTGATCTACGTCAAAAGTAAATTACGTATGTAACATCACTGGCCATTTGGGGACATGGTCTACCTCAATGAAGAAAGAGGTCCCCTTCTAGTCTACCTATACATTTTTGTCCGGTCTTTGAAAATCATCCGCGGCCCGACTGGCGTCCCCTCTTCCTCCTATACATGGCCGGCGAGCCCACCGATCCACACACTCGCCGACCCCATTCTTCCTTCTTCCTTCTATTATGAATCACGGAGAGGTTGATTAAGGAATAAGAAAAAATGTAATATCACTCATCTAATAAAACTTTTTAAACTTTCACGATTTGTTAACATAGTTAATGATTATACCGGGTATTTATCGCGTACCTTTTGTTTTATTTCCCCTACGTCGCCCCGTGACCACGATCGCTGTAACGCGGTAGAAACGTAGGGGAAATAAAACAAAAGGTACGCGATAAATACCCGATATAAGTAATCATTAACTATCGCATATCTAATTGACGTGGTGGCGCATGGCGGTATCACTACTGCGCACATTAATACAACGCCGCCCCTGCCAAAAATGTGCTTAAACTTGTCTTCTTTAGATGTTTTTACAGTGACAAAATGGCTTTAAAAGAGTGCTGTCTGTCATCTGATGCCGTCAATATGAAATGTATATAAGTGTTATGAGAGTTGCGCCCATATTTAAATGCTCATTTCTGTGCTGTGCTGTAGCAGTGCGCATTTAATCTGCGACAACCTAAATGACAACTAAAAGACCTATAAATGGTAAATTCAGTGAAAAAATGCGACAAATACGTCTCATTTCCCTATTCGTATTCATGCGCTCGTATGCGTGAAAACGCTGAAGTTATACTCGTAATATTGCTTATCAACTCACACATATATTTGTTTTTGCCTTCGAAATCAAGATAATTGTTGAGTGAACGTGCTTTACGTCTATGACTGACGTGTTTGGGTTAGGCTTGGTACGCTCATAGATCGCAAGGTAAAAACTTAAATTCGGTACAAGTACCGAGTGAAAATGTTCTCCTGCGTGTTCTTATCTTTTATAAAGCACTAATTGAAGGTGACTATGACCAAGCTATTGATAGTGCTCCATCTACTTACTTCTATAACATCAGTGCCACAAACGTGACAGCCGCTGTCATGCCAAAGTGCAACAAATCACTCTAAATCATTCGAAAACTATCATCGAGTTTGTAAGAATCGATTGGATCGTTGCCATACTAAAAAAACCTCTCTATCCGATAGGGGCGCTACAAGGCGCTCAATGTAAAGGAATGAGTCCTTCCGAAGGCCTCGAAAACAACGGAAGTATTCGTAAAAGTAATGCGAACGACCCACACTATCACTTTACACTGATAAAGAAATCAAAATTGGTAGGCCAAGCTCAACATTGGGATCGTGCATTGTTCTCACAGTATAGGTAGCCCTTTCAAACAATATTTCCATAGCATAGTGTCCGCATTTAGGAAGAATATCGAACAATATTTCCGTAGCACATTCGCCGGATTTAGGAAGAATACCTAACAATCCTATCGGACCGGACAGGCAGTGGACTCGCGGGTGACTTATTGCTAAATCCGGCCGAAAACTCACGCGAGGCCGAAGCTGAAACTGTTTTTGTGTTAACCGTGTGTTTGAAAGATAAAACGGTTTGAATATTGGTGCGCTCTTTACGAACGGTTCCCAATTTGATTTTCCTACAAAATAGTACTTAAACAAGTCGAAACAATATTATTATCAATTAGAATTAAGGTGTACGGTAATTAATCCTCTTCACTTAAATTTGTTTGTCCCCCAGCGGAAGAATAGGCAGTGTCTTAAAAAATTCTTATTAGTCCGTCAGTTAGATAATCAGAAGATATTGGACACGTATTTTTTCTTTTGTCAAAATTATGAAGATATAGCCAATTAATGTTCTGCTGTTTCACTAGCCCCCACTCCCAGAAATTGACGCACTTTATTTTTGTAATTTTTTGTCTGATTGACAAAGTAAAAATACGTGTCCAATATCTTCTGATAATCAAACGGGCGGACTAAATGGAATAATATTTTTTTACCCAGGACACTACCCTATCTATCTATAATATAAAAATGAATCGCAAAATGTGTTGGTAAGCGCATAACTCAACAACGCCTGGACCGATTTCGCTAATTCTTTCTTTGTTGTGTTTGTTATTGTCAGGAGAAGGTTCTTATGAAAGAAAAAATTAAGAAAGTTGGAAACATAAATTTCCACGGGGGCGAAGCCGCGGGGCGCAGCTAGTTGAAGATAAAAACACCTACGTAAGTATTTTTTATTGTATTGTACCTTATACAGAGTGGTACAAACGAACGTTACCTGCAGGGCAGCTACCCGAGATTATCAAGATAACAAATTTTACTGAAAGAAAACATTCCATTATTTTTAAAATTAACTAAAATTGCATTCACAGATAAAAGCCAATAAGGCGTTTATCAGGGGCAGGCCTGCGTCCAGCAGTGGACCAACACAGGCTGTTGAGGAGGAGGAGGCATTCACAGAATTTTTAAAAACTACTGACTTTATCCCGTAAGTCACTAAAATCCTAAAAATAACACCCTATATTTTTATATCACCGACCGGTAGAATCAATTATATAAAGCAAGTCTATCAAATATACATTGCATATTTTTAAAGGACCATGAAATCCGTCAAAAACGAGACGAGATGGAGCACTTTGGATTTGCAATGACCGATTTGATTCTTATGATTCACTCTTTTGATCGGTGGTATAGAAATACAGGATGTTATTTTTAAGATTTTTTGGGAAAAGGCTAGTAGTTCATCAAAATTTAGTGAATGCAGTTTTAGTTATTTTTTAAAATACTTTAAAATCCACTTTGAGTAAAATTTTCTGTCTTGAATATTTCGGGTTGCTGCCCTCCAGGTAACGTTCCTGTATATTACCTACTAAAGCTGAAGGCTGTTACGACCGAGCTGTTTACGAATAAAGTGAAATATCAGCACCGACAGCGAGACAGCTGTAATTGGTATCGATGGGTCGGGCAACTGGGTCAGTCCGGCAGGTGTGCTGCTGGTCGACTCAAGTGTATTCAAGCCTGATTATACTATTATATGTATCTATGCCTACTAGGGATGAGGGAATATAGACTTCACCAGTGCTTGCACACACACACACTTTTGCACTTTTATATTATGTTCTGTGCACATGAAATTCGGGTTTGTACCGCCCAGACAACCAAACTTGACAACTGGTTGTCCCCGCGTAAAATTTCTTCCGCGTAGGCGGAACAAACCGAAATTCGGTCAAGAGGACATTTAAACTAAATAAATTAAATTTGCAGTACGAGCTGGTCGATTGAGATGTATTCGTTGGTATATCAACTACACTATTTTCGCCTCTCGTTGGGTAATTTTTAACCGATATCGAAAAAGGAGGAGGTTCTATGTTCGGCTGTATGTATGTTTTTTTTAATGTACTTACTATGTTCGTCGATTTCTTCGTCAATAGACCGATTTAAAATCAGTAAGTCTGTTGGGTACAAAATTCCCAGTAGTTCAACTGGTAAGAATATTCGGTAAAACTACTGGGAATAGGCCAAAAATTCATTCTCAAGTAATTAGGGATTTGTATTTATCCCCAAAACTTAAAGGGATTCGGAGTCGGTTTTGAATTTTATTCAAAATAATCAAAGATAATTAAAATTTAATATTTATTATATATTTATTCGTAATAAAAACGCTATTGGCTGCGTTTTTATAGCGTATGTTTAGTAGCGGAAATAATATGAGTGATACACCCACAAACATTTATGAATTGATTTGATGTTTGTGCTTTCATTTCTAACTTTTATTAATCATTATTTTTATATTCTCTGTATTGACCAAAATGTTACCAGACCAAAATTATATTCTAAAAAGTTTCTGTTAAATTTTGGCTTATGGAAGAGCGAAACCTCCTAGAACAAGTAAACTATATTGAAAAGAATGTTTCAAAATATAAGATAAATTGTGTATTTTGTGAAATAAAAAGTTTGTATATTGTATTTGCATTTATAGAATGTAAAAAAGCTTTTTTCTGAATGCTACGAAAGTATACCGTAATAAAGTATGAAAGTTTATTACATAATTGGTCTCGCGGTAAGTATCGAACCTATAACATTCTGCGGGTCAGGCAAACCTTCACCCACTGCGCCACGAAGTCGTCCATAAATTTGCGTCTTGTGCAAGAATTTACAAAATACTAAAATCTTTATAACGAGCAGAACATAGGCTTAATCTACAATTGAGGGCTGACTACCGTAAAAATTAAAAACTGTGTAATGGCAAATTTCCATCACGTTTACGTGTTAGGAGGTAGTAACTACACTGTTCCGCTTCTGAAGACAATAAATCCACAAGTAAACTATTCTAAGTAGGTAAACGGTAACGTGTTTTAGAGGTTACGTGTTGGTGGTATGGAAATGAAATGCAGAGCTAGGTACAGGTAATGTTACCGGTTGCAGTAATGTTTTAATGAAAGAGCTATTTCGTGTTTCATCCCTCTCTGCGTAACGATTCTTTCGTGAACGCAAAGAGTTATTAAATTAACACTTTCATTGCCAACGACTTAGGGGCCGTGCCTATACGACTCCCCATTTTCGGTCAGTCGTGGGCAGTGAATGCGTAAAATACGAAAACACCTTTATCGAAGAAGTAAATATTTGGCAGCAAACTTTACTCTCTATCAAATAAGCTCGTAAAACAAGAATAATTTGAACGTAATTTCATAGCATTAACGTAGATAAGTAGCTATAGGTAGATGAGGAAAGCCGACGTGAGCCGACGGGGATTCATAATCTAATCTAATTAGAACTCTATCGTAAGTAGGTAAGGTACTTATACTCTCAGCCAGGGGGATTTATTTACCCCCGTAACTAATCGGAACGAGTATTGCTAGTTTTGCGATTGGCCTGTACTTATTCAAGTGTTGGTCCATAGGTATACCAAAATCACTTCATCATTTCGCTCTCCTTCCTCCATGCTTTTGCCAGACTTTTCTATCCTAGGCTTGTACTGGTAAAAACGAAATTGATGTTTTTGCTTCATTTTCGTTTAAACGCTAATCTTATGGAAGCGACATAAGATTTGGTTTTGCACAAAAACGAATCAGAAAGTTCGATTTTCCTTTCCCGAGTAGACCCCTGTGCCTCCAGCATCCACGCATGCCCTGCGACCCTGGTGATGTCGTGAACCCATCTTGCGTGCTACCCGGTTTTCGTCGGTCAATTCTCGGCCACTACCATAACTCACCACCCCATCACCTAAATAACTAATTTGTTTAAAACTTCCAATTGTCTGATGACCAGTAGACCAACAGGCCCTACTTCTGTATAAAATCAAAATCAAATACTCTTTTTTTCCTTATATACAACAAAATGTACACTAAGAACACAGAAATAAAGTATGCATAATGAACACAATAATAGACTTAACTACTTATATCTAATTAATGATTAAGATATAGAAACAGAAAGTACTTTATTTATATTATACCACACATGGCAAGAAAACCATACAAAAGACATAAATCCAAAATTGTTAATTTATATTGTACTGCTGAGTATAATCACACTAATATTATAAATGCGAAAGTTTGGATGGATGGATGTTTGTTATCTCTTCACGCAAAATTACTGAACGGATCAGACTGAAATTTTGTATACAGGTAAGTCTAACCCTGGAATCAAACATAGGCGACTTTTTATCCCATAATTCAGTTCCCATGGGATAGCAATAACTTCAAAACGTTTCCATAGAAACAACGCGTGCGAAGCCGCGGGTAGAAGCTAGTATAATATAAATTAACAATTTTGGAATACGCATGTCTACCATCACATATTATGTGGTGGCAAATACATGATATGTCTACGTATTGTTGTAGGCATAATTTCATTTTCGTAGTTAATAGTCGTAGTCGTAGTTAGTAGTAGTCTTTAGTAGTTTATTACTGTGGCAGTACCCTTTTGGTCAGATTGCCTTACAGTCATACAGCTCTAGAACTACCAAAATAATGGCAACACTGGCACTGCGACAGTAAAAATGGATCAATTAGCTTGAGCTACCGAACCATAAATCTACCATGACCTTTATCTACCTAAGTTGTTGCCAAGACGCCCCGCCATGCGCCATAGCGTAGACGGTACCTATTTTATGAAGCCAAATTGCTCCCTACAATAAGGCCTTACGTGTTCAGTCAGTAGGCTACGTTTCGGTGTACCTACAGTGGGAGCTATATACAGGGTTAGTCTCCTTGGAGATTGGTCGCCCTGGCCGAAAATTTGGCTAGAAGGACATCATCATATAGGGTTATTGATAATTCATGAACACTACCTGAACTACAAGTTCTGCCTATGATTGAGTCATGGCAAATTTGAACATGCTATCAAACCGATATAACTTTTAATTCCATCATGGTTATAAACACTAAAGTCACTGAGATTGCCAAAAACAGGATCTTCAACCGAGAAGAAGGTTTCCAACTATCTGGAACCTGGAACCCTGTTGGGAGAATGTGCAAAAACCGTAGAAGTGATGTACCAACCGGGACGCGTTCTGATATCGTCAGTGTCACGACACACATGTCGTGATCGAGTTGCGTCGTCGATAATGAAACGGTGGTAGTAGTAACGTTCGTTGCCACGTAAAGACAAATAAAACGTCAAGTGCGAGTCGGACTCTCTCACTAAGGGTTCCGTTCAATTGTTATACCTTGTTTCTTGCCAAATATCATGATTATAGGTCAACATGAAGTATTAGAGTAGTCGAGGGATAGTAAAAAAATCATAAGTTTTGATTCTATCAAAACTTTTTTTTTAAATAATATAATCATAATTTTTTTGTTAATAAACTACAAAACAGTTTTCAGATTTATCTCGTTATTTGTGCTATATGACCTTGCTTCTTACCAAATTTTATGATTCTAGGTAAACGGGAAGTATATACTCCTTAGGTTTTGGTCTATAGCAAGAATTAAAAGTTTTTTTTCTTGAATAAACTACAAATTTACGGTTTTAGGATTTTTTCCTTTACTTGTGTTATAAAACCTTGCATCTTGCCAAATTTTATGATTCTACGTCAACGGTAGTACCTAATAGGTTTTCCATGGCATTTGTCCATGGCGAGAATCAAAACTATTTTTTTGTGAATAAACAACAAATTTACAGTTTTCTAATTTTTAGCTTTATTTCGTCGTATCCTACGAATAAGGTTACAGTTGCAAAACACCAACTTTACAGGAGACGGTTTTTTCTTATTATTTCGAAAAGTTTCCATTATACGAGTAAGTTTTTTTTTCTAAAACGTTTTATCATGATTTTAGCTAAATAATCATGTAGCTTTCATAAATAAAAAAACCCGTTTTCTCTAGTTTTTGTCGCTTAACACCTTGTTCCGCGTGCAAGTTTCAAAACGACGCTGTTTTAAGCGCCTTTGTGACCTTTTTCCACGACGATTTCGCTTCACGACGTCAACTGAGATGGTAACAATCGCCTTTGTAAGCTTATTCGATGAAATTTGTGGGACAATTACAAGAATACTAAGGTAATATTTTACTTTCCTTGAAGAATTTCATTTGGTATCTTGTTAATTAGCGTCAGAAACTGTTTACTCATGCTGCACAGGACGCTTTACTACCTGGACAATATTAGATGGATTTAACTTGTACAGCACCCAATCTACGACCTTAGTGGCGCAGCCGGGCGAAGGTCCGCCTGCGACGCACGAAGTTGCAGGTTCAATTGCCGTCTCGGGACAAATGTTTGTACAACTACTACCGCTGACTTCTCAAAGTTGTACTGCTAAAATGCAACTAATCGCTCAAAATAATTTAAAGCTAAAAGTAAAACCTAGTTCGTATGAAAGTGTTGGATTGCTGACATACTACGAAAAATAGTGTTTTCGTAAACTATGCAAAACTCACCCAAGGGTTTCTAAGTGCTTGATTCAAATTAATAATTGAAACTTATTCGTTTTAATTCCTTTCATATAAAACAATGTGATCCAGCATAAAACTTTTAAAACTATTTAACAGGTTATTAAAACTTAAGTCATTTAAAATTATTAAGGTAATTGTTCCGTGATCATGGCGCATGAAACTGTGTCGAAATAGTGGAAAACTAACAACTCAAATCATTTTAAATAATCCGTTTTAAATGACTTACAAATAATTCAGTGCAGTGACTAATAAATATAACGTTTTATTTCTCCTTAAACATTCGCATTACATTCGCGTGCATTCTTGCGAATGCGAATGTGAGTATTCGTTACATGTAGTGTGGATAAATAAATAAATAAAATAAATGGGTTTATCTATTAGATAATTGTCATAATAGATTGATATGCCTCTGCTTAACGTATTTATTTCCAATCGGTCATTTAGCCGTGAAGGCTATTTATTGAATTTTTTCTGCTAGTTTATTCTAACCTATTTTGTATTTGTATTTCTTTTTATTACTTTGGAAGACAGGCAGTACATAGATATATAACGAGAAACAATAAGAATTTTCTTAAACCAGTAAAGTCTCCACTATAAACAAAATTACACTATAAACTGGTGAACAGACTTAACAAACAAACATATCGTGTGAAAATTAACTTGCTTATATAGAGGAAAGTGCACAATAATAAATTGAAATAAGTAACCATAATAACAAATTAAGTATTAATATTAACAAAGATAGAACACTATTTCTAACAAACAAGAGGAAAAGGCTAAAGGCAAAATAAAATAATTTAAACTAAGTTATTAACTTGGCGGCAGCAATGCCTACAATGCGTCTACGAAACGAGGCGGCGGCGGTTGAGTCGAAAATATCAATTTCGTTGATAAATTTATTGTAATTATTGCAAGCTCTATTCAGAAACATGTTCTGCCTATAATTTGTTCTAGAGGTTGGAGTCCAAAAAGTTTTCTTTTTCCTAGATGAAGCCCGTGGGAAATGCAAATAAATATTATCAAGCAACAACTCGGAGTCAATTTGATTGTTCAGTAATTTATATAAAAAAAACTTGATCTCGTATCGTGCGACGAATGTCTAGCTAGATCTACTATAGAGTCTGTAGGAGCTGTCGGAAAGCGGAATAAATAATGTTTTAAAAATTTGTTTTGATTTCGTTGTATTTCTTCAATATGTACTTTAAATTTTGGATTCCAGACTGTTGATCCATATTCAAGAATTGACCTGACGAAGTTGTTATATAATAAGATAAGAGTTTAAGGGCTATTAAAGCCCCTACCAATTCTCATAATAGATTCAAGCATTCGATAAGCCTTGGGTGTAATTGTATCGAAATGAGCGATAAAAGATAATGTAATAGATAAAAGATGTATGCAAATTATAAGCTGCAGGCCTTCCTTAAAAATAAATAAAGTATTTAAATTACAATCATCAAATAAAAAGATGTTTGTCCAGGGGAGGGTGATCTGGTTGTTTTCTATGTAGGTATAATAAAAAAAATAGATGTATGTAATCTTATTGTATTAAGTATATCAGTCATCTAGTACCCATAACACAAGCTCTGCTTAGCTTGGGCCTAAATAGTGCTGTGTGGATTGTCGAGCATTATCATATAATATTATTATTAATCAATCTTCTCAATTTAGTCAACCGTATCCAGATGAGAGAACTCGTCAATGAGCCTTGAGTCTACTGCTGTGGGTTTACTCACGTTATATTATTAGAGAAAACATATATTTTGGTGTTTTATAGTCTATTTCATAATGGTATATTCTCTACATGATTTAAGTAGGGGGACTAGGAAATACAATGAATTAATATAACTTTAAACGTATTTATTTAGTATGTAAAAGTTCATAGTTTTCCTGTTATTTAAGATACTATGTTATTTGGAAAAAAATAATCCTTATGATTGAGTCTTTTGATCGGTATCGTAAAATTACGGGTGGATATTTTACAATTTGGCGGGTTCGACTCCTGGTTCAGACAGGCGATTATTCAAAAGTCTTTCAATGTAGTTTAAATTGTTTTAAAAATCCAAATCAAGTCTTTTTTCAGTAAAATGTTCTATCTACAAAATTTAAGATACTTTCCCTCCACGTGGCATGGCCTTGGGTCGCCTTGTATAGATTCTTACAAGTTCTACAGGCTACAAGATTAGTTCCCCTTGTGGAGCTGGCCGTATGAAGCCCATGTCAGAGAAATAGTTATCTTCATTGCTGCAAAAATAAAGAGTACTGAATAAAATAAAGTTTTAAACAGAGGCTCTAATATCAATCTATATTATGACAATAATCTAATAGATATACCCATTTATCCATAAGAGAGATGTAACGAATACTCACAATCGCGAACATTCGCAAGATTTAATACTCGCATTCTCATTCGCAAGAATGCACGCAACGAATGTAATGCAAATGTTTAATGGCAAATAAAAAATCTATTAGTAACTGCACTGAATTATCTTAAATGTCATTTAAAACGGGATATTTACCATGATTTTCCAATATTTCGACACAGTTTCATGCGCCATGATCACGGAACAATTGACTTAATAATTTGTGATGATAGCCTGTATAATAAACAGTTTCAAGTTTATGCTGAAATACCTTGTTAAATAAAAGGAATTATAACGTATAAGTTTCAATTATTTATTTGAATCAAGCATTCAAAAACCCTAGGGGAGTTTTTCTTAGTTTACGAAAACTACTATAAAAATAAAATATTTTTTATAATTTTTTTGTTTTGCAATTGGTCACTAATCAATCACTAATTTATGTGCCCGCCTCATACTCTACTGCACTGTTTTCTGCTCGCTCGGAGTCGACACATAGCGGCCACCCGCGCCCGCGCGCCTTTTCGCCCGCGGTACACGATTATTATGGAGTGTGTAACCATATTCGCCGGGAAATGCCCATGTCGGTTGCGTTTCGCACATGAAAAAAAGTGCCAAAGCTGTTCGTTACCTTATTCGTCGGGCTAAATGCATCAGTGCAATTGTAACCAAATTTTTAAACCTTAATAACTTTTTTGTTTTCATTATTTATTTACTTTTTTCGAACTGGTATGATGCAAATGATAATGGAGATTCCAAAAATACAATAAAAATAAAAGGTCACATTGGCGACTGTAACCTTATTCGTAGGATACGACGATTTGTGCGATAAGGCCTTGCTTCTTGCCAAATTTCATGATTCTTGGTCTACAGGAAGTACCCTTTAGGTTTTGTGTGCATGTGATTCCCTTGGAAATTTCAAAATATTCGGACATATAAACGGCTGTAACTTTTGAAGATCGTGCAAACATTTTTCCCGAGGCACGAATCGAATTCACAACCTGCTGCGTCGCAGGCGGACTTTCATCCGATACGCCATTGAGGTCATTATTACTATAGTCAAAAATTTGCTCCCTCTTTCTACCAAAAATGCACCCGAAAAAAGAATTCCGTGTAGTGAAGATGCGATAACAAGTTTGTATGAACCGAACTATAACTCTATACGTTTCGTGCAAAGCCCCCACCTCTGAAGACGCTCAATATAATGTCCTGAGGGAAAGTTTTCTTATTTCCGCGGTGAGGAAACAATAGTTTGGAAGAACTTGGAAAATGTTGGATACACAATACAAACGGGCAAAACTATGTAAGTATTTACTTACCTACTTATTTTAGTGTTATTAAAGTCTTGTTCAGATTTTCTGTTCGGGAAAGTAAGTCAAGTTGGGAACTTATTGCCTTTCGTACATCCCCAGTGCCAACTCAAAAAATGGTCTGTGTTGTGTTACAACTAAATGCTTTTGCACGCTATTTCTAATCTTTTGCAATATAGATATCCCAAGAACAACAAACATAGAAAGACGTACCGAAGTGCGACCGAGACCACAATACGCACGCGAAAGACGAACGCCAGCAGTACCGCCGATCCGACTATGACTGAGGTGGGTGGACCTAATTGGGCCTAATTTGAGTGATCCACTTTCGAGAACTCAATCTCTCGTATTTTACTCACATCGATGCTAGGGTCCTAACTTCTAAAGACAAAATAAAAGCAATGTTTACAACCCCTATTTCCTGACAGTGAAAATATCCAATCATGATTCAATTTGTATACGGCCAGCGCTGTAGTTTCCGAGTAAATCGTCCGCGCTCCCAAATTCAACTGACCTTCGTAAAACTCTATAACTCTGTTAGTGGGTTAGCAGTAGGTGGTCGCACCGGGTCGGCAACCGAACCGGCACAAATATTTGCATTCAGGTAGGGTAGCGTAGTCGCTGCCTATAGATTGGTAAGTAAGGTACAGTACTAGTAGAAATGGGGCTTGTCGAATCAAACTAAAGTGAATAAGAGCTCTTTGACATGAATTTAATACCATTCCCTGTGCAGTGATCGCATCTCGAATGGGAGTCTTGGACAGACTTGATTCGGATGAATTTTGTACACAAAATAGACCAATTCAAGTCGGTATTTTCCTAATTTCGACATCATCGTAGAGTCAGTTTCAGCCACAGCTGGGTCCAGTTAATAACATCATCAGTGTGGGTTTCCTTCTCCATTCTACGTGATCTTGATAGAACCCATAACATAAGAAGAAATTTACCCAAAGTTAGTATTTAAGTAGTTCCAAAAAACCACTTAAATTTTAGTCTCAAAATTTCCTATACGAACAAAACCTAGCCCGCATCATAAACTCGATGATACTTAATTAAATAAATGAATTGTATTTATACAACAAAAATGGCATCGTTTTCTTTTTTAACCAAATATGGTTAAAAATAGATCCATCTGCAGACATTTTAAAAACTTAGTGTATTGGATCTGGAGCTAAGTTATTATTGCATTACACTCGCCGTGCTAGAACGTTACCTAGGTAACTATACTTCTTATACTTGATACTTCATTGTCTAAAACAGTTATTCTAGAAAGAGCAGGCCATTCACAACGCTGCTAACATTTCCTCCTGCCCTTCAAAAGGTCGTGACAAGACTCTCACGATTTTATTAGCAACTTCCCTTCCCTTTATCGTGTGTCGTAACAAACGACTTTTATTACGACCCTCTAGATTTGGCTATAGATAAAACTCTGTATTTGTTGGCAGAGGCACAAGATGAGTGTTCTTTATCCGTATTTATTTGTGTAAGCAGTTCATTACTACTTACATAAATAAATGGTTTGGCCGAACAAGAAACAATTAGAGACCAATTGTTTCTTTTTCAACTAAATATAATTTACTATAGACCTCTCTTTTCCATAAATGGGTAATCGTTCGACCTCTTTATTAGTTTTCTTCTATTTACGAAAGCTTATCTCAAGTGTACACGGGTAGAACTAAAACACCAGTACTACACGGGTAGAAACAAGAATGGTAATCAATTATTTAGGTTGGTCGAAAACAAAAGGTTGAATTGAGAGTGGTCAAAATATAGTTATTGCTTTACAAAGAGCATGTTTGTAAAGCATTAGGAATTCAATTAATGTGTCTTGAAAAGGAAAGCTCTAGTTTAAAAAAAATCTACTCTCCTCATCCAGTAATGGTTTGATTTCAGATTTTGTTCCACATTAATCCATCAATGGATATGTTCAGTGGATCAGAGTGGAACAAGGAAAAAAGACTTGAGATCTAAACGTAGAACCAGGGGAATGACGAAAAGTTTTGCCCATAAAAATATATGCCAATACATTATAATAATAAGAGATAATAAGAACTGTAATGTACTGTTAAGCCATAATTTGATTCTCACGTAGGATGCCCTTGTTTAAAATAAATCAATAAATAATCGTTAGATTTATATAAGTTGACCCGTACATACTCGTAGCAAGTTCATGACCTGACAAACATGTCGTCGCGATGTTTTAGAACCTCATAATACAGTAAATAATACAACCCACAACCAAGTAACGGAAGTAAAACCAGGTCAAGATTACATATCGGCAGGTCCTCGTGACCGCTCCTTGTGCCGGTCTCACGCACTCATCAATCCGCGCCCCCTTGCGCGTTGGCCTGATAACATCGAGCTTTATGTGCCTGAGACCGCGCTGTGTACGGAAAAATGGGAGAAATATGTTATGTTTGTACCTCTGAGTACGGTAAAGGACTATTGGGCTGTGGTGTTTGTGTTTGCACCTCAAAATAAGAAAAAAAATATGCTGTTGTAGGATTATGTATTCACAGAGAAAGAAAAAGCACAGCCTTATCGTAATCGTGAATTTGCAAAGAATTAGTTTTTGTGCATATTTTATATTTTTCTCGCACAAGCGTTATATTTTTCTTCTTGTGATTTTTGCAGATGCTAGTTTAATTTACATTGTTATTGTTGAAATTCGAAATACAATTATTGAGTTTACAAATTCAAATCTCATTAGGTATTATATTTTCCTGTTCTGAGGGTACGCCAGTCAATTTTAAACTAGCTCATATTTGTTTCTTTTATATGATTGTATATATCTTCTTTGTTAAAAAGTATTAAAATACTTTCGAATAAGAAGTCTAGTCTAGTAGCAGGTAGTGTGAAATATTATTTCCGAATTCCTACACAGTTTAAGCAATCTGCCATCCAGAAGGCTTACACCCTCACAAAAACTCACTTGAGATTCAACTCTCACGTTATAAACGGTAATACAATTCCAAGTAAGCTACACTCAAAAGGAAATTGACAATCAAACAACTATTGACAGGGATAAAACCAGGAGAAAATGCTAAAAGGGCAAATAAGGTATTGAGTACAAATGGAAAGGGTAAACAATTGTAAAAGGTTGGCATCCTGTCAACGGTGGGTATTACCTACTCGAATACAAATGAGGGATTCTGGATCAAGCCCTTCAGGTTGTAAAGAACGACGTGCCTATCGAGGTTGAAAACTCTATTGTGATCTAAGTATACAGACTTTTAAATAGATTAACCCTCACTTAAAATAAGCCGCTCGGGGTCGCGTTCTAAAATGGTGTTCAAAACAAAATATTGATGGATCCGTCGGGTCAGTGGTCCTACTCAAGAACTAATTATAAATTACTAGCTGCGCCCCGCGGCTTCGCCCCCGTGGAAATTTATGTTTCCAACTTTCTTAATTTTTTCTTTCATAAGAACCTTCTCCTGACAATAACAAACACAACAAAGAAAGAATTAGCGAAATCGGTCCAGCCGTTCACACGTGATGCCGTGACAACGCGAAACGGGTTTCATTTTTATATATAAGAAGATGATAAGAAAGAGCGTTACCTTCTTTATACAGGTATTAAATATTTAAAAGGCGGTTTCGAGCACGGATTAAATGAAATAAATTTATATTTTTTGTATTTTTAACCGACTTCAAATAAGGAAGAGGTTCTTCAATATCACTACATAGTATAAAACAAAGTCGCTTTCTCTGTCCCTATGTATGCTTAAATCTTCAAAACTACGCAACGGATTTTGATGCGTTTTTTTTTTTGATAGATAGAGTTATTCAAGAGGAAGGTTTATAATGTATAATACATGCATAATATAGGAGAGAAGCATTGCACCGTGCGAAGCCGGGGCGGGTCGCTAGTAATTAAATAAATAAATAATGCTGGACAATCCACAGAGCATCATCTAAAGCTAAGCAGAGCTTGTGTTATGGGTACTAGATGACTGATATACATAATAAAATATATTACATAGATAGATATTTTTTATTATACATAGAAACGACCAGAACACCCGAAACAAATATTTGTAGATCGTAACAATTGTCCCAAGGCGGGAATCGAACCCGCAACCTCCTGCGCCGCAGGCGGACCTTCGCCGCGCCACCGAGGTCGTCAATTCGGGTGTATATTTATGTATTGTGGTAGAATTCCGGCCACGGCAGCCAGTCTCAATGGAGACTAGCCAGCCATGTTAATTATTATTTATTAATTAATTATTTATTCCCTCACTAACATAACCCAATGGGATGGCAGACCGGCACGTCAGGCGCAGGACCAACGGCTTAGTGTGCATTACGAGGCATGGGAGTGGAACACCACCAATTCTCCTGACTCCGGGCTGCTACAGTACATTATTTTGCTAGATAAATCCCAATAACAATTTCTGCCTTGACCCGGGCCAAAAAATGTACCCGTTACCTGTAGCAGGCAGTCCATGCAAATAATAAAGAAGCCAGTAGAGTCGCAAGCGACACGTCTGCGGTCGCGACATGTCTCTCGGTACGAAAGTCTTTTACTCGGCTTTATCAAATCTGCATCTAAGAATTTATAAATAGCGTTCCTCCTATTGAATAATAATAATAATAATAAAAGAGATGAGATAAAAGCTAACAAGGCGCTTATCAGAGGGAGGCCTGCGTCCAGCAGTGGACCAATACAGGCTGTATTGGTCCACTGCTGGACGCAGGGTGAGTTTAGGTGAGGAGGTGAGGTTCCTTCCATTTCACCATCGATCAGTTAAACATTAAACATAAAAGTTTTTTTTAATTGCAGAAGCCTTTATTCACAAAGCAAATTACACTAGTATTTACAATTGAAACAACTGAGCTAACTGCAGACTGTTGCAAACAATCTACAGGTAGCTCAACTGATCCATATCAATCAGCCAGTCGGAAGCGTCCCCAAGACGCTGGCTGCATTGCCACGCTGTATGTACATAAAAGTGCTTTATTTATTTTACACCCTACAGGACTCCATGACAAGTCACACAATTCAAATTACATAAGTAAAACTAAATAAAGTGATCAGTCAGTGATCCTTCGGTCTAGTTTCTCGAAATTTGTGTGTTTTAGGTATTCCGTCCGTTATCCGGCCTCATGTGCTTTTTGTATTTTTTGAGCGTTCCCCAGTATTTGGTATCCGGTATTCCATAGTACAGTTCTGTTTTAGAATACGGCGTTTAGGAGAAGGCTAATTTGAATGAACACAGAGATTTTAAATGACATCGTGGATAATTTAGTTTGCTTCCTCTGCATGAGGTAAAGACAATAACACGGAACGCTTTCCCCTAAAATGTCGTGAGTTTATTTCTTTTTCATTCTTAGTGATAAAAGCGTGCTAGCCTCTGGCGCTTGGGCTCGAATTAGATTAGATATTATTACCGCTTACTGAAATGTGCCTACGAATATCCTGTTTATTTTACTGACAATGATAAATTGTGAAAGTTTTGGGTCACGTTTTGATAGATCTAACATGGATCTAACGAAGTTCCTGAAAACATCTCGCCTTGTTATCAGAATATTAACACAAAGAGGTTTTGTTTTTTGTGAAATTGTACGGTAGGTGCGTAAGTATTTCTTAGGACGCTGAAATTCGTGGCAGAGTATGTTTTTTAGCGAAAATCGAAATTCAAATAAAAAAGGAATATATTTTTATCAAAATGTTTAATTTATATCATTACCTAGAAAAATACACATTATAGTTATGGTACAGAACATTAAAAATGTGCTGTTCATTTCATTTGAAAATTACCTAGTCATGAAATATTTTGGAAGAAACGAACTTCTTGTCTTGTAAAACTTCGATTCGCGGCACGCGATATACCAGCCAACTTAAAGACTAGGATTTTACATTAACACTTCCATTGCCCATGACGCACGAGTCCGTATGCGCATCCTCCAACTCGCGGCGAGCCCCTTCGGGTCGCATTGCAGAGACTGGGTATTGAATGCGTTAAAAGAACTTTTAATAAGTGCTTAGTCAAGTTCTGTTGCATAATGCATTGGATATTGCATAATGTATTCATAACATAAGCGCGACGTGATCCTTTCTTAGCTTTTAATCATATCCTCGGCTTATATGCTGTGAAGTTTAAGCGATCTTCTCATAATACCTGGGATAAGGATATCTATCCCGGGATTATCGTGTTGTGAGAAAACAATTGACCTACATTGAATCCAAAGCTCTTTTACTACAAGAAGAGGGTAGATACCTACCTACAACCATACGTAGATAATAGACCTACAATTTTGTAGGGATAAACCTAAAATTATCTGAATTAGCGAGGATTTTTTCGGGGATTTAACACCTTTTTGTTTGTTTTTTTTTATTTAGCTACGTTTTCTTCAATGTATGTAGGTGAATGATATCCAGCAGTGGGAGTAGTCCGGCTGTCAATAATGATGATAATGTGTCTTCTCACCAGTAACACAGTGTAAAGTTTGAACGTTCACTCCCTCAGCAGTGAACTGACGATGACATGGAAAAGGAGGTCCGAATGGAAGGAGTTTAAACTTCAACGCGATCCAAGGTCACACTTTATTTAAGTTTAAGTGTTTATTTAAATTACGCAGAAGACGTCACAAGATGGCCGCCGTTGGCGTCATGTTTTAATTTTCACAAATTATTTTTATTTTGATTTTCTGTAAAAAGTGTCGATTTCAACTTAAATTTGTGATAAAACGATTATTTAAACTACGGATTGTGCAGTAAACAAATAATTTTGGAGAAGTGTCCAAAAATGCACGATATCGAGGAAGAAGTGGAGCCTTGTACTGAGCCGCCGCCGCCGCCGCCTAGCTTCGCGCCCGCCCTGGCCAAGCGCAAGCGATTACGTATTGACAATGTGGATATTAATGATGATGATGGATTTACCATAGTAGAGAGAAAGAAAAAAAATATTAAACCACATGCGGCTGAGGATATGACTAGTAAGAGAGGTACCAGTGCAAACAATTATTTTGAGGTATGCGTTGCATCTTTTCAATTGCTACCAAAACAAATCGGGTTGGCCATGCTCCTGAAAAAAGAAGGCATTACTAGCGCCGTACGTATTAGGTACAAGAATCCATACCGAGTAGTCATAAGTTTTGAAACTAAAGAGGAGGCATGTAAGTTGGTAGAAAATAAAACATTTGCGGATGCAGGATTACGTTGTTATTTGACGAGCGAAGTGGGCATTACTTACGGTATCGTAAAGTTCTTGGAGGTCGACGTTTCAGAGGAGGATTTGAGAGAGAGTCTTACATGTGATTATAAAATACTTACTGTTAAGAGATTAAACCGTATGTCAGAAGAAGGCCAATGGGTTCCGAGCGAGACTGTTCGTTTTGGCTTTAAGAGCCCCAGTTTGCCTTCGCACTTGTATGGGTATGGTTGCAGATTTAAGGTGGACCCTTACATCTTCCCTGTGACGCAATGCGGCTCGTGCTGGAAGTATGGCCATTTGACGCGGACCTGTCCCACAAGGCGAACGACGTGCCCCAAATGTGGCGGAGGACACACCAACTGCGAGACCACCGAGTTATGCTGCGTCAATTGTAGAGGAAAGCACATGGCACTGAGTAAGTCCTGTCCGATATATTTAAAAGAGAAACAGATTCGATCGATCATGTGTCAAGAAAACAGTACGTATAAGTTTGCGGCTTCAAAGTATCGTGAAAGTAGAGCACGAAAAAGTATACCACTTGTGTTTGACTTTGGTGACGTAAATAAGAACAGAAGATTTGATTTTACTACGCCCACCATATCTTACAGTCAACGCGTTGCAGCGAAGGTACAAACGCAGGCTGCAACTCAACTTTACGACTCAGATGTTCCGGAGCACGGGGAGGAGAGAGGTGTGAGTGAAGTTGAATCTAAGGACAGTAGCGAGGAAGGTTCGCCATGGAAGACTTCGAGCGGTAAGAAAAAGAAGAAGAAGGCAAGAAAGCAGAGGAAAGAGGCATCTTTCAGCGCGGCTGGCACTCGGGGCCCTCAGGTACCTCCCGCGGCGTTCGCCTCCTCGGCGGCGATGGCGCCGCCCGCTTCAGGTGAGGGAATCAAAGCTGTAGTTGCCAAAGTGTGTGTAAAAGTGTCGGATGTTCTCACCAAAAACATTAGTTTTGCCGAAAAAGTTAGTGAGGTGTTGAAGGTATTTTTAGATGAACTTATGTCGTTTGTAGTGGGGATGATTAGCAATGGGGATGTCTTAACAAAACTGTTAGGTCTCTTTTATAATGGATAGTAACGATGTAACTGAAACCGCGACCAGACCGGCATCGGGCCCTGTGAGTTCGGTTGCACAATTTCTAAATATTGTGCAATGGAATTCCCAGAGCTTGATGCCCAAGAAACACGACCTCGAGCTTTTACTGTGTTCGGAAAAAATAGGTATTTGTATTTTAAGTGAAACTTGGCTTGATTCAGACACAAGTTTACGTTTAAATAACTATAATATTTATAGAAGAGATCGAACGGATTCTTACGGCGGTGTAGCTATAATAGTTCACAGATCAATAAAAACTCAACTTTTTCCTGTGAATTGTTCTGGCAATACCGGTATAGAGACATTATGTATAAAGATCATTAATTGTAAATATTTAGAATATATTGTTTCGGTTTATTGTCCTTCGAGTATTAGAACATCACAAAGCGATTGGGATAACATTTTTTCAAAATTTTCGACAAAAACTATCGTTGCTGGTGATTTTAATGGTCATCATTCCAATTGGTCAAATAAAAGTGATACTAGGGGCTTGCAGTTATTAGATGCTTCTTTGGAGCATAACTTCATATCCCTCAATAATGGCCAATTTACTAGAATAAAATTAGTTAACGGTAACTTACAGGAATCCGCACCAGACATTACGTTCATAACTTCAGACATAGCCGTTTACTTTGAATGGCAGGTAACGCGGGAGAGTCTAGGAAGTGATCACCTAATAATCAAATATTCTCTTCGATATCACGATTCACGCAGGTTTGTAACACGACGGAACTTTAAAAAAGCTAATTGGCCTTTATATCAGGAGATATTGAGTGATAGTTTTAGTGAAATAGTAGTAGACGAAGACAGTATACAGTCAAATTACAATTTTTTCATTGAAAAGCTCTATTATGCTGCGGAAAAAAGTATTCCTCTTATCAAAAGTTGTACAAATCCCACACAATCTTTTCAACCTAAGCCATACTGGTGTCCAGAAATATCCTTGGTTATAGCTCAACGTCGTTTGGCTTTAAAGATGTTTAGGCGGAACCCTACTCCCGATAATCTTGATAGATTAAACCAAAAGATTGCAGAGGCACGAAAAGTTCATCGAAAGGCTAAGACTGCCAGTTGGCAACAATTTTGTGGTTCTGTAGATGAGGTGATGACAGCTTCAAGTATGTGGCGTCGTATGCGCTGGATGAAGGGTCTTCGCACGGAACGAGTGATTGCACCTAGTCATATAAAAGAGAATATTTTATGTAGCCTTGCTCCTGACTCCGTGCAAATATCTCAGCCAGTATTCAAATCTAATAACAATCTTTTGGATAGGGAATTCTCCAGTCAAGAATTAGAAAATTGCTTAAAAGCGAAGGATACTGCACCTGGGGACGACGATGTTACGTACTCGATGATTTACAATTTGCCTTTGGAGGGAAGAGCTTTCCTGCTTAAGATTTTCAATTTAATTTTTAAATTCTCATTGGTTCCCGAACAATGGCGTAGCATTAAAATTTTACCGATCCCTAAACCTAATAGTAACCCTAACCTCTTACCTAAATTTCGGCCTATTTCTTTAATTTCTTGCATGTGCAAACTTTTTCATTTAATGCTCTGCAAACGCTTAGAATGGTTTATTGAAAAGAATAACATTTTAGCTCCAGTTACGAGTGGTTTTAGAAAGTACCAGTCATGCATGGATTCCTTAGCACGACTAACTTCACAGATTCAAATCGGTTTTACCAAAAATATCTCTACATTAGCAGTGTTTTTAGACGTAGAGAGCGCATATAATAATGTTTTGACCGATCAACTTGTTCTTACGCTTGATGATTTGGGCGTTGGGAATCAAATTTGTAAATATTTATGGTCTTTCCTGAGTTATCGGGTATTAAAAATTGAAGACGATAATGACCATCGATCTATGGTTAGATGTACTGGGCGGGGATTAGCCCAGGGTGATCCTCTCTCACCTTTGCTGTTCAATATTGTAACATATAAAATTTGTACAGGATATGATAATGTAAGTGCACTGCAATACGCTGATGATTTTGTTTTTTATACGCAAAATTACTTTCATAACCAAGAATACATTCAAACTGTTCTTGATTCTGTAGTGATTAAATTAGGTAAATTAGGGTTAGAAGTATCACCGTCCAAAACGCAGTGTTGCAGTTTTAGAAGAGGGCCTAAGATGGATGATGTTGATCTTAAAATTTACAATAACAGGATACCAGCTGTATCACATGTCAAATACCTAGGAATTTGGCTAGATAAGTCGTTACTGTGGAGGAAACATATAAATGAGATTCATGAAAGTACAATGAAGAAGTTAAGTCTCTTAAAGGTTCTCGCTGGTGCATCTTGGGGCCTGCATCCTAAACATCTTCGCCAGTTGTACATATCTCTGATTAGAAGTAGGATAGATTATGGATGCTTCCTTTATGACACAGCGGCAAAAACACATCTAGTAAAGCTCGATAGAATTCAAAATATAGCGATGAGGGTCATAGGGGGTTTTATTAGGACAACTCCTGTTCATGTTATGGAGTGTGAAGTTTGCCTGCAGCCACTTATGTTTAGACGACAATATCTAGGGACAAAGTACTGTCTAAAGGCACAATCTTTTTCTAAAAATATAACCATAGATTTATTTAACGAACTCCATAATCAACGTGAATCGAGATATTGGAAGAAAAAACCTTAACTAATCTCTATTTTTGAAAATACAAAATTAGAAATTTTAAAGTCAAATCATACTTTGAATATGTTTTCATTTGATACTTGGGTATCTGATATTAGAACAGATTTTATTTTGACCAATGTGGAAGGTATTGATCAGGGAAAAAGTCATTATGATGATAGCGAACTTAAGTATCATACATTGTGTATGCTTAATTCTAACTTTAAGGACTGGCATAAATTATTTACCGATGGATCTAAATCGGACAAAGGTGTCGGTGCAGCCTTTTATGATCCCATTCGCAATGTGAAGGAGATGTTTCTTATTAAGTCAGATTTAAATTCTATTATGTCAGTTGAGCTCTTCGCAATTTCTGAAGCACTATCTTACGCTACCACTCTGAAGTTGGATAAAGTGTTAATACTAACTGATAGTCGAAGCGCCCTGCAGCACATTGCTAGCTGCGTCTCTGGCGCAAGAGCAGAGTCAGTGGCATATGCAATTCTTAAAAAGGTATTATACCTGTTCCACAGTGGTGTCCAACTTAAATTGCAATGGGTACCTTCGCATATTGGTGTTCAGGGTAACGAGGAGGTAGACCGGTTAGCAAAAGAGGCAATTTCATCAGGTGCAGAAACTTTTATTATACCAGAACACTCAGATGTTTGCCATAAATATAAATTCAAAATTTTTGAGAAATGGAAAAAGCATTATATTAATATTTCAGACACAAAGGGAATTTGGTATAGAATTGTACAAAGCTACCCACCACGTGTACCTTGGTTTGTAAATAGTAAGCTTAAGAGATGTTTAATTGTAACAGCGCATAGGCTGCGCTCCGGGCACATGCCTCTTGCTAAATTCAAAAATCTTATGAAAATATTAGAGTCACCTAACTGTGAGCTTTGTGGAGTCATAGAAGATGTACACCATCTTCTGACTGAGTGTGTACGGAGCCAGTCTTTAAGATCACATTTGGAAACGCACTTTGAATTAAATTTGTTAAATATTGGCATTTTTCAAAGCATCTTGCCGCACCGCTTTGCACGGCGGCCAGGATTCTCTATAAAATGGTTTATGATATTTTATAAGATTAGCAACTAATTGAATGTACTAACAGGGCTGACGTAGTCAGTGTTTGGCTAAAAGCCCTATAAAAATATAAGATTTAAATAAATAAATTAAATTACGCAGACGGCATTCGATAATCGACCAAATATGTTACATGATATTAAACGCCTGAGTTAATTCAGATTTTAATAACCCTATTTCTTTAGGCTTGCAAAATAAGCACTTAGTCGAGTCAAATTCTTTATTATACACAGCTTAATGTGTATAATAAAGAATTTGAAAAAGTAAGAAAAATATGGTGTTATTTTTTTTTCACTTCAATTGTTTGATTGTCCACGAGTGGGAAAAGTAAAAAGAGTTCTTATTCCATTCGTTATTCTTACAATTTTCTGTTTTGTAGATCTGTATGAAAAATATCTGTTTATAAAATATATATATTAAAGAATTTTAAAAAACTTCGGTTTTTCCATGAAGAATATATAAGATATATATATAAGACCGAACTTTACTGAAATAGCAAGAAATTCAAAAGTCTGCCATGATTTGACCAAATATTATTCAGATAAACTAAACAGAAATACAAAAAGTTAAAAAACATACAGTAATCCTATTTCAAAAAGCTTCAAATGATCCTGATAATAATGGTTCCATCTACTATTTATACCCACGCTTCATAAGAATAGACCCCATTAGGTATTACGCCTTCAGCATACGTCTTCCACATAAAGAGACATTACCATATAAAGGTGAATTACTCGCAAGCTATTTTCGGATCTCGAAAAGTAAAAGTGTGCTGGCAAAACACCTTCACAAAATTTTATATCATAATCGATATTCATTTGAACCATGAAAATAATTGGTTCGACAAATAACGATATTTTTGTAGATAAAGTTAATAAAGACAATTATATCGATGGTATTGATTAATACTTAACAGACCAAAGTAAATAATTAAGTACTTACAGGTGATGAGACTCCCAACACTAATTAGTCGAAGAAAAGTTCACAATAATTTATCTCCGAGCACCTGTCCGTAAAAACTTTAGAACTGCCGACAACACTCTAGAAACTCACTACAACGAAAGTAACTCAACGAAAAATAACTTTAGAAATAAACTAGAAATCGAGAAGTTGAAAATTGAGTTTTATTTCAACAGTTTGAGTTCCATTTTCGGAGAGTGGTCGCTAGCGCGTAGACGTCCGTAGCGCTCGGGCCGCGTACACGTACTACGAGCCAGAGAACGGCGTAGCGGGCTGCTACGGCGTAGCGGGTTGCTACGGCGTAGCGGGCGGCTACGGAGTAGACCTACGAATTACTAGAAAGGCGAATTGATTTAATAATCCTTATACAAAATTAACGGTGTATATTATTTTCAGGTCGCTTCTTACAAAATGAAATCAAATAAATTCGACTCCACTAATCTCTTTTTCCGTATGCACAAAACTTGTCAGGCTCAGCGCCAACTGTCTGCGTCAAAACAAGTCGTAGACAATTTTGAGTGTCATTTTTGTAAGGTAAGGTACCTACGGGGGAAGCCGCGGGATACCTGATCGAAGTGCAACCATCGTGATAGTTCAGTATTTTTCCAACTGTCTACTTCTAGATCTTTTAAAGCCCCTGTGATAATTGCAGGTACCTTTTCTTACTTATCGTATTGCTCCTCAAAATTAAACGTATTATTTATAAAATTATTTGCTCAGTTAATTATTTCAGAATATTGCAATATCATTGAATTTTACAATGGAACGGTTTCTAGAGAATATTAATTTATTTCAGTGGCTTCTACTGAAATTAATAATCTTCAGGCTTTTGTTCTATAAAATTAGTTTGTTTACGTGCAGATATTATTGTTTTTAGCGACCTACGAGTATGTGGCGCGGCGGGGTAGGTCCGCCTGCGACGCAGGAGGTTGCAAGTTCGATTCCCGCCTCGAGACAAATGTTTGTACGATCTGCAGATATTGGTTCCGGGTGATCTGGGTGGTTTTTTATGTATTATAGTAAAAAATATCTATCTATGTATGTAATGTAATAAGTATAGTACCCAGAACACAAGTTCTGCTTAGCTTGGGGCTAGATGATGCTGTGTAGATTGTTCAGCATTATTTATTTATTTTGTTAATGGCCCCAGACCAAAATGAGGGGTGTTGTGCCTCAGAAACGATATAATTAATAAATAGATGAACGACTTACTATACTTACCACTCAGTTGAGCTGTTACCAGTAGATTGTTTGCAACAGTCTGCAGTTAACTCTGATGATTCAATTGTAAATACTAGTTGTAATTTATGTTTATTAGTTGATTGTAATTTTCTTTGTGAATAAAGAACTTACTATTCTATTAATTAATAAAAATTTGCTCATTAAATTTAAATATCCATATCAAGATAATCTTATTGAAGGTATAAAACTTAACATCTTTATATTAGCTTCACCTGTATGTTTGTATGTTTGTTTGTAACCGACTTCTTTGGGCGCGATTTTGACCCACTTTAAACGGCCAGATTTCGTTCAAACTTTGTAGATTTATTGAGGACCGATGACAATACACTAATTTGATAAAATTATTCAAAAAAACAAGCTATTATAAATAATCCAAACTAAAAAGTAGAAAATAAATAATAGTTTAAAAAAACTAAAAAACACGCTTTTTATAGAAACCGAACTAAAAAATAGAAAATAAATTTTAATGAATTTAAATTAAGAAAATAGTGTTAAAAATTTCAATGAATATAAGTTAATAATAGTGTGAATAAAAAAAAATTATTTTATTTTAAAAAAAGCTTCGCATGCGTATTTTTGGTAAAATAAGTAGCTTATTATCTAAGTTTTAGCCTATTATTTAAGATTTTGCTCGAAATGTACGCCAAATTTCATCTTGATCTGTTCAGTAGTTTTGAAAATCCTAGGTAACAAAAATTCAGATTTCACAAACTTTCGGCTTTATAATATTAGTAGTATTAATCTTCGTGTATTTGACCGCTCGTATTTAATATTAGCTAAACAAAATATCCCTGATGAGCTTAGTCTGAACTATGTATCCGTATTGTTGCACACATACCTATTTTATTTTTGTTTGAAATGTGTCTTAGATTTATGCTATAAGAAAATCCGTGAAGCCGTTCATTCTCTTTTACTTTAAATACTATCGCAGTTTGACGAATTCAACACAAATAACCCGCTTACATTCGTAATGAATCCGTTCATTCTTATTATAATTGTTCAAGAAGAAGAAATAATTAAACACCTGTGTGTAGCATTGTGGCGTACCTACGCGTATTCGACACCGATCCGAAATGTGCGTTCCAAATTGAATCTTTATTTTGCAATTTGTTTTTTGAAAATAATTTTTATTTCTCATAATTCTTTCAACTTGAACCATACCCCAAGTGAACTGAACATACACTTCGGACCGGTCTCGCTCGGTCACTCACGCGCAGCCGCTCATTCATTCGCTTTGGCATTCCGCGACTGGCCATCTTGCTAGCTTGAGTTGAATGCGTGAAGTTAGCCAGATAAAGAACAAAAGAAATTACAGAGCAAAGTTTAATAACTTTGCTCTGTAATTTCTTTCATAATATTAGTTTGCTTTCTGCTTAAACATCTATCCAACTAGTAAAATATTTCACTAAAATCACTCATTCTATCGTAAATAACACTCTTCATTGTTAGAATGTGACGTTTACTAATCCATCAATGCCAAACTGACGTGACGTTTGGGAGTCTCATTGCTATTGCGTTATATCCGATTCCGGTTTTGCCTCTTTCCCCTTTTAGAATCTCCATCGTTGAGATCACTCTGAGATTTTCAAATGTCCCAAATAAATAGTAAGATAGAAAGAATTAGAAGTAATACTTACAATTGTATCAATGTGCTGTGATGTAATTTATCATAAGAATAAACTCACACAACATACCTGGCGTTTTTACTGTTAACCAAAACCACGAGGTTACGAGACCACCTCACACCTTCAAGTCAGAAAGGACTGGCTCTATAAGAGATCCACGAGCATTTTCAACAGGTTATGGGCCCAGGCATCCAGAAATATCCAGTCCTTATAGAAAGTGGTGAGCACGTTTGAATTTTTTTTTCATAACCTCAAAGTTGTGTGGACATCGACATGGCCGATACGGAACCGCGGTCGCCAGCCGCTTATGCCGGTATGAATGTGGAAAAATTGGAAGGAATAAACAACTATACGTCATGGAAATTCCAGCTCAAAATGTTACTGACATTGGAAAATTTATGGGACTGTGTTGAGGCCGCGAGTGTGACTGACCAACCGAAGGATCAGCGAGCTTTAGCAAGGATCTGCTTAAGCGTCAGGTCTTCGTGTTTTCAGCATGTGCGAGATTGTGTCACTGCCAAACAGGCATGGCAGAGGTTGGCTAATGTTTTCGAAGATAAAGGATTATACCGGAGAGTGTTGCTACTCAGGCAACTTCATCATACAGAGTATAGTATGTATAGATGTATGACTGAATATATTGATAGTGTCATGACCAAGGTCCAGCAATTGGCAGACATCGGTAAAGTTATAGAAGATGCAGAAGTGGCGGAGCTACTATTGAGTGGTTTACCACAGGAATTCGATGCCCTCGTGTCCAACTTGGAGACTGCATGTATAACTAATACTCTCTCGAGTGAATTGGTACGAATTAGACTACTACAAGAAGACTCACGCAAGAAAAATTTTGAAAATAGTGCAGAAACAGCATATTACACAAAGAACAAAAAGGAAGGAAAAAGTAAAATTATCTGTCACTACTGTAAGAAGGCGGGTCACATAAAGTCAAGGTGTTTCAAGCTCAAGAGGGAAAAGGAAAGAGAAAAGTCGAAGACTGAAGATACATCAATGGTCGCCACTGCATTTTTGGCCAAATCGGATGCTGGATGGCTTGTGGACTCCGGGTGCACAGCTCATATGTGCTGTGATTTATCTTTATTTTCAGAATTTGTAAAATGTAAAAATTATGTTAACATTGCCAATGATGACAAACTCGAATGTTTGGGAAAAGGTACCATAAGTATTGAAAATGGAAATGTGGTAAGGAAACTTTTAAATGTTTTATATGTTCCCAAACTTTCACATAATTTACTCTCAGTAAGTTGCCTAACACAGGAAAATCTCACGGTTTCTTTTGATAAAAGGGGATGTTTTATTTGTGACAAAAGCTCTGGCAATCCAATAATGTTTGCTTCAAATAATAATGGCCTTTTTAGGGTTAATTTTGGGGTGCGTAGGTCTAGTAAAAAGTATCCGCAAGGAGTGTATTCTTCTCTCCTGTGTGATAGGCAGGAATCCAAGAGTGCACAGGTGGCTGTTCATTCGTTGCCTATAGATATATGGCATAGGAGGCTCGGACACTTGGGTATGCAAGGTTTGTGTACATTAAAGAATGGTGGTGCAACTGGTATTCTGTTTCAGACTGAAAATGAACAGGTTTTGAAGGAATGCGTAGCATGTTTGGAGGGAAAGATGTCGGCCAAGCAGTTTCCGATTGGAGAGGCAAAGCGGGCTACCCAGTCCCTCGAGTTGATACATTCTGATGTCTGCGGGCCATTACAACAGAGCAGCTGGAGTGGTGCGAGATACTTGGTAACGTTTACTGACGACTACACCAGGAAGTCATTTGGATATTTGATGAAGCACAAATCAGAGGTATTGTCACATTTTATTAATTTTAAAGTACTTGTAGAAAAACAAGTAGGATTGCCTATTAAGGTTTTAAGGACTGATGGAGGAGGTGAATATGTTAATCATGATTTTATGAAATATTTGCAACAGAATGGTATTATTCACCAGCGGACCGTACCATATTGTCCTAGCCAGAATGGTGTAAGTGAGCGTCTCAATAGGACTTTAATGGAGAAGGCTCGGTGTATGCTGCAAGGTGCTGGTCTCTGTGGGCGCTATTGGGGCGAGGCAGTTATGACTGCAATTTATTTAAAAAACAGGAGTCCTACAGCTGCTCTTTCAGGACTCACGCCAGAGGAGATTTGGACCGGATCTAAACCTGATCTTCGTCATCTCCATGTGTTTGGCTGCATAGCATACTCTTTAGTCCCCGAGCAAAAACGACGTAAGTTAGACCCTAAAAGCAAAAAGTATGTATTTGTGGGTTACTCTGAAACGTCTAAAGGGTATAGGTTGTCCGATCCATCAGATCCTACTAAGGTTATTTTATCTAGAAATGTTGCATTTATAGAAAATCAATTTTATAATTTTAATGAAAAGACTGAAGTAAAGAATACAATATTATATGAATTTATGACTTGTTATGAAATTAATGATGATAATTTTTCCAATAATAATGCACAGGAAAGTGTGGGTTCGTGTGAACATTTGGTGTATGAAAATACAGGTAACAATTCCCATGTTTCAGATGACTATGATGTGTACTGCACAGGCAGTGAGGACGAGGGAGTCCCTGCTGCGTCCCCAGCACATGGCGGCGTCCATCAGGACTGTATAACGCCCGTGAGTGAGGTGGCAGCTGAGGGCGGAGACAGTCGGCTGTCCCCGGCACCCCTTATGTCCCAGCAACGTCCCGTGCGTAGTACCAGATCGCGGTTACCGGTAAAGTACACAGATTACGAGACGGACTTCTCGTTGTTAGCGCAGGGTTATCCACTTGCTGAACCTCAATCGTTTGAGGAAGCTGTAAATTCACCTGATAATCATGAATGGAAGGTTGCTATGAAAAATGAATTTGAATCAATGATTTCCAATAATGTATGGAAACTGGTAGATAGGCCACCTAATGAAAATGTTGTAAAAAGTAAATGGGTCTATAAATTAAAATATGATGCCCAAGGCATTTTTCAGAAATATAAGGCTAGATTGGTTGCCAGGGGTTTTACTCAGGTTAGAGGGGTAGATTATAATGATACTTTTTCCCCTGTAGTGCGTCATAGTACTCTAAGAATATTATTTGTATTAGCTAATCAATTAGATTTAAACATTGACCATATAGATATAGCAACTGCCTTTTTAAATGGTGAACTTGAGGAAACCATATATATGGAACAGCCTCCTGGCTTTAGTTGTAAGGATAGCAATAAGGTTTGTCTATTATTAAAAGGAATTTATGGCCTTAAGCAAGCAAGTAGAAATTGGAATGCCAAAGTTCACAAATTGTTAACAAGTAATGGCTATTTGCAAAGTAAATGTGAACCCTGTGTTTATTTTAAATGTTCTGACAACGAAATTATTGTAACTGCATTATATGTTGATGATTTTTATGTATTTTACAGTACTGAACATAATGTATTGTTTCCATTGTTAGAAAGTAATTTCAATGTTTGTAATTTAGGTACTTTAAAAAGTTGTTTGGGTATGAACATTGAGCGAGATAGAGAAAATGGAATTCTTAAAATAAGTCAGTCAGAATACATAAAATTGTTATTAAAACGTTTTGGAATGGAAAACTGTAAAGTAGCCAAAACACCTATGCCTACCAACTGTAAATTAGTTAAAGGTGACACTAGTTTATGTGATGATCAGTATAATTATAGGCAACTTATGGGATGTCTTTTGTATTTATCAGTATGTACTAGACCTGACATCTCATATGCTTGTAGTCAGTTGAGCCAGTTTAACAACTGTTTTGATGTAACTCATTGGCAGGCAGCTAAGAGGATTCTGCGTTATTTAGCGGGTACAATTAACTATTCTTTATATTGTTATAAAAGTAGTAAATTAAATTTAACTGCTTATGCAGATGCTGACTGGGCTAATGACCCAACTGATAGAAGGTCCTATTCTGGGTTTGTTGTAAAACTAGGGAATAATGTAATAAATTGGGAATCACGTAAACAGAAATGTGTAGCACTTTCTAGCACTGAAGCCGAGTATCTAGCTATAACAGATGTATGTAAAGATATTTGTTTCATAAGAAGTTTTCTGTCTGAGATTTTTCCCAATGAATATCATGTAACAATATTTAATGATAACCAGTCTGCACATAAATTGTTACAAACTAAAGAGTATAATCATAAGCGTACTAAGCATATTGATATAAGATACCATTTTGTAAAGGACTTAGTTCAAAATAATGTTGTAACAATTAAATATTTACAGACTGATTGTATGATGGCTGATGTGCTGACCAAGCCTTTGGGTACTGTAAAACATGAAAAATTTGTTAAAGATATGAATATAGGAGTCTGATACTTAATTTTATTGATAAGACTAATAATGACTTGTTTATGTTAAGTATTTTGGTAAATCATTTATGTTGACTCCGACAATTATTAATTTCTTTGTGTAAAGAGATGTAACTTGATTTTGCTATGCTATTATATCGAATGTATAACTGCATGGTTTGCTATTATCTGTGTGTAGGTATGTACTTTATCTGAATGTTTTGTTTGCATAGTGTGTACCTATATAATATTAATGCTCATGTGTGGCATTGTATGGATTAAGGGGTAGTGTTAGAATGTGACGTTTACTAATCCATCAATGCCAAACTGACGTGACGTTTGGGAGTCTCATTGCTATTGCGTTATATCCGATTCCGGTTTTGCCTCTTTCCCCTTTTAGAATCTCCATCGTTGAGATCACTCTGAGATTTTCAAATGTCCCAAATAAATAGTAAGATAGAAAGAATTAGAAGTAATACTTACAATTGTATCAATGTGCTGTGATGTAATTTATCATAAGAATAAACTCACACAACATACCTGGCGTTTTTACTGTTAACCAAAACCACGAGGTTACGAGACCACCTCACACCTTCAAGTCAGAAAGGACTGGCTCTATAAGAGATCCACGAGCATTTTCAACATTCATTTCTTCCGCCTCGCTATCGCTCTTCCACAAACAACCTTCCAATCCGTCCGGAATATCAAGGATAGTTTATAAACAGATACGGGTCTAGAAACACCTATACTGAACCTAAAGCATTCTAAAATATTGGTACACATTATTAACATGCTAAGCTTATTTCTAATGCCTCTATAAAAGTTTTTTTTTGTATAGTGTAGGCAGAGATGCAAACTTGCCGTTTTTGCTCACAATCCTGGCCAAACCGTGCAAAGTCTATTTTTGATAAAATAGGTGGTGGCGCTGATTTGTGTCGGGTTAGCGCCTTAAAGGCGGTAAAGGTCGTTTTGCGCACATTGTAAGCCATTTGCTATGAATCTTTGCTGAAAGAAACTTGAAGCAATTGTAGTTTTGGACTATATCGACATAATGTTGATTTAAGTAAATCTCTTAAAGTACAGTGTTCTAGATACAGTAACATGTGTGAACTAGCTCATGCCATCGCCGAATAAAAACGTGTACGATAAAAGGGGCCTTTAAAACGGACTGCTCTATGAACGTACCCTAAGCTGTGTTTAGTATGACAAGGTACTAAAGCATCTTAGTGCAGCCCACTGTACATAAGTATTATTAGTTTTTGCCCATTATGGTATTAGGCGTGATGATATGGTTTCTTAATCTCCCTGTGGTCATGTAAACCTCTCATTACACTAATAAGTTTAGACGGGTGGATGGATAGTTGTTTGTCAGTTTACGCCCTAACTAATCAGGGTGGCTATATTATATCTGCAACACGAAATTACGCTTTGGCCAAATGTACTCTAATACACCGAAGTAGAGTACTAGTTGTACTCTAGCCGGGGAGATCTACGGTAGGTGCGACACGTGACGTAGTGCATAGAGTGATGAGTAAGTTAGACCTAGGACAACACACAGCGGCGATCTTTTGCGACCTATCACGCGCATTTGAACTAGTCGATCACAAGCTCCTCCTCGCCAAACTTGAACACTACGGGGTGAATGGCCCTTTTCTAAGGATGATTACCTGCTTTCTGTCGAACCGAGAACAAATAACATCTGTACATGACATAAAATCGGACACTCTTACTCTAGATAGCATAGCCGTTCCCCAGGGCTCGATTATAAATAAAATAAATAAATAAAAATCATTTATTTCTGACTTACAAAATCCATAGACACATTAAAACACTTTTAAATACACAATTACAAATTTCAAATTTAAATAAAATATAATAATAATAATAATATAACAATCAAATAAGTCAAATTAAATTAAATAAAGCCTGTCACTGTAGCAGATCATTGAGCCACCAGCGATGACACCGGTTTCAGTATCATCATCCAGTGGCCCATAATACTCGAGCGGAGGTCCTGCGCCACGGCGGCCAGCAGGCTGTTGGAGCTGCGGCGCATGCGGCCCACCAGGGATGCGACCCGCTTGCGCATGATTGCGTGGAATCCATCCACGTGCGCGTCTGCGAACATCCCTGATGCGCTACAGTATCGCGGCAGCCCCAACAACATCCTGAACCCGTTATTGTACTGGACGCGTAAGGCGTTATAGGCTTTTTGTGTATATCTGGCCCACAGACTGCACGTGTAGAAAGAAGTACAATAAGCCTTAAAGAGTGTTATTTTATGGGAAACAACTTATTTCTGATCCTAATTAACGATCTAACGGTAGCCTCCACGCAAGCGGAATATGTTATGTATGCGGACGATGGATGTCTAGTAATATCTGCAGAATCCCATAGCCTTCTTAACGCAAAGGTCAATCATGTGATCGAAAAAGTAGCTGAATGGTTCTCCGCGAATGGAATGGCACTAAACATAGAAAAAACAAATATTGTCCACTTCTATTTAGGCGCAGACAAAAACAAAGGCCAACTCGATGTAGTTTGCAATGGACTTAAGGTTCCCATCGTCGAGTCTGTTAAGTACCTGGGTTTCACTCTAGATCAAAAACTAACTTGGGAACCCCATATAGATATAATCTGTAAAAAGCTATCTTCTGCGTGCTTTGCACTGTCCCGCCTATATGGAAGCCTCGACTTGGACAATACGCAAATGGCGTATCACGGTTATTTTCATTCTGTATTGACGTACGGAGTAGAATTTTTTGGACAAGCGGCGGAACGTATAAGACCGTTCCGTCTTCAGAAACGCGCAGTCAGAATCCTGTGCGGTGTAGAATGGGACCATCCGCTCGGGAACTCTTTAAAGAAACTAAAATACTAACGTAACCAAGCGAGTTTATTCTCCAAGCGGCCAAATTTGTCAGAAGTCACCTTAAGGAGTTCCCGACGTGGGCTGAAGCCCACAACTACCACACTAGACATCGTCATCGATTAACGCTACCCAAAATAAGATTAGCGAAAGCACAACACAAAATTGACTACATAGGAGTGAAAATCTACAATAATCTACCGGACTCTATAACTAGTGCCGCGTCGACTGCAATATTTACGGACAAACTGAAGAGAATCCTAGTGGACAGGGCATACTACAGCTTAGAAGAGTTCTTCGATGACAAATTTGTTGACGCCGATGTCGTAGATCCACACTTACAATTATAATAATATTTAAACACTCTTGGTAAGATTACCAAGGACCATTATTTGTACTTAGTTTTTACATTATTCTGTACCTAGCTAAATTAGTTTGACGTGTAAGAACATTTTCTTATAAATAAATAACTGAACTGATCTGAACTCTAATTCGGTGAACCTTTCATACTACAAACCTTAGTGTTAATAACAAACTTACACGTGGTTTAGAACACAGATGTATTAGGTACCTAACCTTATCTGAAACCGAGATGCCTATGGCATAGCTATAGGCACAATCAGCGCAAAAAATACTGAACGTTTCCAATTCACAAAAACGCTTTGAGACCCACGTTACCTAGGGGTCTATTCATCTCAAACCCTCACCAGGTAAAGTGCCTAAAAACGAGCTTTTAGAGCTTTTAGAAGGCTAACACTTTTCAGTTGTTGAAGACTTTTCGGTTGACTGTACCTACCCTAACCTACGTTATGTGTTTGTCAGGTATGTGCGGAATTTATCGATTATCGATGTAGAGTTATTCGGCTTTCAATGAATTCGTGGAAAGCGCTTGTATCCGTAAACCTCATTTATACCGGAATCACCGACGCACCCACGGGCTGTTAGAATGGCTTTATTAGAGGCTATTCTACTATGGTGACGACTTTTGTTGCATAGCGCCAAGGTCCGACATGCAGAAGGTTTCGGGTACGATTTCCGCCGGGGTTTTGTTTTTATGGGTCAACTAGTTGAAAAATAATTAATTCTCGGCAAGGACTAAAACCAAAAGAGGATATCCTTCATGTTAACCTAGAATTATAATAATTGGCAAGACACAAGGTCTTCAAGTATACGAAACCCTGAGTGCGCGAGTCTGACTCGCACTTGACGTTTTATTTTACCTACTCATTCTGTGACACCTCGTAGGTAGGTACTCTATTTTCTATTCTTTCAAACACGTGCAATCAAATATGAGCGTATCTTGTTCTATCTTAAGATTTAATAGTGACAAAATGGCTCCCAATAAGCTTAAAAAAAGTGGCTCGCAAGCTGTCTGTCATCTGATGCCGTCAATATGTAATGCATCTAAATCTTACGAGTCAAAGCCCATATTTAAATGCACATTTTTGTGATGTGCTGTAGCGGTGCGCCTTTGATCTGAGACATCCTTATTAGCGACTTTTTTTGTGTCGACTGTTACCCATTGTTCAACGAAGTTCAGTAGTTTACCGTCGTCGTGACACAAATGTGTTTGTGATTTGCGCAAATATCGATTTGTTTTGGTCTGCATGATTACTGTGAATAATTTATGTGTGTAGGTATAGGTAGGTAGATACCTATCAGTTATCTATTTGGTATTCATAACACAAACTCTGCTTACTTCTTGAGAGCTCTCAAGTAAGCCAGCATTATGTTTAGTATTATTTGCTTATCAGAGGCACGTTACCTATTTATTTATTTTTTGGATTCCGTACCTCAAAAGGAAAAAAGGAACCCATAAAGGATCACTTTGTTGTCCGTCTATCTGTTGGCCTATCTGGCTGTATGTCTGTCTGTCCGTCTGTCAATCCCTTTTTCTCAGGAACGAGTGGACTATCGTGTAGAAATTAACGGCAAATACTCAAGTCTGTAACCTCTTGAAGCTGCGATATAAATAAAAAACTTCTGAGTCAACGCACTCAAAAGTAACACCCGTTTATGTCCGCATATTTTGAATTTTCCAAGGGAATCACATGCACACAAAGTCTATAGGGTACTTCCCGTAGACCTAGAATCATGAAATTAGGTGAGCAGCAAGGTATTATAGCACCAGTAAAGGGAAAATCCGAAAACCATAAATTAGTAATTTATTCACATAAAAATTTAGGTACTTACCTATGTTTAATACTCGCCATATACCAAAACCTATAGGGTACTTCCCGTAGACCCAGAATTATGAAATTTGGCAAGAAGCAAGGCTTTATAGCACAAGTAAATGAAAATATCCGAAAACAGTAAAGTAGTTAATTCACAAAAAAAATACTTCTGATTCTTGCCATGGACGAAAACCTGTAGGTCGTGTAGGTTACTTCCCGTTGACGTAGAATCATAAAATATGGCAAGACGCAACGGAAGCAATGGACGAAAACCTACAACCTACCTAATTCCCGTTGAATCATGATAATTTGGCCAGACACAAGGTCTTGTGGAACCCTTAGTGCGCGAGTCCGACTCGCACTTGACGTTTTATTTAAGCATTTATTTTATTATTGTTTTTATTTTATAGTTGACGACCTCTGTGGCGCGGTGGGCGAAGGTCCGCCTGCGACGCAGGAGGTTGCGGGTTCGATTCCCGCCTCGGGACAAATATTTGTACGATCCGCAAATATTTGTTCAGGGTGTTCTGGTCGTTTTCTATGTATAATAAAAAATATCTATCTATGTACTCGTATCTTATTATGTATATCAGTTATCTAGTACCCATAACACAAGCTCTGCTTACCATGGGGCTAGATAATGCTGTGTGAATTGTCCAGCATTATTATTATTATTATTATTATTATAACAGTTAATCTTTTACAGGCCGATGCAGTACGCATAAAAACTCAACTTTAAGCGATTTGTTCTTATAGTTATCTACATAAGTACCTAAGCTGTATAGGTATAGTAGTACTTCAGTTTGCAAGAATATAAATCTATTGAAGAGACGGGAAGGCAGGCCGTTTGTCACGAACTCGTAAAGAATTCATTTATTTTGCGCCGGGGACTCGCTGAATTATCTAGTGCTTTACAGACTTGTACCACTCGTTACGTGCACTTAGGTATGTACTTGAAATGTGCTTTGTTTTGAGATATCCATTACAATATTGTTTAGTATCATCATCAGCTTATGTTAGTCCACTGCTGGACATAGGCCTGTCCTAATGAGCGCCATGGCACCCTGTCTTCGACTTCAGCATCTGCCGCATCCAGCATCTGCCTGCAGCAACATGCAACTGCCACTTCAGCTTGCTAATAAATTATTTGAGATAAGTCGATAACTTTGGTTATCCGTCTGATATTCTTGTTACGAATCCTATCCTTCAGAGAAACTCCAAACTCTTTCCATACACTGTTTGGTTAACTCTAAAAGAACTTATTAATAACTGTCTTACTTTTCATCACATCTGCACATGCAACCCGATTCATCCACTGCTGGGCCTCTACGCTCATCAAGCTCTTTTATAAGCCTATCAAATAAACACTTGTATCCTTCATAGGTCTCCCTAGAAACACCGTTTAAAATGTCGATTATTTGTATACAGACAGAGAAGCCTTGAGTCGTTCCATCGTAACCTTCACAGCGACAGGCGGGTATTTAACATCAATAAACTCAGTAATTTGATGGAGGGCTTTTCGAGAAGTCAATCATCTTTTTTGTTATGAATTTCTGAGACATATATTTTCGTTTACGGTTATTTCTACCAAGCATCACACTTCACACTTATTTATAAATTCGAAAGTTTGGATGTCTGTAACCTTTTCACGCCACAGCTATGAACATCGGGCTGAAATTTGCATACGCCTGTAACTGCAGTTAGGCCAGAAAAAATAAAGACTACTTTTTATCCCATAAATCAGTTCCCAAGGGTTAGAAATAACCTTTAAACGTTTCCATAGAAACAACGCGTGCGAAGCCGCGGGCAGAAACTAGTACTTACAATAAAGAAACACATTTAAAATATGATTTCTTCATCTTTGATAATTGTATAGGTAGGTAGCTATCGTTAGCTCCAGCCATGAAGTAGGTACCTACAGTCAAAAACTTAATTCCCTGAACTGAACGCTGTAATGGAACACTGAAAACTTTAATCCGTCTCGCATGAGTCTCTAACTAAACCAACCATTTTGGAAAGTTAACTCTGCTTACCGATTTCTGCCGTTAACTGTAGGCTTACCCTTAGTTAGATATTTCCAAAGCTAGGTATAGGATTTGCGAACAGCGCCGAGTTATTCGTTAACCCGTGAAATTCGATAAAGGAAAGTTAACGGGATCATGAGTTTGTAGCAAGTCGGCGCATACGTTAAAGTAGGTTTGAAGAATTTCAATTGTGGCACCGGCTGTTCCCATTGTCTCATGGATTGAGGATATTAAACCTAAAAATAAGAATTATTTAGAAAACTCCATGTAAGATAGCCGCCCGCCTTTGTCATATACTTATGTACCTTCTCCAATTTCCCACTTTTTACCCACAATTTATGGTAGCCCTTGTAACCATAATGCCTACATGTCTTCACCTGACCTCAACGAAGTAACGTTATCTAATCTGTGCCTCAACTGCCTATATTGGTGAATTGGTCCACTGCTGAACGCAGGCATCCCCCTGATAAGCGCCTTTTTACCTGTTATCTCTTGGGGGGTAATGCCAATAATCCCCACGCTGGGCATGCGGGTTGGAGATCACAGTTCGGTGGCAGAATTGTTCTGCAGGAGACGCTGCTGCCGCCCTGATGCGTGCATTATAAACAATTTTCTTTCAGCTGCAGAAAATGAAATAAATTCGGTGGTTACTGATTTATGGGTTAAATAAAGTTAAATAAAGTTGTTGAGCAAAAAAATAAAACAATTCAAACTGCAATAGAATAAATCACTCAACCACAAGCAGGTAGGTTTGTAAGAAGCATTGGTGAACTGTCTAACGTTCCAATTTATTACACAAACTTGGAAGGAACTTATGTACAGTCGGCTACAAGCCAGGGCCGCAGCGGTACCAGATGACTCGCGGGGAAATCTTGACAACAAGCGTGATCTCTTTAGAAATATCCATACATTTAGATCAAGAGCAAAAAAATTGTGATCGTTTAGCGAATAGGCTTTGAAGTTTCTAGGGCAACAACAAACATTTATACGTTGCCGGCAAGCGGACGGAGCCACGGAAATGTTGTGTGTTTTTAAGTAGTTTAAAAGTTTTGTTGTTATTTTGGTTGCAGTACCTATTGATCATAATGTTAATGACCTTAAACAGGGTCGAGATCTAAACCAAGGCCAGATGCAATAATACCTATTATCAACGAGCGAAGCAAGCGGCGATTTTTGAAAAATCGCCGCGTCAAGCAAGCGTAGCATCAATTTACCCATAAATTGACCCTAAAGTATCAAGTATTTATTTCAGATACGTAGGTAGGTACGTCAGTTATACAAACAGCCAAGAGATTTTAGATTCGGACGAGATGTACCCCTACTCAAAAGTGAAGTGGACATCTCGTCCGCGGATGAATTTGAGATTCGGACCAGATGTACCCTAACCCCAGATAATGACACTAATAATCCATACTAATTTTACCAATTTTACCTTACGTTGTAACGCTCCAATACGGTTCATGTTTATTACGATACGATCTCTAGTTTTGAATATTACCTTGTTAATCTACTTGTAGTATGAAACAACCCAATAATTGATTCTAAACGAATTAATGCAAAGCCGAAATCTAACGCAAACTTCGACTTAAAAGTCCTTCCAATATTACCTTAGGCTGATTAAGCTGATACAATATTCCTATTACGGCAATCAAATAGCCTTTATGGAAGCAATTCCCTTGTCTCGGGCACAGCTGGTCGTAACGTATTCATTGCGTTCGTAAGGGCCACGTTCTACCGAAGGGGAGTGTGGAGTGTAAGAATAATCATTAGCATGATGTCAAAATAGCGTCATTTAAACATCACGACAATAGGTACTAGGTACATGTCGAGACTCTAATGCGAGATTCTATGGATGTGTTCTATATTCGCTGATATCCGGTTTGGTGATAACCGGGCGTAACGATGACGTTCGCTCGTGTTTTCCAGAGTGATCACGAGGTCGATATCTAGATACTGTTTGTTTGCTACATACCAATTTCATAATAATTCGAAACCCCCGGTCGCCGATTTTAGGTACTTAGACCTGAATGAAATCACCTTTAAACAAATAAAACGTCAAGTGCGAGTCGGACGCGCGCACTAAGGGTTCCGAATAGTTGTACTTGTTTCTTGCCAAATATCATGATTCTCGGTCCATGGAATACCCTATAGGTTTTTTACGCGTGTATTCCTTTCGAAATTTCATAATATTCGGACATAAGCAGCTGTAACTTTTGATTGCGTTGACTTAGAATTTTTATTTACCTATATCGAGGCTTCAAGAGGTTACGGACTTGAGTATTTGATGTTAATTTCAACTCGATACCTTCACGTGTTCCTGAGAAAAGAGGGTGGACAGACACACAGACAGACAAAAAGTGATCCTATAAGGGTTCCTTTTTTCCTTTTGAGGTACGGAACCCTAAAAATAACTAAACCGTAATCCAGTGAGATAATTTCTTTCGAGGTCCAGTCAACGGATCCACCGAAAAATATTTTCTTTTGAGATACAGTTAACTGGACCACCGAATCATTTTTCGGTGGACCATTCAACTGAACCAGCGGAACGGGACCACAGGCAAGGAGCGCCGCCGTTAGCACGGGCATCTCTAGTGGAACGGTAGCCTTACTTGGCCGATCGATCGATTGCATTGAGACACGACAACCTAAGGAATAGGGAGGGAAGTAATAAGTAATGTTCCGTATCGACCCGTTAAAATAACAACTAAGTAGGTAAATTTAGAGCTAACAGGTATTCTATATAGGTACAGCCGCGTTCACTGTTAGCTGCTCAGAAGTAACAGGGGTTACTTTTGACGATAATGTCTATGACACGTAGGCATGTAGCCCCCGCCCTGTGTGGGCGATGACTACCTACCATCATTGTTACTAAGGCAAGTGTACTATTAGTTGTAGGTGCTTATTTATATTAAATTCGGTTGCTAAGCTTTTACTTTAATTAATACTTAATAATAATATTCATGTGTTATCTTCTCAATTTATACATAAAAACCTGTGTAGGTACCTACCATAAACCTATACCTTTATGTTACTGTTCTTTTGTTACTTTTCCTGTGCTGTTTGTGTGTATGCCCAATAAAAAGTCATTTATATAGCTATGAATACATAAATACTTAGGTACCTACCTATATTAAAAGTATATTCTGTAAAATGAAGATAGTACCTAAGCTGTTTGATGTACTTACTTCGCAAAGTTTATTTTTCTTAGAATTGCAAGTTCTAACCAAAACTGAAGTACCTAATTACGAGACTTGGAACCAGCTAGGGGCTCAGCTATCGATGAACGCGACTGTACCGGTAACTTTCCTCAGGTGTTTGCATGTTAAGAAGCACAAAGATAAATAGGTAGTGTTTTTCTACAATCACCTTTTTGCCGTAACTTGATATGAAATGAAATGAAAACATTTATTGAAAAAGAAATATACAATAAGGCGAATAGTAGGGTGGATAGTGGGGCCACTACATATTTAATTTAATCATAGATGATATAAATCTATGAATTTAATCATTAAGTTATAGAAAGGAATTATCAAAAAATCGGACCGCTGGTAGACGATACCTATCACAAGCTTTTATTTAATGTATCTGTAATAGTTTTGTTTTGTGTTATTCAATCAAAAACCTTGTTTGGAGAGCTTGGTGGCCACCAATAGGAACTAAACTCTTGAAATAAGTACCTATCTGCCTAAATAATACAGTACAAAACTATTAAAGATACATTTAAAAAAAGCTTATGATAGATATCGTCTACGCACGGTCCGATTTTTTGATAATTCCTTTGTATAACGTAATTATAAAATTAAATATGTGGTGGCGCCACTATCACCCCTACAATTCGCCAGCTAGGTGTTATCAGTTTCTCGTCAAGTAAAATTAGGTACCTACTTATAAATTAAATTACATAAATTAGTTTGAATTAGGCATGTAGAGATCAGGAAAAGGTTCGTCGTTGAGGAATTACGAATTGTTTATAGTCATTGTTTAGTTCCAAACTTTAAGTTGATAGACAAGTCTTCGCTTTGCCTCTTAGGATCTCCGATTATGGATGAGTCTTTGCCCATTTTTATAAATGAAAAAATTCTAAATTTTGTTACTTTTTCCGATAAATTGCAAAATATCAACGTTCACGTGGCTTTTGTTATTCTACGTTTCTGCCTTTTTGTTCCTAAATTTACATATTATTTACGATGCTCACAACTCTGGAAATTTCCACATCTTACACAGCAGTTGGACAGCATCATACATGACACTTTAATCAAAATTTTTAATATACCTTTGGATGATAGAGCTTGGCACCAGGCCAGTCTGCCTATTAGGATGGGAGGTCTAGGTGTCCGCGAAATTTCTAGCGTTTCACTCCCAGCTTTTTTGTCATCAGTACATGGTACTAAGGATCTTGTTCATAGTATTTTGGCTAAATGTCAAAATTTTGAAATTACAGGTTTTGATGAAGCTTTACACTTATGGAAAATAGCCTGTCCTGATACGAATCTGCCCAAAGTCCTTTCTTCGCAGAGACTGTGGGATGAGCCACTATGTGAGCTGGTACGGAAAAACCTTATTAATACGTCAACCAGCTCATCAGAACGTGCTCGTCTACTCGCCGTTTCCGAGTGGGAATCAGGACTTTGGTTACATATTCTGCCTTCCAAAAATCTAGGTACCCTTTTAGATAATAACACATTTCGGGTTGCCACCTCTTTGCGCTTAGGTTCTCCTTGCCTGGTTGCACACCGTTGTCAGTGTGGTGAAACCGTCGATAAGTTTGGTCACCATGCACTGGCATGTGTCTCTAGTGCAGGACGTGTGTCCCGTCATGGTTCAATTAATGACACCATCCGTCGGGCTTTTACCAGCGTCAGTGTGGCAGCTACCCTCGAACCACGTGGCCTTATGCGAGATGATGGTAAAAGACCTGACGGTATGACTCTGATTCCATGGAAGATGGGTCGGCCTTTAGTTTGGGATGCCACGTGTGTAGATACCCTAGCGCCTTCACATCTTGCAGGGACATCGGTAAGGGCCGGTTCTGCAGCAACATCAGCGGAGTATCTTAAACGGCGAAAATACGCTAACCTTGACCGAGGTTACCTATTTGAGCCGTTTGGGGTTGAAACCCTTGGTCCGTGGGGCCCTGGGGCACACGCAATTTATAAAGATCTTACTAAACTTCTTATAGAGTCCACAGGTGATCGGAATGCTGGCTTTTATTTCGGTCAACGTATTAGCATTGCCATTCAACGTGGCAATGCTGCTAGCATTCTGGGCACTCTGCCTTCTGGTGACGGCTTAGATTTTTAAGAAATAGATATACTTACTTGTATATACTAGTTGTTATTGTTTTATTCTGTTAATGTAATGTTCTATGTGCTAAATAAATGTCATTGTCTAAAAATTCACTTACAGAGTATATGGTTTTATCTAGCAGAAGAAGTTTCACATTATTTAAAAATGATTGTTCACAATTTATGAGTCGAATACACAATGGAAGTTTGTTAAAAAGTTTAGGGCCAATAACTTCCGGCTGCTTTTTAGAGATGTATCCGACTCTATGGGCAGTTGCCTCTAAGTACATTTGATGTCTGTTGCTGTATTTGCTTTGGCTTTCTTATCTTAAATTGAGACATATTTTGTATTACAAACATTTAAAATTTCATAGATGTATAATGAGGCAGTGGTTAGTATTTTCAGGTTTTTGAAATGTTCTCTACATGAGTCTTTAAATTTGGCGCTAACCAGCACCCTAATTGCACGTTTCTGCATTTTTAAAACTCTTTCACAACCGGTAGAGTTGCCCCACAGTATAATACCATAACTAATTATAGAGTGTATATAATATGAGTAATAAATGTCTTTGAGATTTAATTGGGATGTCATAGGATGCAGTTGTTTTAGAGCATTATATGCCCTTAGCCATTTTAGTACAGGTAGAGTCTATATGGTTTTTCCAAGTTAGGGCTGGATCTAGTTCGAAACCCAACAGTTTTGTTAATTTAGCACTACCTATTGATCTACCGCTTTTTAAAGGAATATTTAGTGACGGTCTTTTAGCAGACACTGCATTAAAGACCATGACACTAGTTTTGTCCTCGTTTAACATTAGTCCATTCATTGAGAACCAATTTCCTAACGTACTAATTGTGTCGCTAATGGTATTCAATAGTCCATCCGTAGTATCCGAAGAAACCACTATGGTGGTATCATCCGCATACTGTATTATCTCTCCGGTGATATTTACATGGGCAATGTCATTCAAAAAGATTAAAAATAGAGTATTGGGCGAAACCACGTGCAGAAGCTAGTCCAAAACAATATTAGTAATAAAATAAAAATATGAAAGTTCTCATTTAAATTAAGCAAGGAAATATAATAGGTAGGTACCTATGTTGGTGGAATACCTATACACTAGCCAAACTCGATGTAGAATGTTTGTAAGCAAACCGCCCATACTTAACCGAAAATTCCCTGTGTTGCCGCGTCTTCTTATACGCAATTTACATTAGTTGTCCGTTTAAGATCCTTCCTTCAATGTCTGAAACTTAACGCTAAAGCAAGTGAGTATTAGTTGTTTGTGTCGTAGTTTGTTTACAAACATTCTACATAAAGTTTGGCTAGTTTAAAGATGGTCATAGGTACCTACGTTGGTTAGGTTAGCTGTGTGGTGCCGGCTTAGAATTTACACCACCCCAATTCCTCCCTATCCATCGGGGGCGGGCAGCAGCGCCTGCAGAACAATTTTACCACAAAACTGTGATCCCCAACCCGCATGCCCAGCGTGGGGATTATGGGCATTACCCCCCATGAGATAAAAGTCAATACGACGCTTATCAGGGGGAGGCCTGCGTCTACCAGTGGACCAATATACGGCTGTCACTTCAAACAGCTTATAAACAAAAAGGCACCCAACCTAGGTACCTAGGTTCGGTAGTAGATACCTACCTTTTTTTATCCAAGCGCGAAGCCGCGAACGGATACTAGTAAATAAATAATAGTCAATAAATATAGCCTCGCAAATCTGGGTTTATCGCGTATTTTATCGTGTGCTCATAAACATGGCCGGGCCGTATTGCGCATAAATAGGGGTGATTCGGGCCAGACGACAGTGGAGCGGTATCCGGAGCGATGACTGACCTACTGACTAGAGGAAGCTATAATATGAAGTACCTGGTGCATTTTGAGACTCTGTCGACAAATAATTGAAAACTTTTACATTCGAAATTGAAAACTGTTACAAAACGATTGAAACCCCCGACCAATTTCCATTGAAGCTCGGCCAGAAAATCTGTGAACTCGGTTTAGGTAGGTACCTACAGAGATGAATAAGTACGATTATGACGTTGGTGCTACACATATTTTCATAGAACATTATCTAAGAAGAATCTCGTTCAAATCACCTTTCAAACAAACCCGCGTACCTACACGTTATTTGCTAAAGGCTGGCTTCACGATAGTCAAACAAATTTTCCCTAGATATGTATCTACTAGCTTTGACAAGATATCCAACTAAATAGAAATGCAATAAATATGTTTAAGCTTACGCGATATGAACATACTATTATTATTACTATTTAACGGGTATTTATCGCGTTTATTTAGGTACCTATTTTTCCCGACGTTTCAACATGTTTACACTCTGTCGTGGTCACGGCATGACTGGAGTACTGGAGCTACCGCCTCTGCGTAGCGGGGACAGCATTATTTGAAACTACCCTCACATTTTTCGAAACTAGACGTGTCCGTCTGCACCATTGCACGCTCGGACGACACACAACACTAACAATGGGGGAAAATAGGTAAGGTAAGGTCAACCGGGGCAAATGCGTCATATTTCTCGATCACTTCAAGTTATCGCCTCATTGTGATCAAATGTATGGCATTATCCACTTTTTGAAACTGTAGTCCAATATTATAGCTATTTCTGCACAAAGTTCAAGCAGCGATATCTTCGCCGGAGCTTTACAGATGTTTCAAATTGGCTATTTATTTTAAATTGGAATTTTAGATGCATTTGCTTGGGGTAAATGCGTCTTTATTGAATAAAAACTTAATTGGTAAGCTATTCGTGATAATAACTAGGTATTACTTTTTGGTTCAAATTTCTTTGCAATAGTATGATAGTTAAACTAGTCAAAAATAATAATTGACGCATTTAGAGACAATTTAGTAAAAATGGGGCAAATGCGCCTATATTTTGATAGACGCATTAGCCCCTTATCAAATGCAGATGCTGTCAACATTTTACCTGGGTGGCTCGCGCTTACTACCTATACTGTACTAGTAAACAGCTATTGTACCTGTTATAGTTATTAGTGGTGACAGTTGTGAAAATAAATTTGGAAAGTAATATAAATCTTTATTAAAATTAAACGCGTGAGATTTTGATTGAACCGTAGAACAATACAGATTATAATAAAACACAAACGTAAATTAAAAAAATAGCGGTGTAGTCTTCACACCGCATTTTTTTTAAATTTAAGTTTAAGTATATTCAGACTTTTGTATATTTTCAAATAATAATTTACCAAAATCGATATAAAAACCTCCATGGGGCCAGAATTTTTTTAAGGGGGTTCAGAAGATACCAACGCCATTATATTTTATCAAACAATGCACCAAACACTCTGTATTATATTACATTTATCCTGTATATCGTCGCCGTAGAGCGAAAAGTCACTAACTAGGTCATTTGGTGTTTTGAGTTATGAAGGTTTAAAGTTTTTAAAAAACAAATAAAATCATAACTTTCTTTCGGTATGGGATATTTCCAATTTTATGGTCTCATATGTTAGGAAATATAAATGCTCTTAAGGTCGATTCACTACAGTCAATGAATGACTGATATTTTCAGGGATAATGAAAAAAAAAACTGACTTAGTTACTTTTCGCCCTCAAATCTTGTACTAACTTTGTGAGACAATGATTTGTTAAAAGTCACCAACAGACTTTTCACCCGTGTTTGGATAAGTATATTTAGTGTTTAAGTAATTTTTCTAAAGCTTTTATCTGCTTAATTTTATATAATTTATATTCCTCGAATCAGGTAATCAATAAGAAAATGATAAATAATCAAATGCAGTTGTCATACTTCCTTGAAAAATACAAAAAAAAACGCATTCAGAACAAGTTATAAGTAAATTAATGTTTTTTGACGTATTGTTAAGATTCGAAATATTGAAATCCTATTAAAAACATTAATGACAGCATTCTGGTCCAGTGAGTCTTAACATTGTGAATGTCGTAATTTTTGATCATGATTATCGCTTTCCCATGGCATAATCGCTTCTCTAACATAGACCGATGACTGAGTAAGCTTTCACAATACGGCTTATAGTGGCATCGGGCTCCAGCAGCTTTTCTGCAACATCTTTGTGTGTAGCTGTAAAGTAGAGAGTACTCGTACAATGAATGAAGATAACGGGGAATGGTCCAGTTCAGACGACGAACGAATATCAACGGGTTTTGTTTTTCTTGGCCTCTGTAATACATTACAGTGTGGTACAAACGAACATTACCTGGACGGAGGGCAGCTACCCGAAATATTCAAATGAGCAAATTTTACTGAAAAGAAACATTCCTTTATATTAACTGCTTATTTAAACTGCTGGACTACTTGAGAAGGCAACAACAGCCTGTAGTGGTCCACTACTGGACGCAGGCCGTGATAAGCGCCTTATTGGTTTTTATCACATGGGGGGTTATGTCCATAACCCCCATGCTGGGCATGCTGGTTGGGGATCGCAGTTCGGTGGTAAATGTTTTGCAGAGGCGCTGCTGCCCGCCCCCGGTGGATATCCCTTAGTCGCATCTTACGACACCCGCGGGAAGAGTTGGGGTGGTGCAAATTCTAAGCCGGCACCACACAGCGAACTACGCTGAGTCCTCGCCGAGTCATCCATTCTTTGCGGGAGTGACATGGCCATGTTGACAAAACTCCTTTAAAATAAATAAAGCAAATAAGAGACCCATACTGCAATGCTTGAAAACGAATGTTTTCAATCAGTGTGTCTTACCCGTCATGACCTACGGAGCTGAGACGGCTGACCTTAGGGCTGATCCACCAGTTCAAAGTCGCTCAACGAGCTATGAGTAGCTAAGAGTAACGCTCGGAGTTGTTCTAAAGGATAGGACTCGTAACGAATACATTCGACAGAGAATCAAAGTTATCGACATAGCTCTAAGAATAAGCATGCTAAAGTGGTAGCTTGCCGGCCATGTCTCGCAAAAACCAACAACCGTGTTCTTGAGAGGAGACCGGGACTCAGCAAACGTAGTGTCGGACGCCCTCCACCCAGTTGGAGACGGCCTGCCAAAGACTGCAGTCAGATGTCGGACGCGGCAAGCTGAAGACACGGTGCTATGGCGCTCATTAAGGGAAGGCCTATGTCCAGTGGACATTAACAATGTTGATGAACCAACGAAGACGTTTTAGACAGGTGGCTAGGGCCTAATATAAGTCACTAGCCACCGAGTAAGGAAAATGAAGAGCGTAAAAGTAACTAAATTGCGCGTTTAATTGTCTATCCTAACACAGACGTACGAAAGTTTGGCTATAATAATCAACAAAACACCTTAGCTATCATTCAAAACCAAACTTTGCAGCCAAAATTTTGGGGCGAAAACTAACCTATCATGTTAAATGATTTCTTGCTCTAAAATTATGAAGTATAATTATCGCAAACAGCGATCTAGAAGACACTAAGTCGACTTGGTTAGTTTTCGCTTTCAAGTTGTGTATCAAACCTGCTACCACATAACTAATCAAGTATATTTAGTTATTTCTCGACTAGACTGGGTCCTAGCAACAAGTTATTATATTAGAAAAGAAAGTAACCAACCCGACTTAGGTTCATATTTTGCAATTCTTTCAAGTAGGAAAAAAGTATCTAAGCCTACTTAGTTAGTTTTCGGCTAAAATGCTGTGAGCCAAATGTAGAGTTAGTGAATTTTTGCACATTCTAAAATGAAAACCGTGATAGCTAGGGATACGGTTGCTAGACTGAAAAATGCAGAAAAAATCGGGGATTTTGATGGCACATCTAACTCGATTTGGGCCAAATAGCGAGTTAGTGACTTTTCGCTCTACGGCGACGATATATCTATCTATACAATGAATTGTATTAAGTATATTAGTCTAGATGACGGACCCATAACACAAGCTCTACTTAGATTAGGGCTAGATGATGCGGTGTGGATTGTCCAGCATTATTAAATTAAATTACGGATTTATCTGATACATTGATATGAGCATTTGATTTTCGTATTAAAATGTGCCGACATAAAAAGGTTGATGATATATGTTTTGGGGGCAAATGCGTCCCATAGTCGCAATTGCCCCATAACAGCAGACGCATTTACCCCAAGAAATTAATCCTAACCTTATAAATGGAGACATTATTATTTCTTTAAATAAAGCTATTTCACTAAAAATAACTGTCTGTGTAGGTAGCCCATAGGCTATTCCTTACAATTATTATTGAATAAAATCAGTGAATTGAAGAAAACTAATGATTAACATGGATTTAGTAACTCACCTCCCGCAGTCACAAGTTGTTCAGCCACTTGCAATTTTCAAAATGGTCAAATACTCGAATATGTGAACTGCAACGCCATCCGCACGAACTACATGTTCAGTATTTAGTTCAAACAAATGTAACTAGATGGCAGAAGTCAACGTATGTTGAACAGTTTAGGAATAAATTCAAAAAGACGCATTTTCCCCATAGACGCATTTAGACTGGTTGACCTTACCTAAATAAGCGCGATAATTATCGCCGATAGCATTTCTATTTATTATTAATACTGTTAATACTTATTACTATGTAATCTATATAAATATAAATGAAACCTTTTTTCCTTGGTGACGGCATCACGCGTGAACGGCTGGACCGATTTCGCTAATTCTTTCTTTGTTGTGTTTGTTATTGTCAGGAGAAGGTTCTTATGAAAGAAAAAATTAAGAAAGTTGGAAACATAAATTTCCACGGGGGCGAAGCCGCGGGGCGCAGCTAGTAATAAATAGAAATGCTGATCTATATTATGTGCTTGCTGTAAATGAAAAACATGTTTACTATTTATTTTTATAAAGGTTACCTGAATGCTACTTTTGCAATAAAACCAATAAATTAATTTCTAATAATTATATTTATTCGCGTTTATATAAAAATATTTGTAATATTTACACAGAGGCTTAAAACTAACACAATTCATTATATTATATTTGGATACAAAACGCCTATGTAATGTGAAAAATCAATTAAAATAATGTACAACTTTTCAATTGCAATAAACCAATAGAGTCGATTTTACATCACGTCATCTTTACGCCATTTCATTGGTTGCCTAATTTAATGGATTTTTGGTACATTTCGGCCACATAGGTACCTCACATAATAATAATATCAGACTAAAGGTCATATTGAACCACCATAAACGTACCTAAATGCTTGATGAATTTTAGGCCCGTATTATGAAAGTTTTCTCAGTCAACAATCTATGCTTGAGTATTGTTATTCTAGGGAATAAACATCACTCAAGCATAGACCTATGACTGAGCAAGCTTTCATAATACGGGCCTAAATATATGGCGATGGCATATAAGTACTGTGCGTACATATAAGTACTTAAGTAAAACGAAATAAGGCCCGGATTTTCATAAATAAGTTCTATTTGCAATTTATAAATCTTACAATAACATTTCATTTAAACTTTATAATATTCATGTGCAAATCATTTTGTTCTGTTTCAATTCAACCTTTAAATAAAGTCGATATTGTGATACACCGTTTCAGTATGAATACATATAAAAACGAGTTAAAAGGCATATTCGTATAGGAAAGCACTTTACTGTAATATCTTAGGCCTTTTGTGCACACACGGTTTCTTCCCCGTAAAAATCTACGGTTAATTCGCCAAAATCGTGATTATGCATGCACGGCGCCGTCAGCAAGCTTCCACAGTGATCCATACTACACTGACGATCGTGTGGCGAATTAACCGTGGATTTTTACGGCGAACACAAAAAACGTGTATGTAGAAGAGCCCTTAGAGCTTATTTTAGTTTATCAATCGGAGTGTATTTCGTCAGCCACTTGCTGCCATTTCGCGACCATGTTGGATACCGTCTTGTGTTTCATTCCCATTCCCATTGAGATTTTTAACTGCGAACAAAACAAGACTTTTAACAGAGACGAATAAAATAGGTAAGAATTTACGAACATTCTCGTAAATTAACTACCGAAAGGTTGTATTACTCGGTCTAGAAAACGTTTCGTTTTCGGGGAAAATATTTGTAATAGTCAAAAGTGAGTTTCTTTCATTTCGTTATTACAAAAAATGTACACTTGGAATAAGTAAAATTCACATACATAACAGTAAAGAAAACATTAAAATGTTTTTTTAAATATTTTGTTTGTTGCGTTATGCAAAGTAAAGAAGCGACAAAGAAATCGTATTAGCTGTAGTTGTTATTTTTCGAGCTGTAGCAAAACCCGTCGCTTGCTGCGAGCTTTCTTATCTTCTAGATATTTTGTAGTAAGCCTTTTTACAGAGAAAACTTTCGTTAATTTGTTTGCAGTGCAGTTTTTTTACTCTTATTTATGCATTTCACTTATTCAACTTTTTGCACACTCAACATTATGAGAATTCAACTTTCTGTTCCCGAAGGCTTGTAAAGCGGGGTGGCGTTACTTTGTTTGTATGTTTTCAAACATAAACTCAATCACTATGTAAGTAACTCAACCACTATGTTAGTGTTAGTTATTGAGCGACCAGAAACCGTGTTATCAACAACTTTAAAAGCTGGCGCAATTGTCTTTTGTTTTCACAACAACAATCCACAAATCCTGGCTTGGTATACGAGAAACAAAGGGGATCGCGGCAGCTTCTAAAAATTTACCTATGGGTAGGTCACAATCATAAGTCTCGAATCGAGATTCTCGATGCAATGGGAAGAAAATATCAAATGACGACATGTTCTAAATCGTAGACAAAATGGAACAAACTCTTTATATTATATCGTACTAGCTTCTGCCCGCGGCTTCGCACGCGTTGTTTCTATGGAAACGTTTTGAGGTTATTTCTATCCCATGGGAACTGATTTCTGGGATAAAAAGTCGCCTATGTTTGATTCCAGGTAGGGATTGCAATCCGGATATCCGGATATCCGAATTATCCGGATATCCGCTAATTTTCATATCCGGATAATGGGAGCTCCTTTATCCGGATAATACGAATAATACGGATAGGTACCTACAGCTGATTTTTCTAATTCACGACACAACACTACACCGCATCCTGCATTTTAGAAATGTTATATTTAATGCATACAATACTTTGTGTTGTTATAAATATAAATGTAATAATTCGTGCGTGTTTCTGAATCTGGAAGCTATAAACAAGCAAGACCTACACTACACTAGCGGTAGCGCGCAAACGCATCGCTAGCGTTGACACTGGTTGGTCAGTGATTCGACGACGCCGACACAGACTGATCTCCGCGCACGCAGCACAGCTACCCCACACACACTACTATAACATAACTGTATGTGTACATTCGTAAGTTTGATCTCGTGACTGTGTTGGTTCTTTGTTAAAATCATTTTAGAGTACCTATTAAAATAGGAAGTTGATTTACGTTCGTTCGTTGTTAAAAAATAAGTTCGATGGAACGAAGTAAACTGTTTTCATTTCATAGATATTTTAGTTTTTCAACCCATTTGATCGATACTCTTATTTTTAATTTTATTTATTTATTTAGGGGAAAACCAAAGCCTTAAAAATTAAAAGAATTACAAATTAATAAGTACCAGAAAGCTTATTGAAGGTTTTCATGGATAGTACTTACAAATCATTATAAAACTTACGCTAAATTGCTTAAAAAATCAATAAACCGATCCAAAAAACTTAGTTACATCCGCGAAATGAAAAAATCCACTAATAAGATGAAAACAATGTGGCAAATTATAAAAACGCAAACAAATAAAATTACTGTTAAATCGCGACGCAATATAGAACTTAAAATCCACAACAACTTAATATCAGATCCTACCCAGGTAGCGACCGCTTTCAATTCATTCTTTGCAGAAGTAGGTACGGCCAAAGTAGGTATATCGCCGGGCCGACCGGTGCTCCGGCCTATTGATAATTCAATGTACTTGGGTCCCGTCGAACCGCGCGAAGTATACCTAACAATACGCAACTTAAAAAGTAAATACAGCTACGGCATCGACGAAATACCACCCATTCTAATAAAAAATTGTGCATCCGAGCTTACCCTTCCATATTTCCTCCTGATTAATCAATCCTTTCAGGAAGGAATATTCCCCGACCTACTCAAAGAATCGCTAATAAAACCGATACATAAAAAGGCGTCAAGAAGTGACCCAAATAATTATAGACCGATAGCGCTCCTACCTACTGCATCAAAAATCTTTGAACAAATGATGCAACGCAAACTAAATTCCTTCTGTGAAAAATATGACATATACGATGATGCACAAAATGGATTTAGAAAAAACCGTTCGACTACACTCGCTGTTTATAAATTTACGGAAGAGATATTAAAAACTATTAATGATAACAAGTACGCTATCGGTATACTACTCGACATGACGAAAGCATATGACAAAGTTCAATATAATATATTACTCGACAAATTAAATGGAATAGGTATACGAGGAATAGCGCACGACTGGTTTAAGTCATACTTGACCAATCGCGTCCAGTATGTCGAACTAGAACATTTCGATAATAAAACCGGCATTTTAAGTAAAATAAAATCAGCTCCCATAAAAATAAAAGCTTCAATTCCCCAAGGAAGCGTGTTAGGATGTATACTTTTTCTACTATATATCAATGACCTTCCTAAAATAATTAGCGAACCATCAATTCTATTCGCTGACGATATTTCAATTTTGACATCAACTATTAATAATGACATAAATTTCAATTTCAAATTAACTGACATACTTACCTCTGTAGAACAATGGATGAATGACCACAACCTTGACATTAATTATACTAAGACTAAAATAATGCAATTTCGACCGTTTCAAAAAACCCCCCTTGACATAAACTTCTTATACCACGACATAAAAATAGAATGTGTAAATTCATTTTCGCTATTAGGAATAAATATTGACACGCACGTTAATTGGAAAGATCATATTAATAAAATTAAGACAAAGCTCTCTAGTTTCACATACGCTCTGAGAGAACTTAGAAAGGCAACAGACCTCAAAACTGCCGTTTCGGCGTATTATGCTTACGCTTTTGCCTGGCTCTCATACGGAATCCTACTTTGGGGAAATAGTACTGACGTCCAAAATCTTTTTGTTCTTCAAAAATCGTGTATCCGAATCTTAGTTAATATAAAGAGCCCTGAGAGCTGCAAAGACCACTTTCGTCAACTAAAAATACTAACACTGACATGTATTTATATATTAGAATGCTGCAAATTTATTCGAAAATATCCCAAATATTTCCAAAAAACAGCTGACCTACCACGACGCTATCCGTCTAGGTACCAGCACAAAATCACACTACCCGAGTCAAAACTAAAAATGCGAAGTTCTGGGCCAAACGCCATGGCTTCTAAAATTTATAATAAAATACCGGATACACTAAAAGACGAGGAAAAAGACCAAATATTTGAAACCAAATTAAAACAATACCTTTTACATAAATGCTATTATGATTTAAATGACTTCTTCAGCGACAAATTAAAATAATAAAATAAAAATACCTACTAATAAAAATGCGTTATCAATACTTACATTGCAACCTATACAATATTTTATAAAAACGTACATATTCACTAAAAACATAAGTTATTGAATTATATTTTCCTGCTAAAACCCAACCTGAGATTCTTATAGAAACCCGGTCCACCTCCACTCTCAGTACCTATTGCCACGCCCTGCTAGGGTACCATTGTGTCTCTTATACATTACTTACCTAGATACTAAGACCTAAAAATGTACACAGTGATTGCAATAAATAAATATGAATATGAATATGAATATGGTGGATTATTACAATGTAAATAATAAGTAAAGTAAATAAGTAAATTTATTCAAAATAACTTAGGACTAAAGTGTTACAATATAGTAAATAATATCATATGTTCTAATGGTATGAAATAAAACAAGTGCCTGAACTAGGTTAAACCTGTTTCTCAGGCAGAAAGTGCTTATAACGAATTAGTAATAATCACATCAATAAGTAGGTATCATAATAAAACAAAGCAACGGTGCAAATTAGTGAAATAACTTACTTGCTAACTATGCTAAACTAGTTTAAATAATAAAAATGCTTGCCAACAATAAAATTTTAGCCCAATTTAACAAGACCAATGTGTTTTCTGTGTCATCGTATGACAAACTTTGGTAGGTTTGGACAAAAGATCATGTTATTCCTGAATAAAACTTTAAATCAATTTAAATAAACTAACATAAGATAAGGATAGGGAGGCCTCTCGTGCAATGGTAAGATATTATAGGCTATTGCATAATAATACAGGTAAAACATTACAAGATAAGGTCAAGGGAATTACGTAACTTACTGCACCCTTAGGCTCCCCCATAATCAATTGAATTTATGTAGCGTTTTTCAGCCGCTAATTTTGCCGGACAGTCGTTGGAGCCAGTAACATGGTTATCTGGCTTCTTATAGAGCAGGCAGGTGGCACACTTAGGATTTTCGGCTAGCTTCTTGCACTCTTTGTTTGTGTGACCGATGCCACCACAGTGTCCGCAGGTATTGGCTGCCTCTCGGCATGATTTAGCTGCGTGTCCATACTGCTGGCACTTATAGCAGCGAGTGACCAGGGTAAAGTCCCTTACTGGGCACGAGGACCAATTTACGAAAACCCGTTCCTTGGTAATAAGGGCTCTTCGGATGGCGGCAGGGACTTCAATGATGTAATTGCAGGACTCTGCGTTCCTCCTGCCTGATTTGTGGCTTAGTCGGATAGAGCTCAAAAACTTCTCAAGGCCGCAATTCTGGAATGTCTCAGCCAGATTTTGGTTGTAGAGGCAGGATAAGACTTCCTTTTCGGGCATCGATGTCGGCACTCCGATGATGACGACTCTCGGCTTTCGTTTAAGCGGCTCATCGATTGTAAGGCCGGAGTTGGTGATCTGCACGGAGTTCTTCAGCTTTTCAATATCGTCTTTATTATCGGTGCTGATGATGACGCCTCCATTCCTAGTTTTCCGTAGCCCTCTCACGTGCAGCTTCATTTGTTCAGGGCAGATTATTGTTTGGACAAGAGATTTTGTGTCCTCACTCGTCTTTAGTTTGTCATTCGGATAGATGGCCACTGAACTGACGTTTGTAGGCTTTATGAAAGTGTTAGTCCCTTTCTTGACCATTTCGGCGAATGAGGTTTCCTCGGCTGGTTTCGTGGTCCTTTCAATGGTCTTAATGAGGTCATCCAGTTGATGTGATTGGGCGAGTTGTTTCTGTAGCATTTCTATGGTGCTGTAGGCCTTCACAGTTTTCGTTTTCAGGGATTCGTAATGGACGGCCATTTGTGAAGTGCCATTACATACTTTACGGCAGAGAGCGCTGACTCGTTGCTTTTGGTCCGAGTTCAGCTTGCCTTCGGTTGCTATAGTGCACACCTCATTTAGATATTGGTTTATGGAGGTCATCCAGCCTTGTATATCTGAGGTAGTCACCTCTTGGTACTCGGCTTCGGCGGCGGGGACATGGCGGGGCTGAGGCTCAGGTGCGGGCGTGGTGGGGGTCGGGGGCGGCGAGCGCGCTGTCTTGCTGCTCCGGAGTCCAAAGGGACTGGACATTTTCCACTATTTTTTGTTTTGTTAGTTAAACAAATCTATCATTTTCACTGCAAAGTTCACACACGTTTCGTAATGTTTGACACAGATTTGGTCACAGCCGGCAAAAACGAGGTCACAATTATGCTAGTGATTATTTGCAAATTTTTACAACAAAACACGTCTTTCCTCAACGACGGCACAAATACACCACATACACCACAATGAAAAAGACTATGAACATGATGAAATACACCACAATGAAAAAGACTATGAACATGATGTGACTAGTCAACATGCATCATCTCTAAAAAAATAGTTAGATTAGGATCTACATTACAAAAAATTTACTGACTGATTGACTTCATATTTATCATCATCATTGGCACCAAAAAACTCTCCGCTGAGCCGCCGCCTGGCCGAGCTGACACTTGTGCAGAATAAATCCAGGTCAAATTGCTTACTCAATTTGTTAAAATTATTACTCGCTCGCCACAAGAAGGAATTTTGTCGGTAGTTAGTGCCAGCATGGGGAACGTAAATAGGGGGGTCAACTCTGATAGGTTTGCAGGGAACGTTAAGCTTAATTTTTTGAAGCAAATTGGGACAATTAATATTATTCGACGTGATTTTAAGTATAAAAGATAAGTCGGCGATCTCACGCCGCTTGGAAAGAGGGAGAATGTGAAATTGCTTACATAAATCGAGGTAATTGGCTGAACTGTATGGAATTCTTAAACGGAAACAAAGGTACTTCATAAACTTAATTTGAATGCGCTCGATTCTTTTATTATAAACATCATAACGAGGGTTCCAAATCGGTGATGCATATTCTAAGATGCTTCTAACAAACGTACAGTAAAGAATTTTAAATCTCTATGGTGTTCAGTTTCTATGCGAATTCTATTTTTATTTTATAAGAACTTTAATGTAACGTTTTTAGAATATAAATTAATAAATACTTATACTTTAAAAACTCATTTTTCTTGATTAAATTTAATTTTTATGTATATTTTTCAATTATCCGAATTATCCGAAATATCCGAATATCCGAATAGTAAGGCTCACTACTATCCGAATTATCCGGATACGAAAATTTAACGGATAATGCAACCCCTAATTCCAGGGTTAGACTTACCTGTATGCAAAATTTCAGCCTGATCCGTTCAGTAGTTTTGGCGTGAAGAGGTAACAAACATCATCCATCCACGCATTTATAAATTATAAGTGTGATAGTGTGATATCGTTATTGTATTATTTTTTAAATTTAGTACAATTTAATTAATAAATATAAATTTTAATTTAATTAATAAATAAATTTTAATTTATTTATGTTTTAGTTACAATTAGGCGTTTTTGATTGACTGATTGATATAAAAAACATACCTTGCTCTTCTTCTTAGATTTATCCTTTTCATGCTTCACAGTAGAATCTCTCTCCCTACTCTTCTTTTCCCTTTCCCTTTCTCTTGGATGGACTTTGTCCACTCTGTCCACCTTCTCAACCCTCTCCAATTTCTCTACTTTTTCTATAATTTTCTCTACTTTCTCCAGTCTTTCTGGGGGTTCAGGCGTGTTCGACTCCGTCGGCGTGGGAGATTGTTTCTCCATTTCGGCCAGGTCGCTGTAGAAAGAGAGTAGTTCGTCTCCCATTTCAGCTTTAGGCTCTTTTGGAGGTTTGGGCTCTTTCGGCTTGCTCTTTTTTGGTTGTTCCTATAGAAGAAAGAATTTTTAGTATATTTTTATACATCGTTTGTCACTTACTTTATTGCAATAGAGTTTGCAGTGCGCACGCAAATATGACCCGTATTTTAAGAGGATGAGGTTACTACTTTGACGTAACACAGATAGAAAGTAGCACAGAAAGGCTTCACGGCTTTGTCTGATTAGGTACCGTTATTTTCTTTTAGCGATGTAATATTATGTTGTTGACGATTTTTCATGAACAACTTTGTTTTAAGTCAGTTTAATAAAATATTTTATTTATAGTATGTATTTACAATTGAAACAATTAAGCTAACTGCAAACTGTTGCAAACAATCTACAGGTAGCTCAACTGATCCACATCATATCCAATCAGTCGGTTTAATAAGTTTGTAGAAATCCAAACAATCACACTAATATTATAAATGCGAAAGTTTTGATTAGGGGGAAAACCCTTAACTAATTCTTCCCCCAAAACAAAGGGGGAAAACCCTTAACTAATTCTTCCCCCAAAACAAAGGGGGAAAACCCTTAACTAATTCTTCCCCCAAAACAAAGGGGGAAAACCCTTAACTAATTCTTCCCCCAAAACAAAGGGGGAAAACCCTTAACTAATTCTTCCCCCAAAACAAAGGGGGAAAACCCTTAACTAATTCTTCCCCCAAAACAAAGGGGGAAAACCCTTAACTAATTCTTCCCCCAAAACAAAGGGGGAAAACCCTTAACTAATTCTTCCCCCAAAACAAAGGGGGAAAACCCTTAACTAATTCTTCCCCCAAAACAAAGGGGGAAAACCCTTAACTAATTCTTCCCCCAAAACAAAGGGGGAAAACCCTTAACTAATTCTTCCCCCAAAACAAAGGGGGAAAACCCTTAACTAATTCTTCACCAAAAAAAGGGGAAAACCCTTAACTAATTCTCATGTAGAGTGGAGTAATTAATTGTTATTATTTTATTGGATTTTTGTAAGTTTTTGTTTGAATTAACATCGCACCTGGTGCCATGTTAATATATAATGGTGATTTTGATTACCACCTTAGTTATAAGGGGTGACGACGCAGTCAAGAAGTGACCTATCGTTCTATAAGTACTCACCGGTACAGGCAGGGGCATGTCGTCACAGCCGGGCGGCGGCGGGTCGTGCCAGGCGGGGGGCGGGGGGGTCTCCACGCGGGCAGGGGGGGACGCGGGGGGAGGCGGCGGCGGGGGCGGCGGCGGCGGCGGAAGCGGCGGGGGCGGGGCTTCCTCCTGGAATGTAACATAATTGAAGGTTTATTACGATTGATATTTATAACCAAGGAAAATTACAATTAAATAAACAAATTAGGACTAGAATTTACAATTGAATTAAGTGCAGACTGTTGCAAACAATCTGTAGGTAGCTCAACTGATCCATATCAATACCAGTCGGAAGCGTCCCCAAGTCGCTGGCTGCATATAAAAGGGCTATTTTTTACTGCAGATCAAACAAACAATTAAATGTAACTGGACTACTGACTACAATAAAATTTCAGTTCAATTAGTACCTACCTACTCTGCCGCGAGTTAAACTCCTGCCGTGTGACAACCAGCGCCGCTAGGTACAATATCGGCTTGAAGCGGCATAGTGCTGAGACAGAGACCTTTTTGGTCCCATGTAAAACTTTGATTGTTTCTGTTTTTAGGGTTCCGTACCTCAAAAGGAAAAAAGGAACCCTTATAGGATCACTTTGTTGTCCGTCTGTCTGTCTGTCCGTCTGTCAACCATCTTTTCTCAGGAACGCGTGGACGTATTGAGTTGAAATTAACGTCAAATACTCAAGTCCGTAACCTCTTGGAACCGCGATATAAATAAAACTTCTAAGTCAACGCACTCAAAAGTTACAGCCATTTATGTCCGAATATTTGAAATTTCCAAGGGAATCACATGCACACAAAACCTATTGGGGGTACCTACTTCCCGTAGACCTAGAATCATGAAACTTGGTGAGCAGCAAGGTTTTATAGCACAAGGGAAAAATCCTAAAACCATTAATTTGCTATTTATTAACAAAAAAGATTACTTTTAATGCTCGTCATGGGCCAAAACCTATTGGGTTCTTCCCGTAGACCTAGAACTATGAAATTTGGCAAGAAGCAAGGCATTATAGCACAAATAAAGTAAAAAATCCAATAACAGTAAATTTGTAGTTTATTCACAAAAAAATACTTTTGATTCTCGCCATGGACCAAAACCTATAATAGGGTACATCTCGTTGACGTAGAATCATAAAATTTTGCAAGAAGCAAGGTCTTATAGCACGAGTAAAGGAAAAAAAATCCTAAAACCGTAAATTTGTAGTTTATTCACCAAAAAAAAAGTTATAGGTACTTCCCGTTTACCTAGAATCATAAAATTTGGTAAGAAGCAAGGTCATATAGCACAAATAACGAGAAAAACTGAAAACCATAAATTTGTAGTTTACTAACAATAAAATCATAATTTTTTATTCTCTCCCTCGACCACTTCTAATACTTGATGTTGACCTAGAATCATGATAAACATGATATTGGCAAGAAACAAGGTCTTACAATTAAACGGAACCCTTAGTGCGCGAGTCCGACTCGCACTTGACGTTTTATTTCTAATGTATCGTGTTCTGAGTTCAAGTTTTTTTTTGGTTGCCCATGTTAAAAGTAGTAACCTTCTCGTGGTTGCTGACACGACATAACACCATTTAAGTTCTGAGATAAACAAGCCGAGTCGAGTCGCTCAAGGTGTGGAGAGAGCTCTGCTCAGGTTTCTTCTATAGACCTATCGATGGAGCTCTCAGCCCGAGTTGACCGTTTGTTCCTCCACTCAACGCTCGTAAAAATGCGTGACTGAAGAAGATTGCCAACAAAATACTAACTAATACTAACAGCAGAGTTCTGAGAGGAGTAAGAGTAGTGTAAATCTCTGCGCTCATTAATCCAATACCGCTACCACACAGCAAAAAAACGTGCATGCAAATTTGGGCTTAAGCTCGTTATTTTTAGAAACATTTTAAAGTGACAAAATTGCTTCCCACAAGATTCAAACGACCGACGCCTGATTTATCTAAATGTTACGAGTTAAAGCCCATGTTTGAATGCACATTTTTGTACTGTGCTGCAGCTGCATGTAAATAAAAAGCACTCTCTTAGCATGGCGATCGTGCGATACCGTGAGGGGCTCGAAGCCCCCCTAAAGGGCGGCTCCGACGCCCCTTAGGCGGCCCTGGCTTACGTACCTCGGGCGGCGGAGGCGGCGTGGTGCAGATCTCCATGTCGGTGTCAGCCACCGCCGGGTACTCCCACTGTTCGAAGCCGTCCGCTCGGATGTAGCGGTACCGCCCCGCAGACCTGGGATAGAAGAGTACGTACAAATGTTTGTATGGGAGGAGGGAGGTTGCCCCGGGACGATGATTGGTGCGCTTGAGATTTCTTCGTGTTCTTTTCATGTCTGTCGCCGACAACCTTTGGTCGTCGTGGTGGCGCGGAATGTTTGCAATTGAAAATATCAACCGATTATACAAAAAAATAGTGAGTATTTCAATCTCTCATGATCAAGGTTTCGAGGTAGAAAGTAGAATAACACATGATACGCCTTCAGTGAGCCCACGAACGAGATAATTGATTTTGACATCACTGCGAGGTCCAAGCGATTTCAGATAATTTTTGTTATAACCACTTTCGTTTCTGATTTGGGTGCTTGAGCGTAGTTTCGCGGCGATATTAGTGAGTGGCGTCGTTGGGTGCAAAGGCGAGATACCTTAGTTTTTAATATTAGCGATTGACCTCGATTCTTATGAGAATAAGAACGAGTCAGAAATACAATCACTACCATGTTTAACTAAAATGTGAAGAAATCTCAAATCCACCCTCCAAAGTCCATAGGCCTTAGAAATCTAATAGACAAAACTGTTCAGTTTATACTTAAACCATTGCCGTTTCGACCGAGTCAACGATCGCGTCGCCTCCCTTCCCATCCAAGCCATACGCGTTTTTGCGACAACTTGGACAAGATTCCTTCTGAAAAAGACCAAAGTATTACATCTCGAAAAGATATAAGTTCTGGTAAATAATCATGGGGTCTCACCAATATCCTCGGTGCGAAGATTTCTTTCTTCCGGCTCCTTTTTTCAGACGCTGATTCGACCGCCATTTTGAGTTTTCAGTGTCAGCCATTTTGTTTCTTCTTCTGTCTTCAGTTGTCTAATCTCGTATTTTGAATTCACTTTGATGTGGTTCTTATTTCTAGTTGACTCTACTAGTAATTTGTTTATTGAAAAGATAAGTTCTATTAAAAAATCTCTAACCAACAAAAACAAACAGGTAAGGATAACATAACAAGGAAACTCTATGACTGATTTTGAGTTATTTATTTCGCAGTATAATAACATTTTTATCAGAAAAAACATCTTATCAATTCCATAGGCATACTACCGAGTAGATACCTACATTTTCTTTATAAATGACATATTGAAGAGTTGATACTTACTTCACAAAAGAAAACCCATAAAATATTTACTTACGTATTGGATTTATGCCCAATTGACGGCATCGGCAGCGTACCTTTACTCACGCTCTCGACAACATGAGACTAAGATAAAAAAAGTTTTACGTTTTTTGAATTTTAATAAAAACAAAATCAGCGGGATGGATTTGTCGTTACGCAGTCCTTACGTCAAGTGCGCATAAATACAAAAGCTTTAATGGATACAGAAATTAAATAGATATACTAAATAACACAATTTTCAAAGTTTTACATAACGCAAGTCTAGAAAACTGACTTTTAGAAAGATGGTGTTTTACGGCGATATGCGATAAATATTAGAGTGTGTCGATCAAAGCACGTATCTACACTGCGTCTAAATAGGTACATAAGTCACGACATGTCTTTTTAGGTATTTCAGGTATGTGTTTAAGGTGTACCTAATCTATACCTGTGTCTGTGTGTTTGGCACAACCATGTCGCGACCACAGAACGTGGTTGGTAACCGCTCAACACGGACTTGCATCGTCTAGATTCTAGACTCTAGAAGACAACACGGCCCGGTCTCTCAGTTCTGACGCGGTGTACTATGCGGTGTAGTATGTCAAATAGCTTTCACAGCGTAACATTGAGCGTAGTTTTAGTTGGGTATTTTTGAAACGGTTAGCTACGAGTAATCAAGGCAAATTTTCGGTCAGCTAGAAGATGTATCTTGTCAGCAAAGAATAAACTTCATTTGTCAGCAAGTCATTTGATCTAGAGCTGTGAATAGGATAACTCAGTTCTGAGAGTGCCGTTCTGAGTTCTGACACCGTTATGTAGTTAGTAGGTAAGTATATCATCAAGTTACATTGCCAAGAGATCTAATTTTGTCAATAGACACATTTTACCTTGTATTCATCAGTTCGTTTCTTGTCTAATTAACACATAGTAAGCCGTCACATGAACGTCAGGACCTAACCGCACGGTTCATCCATTACAATCAGCGACGCGCCGCAGTAGCTAGGCAGTAAACGCGTTAAGCCTTTCGTACGATAAGCGTAAGCGTCCGTCCACAAGGTCCGTTCACTCAGTTGAGTTGGTCACTCCAGCACTGAGAGAGGCATATCACAAGTGTTGCCGTATAGTAGGTACTGTGTCTGTGTGTAATATCAAGTAACAGCAGTGTAGTACCTCTGGAAGGAGGGCGTCCAGCCCGGCGGCGCGGCGCGCGCCTCGTGGCCCGCCAGCGCGGCCGCGCACGCGCGCGCCCAGCCGTGCCAGTACGCAGCGGAGAGGGCGCCGGCGCGGAACGCGGCGCCGAGGGTCTGGAATAATACGCAGATTTGTGAGGAGACATTCAGCGTGTCTTATAAAAAATGAGTGAATGAGTCGTACAAGACTTAACAGAATGGTGAAATAGAGAGGCGCACTTATTTGCCATTCTGTTCGGCAAACCTAGCAGTGTGTGTTCACAGGATAAAAAAGAATTGAGAAAGCAGAACAGAATGCCCCCGAAATGGAAGATTAATTACGGGGAAATTTTGTTTTAGGGATTTGATATAGTAATACCTTTGGGGTTTTGGACAACAATATATACACAATAATGGAAACAAGATATTATAGAATTGTACGCAATAGGGTACATGCATAGTTTTTTTTTATTGTTTTAATCGATCATTTAGGTTAGAACATTACCGAAAAAATAACACCCACAAAATTTTAAATTATTACGGTAAATAACAAAAATTAAAACTGCACTCAGTTTCGGTTGAGAAAAACGCTGCCCTGTTGGCCCTTGCTCTATGACGTCACGTTTCACATTGTCAACTCAAAGTGCCTCTGTTTCTTCGTTGATTTTTGAATCAAAATAAAATTAGATACAAATGAATGAAAAAACTAAAATTTAACTTTACAGAAAACACCAAACAACCGAGGAATAATACAAAAATATATCCCGCCAAAGCTTCATGACAATACAAAATGTGAGGTGTGACGTCACTGTGCGCTCTTACCTTGCGTTGCGTTAAGAAATTTTGCGATTGAGATTTAAAACATCTACTTTTCAATGATTAAATTTCACAATACAAACACCAAAAATACAAATATAAATATACAGACATATTTCTATATGAATAGAGAATACGTAAAAAATAATTAGCTTTTTGAAGTCACTTGCATATATTATAGTTAGGTTTTAATTTACCGTCCAGTTCATTTTTACGTCAATTATTAAAGAGCTTTTTATTATTATAGTGCAATATATTATGTTGGACTATGTATAACATACGTTTCCTATGTTGGGTGAGTCATGGCGACTCTAAGCCCAAGCCTCCTGCTTGTCTAAGAGTCATCCATCACAAAGGACGTTTGCGATGACTCGACATGTATGGATGAACTATTAGAGAGGGCCTAGCTTGCTAGCTTGTATTCGTAAATAGTATCGGTAAAACTGACCTGCACTTGAATCAGCATCTCCTGAATCGCCGATATAGTCCCCGGCTGCAGTTCATCCAAGTGCTTCAACTTGGCTTCCACCAGATCCGTGAGACTATCCATCTCTTCGTCCTTATCATTCAGAACCTCGCCTTTAGTGAACTGTAGACCGTTCCCGTAGCTAATAGTCTTTGCTTTGGGGCCTTCCACACTCTCGTTATCTTGGCTGAAGCCTAAGCCGACACGCTCGCTGGAAAACCCCTCGATGTGTTGCGAGTATTTTGTCGTATACGAAGGCATTTCGGTTCTTTTACGCTCGGGTAGTACGGAGTTTGAAATGCGAAGTTTCTTTCGCGGTCTGTCAAGCACTTCGGTTGGATCTGAGAGATATAAGTTCGCCCCCTTCTTTTCCGTGACTATGGGTGCCGCTTCCGGTTTGATTTCATTTTCTGGCATTGTTTCTTCGATTTTCGCTGCGCTTGGGAATAGGGCAGGGGTTTCTAAAATGTTTTTATCCGCACTCGGGAATAGGGTAGGGGTTTCTGTATTGTTTTTGTCTGCACTTGGGAACAGGGCAGGAGTTTCTGTAATGTTTTTGTCAGCACTTGGAAATAGAGTAGGAGTTTCTGTAATGTTTTTGTCAGCACTTGGGAAAACGGCAGGAGTTTCTGTAATGTTTTTGTCAGCACTTGGGAACAGGGCAGGAGTTTCTGTCATGTTTTTGTCAGCACTTGGGAACAGGGCAGGAGTTTCTGTAATGTTTTTGTCAGCACTTGGAAATAGGGTAGGAGCTTCTGTAATGTTTTTGCCACTTGGGAACAAAGGTTTGGGTAGAACAGGCGTACTAGTACCGCTTTTGATGGAGCTTTTTACACTGTCAGTGCTGCCTTGCGAGTTTTCATCGAACATATCTATTTTCTTCCGTCTGGTTTTTGGTAGTTCCTTCTTTTCAATTTCTTCAAGGAGGTCGTCTATGTCTGAAGATTTGATGTCATCTATGGTTTTGATGGGCGTAGAGTTTCCAGAGTCTGTTTCTTTTATGATTTTTTCAAGGCCTGTTGGTAGTTCTCCTCCTAGTTTTTCCAGAAGCTTCGCTTTGTCCTTTAGTCTTTTGAGAAGTGAGCTCTCATCTTGACTGTCTTCTACTTCCATTTTCGAAGGTTTTTCCTGTAAGAAGTCAAATACACAAATTCAAAAATCTTTTATTAGAAAATGAACTCAAATCAGGAAATGTGGCTGTGTTTTACAACTCAGATTGAAAACTTTGACCATCACTGAGCGAGATAGCTATCACAATAGAGTTAGGAACCACCATGACAGCACCTTATGAAATTTTCTACTCAAATGAATAGAAAATAACACAACTAAGAAAGATCATTTTCCATAACACAAAGACTCTTTGAGTCTTTGTTTCATGAAAAACTTGTTTCAAGTGGTCTAGTCTCATAAATACATAAACTGTTAGGTTACATGTAGATATGTGCAAGAGATTCCAACGCTATTGGATAGTTATTAGTGCGCAGATTTCAGTGTTATTTGTTCATCATTGGTGTTTATTTACGTTTTAACTAAACTGTTAGAGTTCAGTACAGGGCTTTGTTGCGCGTGTTGCGTAGTTAAAACGCCGCTAGCCTAAACCACTCGGAAATTAATGTATCTAACAAATAATGAACTACATTTTTGACCAGGCCAGCAGTTCCAAAGTTTACCCCTTACAAACAAACTAACAAATTTTACTCACTATAAGGGCCAGACTCCACCAAAGCGGAGATGAGAGAAGAGGAGATGTGTAAAACATATGAATAAACTACTACTTTTACTAAACAAATAAAAAATAAACTACGCTAATAATAAAACAGAGTCGATGGTATCTGAATGATTTGAGATGTTGAAAGAGTGACATTAAAATCTTACCTCCAACTTGGGAATATTTTCCACCTTCTCAACTACTTTAGATGTCAGGTCGGGTGGCATCTCCGGACCAATAGGCACAGTATAGTTCTGATTAGGCGGCAGCGCCGGCCCATGTCCTACGGGCTTCATCTTGGCTTTCTTCGGAGCGACCTTGGGCTTGCTTGGAGGGAGAGGTGGGGGCTTTGTTTCAGGGGCCTTTGCTGAGGTCTTTGTTGGAGCCTTCGCTGACACCTTTGTTGGGGCTTTTGCTGGACTAGGTTCAGGATCTGACTCCGAGTCAGAGTTGTGGTATGAGGTTATAAGTTCTATTTTCCTGTAATTGTAAAGATTTCTTGGTGTAATCTTCATTAAGGTTTTTTGGTATTATAGTGTGTAACCCCACACTAAGGGTAATTTCTAAGAAATCAAATATGTAGTCAAATGCGTAGGAAGTCGCAGAGATTTTCGACTCCCACGTCACTTGACCTCGTGGTGTAGTTGGTTAGCACATTCCTGTACTGCAAGAAGGATGCGGGTTCAAGTCCCGTCGAAGTCGAAAACTTTTGCGATATTATTTGATTTCTTAGTAATCTTCATTAGTTATGGTTAAATTTTGGACAAGACAACTATGCTGAGACTACTGATAAACAATGGGTACTTTATACCTTGTGAGAAGGAATATTGTTGCCAAATAAGTAAAAGTTTATCGTTACAAAAATATACACTTTTTTTGAGTATAAAAGCACATTTTTTTTGGTTTTATTACATGTTACTGCATCTTTTTCTGAGCTTCTGCCTGTGGCTTCACAAGCATTTTACGCGAAAAATTTTTATTCTGTCCCTATTATGTTAATCCAGGATCTACCATCTTACTCATGTTACTAAAGCACCTGCATGACTTCCCTGTCTTCGATTTCATGATGATTCATACATGATTAGAAGCTACTTACTCATTTTCATCCTCACTGTAGCATCTCTTGCGACTGTGAGCTTTGCCATTCTTGTCAATGCTGGTTCTGTCTTTCTTGGCCTTGCTTGCTGGCTTTGCAGGTATTTTGGCTGCATTCTGCTTCTCCAAGAGAGCCTGCTGGTAGAGTTGCCACTCGGCTGCTGACACATCTGTGGTACCTGTGAGGGAATAGGTATTTGGAATGTTTATAAATACAAAACCTTAGATATGGTACTTTGTTTTTATTCCAAAATAACATGCTTTGAAAAAACCAAGAAAAATTTGACAAATAAAGAATCAATTAAAACTTTAAATCACCTTACTTGTCTGATCTGAAAAATCAAAACTTGCTCTAAGTCAAAAGCCCAAACAATAATCCCTCGAGTTGGGACAAATGTTTGTACAATCTGTAGATACTTATTCTGGGTGTTTTCTATGCATTATAAAAATACTAGCTTCTGCCCGCGGCTTCACACGCGTTCTTTCTATGGAAACGTTCAAACGTAACTTCTATCCCATGGGAACCGATTTATGGGATAAAAAGTAGCCGATGTTTGATTCCAGGCCTATAGCTACACCGATGCAAAATTTTAGCTCAATCTGTTAAGTAGTTCTGGTGTGAAGACGTAACAAACATCCATACATCTATCCATCCATCCATCCATCTATCCATCCAAACTTTCGCATTTATAATATTAGTGTGATAGTGTGATGTGATGTGATGTGATAAATAAATAATAAATAATGCTGGACAGTTCACACAACATCATTATCTAGCGCCAAGCTAAGCAGAACTTGTGTTACGGGTACCAGATAACTGATAGACATAATACAATACACTACAAACAGATAGATATTTTTTATTATTAATAGAAAACATCCAGAACACCCTGAACAAATATCTGCAGATCATACAAACATTTGTCCCGAGGCGAGAATCAAACCCGCAAACACCTGCATCACAGGCGGACCTTCGCCCGCTGCGCCACAGAGGTCGTTCGTACATCTATGTATGTAGTGTATGGTAATGAGTATATCAGTTATTGAGTACCCATAATACAAACTTGGTTTGCTTATGGCTAGATGACAGAATTGTCAAGTATTTTTATTTTTTCTATGAGCTTATTAGCTATTATCAGACAGACTGTCTAAATAATATTACCTGAAGTTTGCATCTGTTGCTGTGCTATCTTGAGTGCCAGTAGGTACTCGGGCGGAGCCTCCCAGGTCACAGCGTTGGTGGTCTGGTTCCAGTAGTATGTGAAACCTGTGCCTTCATCGTAGCAAGCCAACCAAGCTGGAAGTTACACAAAGTTTCTCTTTAGAGTTTACAAGCTATTTTTCAATATGTCTTCAGAATCAGGAACGACCGACTTATTGACTTAAATTGATTTTTTGAAATAAATATTTTATAAATTTATTTTATTTTTTTATTCTAAAGCACAGGATTTCACGAGGTACATGTATGGGTAAATGTGTGTGAATGTGATAAATACATGTAATTTCGTACCTTATTTGTACCAAAGCTGACATTTATAATAAATTCACCCAGATATTAGTCGACCAAATTGAATAGATTTTAGGATTCATTTTCATTGACAGGTTATGACATCACATCATAATAACAGCCTTTACGAGTCCACAGCTGAATAGCCTAGTTAAGTGCTTTAATGGCTCCCAGCATTAGGTGGTAATGATAGAATTCCCATGATTTGTTTTTTTTTCACAACAGAATTGATAAGGTATAAACAGCTGTGGTACTTATGTATTGTTTAAGGAATTACCAAAACTTACTTCGCTTTAATTTACCTATTATACAGCTACTGTTTCACAGAAAGCCAATCAAGGATGATAATAGCACAACTAAGTACAACTTACGGCAATGCGCAATCGGTGAAGGATGAATCGTAGGACCCCCTGGTTCCTGACTCGGCACAGTAGTCTGCAGATCCTGTCCTGTTGGAGCGTAATGATGCATCGGCGGAGGCGGCTGATTGTGATTGCCTGTCTTTGACAACACACTCGGAATCATGCCTGGAGCTGGCATAGGAGTGGAGTAAGCTGAAGTAGACATGGGTTTGGTGCTAGGGACTTTTGTTCCATCGTCAGATTCGTCCCCAGAATCTCCGTAACTGCCTATAAGCCCAGCCAAAGCGTTTGTATTGCTCATGGTAGGGTTAGTTTACTACATTTGACGTTACGGATAAACTTTCCTTATAACCACTTTCGTAGGTTCACGAATAACGTAACGAGGGATTCTTACGGTATGGTTTTATGTAAATTGAGAATTATTGTACAAACTTTGGAGAATTATTCTTTCACTTCACGTAAAATTAAGCTTGCTTTGCTGACTTAAAATTAAATGGCGTCGTCCGTCCGAATCCGAATCCTGTGATGTCTGACTGACACTGACAACCAAAACAAAATGACTTTGACTTACAGTAATTGAATGTCTCGCTCAGTGTACAGAGGGCGTGGGCTTCGCGCAAAGTAGTAGCAAGTAAGATAGGTTGCAGTTTCAAAATCTAAAACTACCCAGGGCCACAGATATTAAAATACTATACTAGTACCAGCAGCAGGGCTAATAGGCACTAGTTGTGGGTCGTTGACTGTTTTTGCGTTAACGAAACGAAACCGTTTTCCATAAACGGTCAACCGGTTAAAAAAACGGTTGACGGTTTTAACAGGTTTGTCGAAACGTTAACTGTATTGCACTAGTAGTGTTGACGCGTTAACGTGTAAAACGGTCAACTTGTGGCAAAACCTGTTGACGTTTTTAACTGGTTTGTCGAAACGTAAACTGTAGTGCCTTTACATTCCGGCATTTTGCAAATTGTTTTTGACGTGACAACGTCTTATAAATTGGTTTGCCGGGTGACACTTCAAGAAACTGCGTTACGGAGCGTAACGCAGTTTCTTGAAGTGTCACCCGGCTCACGTTATGCGCTCACAATGAGAGCGAGTGAGAGGCACGCGTCCCTTCCACTCGGGCATGGTTAGCCCGCCTAAGAGCGAGAGAGACAGACATAAAAAGTGAAAGGAACTCAAAGTCGTTGTCACGTAAAACTTTCGCCCGTATACCGAATTTACAGGCAACCAATTTTTTTTACTTTATTTACATTTGAACTACTTAGTATTATTTATTTACAATAAAACACTGTCCTTATTTTCCATAAAAATCCTAAATTATCACTAACTTTCACTACCTATACATAATAAAATAATAATTAAACTTGCGCGCAAAAAAAGCGTTGACCTCAACGTGTCACTTAGACAAACTAATTAAACGAATGAAAACAATTTCCCTGTTTTTCTTGGTCAGTCAGAAGGCCGGCGCGGCGCACGGAGCGCTTAGCCCCCGGAATGAACCAACATACATTCATCTCTTTCAATCTCCAACAATCTTAAGCTGTCGACTACTGCGGCGTCTCGCTCGCTCGTGTACAATGTGTTTTACTTTTACCTAGCGGTTCGAAGCTCGTTCGTTCATTTTCGGATGGTGTTCGTTCGTAAGGTGTTTTTAGAGTTCAATCTTCGATGTCCGTCAACGAACGACCGTCAACGAACGAGATAGTATGTCAACGTCAAAGTATGTCGTTGAATGAAATAATAAGTTGATTGAATCAACTTGTTTCGCGGAAAAGAGAAGACGGTTGATTCGTTTTGTCCGTCAACGAACGAGAATGTGTCAACGTCATAGTATGTCGTTCGTTGAATGAAATAATAAGTTGATTGAATCAACCCAACCTGTTTCGCGGAAGAGAGAAAACGGTTGATTCGTTAAATGTAGAAAAGCTGCTTTTTATAACAGTTCATTGATTCAACGCTCACTACTAATAGGCACTACTGAGCCGTTAGATGACCAGTACCAAAAGAGGAAGAAAGTTGCCATAAAAAAAAAAAAAAAAAAAAAAAAAGAGTGGCTAACGTACGTCCAAAGTGCTGAAAATCTATTATTTGTTCCAGAGGCGTAGGTACGAGCAGGTTTCGACAGAGACTACACACTTGGTTCCTTTGGAGTCGGAGTCATGAGTAGACCTTAGGTTCGAGGGGTACCGAGACTCTCCGGGTTTTTAAAAATTAACCAGAGCGTCTGGCCGATACGACGAGACGAGGTGAGTTTCTGGCACAGCGCATCAGCATTGCCTACAGCAGCGGGGCAATGCAGATAGTGTCTTGGGGACGGACGCCTCCAATAGGTAGGTACCTAAGTACCTATTGATAGATCGCTGAGCTAGGTCGTTCGGAACGGGCTGCAACCTTACCTCACCTCAACCTCAACAGCCTGTGTTGGTCCACTGCTGGACGCAGGCCTCCCCCTGATAAACGCCTTATTGGCTTTTATCTTATGGGGGGTAATGCCCATAATCCCCACGCTGGGCATGCGGGTTGGGGATCGCAGTTCGGTGGTAGAATGTTCTGCAGGGGGCGCTGCTGCCCGCCCCGGTGTATATCCCTTAGTCGCCTCTTACGACACCCGCGGGAAGAGTTGGGATGGTGCAAATTCTAGGCCGGCACCACACAGCAACATAAACAACATAATTAAACCTGGGTTTATACTCTTTTTATTGGCATAACAACAAACGTGAATTCGATTGTATGTGTAGGTACCTAACCTACGCTACCTTGACGGACACGGTAAGGTAGATGCACAAGGGTTAATGTTATCCGTGGCGATTTAAATAAAACATCCTTTGTTTTTCAGTTTTGTATTTCAAATCTTAAAAAATAAGTTATACACATGGCTAGAATAAAAAGTAGGTACCTACATACACCTACTTATAGATAAATTATTTATTAGGTATCTACTTGACATAAAATTTAAATCTTCAATTCTGGTTTTGTTACTTAACTGTAAGTAAAATACCTAATTTATGGAATTCGTTAAATATGCAAGAAGGAAGAAAATTACAAATTACGGCTTAATTAATATAATTAATTAATATAGTATTTACCCACTATTTACCTGCCTTCAATTAGCAAAAAAATATTAAAGCAACTTTACATCACAATACATAAATATATCTACCTACTGTGTTTACATTTTGCTTACGCAGGTACAAAATTAGGTAGGTATGCGAACTTTATAATAAGGCCTAGGTATATTATAAGTTTATAAGTTAACTATACCTCATTTTGGTATACCTAATCTTGATCGAGTATAATTTTTTTATTATATCCCTGAGATGAAAAGGCCTTTCTGAATAATAAGTATTATGGCTTCATTTAATTATAGCTTGCCTATCAGGTATCATGCTGTCGAGCCTATTTATCTAATTATTTACAAGTTTAAAAAATAATAGTGTTTTGTCCCCTATTTTGTGGCCCACTGAGTAAACTCTACGAATATACTTAACTACTTTGAAAGTCATTTTTTGTTTACAATAGTTTAAAAGGTTTTTAAACAGGTAATACGTCATACGAAATGCAACTTACTCTAAGACATGAATAGAGAGCATAGAACCAAGATAATCTTGACAGCACAATACCCTTCAAATCTTAAATACAGACTACCCTCAAATCGTTACCGCCGTACAATGCAAGGCTCGCAAGACCCTGGCTTTAGATACGCCGGGTGGCATTGAGGGCAAGCTGGGTTCTCCCCATAGCTGGACCGGCCTTCCCTGGCCACCTGAACCTGGAAAGAAGTTTGCGCCGCATCGTTCTCGTACCCGGGATGAGGCTTGTCTAAAGGAAACACGTAATCAGGTACAAAGTATGAGCTGATGTTGTATTCTACGTTCTTTGGCGCTGGTGTAGGGTCTTCGGCAGGTGGGGTTGGTCTTGTAACATCTCTGAAAGGACTTCGGCCTTGAGATTGAGGCTTGATTTGAAAGAGAGTAGAGTTGGTTTTCGTGTCGTTACCCAGTTTCGGTGGCTCTAAATCGAAGGCTGGTACTGCCCATTTCCATTCATAGTAAATTGGAGGACCAACGGTTGTTGTGGGGGAGTCTGAGAACTCAGATTTTGGAGGTAGAAGGACATTATCAGGTATGTGTACACCATTCGGAGTTGTTCCCTTAGTGATATCAAACTTTGATTGATCGGTAGAGCTCTTGTCATTTCTGTCTTGAACTGTGTTTTTGTTGGAAAAATTCTTGTTCCTTCTCGGTGCTCTGTCTTCTTCCGAACTAGCCTGAGGATCAGGTAGCTGTTTGTTCAGGTTGATGATTTCGGTTTTAGTCATAGCAGTGTCGGTTAATGGTTTGTCTGTGGAGTTGGGGTCGAATCGGTTTATGAACGTGACGACCGGATCTGGTATGTTCATGCGAATATCGATTTGCATTTCTTCTGAGGATGCTGACGATTCTGTTGTAGGGGGAGTGTATGGGGGGATCAGTTCGACGGAGGGCGGGGTGACTGTTGCTCGCGAGTTGGTTGTGGAGCCTGTACCCCTGTCTAGTGGTTGGACGGTGGGGGTTGGTCGTTGGGACGCCGAGCCTTCTAAGCTATCGATGTTGCTAATATCTGGACGTGGACGTTGAGTGGACCAGCCGGTGGGTGGCCGAAAAGTATTCTTGCCGTTGTCAAGGCCGTTTTTATCTTTGTTTATAGAGTCAGGAACGCCAACTATGCTGTTGTCAGGGTGGAGTGGGTACTGAAAAAAGAAATAAGAGTGGGTACTGAAAAAAGAAATAAGAGTTTTCTTTAATAAGTAACAATGCTGGACAATCGCAATTTGAGAAGAATTTTACTCGTGTGATGTGATAAATATAGAAAAGGTGTGCCTCGTAATTTTATTCATTTGTCATCATGTAGTTGCCTAAAATGTATGACTCATAACGTAAGATAAGTTGCGCCTCGCTTGTTTCATGAACAAACGAAGCCAAGAATCATCATCATCGTCATTATTAACATCAGCCCATTCCGGGGTGTAGGCCTTTTCCGATTCGAGCCACTCATAACGGTCTTGGGCTGATGCTCATAGACCGTTATGAGTGGCTCATATTGAATGAGGCATAATTGACTAATTTTTATCTGGATCACCAAATAAAAGTTAGTCTATTATGCCTCATGAAATATGCACGAGAAAGTACCTTGGACTCGGCCTCCCGCAGTCCGTCGTAGTAGTTGTTGTTCAGAGGCACGGAGAGGATGTCTGGCCGCGGGGTGCGCTGGCTCATTTCCTCGTCTGACACGAAGGGCTTGTCACGTTGCCCTGGAAATTATGAAATAAGTACCTACGTTTTAGTGAAGAAGGCAATAAGAAGGTAGCAGGTGAAAATTTCGAGGTCGATCTTGGTGTACGCACATAATAACTATCTGTGTCAGTGAAAAAAGTTTTCTTAAAATTATGTCAACTTTCGAAGGATTCGTTTTGAAACAAATAAATCCTGATATTTGACTGACTTTGGCGCCGATGGATGTTTCATACAACGAACTGAAAAAACATAGGGGTCTTTCGGCACGTTTGAAACACCTATCCCACCACACCCTCGTATTCTCTGTGTCATACCGTTCGGGTACGCATGCTAACCAATAACCATCTAGGAAATTCAATAATCCATCTACGTAGAGTCCGGACCAGTTGATAAGTTGGTAGATAAGTTCTACCAAGCAACCCCAGATCTGTAGGCAAGTGGCGTCAGTGAGACATGTCGCAACAACTTCGATGTCGACTTCCATGTCAAGGTATAATAACAATAATTTATGGTAATTCTGCAACCAATCTCACCGATTCCGATTCCCGATGGTAAAAATAACAATCATGTAAGTAAACAAAAATACCTACGTAAAAATAATAGCCTAGTAGGTAGCTGTGGCCACGGTCCATTAGTCTTCACGCCTCGTGTCCGATTATTCACACCTCCTCAGCTTAGAGATGTCATTACATCCGTCGCCTTGTTAACGATATCATGGACCTTGTGGCAGGTCAGGATTACCAATGCAGAGATTATCGTCTGAAGTTCTACGCAGGGGAAGTGTTGCATGCCTTATTTACCTAGGATGGAGGAATACCTATGCATGCCCTAGATTACAACGATTACTTACAACATAAATACCTATCTTTAACTGAGCAATGTTGCCAAATAAACAAACTTTGAGACCAACGACAACATATTTATATCATAATTTTATCTAAAGAGCCCATAGGAACCCTCTGCTGGACTTGTCAAGCTTGTCTCACACCTGAAAGCATCGTTGCAGCACACCACAAAAATGTGCATTCAAATATGGGCTCTAACTCGTAACACTTAGATGAATTTTATGTTGGCGGCATCAGATGATAACCACTCCCTTGAAGCTTGAAGGAAGCCATGTTGTCACAGTAAAATGTTTCTAAAGATAACGAGTTTAAGCCCATATTTCAATGTACGTTTTTGTGCTGTGTGGTAGCGGTATAGGATTTATGAACGCAGAGCTTGAGGCCTCCCTTCTGCCAATAACCTGCAAAGGTGCAAAGGCACCAGTGCAAATAGGTGTCAAGTTCATCCCGCCTCCTCACTCCTGCTCTTTGATCGACCACAAGGTAGTCGTGTCTCTTGTCATCTTGTGGGACACTAGATATAGTTTTACGAAAGTATTTATGTACCAATGTAGGTGCCAATGATCATAAACCGACTTAAATAAATTTAACTGCTGGACATAGGCCTCCCCTATTGAGCGCCATAGCTTCCTGTCTTCCGCTTGGCGCATCCAGCATCTGCCTGTCACCTATATCGTCGGTTAGGAAAAAATCCAAAGATTCCTGCATTGTTTACTCGCGGCTTGCGGCTACGACATAGCGTTATACTGGGAAAACTCTACGGTGCAGCCGCGTAACAAACATTCGTGACTCAATCGTAAACAATTTTTGAGCTTCAGGAGTTTTTTAAGTCATCAATCAAAATGATGAAACTGACAAAGTGCAAAGCCTCGGCGCGTGGGCATTGAAGTACCTTCCTACATTTGAATATTGATGCATTTTAAATTGTTAGCGAGTATCAAATAACATGCTTGTAGAGGCGTCAAGAAGGTAGACTATCAATTATGGAAGCCCAAGGTTGAGTACATCAGTGAACTCGGCCTATTATAAGCGTGCTGATTAAGTAATGAAAAGCATAATGAGCCTGCCGAAGTCATAAAAGTATCCTGCTCAAAATACTTGAGCGAATTACTCTATTAATCATGTAATTTACGAGAAACCTTCATGAGTTGATCTCGAGCTGCTAGGGCATTCGTAGTTAATATAAAATTAGTCTCAAAGCAACTATAAAGGTTGATAGTTGCAGCATAAAAATAAAAGCGCCTGGTATGACCACGCACAGAGAAGATTTTTATGGTAATGTAGAGATGGGTACATTATCGTTGCGGACCGCGGCTTAAACACGACGAACGAAACGAGGGGTAGCGTATGTTATGGATATTATCTAGGTGAGATATCCATCATATCAGCAGATGGGCGTAATAGTCCCGCTCGGACATGGAACAGTTGACCATGTACCAGTGGTCGCAGACCAGCATGCGTTGCTGGAACAGTGTCGTGCTTGTTGAACTAACCGCTATAGGATCGGTCGGTCCATCACGGTCACAGTCTATTAACGTATGTCATGGATATCTCACCAATAAGCAGATTGGCGTCATAGTCCCGCTTGGACATGGAACAGTTGACAATGTACCAGTGGTCGCAGACCAGCATGCGTTGCTGGAACAGTGTCGTGCTTGTTGAACTAACCGCTATAGGATCGGTCGGTCCATCACGGTCACAGTCTATTAACGTATGTCATGGATATCTCACCAATAAGCAGATTGGCGTCAAAGTCCCGCTCGGACATGGAACAGTTGACAATGTACCAGTGGTCGTAGCCCAGCATGCGTTGCTGGAACAGTGTCGTGCTTGTTGAACTAACCGCTATAGGATCGGTCGGTCCATCACGGTCACAGTCTATTAACGTATGTCATGGATATCTCACCAATAAGCAGATTGGCGTCATAGTCCCGCTCGGACATGGAACAGTTGACCATGTACCAGTGGTCGCAGATCAGCATGCGTTGTTGGAACAGCGTCGTGTTGGGGCAGGAGTAGCTGAACTGACGGCCCAGGCCGTCGCACATGTGGTACACCTAGAATAGAAGAGAGATAGATTGTTAAGATTATGCTTTTCAAAAATTATTAGGGATCAGATACGAATCTTTGCCAATAGAGGGTAGTGTCGGGTTAGTTAAACAAATAGTCACTGATAAATAGTTTTTGAGGTTGACCGGGTTTATATTTTTCTTAATTTGTGCTCCAGCAATTAATAACTTATAAGGCCTGTCACTAGAGGCTTTTATTTTTCGTAAGCCGCGAAATCTGCCAGTATCTTTCTTACCTCATTCCTCCTCTTGTCGCTGGCATGCCTTTTACGCAATGTGATAAGCCTTTGCGCATTAGTATTTTACTTTGATTTTAAGATTTTGGTAGTAGGTACTACGTAAGAACCTTGTAGGAAATCTCAAAAACACATTATTTGATAATTGCCGACATAATGATCCACTGATAATAAGCATTAGCGCTCATAAGTTCATCTCCACTTCCTACCAGGAAGGTAACATCACGGAATTTTAAACCATCTTCTTTTTCTTTGTGTAAGTACCTACTTACGTTAATATTAAAATGATTGCAAGTTTCTTCCGTGCTCCAAAGAGCGATTAGGTGGTGGATTGGTCGGGCTGGTTTGACCAGTCACATCACATTTTTAAAATGCAAAAGTTTGTACGTTTAGATGGCTAGATGGATGTTTGCTACCTATTTCTTCACGCTACATTTACCGAATGGATCAAACTGATTTTTTAAGCGTAGTTGTATATGTTACGCGTGTTCCTGAAATAACTTAATTAAGTACAGACACTTTTTTCTCCAGGAAATATTCACTTTGTTGGTTGATGGCACAACCATCAACCAACAAAGTGAATATGATGAAGTTGAATGGATGAATGTACATTGACCTATGAGACCTTCACATACCTTTGCCAAACACTTAAAACCTTAACATGATTTAAATAGCATTCAATTTATATGATTGCTTCGAAAACCACAAGTGAAGTGCAGTTTGTCTGTAAATGTGAAGTCGTGCATCTTTGTTACCTAATCACAAGAATGGCAATGAAAATGCAGTTGCCCATCGAAAGTAGAGTAGGTACCATAATTACCATAATAAATACTTAGGACATGGCATAGCCTATGTAATACCTACGATTAGCTGCATTTAATCGAGCTAAAACTATGAAATCTAATAAGGACCAGTACGTGTTTATGTCTGATTTGCTGATACCTAAGTAGTATTGACTGATTTATTTTATTTTTATTGTTTCAACAAAATCTACAATACATAAATCTAGACACACAACTCCACAGCCTGTATTGGTCTGCTGCTGGATGCAGGCCTCCCCCTGATAAGTTGTTGGTTTTTATCTCAATGCCCATAATCCCCACGCTGGGCATGCAGGTTGGGTTCCTATGCCCTAATGCATCCTATAAAGTACAAATATCAGTTATCTAGTAACCATAACACAAGCTCGCCTACTTTGGGGCTAGATGGTGCTGTGTAGACTGTCCAGCAATATTTATTTATTCTATTTGTTTCTGGGAGTTGTTTGTTTGTCTAAAGATTGTTTCTGGCAGTTTCATTCAGCCTATAACGTCCTGCAGGGCAAAGGCAACCCTCCTTTTCTTCCATTGGTCCAACTTGGTGTAAAAGAATCCAGTTCAGCTGCTATCTTCTCCAGGGTCAGCCACTTATACTGTTATATATTAGCATGAGCCAACTTGTGATTTAAGCCCGTCGTAGGCTGCGACGGGTGACGACGTGACCACCAGAGGGGAGAGTGTATTTGACGTACTAACGAGACGCGATCGCGGCGTCTCCTTCTTCCATACAATAACGCCGCGACTCACGTTTCATTCTGGCCTCCACGGAAGACCAGGACACGCTATGGCAGGATACATCCTACCCTACCATAGCATCTGCTGAGTGTTGTCCATTTTTGTGACCTTTATGTTACTTTTGTATTCTCTTTTGTATGTGCTATGTATGTAAAAATAATAAATAAAAAAATAAAATATCATTTTATTTCTTGCCATTTCCTTATACATGTTTTCTAATTTAAAGATTAATTAATGTCATACTGTTTCAATATTAATTCTTCATTTAATTTAACAATTTAATAAAATAATAATCTATATGTCAAGTACGTGCAAGAACCCCTCGTGAAAGGGTGAAGGCCTCCTCCAGACTACTCCATTTGTCTCTGTCGATAGCTACTGCCATCCAGTCTTTGCTCGTTATTTTTGCGATTTCCTCGTCCCATCTTGTAGTTGGTCTGCCTCTTGCTCTAGTGCTATGTATGTACTGGTTACAAAATAAAAACATTTTTGGCGTGACAACGTCTTATAATTCGATAGAGCCGGCTGCACGCACGAAAAAACATGACGTCATGCGGCGTTACCTCGTATGCGGCGTTACCTCGTCATGCGGCGTTACCTCGCTCTGAGGCGTTCCATGTAAGGCTTGAAGTGCAAGCGAGAGCGCTCGACATCCGTCTCTCTCCTACTTGAGTGAGCGATGCGTCTGCGTTGTCACGTTCAACTATCGTCAGTAAACCGACTTACAGACAACCAATTTTTCCTTTTACTTTACTTTACAATTAGGTCCAGCGCCTCTATCGTGCGGACATGGAACTACGTCACCCCTCAGGTAATTTATTTAATTTATTTAGGTATTAAACACATCGTATTTCGTCGAACTATTCTTTAGACAATGCTAAGGTCGTACAATTTTTTACCATATCACGAAACCTTTAGTGAAATAAACAAATAATATGCAGACATACATATGTAAGTCACGCACATCACTGTCTGTTTTGGTCACGCATAGATTCCAACTGAGATGGCCGGCTCTTCCTCATTCCACTCACACGTGTGGAGCCGGGGAGAATCGCTAGTCACGATGTGCAACATGGTAGTAATGGTAAGAACAAAAACTGAAACAAATAAGTAAGGTCTATATCTATATCAGATTTTGTTCTTATTTTTTTACCTACCTACTGTACCTACCTATATCTAACAAGAATGTATTTTTGTGTTATAGGAAGAAATAGAGCTTCTGGGTAATTCTATGTGGAAGGAACTGCAGTCTACATTGACATCTCTCACGAGAGTATTGAGCATTATGCTCCTGTACAACAAGGCCTTACCAAATTAACCCTTTAAGTCTCAACAAGGAGTTACATATTATTTTCTATGCTCTATCTATCCCGAACACACTAAGACCCGTTTTATAAAAGTTTGCTCAGTCATCGATCTAGGTTTGAGTACCGATTTTCTATGGGATAAACACTACTCAAGCAAAGCTGAGCAAGCTTTCATAATACAGGCCAAGAACTATCGTTTGTACAAAGAATCTAACAATTGACAATCGGATGTCATAAAACTACCTACCTCCTCCATGGGAAATGTAAGTTATAGGAAATCAAACAGTCAGACGCTGATTGTAAAGATTCCACGAGCTCAAATAGCGATATAACAATGATGAGTTTTAAATAACAATGTCTGCAGAATTTAAATTGACATTACAGTTTTTTACAAGTAGGATTAGAATGCGGATGCTTAATAGAACAAATTGTTTTAGCTCATGCAAATTACTGTTTAAATGTAGTTAGGTTCGTTACGATCTGATTGAGATGTAGGTTTGTTTAGTATTCTGAAACTTCGTATTTTTGTTATTATTTTCAACTATTACTTTTTATTATTGTTATTTTACGTAACCGTCGGCAGCGGGTTCCATTTTCGCCTCGGGATAAAAGTTTGTTTTGTACGATCTGCAGATATTTGTTGCGAGTGTTCTGGTCATTCCTATGTATAGGTAATAAAAAATATCTAAACTATAATCAAATAATAGAAATAAATTAGAACAATTGAGCTAACTGCAGACTGCTATGTATTGTAATAAGTACTTATACTTATCTGTTATCTGGCACACATAGCACAAGCTCTGCATACCTTGGGGCTAGATAATGCTGTTTGAATTGTCCGGCATCATTTATTTGTATTTATATTAGAGCCATCGGAGTCTGGAGAAGCCTTTTGTCGGAGGCCAAGTGGATACTTTGGCCACACTTTGGCTGTGGCCGTCGAGCCCCAGGAGTAGCTGCATAATACAAACCACAAATATGGAGCCTTCTTCTTCTACCCGAAACAGCTAAGCGATGGTGGCTTCTTTGACTACCTACGTAATGTTAGCTTGAGCTTGAGGTAGCTCGGAATGTTAGCTTCATTTCACTTTTTTGGACTATCACAAGATTCTAGGTAATTGAGCTCCGTGACTTTACCCACCGCTATGTTTTGCGTTCATTGACATTACAAACGAAGTTGATCAATGTGTTCATAAGTCAGACACAAGTTTTATTATTTTATGAGATACATTCTCAGTTGAGACACCTGCCTAAGATCTCTTATAGCGATAAGGCTACCTATTGTGATTCGATGTGTGCAGTTAATGTAATGTGTTGGTAGCCGAGTAAAGTTGTGTATGGCGTTATAATGATAGAGGTGGAAGTGTGGGTGTCAAATCTTGTTTTAACACTTAAGCAGTCGCTAATGGGTCTATCAGACCCAGTCGTCCATATTTTGCATGGTAACTACTGAATCTTAAGGATTGTGACTTTGCCGCTCTTAGTACCTTCCGACGTTAGAGTGAGACAGCGAAAAACGGTCCTCGTAGTCAGTTGACGCGCTGCACTCGAGTGTTAAGGACGAAAAAGGTGCGTATGGGTTCTTTGGACCCGGTAGCGACTAAATACGTAAGTGATTTTCCATAACTTTATAAACCTAATTAATTATTAAAATTGCTTTTATTATAGAAAATGGCAACCAATAGCTTATGGGATATTGAAGAATGCTTGAACGAAGAAATAGAGAATGGAGACTGCTCAGAAATAGAAGACTTTTTAAAAATAAATGAGCTCGCCAATTAATGGACAATAAGTGCATTGTGGTCTTTGCAATTGGAAAACATACAGAAAAACTAAAATTTCTTGCGTTAAATGCAATATCCCAATTTTTGGAGAACACACTAAAGCAATATGTGTGAACTGCAATAATAATATTTGACTTGCAAAGTGACAAAATAGTGCCGATTTATAGTTAAGTTCCAAAGAAGCTATTTTTAGATAGTTGATTTTTAGAGAAGTTTTTTAGTTTTTTTTACGAAATAATGATTAATCTCTTTTTGTGATTTTGAATAAGTACATTATAGTAGTATTAGAAAAATAAAGAAACTTAATGTTATTATCTTTATTTAATAAGATATAAGATAAAAGTTAAAATGTCTCGTTAAAGTAAGTCGAATTTTAGTATGTTTTTAAATAGCGTTTTTTTATGAATAAAAGTAATAAATACAAATGTTTAATATCATTTGTATTTTTGTTTTAGAATATAATTACTGATATGAAATACACAATAACATTAAATTCAGCAGTTTTAGAAAAATCCGGCAATATTAAACTGGGTCCGGTGGACACGGTAGCGACTCTTAGCGTATCAAAACAGGGCGCGACTGCCCAAGTGTTAACAATGGTGTGTAGTGTAGTACCGATACCCGGTAGAGTGGATCTACTTTATTTACATACCTACTAGATACTCCATATGTGCCTAGTACCTACATCTTGAATATCAAAAAGTTTTTTTTATGAAAAACTACACATACCTACCATGTTTTGCATCTATAAGAGGGCTATCCCTCTTAAAGATGCAAAACATGGGCCATGACAACGGGATAGAGAGAGGATTGAGGCGTTTGAAATGTGGTGCTGGAGGAGGGATCTAAGGACTGGACGGAGAAAGTTAGTAATGAGGAGGTGCTGAAAAGAGTTAGGGTCTCGTATCCGAAGGGTGCAAACGAAACCTAATAACTAAGCCTCCGCTGTCTGTACGTCTGTCAGAGGACTCTATCTCATGAACCGTAAGAGCTAGACAGTTGAAACTTTCACAGAATGTGTGTCTAGCCACTAATACAGCAAATACAAAAAATAATAATTAAAGGGGACTCCATACAAAAAACACGATTTTTGCTAATTTGGCTCTAAGAATGATTGGACATCTAAAGCTCAGTACTCACATACGGTATTACTCGATAGTTTTACTCGAAGTCGAGTAAAAATCAACATGTGGACCGAAAAACTCACAGGGTGCGAGCCTTCGAGCTGTGAGTTTTGCGGTCCACACGTTGATTTTTACTCGACTTCGAGTAAAACTATCGAGTAATACCGTATGTGAGTACTGACCTTTATAGAAGGAAAAGTAGAATCAAACCGAGGAAGGAGAAGGAGAAGACCAAGAATTAACTATAAGAGTCAGATCAAGGCGAAAATCAGAAGCCGCTGTCAAGTCGTTTATAGAAGTAAAAGAGACCCCTTGGAAAGAGAAAAGTGGACGAAATTGCATCACTGCACCGACAAGATAACTTATAGTACCTAATAATTAGAAGGTACAATATCAAGTACTTAGGTACCTACCTAGCTCACATTATTTCTAAATAATACCGCCATTCTTATAACATGAGTAATACCTTCTCGTAAAATCCTCATAACATTTCTGAAGACCGGTTTAGATCAAAACTACCTCGTAGGTATTTATTTTATTGCCAATACTTCTGTGCAAAATCGTAATAATAACCACAATAATAAACGTGACTTAATAAAGTTGAACATAAGAAAGTGCAAGTTAACTTCTGATTTCGATAATGTCATCGGGCTCTCTTCATTCACGAGCGAAGCGACTTTACGTCGGAGAAGAAGTACTTAAGACATTCAAATTATAAAAAGGAAAGGTTTTGTGAGGATCTTCTCTAATAAAATTTGGTCTTCGTCAGCGCGTATTAAAATCACACTAGAAACTTCTATTTATGGACCAATAAAACCAATTCAATGCTCTATCTTTTCTCTTTACCTTCTTTCCGAAAGTTAACTTGTTAATATCATTCCATTTCTGCGTTTCAAAATTTACATTAGGTACCTACTTTGTTTTAATGTTATTATTATAATCTAGTCCAGCAGCTCTACCCGTCACCACAAGCACTTCCGACAACGAAGATTAACATTTACCGTTACGGGAAGGTCAAGGCTGCAGAACTGGTTCACTGGAGCACCGAAAGGTACGGTTGTACGACTTGTATGGGAATCTCGCGCTATGGGACGAGTGTATGGGAAGTTGGCTTGGGAAAATGGTAATGCAATGATGCCACTTAGGTGGACGATTTGTTAAGAGGTTTGTTTATGGACAGACAGCGAGGATTAAGTAAGCCCCAGCATAACACATGCAGGTTTGAATCCTAATCTGTTAATCGTAGGAGTTTTAAATATTATATTCGTTTCGAAAATAAATTATAAGTACTTTTATTTAGGTAACATAAAAACAACGAATAGATAAAAAAAACACAAAAAATCCGATTGTAACCTGCATTTTTTATGCACCGGCGTTATTTAATTTTGACGCTGTCTACATGGAAATATAATTTTTTATTTTATTTTCATTGGCTTAGTTTCATGTTGGCCGATATTGCCAAAGGTTTGGCATGCATGCCTGATTGTATTAACTGTGGCCATCACAGACAACATTTAATTAAAAAAACTGAAAAACTGAAATAAGTCATTATGTGGCATTGCATTTAAAGTTGGCAAGTAATGCCAAAATACTCAAACTCATCTGACGTTACTAATTTTTGACACATTTCCATTGAAAAATGTCAAAATTTCGTAATTTAAGACGTTCGTAGCGTTTGAGTATTCGGTGGTAAGTAAATTTTTCTTCTTTCCCTTTTTAAATAAAATAAGTTCCTACATTATTATTTCATAATCATAAACCCGCAATAACTGCGTCGAACAAGTCAAAACAGTTTTATTTAATACCACAATCTTCCAAAGCAAATTGGGCCATTCAGATTTTACAAGTAGAAAATCAATCTGCGATACTTATAAAAACCATGAAATATCGGTTTCATGCCAATGTGCAAAAACACCGCCGCTGTGAGGCAATCGCCGCAGGCGCAGTCAGAATGGAGAAAACTGAGTCAAAAAACTAATTCATGGCTGTCATTTGATTTTCTATAAAATGTTGTGTACAGTGATGTCAGGTATATAATTATCAGGTCTTATCGATAATTAGGTATTAGTACAGATTTATCTAAGTTGTCGACTAGGTGTACGAGGATGCAATGATTTTCTTCGAAATGAATAGGAAAAGTTTTTGGCGTTTTCTGACTTCTCTAGTAGGTACTCTAACCTTAGTTGTTCCCAAATAACTTTTTGATCAGTATAAGAAACAGGATCGATTGGCAAAGAAAGTATTTGTCAAAAACGCCCATTTTCTTGAAACTTGTAACTTTTTTGAAAATCTGTGTATGGGGATGCTTTTTTTTTCTAAAAAGGATAGGTAGTGTCCTAAGACGCATCACTGCATCAGATTCCCAGACTCTATAAAACCATCCAAGTAAGAATTGAGATCAGCACTGCCAATCTATTTACAAGGGTGCATTACCAGCCCAACTCCCTGAAGTACCGGACGGAGTGGGGCTATGGTGTGGTGATTGACAGCTTCGTTTCAGCATTTCTGTATGCGTGGACGATGTTGGTGACTCCAAGAGACTCTTCAATCCCGTCTTCTGCCAGACAAAAGACAGCCTATCTGCCAATACTATCATAACCAAGTACCAACCATCCTACGACTGCATGCCTCAGTTATTACCGACGCAATTCTGCTAACCAATCGCTTCATTATGACAATGGTAGGTATAGTCGCAGAATAGTCACGTAGAATAAGGATTCTACGTGACTATTCTGCGACTATACCTAGTGTCTTTAATCTAAGGAGATTAAAGACACTCCAGATACTGCGTGCGGTGCTATTTGCAGTTTGCACGGAGATATTGATAGATCACTGATAGATTGATTTCAAACGAGACATTTTCACTTACGTCCCTCCAACTATAGTTTATTTGATCTAAAGCCTTGATCTCTTGATGACTACGCAGTGCGCTGCGGCATGCGCTATGCGGTGCGGACACACAATATTAAGAAAAACGTCTAGAGTGGTCTTTTGTTCCGTCGAAGTCTGCGTCATCGGAAAGGAGCGGTACGAAACCGAAGCTTAAGAAAGAATACCATGTCATTCTTGTGTCAGTGTGGTTACCGTTGTCATTCTGCATAGTGAAGTGATTAGTTTAGCAGGATAGGGCCCTTGATTCCGTACATTCTCTCGATGCTCGCCCCGCGATAAGCTGGTATGCGCCCGTATAGGTCAGGGCTACCTCTGCTTCATCTACATCGGCGCTACAGCAGCGTGCGAACCCTATTGTTTCTTATCTATAATCGACATAGATTTTCTAGAAAATATTTGCATGTATTTACATACATATAATACAAAATAGGTTTGTAGCCACTAAGAGTAAGTCGGATGGGTTAGAGTTTCTTATTATTTTTAGGAAAAAAAATAGGCATTTACTCACGTGACCAATCAGAAAGTGTGACGGCATTTCTTTCAAAACATCATTGTTGTGGTGGACCAAAAAAAGATCGACACCGGCAATGTGCGAAATCTTTTTGGTTCACCAAAAGGATCAGCACGCTGCGCTGGTTTTAACTAAAAACACTATAGGTAAAACCTTTTCGAAAGTTATGTTTCGAAAGAAGTGACGTCATTCAAGACGCCATGGCAGTTTTGAGCGTTTTCGAATGAAATCCAAATTGTTTTTAAAATACCAAATATATATCGTAAATATTCGTTTTTAAAATTAATAAATAATGCATGTTACCCGACTGATGATGTCCAGTTGAACTTCGTTCACGGCGACCAGTCTCCACGGAGACCAGACCACTTTATTGTGAAATATTTCACGCAGAATTGATTTTTCGTGATTTTTTTTTGGGATTTCCTAAATAAATAAATAGGTCCATGCTATTTAGTGCTCGAGGGCGGTTTCCCCTAGCGCCATAGCGCGCCCTGTTTTCAGCAATTAAGTAGTCTTTCGATCGTCATCCCACCCCGCCAGCGCCACAAGGGCGTTCTGGTCGGCTAATAAAACAAACAATATTATTTTTCTAAAAAACATTATCTAACTCTCTGCCCGCTTCCATATTTCTGACTTTAAGTACTTCAACCTCAGTTGGTCTGATAGAAGTTTTTGAACAGTTTAAGAAACAAGATTGGCATCAATAAAGTTTTGGTGTAAAATGCACATTTTTTGCTAACTGTAGGTAAGTAGATAAATACATTTTTTCGAAATCTGAGAATGGTTATGAAAATTTTTCTAAAAAATATGGATAGTCTTCAAGATAATTTTTCGGTCACTACACCGGATAAGGTACCTCCCCTTACAGTCCCGTCCAAAAAAACAGCCTGTACAGGTACACCCTGTACAGACTAACTTTGACAGGACCTGGATAAATCGTAGTACGTGCCTTAGCCATGTATTTATAGCAGTAACTCTTTTTGCTGCACTTCACTATTACTTACCTATGCTTAATTCATAGTATAGGGGTAAGTCGAAAATCATAATTTATATAATTAACCCATTACAACGCTAATTACCCAAGAACAATCGAGACAAAGAAGATTTTTACTGGTTATAAATAATCGTGTTAAAGGAACCATGCTACATTAAATTTAAACTAAATTACGAGTAATTTAATATTATTATCTTGACTTATACGTAACAAAACTGACTTGATAATAACTTGACCTTATCTGTCAAGTAAAGCGGGCAATTTTAAATAGGTACTTGTACTAATAATTTGTTACCTACAAGTTGTTTTGATCAGGTTGTGATCTAACAGTTAAACTCAACCGATGAAATAATAATAATTAAAGGTATATAAACAACATACCAAATACCCGCTGGCTATCCAATACCTACTTATTAATAACTTATTAATAAACGTACCATTTGGTTGGTTTATTTGACACTGAAATATGTACGGGTCTGATTCCGAAAATTATTTCTAAAGCATTTTTGAAACTATCAATTGTAGGTGCTTAGTATTTATTACATGTAATAGTAGGTCGTCAATCGTCATACCATTAATCCATCGCCCTCAAAAGTAAGTGTGCGGCCACACTGCGAGCCTAGCGCGGTTGCGACGACGGGCGCGAAATATCAAACATAATGAAACGCGCCTTTGTGGCCACAGTCACAATACATAAATATACAGTAATCCGACTCCATACTAGACCGCCCGAATCGACGCACGCACATATAGGCGTCATTTACACGGCCGCTAAGGTAGTCTCGGCATGCACATCTATCCAGTGTCACGCCGCGCGCCGCGCGCCGCCGAGACTGGTCGCTGCGCTGAACGAGTTTGTTGTGCCGCGACCCCCGCGCTGTCCGCTCCCGTTTCGGTACCTCAACGTTGCAAGTGCGCGAAATAATAAATTAAATAATGGCGGCATCACGACCACGAGTATACTGCAGTGTTTACGGGTGTAAACTCGACGTTCGTTAAACCAACACTGTCATTTTTCGACTTCCTGCTAATGCTGAAAGGTAAAATAAATATAGTCTTTACCACGTTTTAGGGTTCCGTACCTGAAGTATAAGTAATGCCAATGATACTAACAAATATTTATGTAGTACCTATCTCCATATTATTTTTTCTGAAATTCACTTATTTTTTCCTACCTACTTATTTTGCGGTCTAAATGTATTCTACATCTTCTATATATATAAAAATGAAACCCGTTTTCCTTGGTCACGGCATCACGCGTGAATGGCTGGACCGATTTCGCTAATTCTTTTTTTGTTGTGTTTGTTATTGTCAGGAGAAGGTTCTTATGAAAGAAAAAATTAATAAAGTTGGAAACATTAATTTCCACGGGGGCGAAGCCGCGGGGCGCAGCTAGTTAAATATAAAAGACCTAATTTTGGTACGGAACCCTAAATGTGCCAAGTCGACACGCAATTGGCCTTCGTTTTCTTGTTTGTCTCTTCGGAGGTGGGTGATGGTCAAATGATAGGTAGGTAGGTACTATCATTAAAAATGTATGGGAAATTCTGCTATGTATTTAATGTAATAATGTATATAGGTATATATTCGCTTTTAGGGCGCTTTTCCTGTCATGCGTTTTTGCGCCCGCGTGCGGTTCTCGACCGCGAGCATTTAGCACAGATTTCGTTTGCCGCTGCTAGAGATGGGAGTTATTCATATACATAGATAGGTATTTTTTCTATGTATTCTAAATTAACATAATATGTTTCATTCCTGAACTCAAACCACACACATTCAATAAAAATATACACACCGCTATATTACTTTTTGTAGGTACCAACCCTAGCGCTCCGCTCAACTGTAGGTATAAAGTTCAAAGAGACGGCTGAGTCATTGTACTGTATACATTTATCTACTGTGCCACAGTGAAGTAATTAGGCGGAAGCCTAGTGCGACGGGCTTGAGCGAGACAGCGCGCGTAATTATCAAACGTTCCTATCCGCGCGTTCTGGCCACACTACGGGCCTAGCGCGCGAGCGACCCAATGCGCGGTTGGCGGGGATATCAAACCAGTTCGGTCTTGTCGCTCGGCGTTTGCGCGTTTTCTCATGAAATGGCTGTAAATACTGACAACTACTAGCTGATATCTTACTTAGTATGTAGTCAAATGTTGACACGGTCATTCGAGTGTACTCAAAAAATTTTGTAGGGTAGAATCTCAACTCTTCGTATAAGCTACAAAATTCACCAGTTACTCCTCTGTTTTTATTTATTTCATGCACACCATCTCTAGTGTTCAACACCTCCCATCTCAGGATAGGACTATCCAGCAAAAATAGCAAATCTTGATCCATAGTTTGCGACACCTGATATACGTCGAAACGCTACAAGAGCTCGCGCGTCACTGTGGCCACCGCGCGCGCCCGCGTGTCGCGCCCGCCTAGGCCCCCGCCACCGCTCATCCAGTGTGGCCGCACACTAAGTAACATTACGAGAGCGACGGATTAATGTTGCCCGCGATAAAAAAAATTGCGACAGTGTGTTTTTGACCTAACTACTGATCTACTAGCGAATTTAATTTGTAGAACGTAGAAAATGAAAAACAATACGATTCATTAAATTTTGTAATTTGTAATTCAAAATTTTGCAATTCATTTTCCATCAATTTTAAGAATTCAGACCTGGTGTCTTCACGCCCAATTCATTTCAATTCGTTTATTAAACCAGACCTAACATTACAGACATAACATTCATGATGGTGGGCAGAACCTGCAGCTGTGTCAGTGAATTACCAGTAACCCTGTATAAGATACTTTCCTTCCGCCGTGGGACGCCCTGTATTGGACAAATAAACTATAAACCATATTTCAGACTCACGCACTTGCAGGCTTGCAGGCTATGTTTGGATGCCGAGGGCTCACGAGCTCTGGAGTGGAGGCGATCCAGACATGGATCTATGAAAGGCTACGATGATGATGATGATAAAACCATATTTCACTAAATTCTTGTTGCATGAGTTACATTTACCCCATTGATCAGAGTTAACCTACACTGGTGTCGTAACTCCCGTGGGCTTCCCTGGCCGTGCTGCGCTAAATATGGCGCGCTTGCCTTGGCGCGGACACATCTGGCGTGTAATTCGTCACTGTTTTCTTTTTTACCCGACTGCGTTCAATGAAACAAGACTCATGAGTTTATTGATTCTTCATTTAATATATTTATTTATTTACTAATATAACAGTTATTTTTTCAATAAAACGAAAACCTCCGACGAGTTATCTTTGAATCACATTTATCTTATCAAAAATAACGCCTTATTTTCATGAAACATAAAATAACACATTAAGTATAAGAACTATATAAATCTGTTATTTCGTCTTGGATCTACGATGTGATGCTGGTGCTACAGATAAACATACGTTATAAATAACGTAATTAATTATAAATATCGTGTGTGGGTATGTATAGGTAGTAGTCCTCGCACACAGATAAAAAATTTGTAAAAAAACTCTCCTTTAGGTAGTTACATCTTTGATACCTACATTACGTTACATTTTTAAATATATTTTTAGGGTTCTATACCTCAAAAGGAAAAAAGGAACCCTTATAGAATCACTTTGATATGCGTCTGTCAACCCCCTTTTCTCAGGAATACGTGGACGTATCGAGTTGAAGTTAACATGAAATACTCAAGTCCGTTACTTCTTGGAGCCGTGATATCAATTAAACTTCTAAGCCAACGCAATTAAAAGTTACAGTTTTTTATTTCCAATCACATGCACACAATCCTATAGGGTACTTCCGTAGTAGAACGTAGATCTAGAACCATGAAATTCGGCAAAAAGCAAGTTCTTATAGCAGAAGTAAAGGAAAAAATTCGAAAACGTAACTTTGTAGTTTATTTACAAAAAAAAATATTTTGATTCTAACTGTGGACCAAAACCTATGGCCCACTTCCCGTATCATAATATTTGGCAAGAAACAGGGTCCTACAATTACTGCAACCCTTAATGCGCGATCTGACTCGCACTTGACGTTTTTAGGATTCCGTACCTCAAGAGGAAAAAAGGAACCCTTATAGGATCACTTTGTTGTCCGTCTGTCTGTCTGTCTCTCTGTCGGTCTGTCAAACCTCTTTTCTCAGGAACGCGTGGAGGTATCAAGTTGAAACTAACATCAAATACTCAAGTCCGTAACCTCTTGAAGCCGTGATATCAATTAAACTTCTAAGACTACGCACTCAAAATTTACAGCCGTTTATGTCCGAAAATAGGAAATTTCCAAGGGAATCACATGCACCCAAAACCTATAGGGTACTTCCCGTAGACCTAGAATCATGAAATTTGGTGAGCAGCAAGGTCTTATAGCACAAGTAAAGGGAAAAATCCGAAAAACATAAATTTGTAATATTCACTAAATAAAAATACTTTTAATGCTCGCTATGGACCAAAACCTATAGGGTACTTCCCGTAGACCTTGAATTATGAAATTTGGCAAGAAGCAAGGCCTATAGCACAAATAGAGCAAAAAATCAGAAAACAGTAAATTTGTGGTTTATTCACAAAAAAAAATACTTTTGATTCTCGCCATGGACCAAAACCTATAGGGTTTTGGTACTTACTATGATTCTACGTCAACTTTCTGTTGACGTAGAATCATAAAAATTGGCAAGAAACAAGGTCATAAAGCACAAATAACGATAAAAATCTGAAAACCGGAAATTTGTAGTTGAATAACTAAAAAAAAATAAGTTTTGATTCTCTCCCTCGACCAAAATATACAGGGTAGGTGTACTTATTTCATGTTGACCTAGATTCATTATATTTGGCAAGAAACAAGGTCTTACAATTAAACGGAACCCTTAGTGCGCGAGTCCGACTCGCACTTGACGTTTTATGTCTTATTGTTTTCGGATTTTCTGTAAGACGTCACACTGCAAAGATAGCAAAAAGTAACACTGAACTGTTTTGAGAATTCAAATAATAATAATGTTAGGAACATTATAATGCACTAAAATATAATTGGTCAATTTGGGATGCTATTTTAGTACAGGTATTTTGGTAGATATTCGTACAAAAAGCCGGTAGGTATGTTATGCCACGTAATTATGATGCAAAATAATCATGCATGTTATTCTATAAACTGTTGATACAGGTAGTTAGGTACCTACATGTACCTTCACAAAACTAACTGGTGGAAGACGTAGATAAGATACCTACATACGAAAAGCAGAAGTATAGGTATTTAAACTTGTACCCTATTGCGTTTCAACACTGTTGGTCGAAGTGAAAACTTCTGCGCACTTTTTCTAAATAGTAGACGAAACTGAATCGTCACGCTTGGGTCTGTTACGCAGAATCGGGTATATCGCTATTATGTATATTGTGCTGAATGATCCCTTAATATAAATAAATAAATACGGCTCCAGTCGACCACTTAAGCACACGCCCTAATTTTTATAAAAAAGCTTTTAAAAACTTTCTTCTAGAGATTAAAGTGTGTATTGTCCAGCATTACTTACTAGTAGATACCTTACCTGGCATCCAGTGTCCATATCGGCGTAGTAGCCCGATGGGCGACCTGAGCACGTGAACCGGGTGCGCGGGAGTTTGAAGCCCGGGACATCGCTCTGGAACAAATTATTATAAGGAAGATTAATTTATTATATAAAACTTTATTGCAAACAATTTTAAAACTACACAAATGTTGGTCATAATACCGATGACATTTTCTAATAGCCAACCACACGAGGTCAACAACGACAAAAAGGCGTGCTTAACTTAGACTCAAACTTAGTTATGGATAAAAATTTAGTATAAATAACAGAAAAAAAACTATCTATTCAAATGTCCAGGTACTGCGAAATACAAGAGATTAAGTAGTTAGGTACCTACATACTTAAATAAAAATTTATAGTTTAACTAGATACTTGTAGCGAAATTACGGTTTCCTAACTACACTTGCGAGCTTTAAACTGGAATCGATTCAAGGGTTGTTCAAGACTAATTTTTACAATTTCTTTGCAGTGAACTATGAGTTAAGTTATGTTTTCCCTTACGCCGGATTTATTGGCGACGATAAATTTTGATTTAATGCACGATAATGTCCGCTGCCACACCGCAGGAGTGACTACACTACCGACAGACGTCTTCCATGTCGGCATTCCCACACTAGACTGGCCAGCCCTTATTCCTGAATTGAACCCAATCTGGCATATGTGGGACGAGCTAAAACAGCTTATACGAGGGAGAAATCCAGCTCATCCAGCTCCGGCGCCGATAGAAGCCGATAGATGCAACTTCGACCTATTGCAATAATTCCCAAAATTTTGGTAGCCAATATAATTAATTTTAAATCTTCTTGATATCACTTGAAAGGTAACAAAATTACCTTTCAAATGATATACCACAATCTATAGTTCATTGTACATAAATTGTAAAAAAATTGTTTTGCTCAACTCGCGATGAAAGCGATTCCATTTTAAAGCTCGCAAGTGTAGAAGATGGGTACAGATTTTTTATAAAATAGATGTAATAATAATAATACAAGATCCAATCATGTGGAGCGTGGTGATTATGGCAAAACCAGCTTGTTTGGGGAGCATGTCCAGCAGTGGACGGTTAATAAACAAAAAAATATGAGGTATTTAATAAAAAAGTCCTAAAAATAACAATAATCTTACAGAGGAACGCAGGTGAAGGTCGCAGGAGAGGTAAGAAAGAAAAAAAAAGAAAATAAATAAACTTATTTTTAACTACAATCAATCACATATTTAGACAAAAAATAAAGTTAGTGCCTCAGCATGAATGGGGTAGAATTAATGAGGCTGAGGCATTAGCTCACTGGTGGATCAAATACCTACACGCAGAACTGGGGGGTGAGTCTATTTGACGTTAATAACGAGACGTATTCGGACGTATTCTTTTTAACCGACGACGCAAAAAGAGAGGGGTGTTATAAGTTTAACGTGTCTGTCTGTGTGTCTGTGTATCTGTATGTGGTATAGGTAGTAGCTCCCAAACGGATGAAACGATTTTCGTTTAGGTTTTTTTTTTGGCATTGACAATTTTATCTCAAGTGTTCTAAGCCTAGTCCTTAGTAGTAATTTCTCCGACTTTTTTCAATATATTTAAAAAAGACTAATAAAAGTATTGTTGGCTTGGCGGTGGTTCAAAGCTTTCAAGTGATTAAGCTAAAGAACATCGACTCGTGCGCGACTTTGAACTTTTGACTTTTGTAAGAACTGCTAATTGATTGTCTTCTAATAAACATGCTTAATTAACAGTACGTCATCTTAAATCATCCAATGCGTTTTTAATTAGAATTTGTTTTCATTCAAATGTATTCTTCAATGCAATTCTATGCAATACATAATTAAAGATTGATCAAATCAACATACCAGTATCGCATAAATTATGCAAGTTTGTCAAAATAAATGTGACTGGACTATAGTCCAGTCACATTTAATTGAACCGGACTACAATACTTCAACAATTGTGATCATGATCATCAAAGACATTAGAATTGTACTATTTTAAATTGACGCACTGCAAACTTGAAATGAAATAATTTGTCCTGTTCCTTTATAAGATAACACACGAATATTATAAATGCGAAAGTTTAGATGGATAGATGGATGGATGTTTGTAACGTCTTCACACCAAAACTACTGAACAGATTGAGCTAAAATTTTCCATGGGTGTAGCTTTAAGCCTGGAATGAAACAATGGCTACGTTTTATCCCATAAATCAGTTCCCATGGGATAGAAATTACCTTTGAACGTTTCCTTAGAAAGAACGCGTGCGAAGTCGCTGGCAGAAGCTAGTGTTATATAAAATGTTCAGATTGATGCTTCTAATTTGACAAACAACGAAAATCAGACGCTTTGCTTAGATTCACAATTATGAGTTATGTCTTATCGTAACCTTTAATCGACTTCAAGTGCTCTATTTTTGGTCATAAGAGCTATTCAAAAATAGTGTTCCTTCTTATCTCCGTACCAACAGCGAGGGCATCAGCTCGGCGGTCTATTATGGGTGTTAGCAATAAAGATGCACGATAAGCCATTGTTAAAGATTGAACCATTGTCTAGGATTGTTGCGTGCTCTCCTTGGAAACGAGGATTTGGGCTCAATCTGGACATTTTTTTACTAGACTATGACTGCTTTAGTATGATTTGGGATTGTGATAGCTACACGAAGGTTTTCGCAAAATAAATTTATCATTGTTGGACATTGATGTTATGGTCGATGAGCTGGATTGGAGCTCTTTCAATATAAAATTGTGAAGATGCAGCATTGTACAATTTGTTTATTTCAGGCCATGTTATCCCACGACACGACAAAGGTATCATCTCTCCTTTTTTTCTCTTCCCTTCATTACAATTACTTACGCATGTGTCCGATTAAAAGACAGACTTCAACTTCTTTTATAATGGCGCGATTAAAAGACAATCGGACAGTTATAAATTGACGTTTTAAATACGTTTTTGACAGAATTTGTCGTGTATTCGAGAAGTTTTGGTCTTCCAGAGAAGACCACTACAATTCTCAAAATGTCAACATTCTCAAAGTGGATCTCCACGCTGTTGAAATATTTTGAAGAAATCAGACATTGACCAAGACAATTTGCAATGCAGAAACCGAAACAAAAGCAATTGTATACATTACATAAAAATACGTGATTTTTTGTGCACGTTTCAGGTTTACAAAGACAAGGAAGTGGGTTCACAGGTACTATGCCATTCTGGGCACACAAAGGAAGATGGCAGATATGTAAAAAGGCAATCTCTGACTTAACTGCTCACTAAGGTGGGGCCACCAACATTTTATCGTTTGCTAGGGTTATCGCACATTAAGATTTGTTTGTAGAGTCAAATGATTTGGCTAATATAAACAAGTATCCCTTAGATTTGCCACTGGCCAAATTAGTAAATAAATTATCATTTATTCTGACTTCTAACGATAAATTAGAGCAGTTCTACCACTGTTGTGAAGGACTGCGATCATAGAAATCTAAATAACGTTATTTAGATTTCTATGACTGCGATATTATTATCTGGTAGGTATTTTGTGGTCATTTTGAAAATTATCAATTAGATCTCAACACATAATAAACAAAAAGATACCGAAATCTGCAAACTAGAGTTTTGTGAAGAGGCAACCCTGATCAACAAAGTTACATAAGCAAGGAAGCGAGGGCAGCAAGCTATTATGTAGTCCAGTAGACAGAATTAATAGCACCCCACTTACAGGGCGAGTGATGGAGGTGATACAATATTGACGAAAAGACAATACACATGATTTATGTATAATTATGTCTATGTCTATGCCGGACGTTTGTCTGTCCAACAAATACCAACAAAAATTAATAACGAAGATACATTACATAAGACATACTCTACAATGGGTGACCTTCATCGCTTAGAAGCGAAACTATCTCTTCCAGGCAATCTTTGGATGGATAAAATTATGTGAATATAGGTAATAAAGAGTGAAAAGCGTCGGAATTATAACAGAACTAAAGCAAGGTAGGGTTGAAAATTAAATTACTTCATTCCTAGAAGCAGTCATGGGAAGGTATTGATGTAAGTACATTCGCCTCTTCCTAATCCAAAACAATTGGTCGTTCACTGGTGCAACAGGCAACATTAATTAATACACACTAAGATCGTCCTAAGGAAGATTAACTGAACCAATGGACAGATAATTAGCTAATCCTAACACAAACTCTGAAGGCCAGTAAAATCTTAACCTCTCGAAATAAGCCTGAATAATGTAGCCAAGTGACGAAAGGACACAAAGCGATGATTGACACGTGTGAAGGCAGCCTTAGGCCAGTTGACTTGAGGGGAACTATCAATTATGCTTTACTGGGTTTTGTAACGTCTTTTCTTTTGCTACTTTCGTAAACTTAAGCTTATTCAGATTTAGACGCGTAGGTTATACATAAGATCTAGGTTTTAAAGGAACTTAGTTACGTTTGAATTTTGAGGGTTTTAGCGGTCTAAGCAAATAATGGTGCCGCACATCAAATTGATAGAAAAATTGTTTAGGAAATAAATAAAAGCATTTTAACCTCAAATTAACATGGAACTTAAAAACTTACTAACTGTATCCATAATAAACTTTTTTCCTATAACGGCAATGATATTGATGAGTTTCGTACGATTTATTCCAGGCCGCCAAGATTTTTTTTAAAACGTTTTATTAGCTAATGCAATATTTTACATAATTTGTAATTGTAAGAACATAAAAAAATGTTGAATAAGGGTGACTGGCAACTTCACTAGCCCTCAAGTCGTATAATATAAAACCTTTCTCGTCTTACCGTTGGATATAGACAGCAATCTAGCAATCAGTTATGTTCACGTGATAATTATGTACTTTGTAGCAACGACACCACGCAAATGATAATAAAACGAGCTTTTTTTGCTCACGAGGGACTTGGATAAAACATTCAGGTTTATCGGATAATATCTACCGTAGCAAAAGATTTTAGAAATTATATCAATTTATTTCGGACCTCTGAGATTAACCATTTACCACCTACAAATTAACATACAAAAACATTAAAAATATAGTATAAATCTCTTTAGCTACAGTGCCTATAATTCTGACATATCGATTTGTTCACGTGTTGATCTTCGTAGAAGCCGGTGTTCAAAATTTAACTTGACCAAGTTTCTGAACTACAATGGCTCTACAGAACCTTTGACTATAGGATGGAAACCTTCAGGTAGTCCCTTCTCCTTTCCACTAGGGAAACGCAGTTGTACCTTCAAATTCTTAAAATAACAACCTGGTTGCAAAACTAAATAAGATGTGCAACCCACTTATATGATCACCTCGGCGTGCGAAAGTAGGCACCAAATCATGGGAATCACAAAAACATGTCAAATTATGGGTGTTTACTAAAGTTAACAAGCGTGCTTGTGACTATAAATCGACGTATGGGTTTAATCTAACCACGGTTTGTGATAAGTGGAGATATTTGGCAAATTCTGTATGTGTATGTGAAATAATCACATACACATACAGAATTTGCCAGTTGTTTCTTTGCATTGCACATCGTAGAATTGAGAATAAATAGACAATTTTGTACAAGTGAAGGCTATATTATATGTGAGGCGTTGGGTGAACTTAGGCAGTAAATTTTATGAGATGGAGCTTTACGTTTTTGTTCAAACCTCTGAAGATTACAATCTATACAAATCTTTTATACATAAAAATGAATGGTCGTGTGTTAGGTTAGGTTAGATGGACAGATTTGGCCAATTTTGGTTTTGGAATATTTGTAGAAGTCCAAGAAAGGTTTATAAGGTGAGAAAAAAAAGTTCAGACAACTTTTATTGGCGGTACGAAGTTCGCCGGGTCAGCTAGTGAAATAATAGAAACAAAAAATAAAATTTACAATTGAAACAATTAAGCTGACTGCAGACTTTTGCAAACAATCTACAGGTAGATCAACTGGTCCATATCAATATCAAACCTCTTGGTATTTTTTTCGATTTCTGTTATATCAGTTCGTATCAGATTACCATAACACAATATATAACATAGTATACTTTACTTTGATGCATAATAGCAGCATCTTCATCTCACCGAAACTAAGCCACAAGCACCAGTCCTGGGCTACCATCATCCAGCGGTCGGTTTCTTCCGACTTTAACATTGTAATATCTATTTATTTTACCATTATTTATGAGTTACTTTATTCAACAATTTCATTGTTAGTCAGGAGGTATTTAAGTAATGCCACGCCGTAATGCGCATAAAATAAGTCACTGCATTGTCAACTACAAGCTTTAGCGAATGCCACAATATGAATGAATAAAACATGACATGAACCCAGGCCGTGACTCCCTGACCTACACCACTACAAGATATCTAAGTTACAACTCCAAACGCAAAAAAAAAAATGTTGTGAAAACTTCTTGCCTCGCTCTTTATTTATTAATCTATTTGAACCACCTACAGTTGATATTGATACACATAAAAGTTACATAATGGAATATAAACAGTGGTTTAGAGCGCTCAACTAGTGCTCAACTAATTACAGGTGGTTACATGGAACAAGCAATAACAAAAAAAATCCAGGAGTTGACAAGGCAGTTAATAGAACCAAAAATAGGTATTTATTAGAATAAACTAATATTTAAAAAAATGGCCACATAGGTACAGTTCAGTAACACTTAGGTCCATAGTCCAAATTAATTCTTAACAGAGAACGAAATATAACTGTCACGCTCGTATCGGTTACGCTAAATCGCGTTTCGTTACTCGGTTTAGGTCGTCTTCAGCTGTCATCAACCATGTTTGCGGTCTATGGAGAGTATCATAGTAGAAGTCTGCACTGCTAACGTCTGGTCATCAGCAGACAAATCCCCCATATTCCGGACTCTACCTGTTTGGCAGATTGATGTGAGTTGTTTTGTTCTGTGTTATTTTAAAACGTGAGTGAGCTACGAATGTTAGCTGTGCTATGTTCTTCAGCTTCGTGGATTGGTGTTGGCAGTAAAAATGTTGTCTATGCACCAAAATGTACTCGCTCGAGAGCTCTTCGCTCCCCTGACAAGTACCGGATTTTATCCAATGTATTTCAAACAATATCTTCTAACAGCGTTTGTTAGATATTTAAGTTTACTTATAGGTAAATATATTTTCTTATAGCTATTTCCTATATTCCTATATATTTTCATTTCACTTAACAACAGTAATATGTATGCACATAATTTTATTTGTTATTATCTTTAGCTAGTCCTTTATTTATAGACTAAGCAGACAGTGATCAAATTCTTTGGCCTTGGGTGATGATGTCCTATGTCTGCAATGCCTCTGTTTTTGAATGCTAATTCTATTTTATGGTGAAATAGATCCATTAAAACTTGTCTCGCCTTTTTGGGATTCCGTTGATTTTCCGAAAACTTTGCAAATTATTTATGTAGGTTTGTTTTAGTTTATTTTGGCTTTTCGAAAACCATTACTCTCTTAACATTGATAAAATCTTGCAAAGTTCAAAAAGGATAAACGTGGTTTATGGTTTCGTGTTGTTGTTTTCTTTTGTTTTATATGTTTTAAGATTACAACGTTTTTAGTGTCAAAAAAGGCCTCTTTTGTTTATTTTTGATACTAAAAACGTAGACCTAGAGCAGGTTTTTCAAAGGGTTTTGCGTTTATTGACATAGAGGTCAATAATCTTACTCTAACGCTATAAGGTCGTGCTTAGAAAGGAAGGTTTATGATAGAAACGATGGGCTTACCCTAAGTGGACAATCTTTTTCAATATTTTAATTTACCTCTCAGCACTTATACGTTCGCTGCCGTCCAACAGTGGATATATTGGAGCATGTGGAGGAGCACGTTTTACCATAATCACCACGGTTGGCAAGCGGAGTGGTGATCGCAGTAGAGGTATTAAAAATACACAAAAGTAAACTGCTGCCCAGCAGCTGCCTTCTGAGGGCTTTTTTACTAGTTTTTTATCCATTGCACGGGGTTTTTTTACAGTAGGTATTGAGTAAAATGGTTTTAACAGTCTTCTATGAAAAAACAAAGGTGGTTTTTGACTGGTTTTATAAATTTCAACAAAAAAGTCGTTTACATTTTATTATTCACCTGGTAATAAGATATCATCTGTGTGGTAGATGTTTAGGTAAGCGTTTTATGCTGTTTTTTGGAACAATATCTCTAATTACCTAGTTCAGAGCGTAGGTATTGTCAGAAAATATTGGTCATTATATTAATAAATTATTTGAGTAATATTAAAAGGTTAGCTTTCAAGTTTACAAAGAAAATAAGGATTATAGAAAAGAAACAAATCAGAACTAGTATAATAATAATAAAATGTTATTTTAATGCTAATTAATGCTTACTTTATGGGGCGAAGGACCATTAAAACGGCACTTCTGAAAACCCGTTCTAAAGACCCTGTATAGTACACGTAGGTATCTTCTTCTGTTGTGTGATCGATTTTGACAAATTTATGAATGATTTTTTTTTTAATTTATCATAATCTAAAAGGTCATTCACTAAAGTTCATTCACACAGTGACATAACTTCTTTTTGTACCAACGCCACAGAAGCATGATAGACCCGAAACCAATATTTGCGAAATCAATAATGACATTACTTGTAAAATATTCATATGTAATTAATGATTAAACGAACTTACCTGTAAGTGAAGTTCTATCCTAATTACACTAGCGTCCCGTTCCGAATAGATTAGTTACATGTAGTAATCGCGTATGCACCTTCACCACTCACTAAGTTGAGAATTAAAACCTTTTTCTTTTTTTTTTTTCTTTATCTCTTTCGAGTGTCCTCTATGGTATTCTACTTTGACTTGCCTGTCATTTAGTTTAGAGTAAATTCCGTTCTTATTTTTATTTTATTAATTCGTAGCTTTATTGAAGTATTCCCTACTCAAATGATGTAAGGGAGTGTATGCTCCGTACACGTTGGGCGGGCGGGACCCACTAATCTATTCGGAACGGGACGCTAGTGTAATTAGGATAGAACTTCACTTACAGGTAAGTTCGTTTAATCATTAATTACACTGCGGTCCCGTTCCTCTAGATTAGTTACATGTAGATTTTGAGAGTTTGTTGGGAATACTATCAATGAAAGATAATATACCTCCTACAAGTAAAAGTAGTAAAAGTATCTATATTTAAAATTTGTAATGTCATTAACTTCAATAATCATTTAACGTAAAAACTAAACCATATTTTAAAATAATTTATTCAGGTATTCTCCGAACCTTAATCAAATATTGAGTGAGCTACATTTGTAACATCATCAATAACAATGGTTCTCTGATAAAAGCGAGCAAATGAAGTTGGTCGGTCGCTCTAGCCAGCTGTTTTACGGATGGTATCAATGTTGACACCGAGAGAATGTGCGCGAGAGGTAGCAGCGTGCCGCGTACCGTGACCACTAAAACCGCTGGGATCTATACCACACTCACATAGAGTTAACTTCAGCCAACGACTGATTGTGTCCCCACATAATTATGGGGTTTTTGTATTGAAATAAACAAATTTTGTGATTTTCATAAGTATTAAGTAATAGTATCTTAAGTATCTTAACACTGTCGTCGTACATCACAGGACACATGGCGGTCCTTTTTTCAATGATGAAAAAAGGTAAGTGATACACTGGTTGCCTACAACCTGGCCCTGAGGTCTTTATCATGTTTGGAATGTTAATGATAATCTGATCTTATAGAACTTCAATATTTTTGACGTTAATTTTAGATAATATTTGAACCCGGTGTGCTGCAGTGAGAGCTAAGCATAGCTGTCTTTTCAAAAAAAATAATCCAAAGAGATGTCATCGTTTGGGTACCAAAAACTTTAAACGGTCTAAAACAAGGTTAGTATTCCAAGTGGTATGGGATTTTTGGTTGTGGCACTCTTAAACGAAACACGCCCTTAAAAAATATTTTCAGCCGATCATCGCTACTAACTAATGGCTCTAAAATTAATGAAAGAGCTGATCTACATGAATTTAAGGTATGGTACCTTAAATTGGCAACCCTCATTAAAAAGTTGTGTCAAGAACGAAATAACATCTGGCACAGATGCATCATAGAAATCAATAGAATTAACCTTACAAAAAAAATCCATCATTTACGCAAGCATGTGACATGCTGTTTTATTGAATTTTCTGCTAATGATGCTAACATTATGTCCAGCGACCCGTTTGGCCTACTTCGTTTTGAAAATGCATGCCGGATAACAACCCTGCCTCCCGGGTAATCAACTTGTGCCAGCGAGGTATTACCAAGATACCTACCGCCGTGCCACTAATAATCTTCTTAAGCATTTTCATAATAACCGAAAAGGGGGGAAAGTGTTAAATCTTAACCGTGACTATGGAATCGTGAATGAGTCAATAGCGAAAGCATCAGGATCTCTTTGCCAAGAGACATAAGTTTAGCATTTTTTATTGATTCTAGACGCAAATAAACCAATGTGAGGGTAGCTAATTGAAATGTATTAAAGGCCTCATCGCTTAGCTCCCATTCTATGTCAGGATGATATATAAAGCTTTCTACTTTCACACCAGTTCCAAAACTCTCTGGTTATTTGCGGGAGATGTGGGTACTGAATATCCCCTATTCTGTTGATGTATGCCATTGCGGTAGAGTTATCGATCCTCATGAGTATTTGGCCGTCAAAAATATGACGGGCAAATATTTTAAGGGCTATAAATGCGGCAGCAGTTCGAGGTAATTAATATGATATTGCTCCTTCACGAGTGACCACTTACCGCTCGCAGTATCACCACACCGTTACACGTAGCCCCCCCCCCCCCCCCCCCCCCGTAGTTGAGGCGTCAGAAAAAATTTCGGTGTCATAGACATCGGATCTAATCCGATGTACCGATCTGTCATATTTTTAAGCCACCATTTTATGTCAGGCTGAAGTGATTTAGGTAAATTTATGTATCTATTAAATCATCGTGGTCTTTTAAATTGCATCAAAATGCTTTTATTTTTTCATTTCTTTAGTATGTAACCAGCCATATTTATTAGCGACACACAGACACTAGTATACCTAATAGCTGCGCGAACGCTTGTATTCCACAGCGCTTTAAGTTCGAGAAGCTTTCCAATCGAGTCCTAATATTAAATCTCTTCTCCAAATGCAAACACAATGACCTATAATGTGAGTCTATTATCATTCCTAGGTATTTACAAGACAATGAAGGTATCATTGATTAGTTAAATTTATATTTTTTAAACATTGATGGTAAGTATAACCAAAAAGAAGCCAATCATATAAATAAAGGGTCGATTTATGACCAGCGGAACGCAACGATTTTGATATCGGTTTAGTTACTTTCGTAAAAACGTAAGGAGCTAAAAACCTGAAACTCGTAGGTCTTCAAACACAAAGCGTAGAAATTTCCTTGACTCCCAATGAACCTTTACTAGGAGATCATGGAGATATGCATCCCTGAGATCAAGGGTGGCCATAAAACAATCTTTGTTGTGTTGATAAGTTAGTCAAGAGTGCTGTCCTTAAGTCTCTTCAAGTTTAAAGTGGTCCGTTTTTATGAATTTATTTAATTGTTTCAAATCCAAAATGAGACGCACCTTACCGTTACGTTGGGGATAAAAAAATATATAATATAAAAATACATGAGATAAATTGGCCTTGACATGGTTGACATTTGTATACCGCCCCAATAATACGAAGGCTACTTATGGCTTCAATGAGTTCTCTCACTAACTGTATATAATTATGATCCAATCGCGGGAAGAGAGTTTTGTACCACTGGCTCAATAAAATCTATTTTAAAGCCCCGTATCCAACATATTAAGAATTAGCAAGCTAAAGTGGCAGTGGGCCGGCCATATCTCGCGAAAAAACCGACAAACGACGCTGGGGTAAACGTGTTCTTGAGTGGAGACCACGACTCGGCAAACGTAGTGTAGGACACCCTCCGGCCAGGTGGGATGACGGTCTGCGAAAAAACTGCGGGCAGATGCTGGATGCGGCAAGGCACGGTGCTATGGCGCTCATTAGGGAGGCCTATGTCCAGCTGTGGACTAATATAGGCTGATGATGATCCCAGATAGGATAGTGCGGCCATTCGTAATGAATGAGAGACCAATTATCGTAGAATAAAGATATGATGTCCTGTGTACTCATCTGTATCCAGTAGCGGCGCTGCGGCGGCGACGCGTGGTACATCGACGAGGGCTTATACGAAGGCTCGTGCTTGGGCGGCGGCGGGGGAGGCGTGGCGCGGGGGTGCGCTGGCCGGCGGACCCACTGCTGGGGGCGCGGCGGGTATAGTGTCGCTTACCCAGGCACGGTGGCCTGTAAGCTGGAGCAGGCGCTCTGCGGTTTAAAGGTCTTGGACCTTTGGACGGCCTGAACCTAGCTGTGGTATTATTTTTATATCCTGATGAATCGGCTTTCCAATTCGCACCTGACTTATTGACAGCTTTTGCTGCCCTTAAAGTTTCTGTCAGATTGTCGCTGAAACGAAACTCACTGATGTTGGTACTCTTCAGATAATCTTTCATGTCCGATTTCATGGCAAACAATAGGAAGTTCCTCCGTGTATTGGAGTCAGTATGTTGAATGTCGCATGAAATGCGGCTAATATCAAACAGCTTCTGTAACGTCTTGTTATCCTTAGTTTTGTTAAGCTGTGAGTTTATAACTAGACTCAAACTAGCTATAGTCGTCGCCGTTTGTTTTTGTTTAGTCTCAATAAAATTCCCTTATCTATTTTAGCCGTAGACTCCAAGATCGCAGCTCTCCGGGTTTAACTCAAGAACATCAACTTGAACACAGAGTTGGTTTGGTATCTGCCGAGCAACTTCTTTCGAACATCTGAACTCAGACCTTCCAAAACCACATGATTTAACCGGCTAGCGAGTTCCTTCCGGCTCTCTGGTCCATAATTTTCCTTCGACGATTGTCTCGTCGTTTATGTAAATAAATAAAAAATCACCCGGCAATATAGTTAGTTACTCGATAGTAACATATACATACAGGCTAGCTTCACTCTCAATAGAATGTGCCTAGAACCAGTTGCTTACTTAGATAAGTAGCCAAAAACAGTATCTCACTAAATAATGAGCTAGAGGGCGATTGATATCGCTTTTTATTTATAAAGTTAGGTTACAGTCCCCAATTGAAAGAACGCCAACCGTAAAGTCCATGCGGCGAGACAGCCCCAATGACTGCTCAGATTGCATAAAATAGGTATATCTATTCGTAAATACGAAAGAAAAAATTTAAAGGACCTGAGTCAGTATCCTCATCATGACATTTTAATTTTTTCACCATTTCCAAATTTTCTTCTTTATGCGTTCCTTAGACCTTTCCTTGGAACGTTTAGGCATGTCTCACAAGCACTTTTCAATCTTCTTTTGCGTAAAAACACGAAAATACAGTTGAAAAAATGTTGAGTGGTTTGAGCACTAAAATGCGAATGACAGGCAAGTCAAAGTAGAATACAATAGAGGACACTCGAAAGAGATAAAGAAAAAAAAAAAAGAAAAATGTTTTAATTCTCAACTTAGTGAGTGGTGAAGGTGCATACGCGATTACTACATGTAACTAATCTAGAGGAACGGGACCGCAGTGTAATGTATGTAATAGGTTAGTATAGTATACAAACGTAGAAGCATGTGACTTTAAATATCATTTACTTAGGTATGTGTATCTAAAGGTCGTCGCTAAAGCTCGCACGCCACCTCCAGCGAGACGATACGATCGACTATTATTATAAGCGGTTGACACACTTGCACTAAAGATATTGTAATCGTTCTGTAATTGAGTTGAAGGTGTTTTGAATTGCTGTAATTTAAGGTTGTTTTATTCTTGGTCCTTTATTTTATTTGGAAGAAAAACAGCAATTCATTATGACGTGAATGATGAAAGTCGTTAATTAATTACTTAAGCGGGGTAAAAAATAGGTACCTCAACAGCCTCTATTGGTCCACTAATGGACGCAGGCCTCCCTGATAAGCGCCTTATTGGCTTTTATCACATGGGGGGGTAATTCCCATAATGGGGATCGCAGTTCGCTGGTAGAATTGTTCTGCAGGGGGCACTGCATGCAGCCCGCCCTATTTTTTTATTTGGATGAATTCTGCTGTGTGTGATCTGATCACACCAATGATTTTTGCGGGATCCACTAAAAAACCGTTCCAGCAGAACTGGATGGCAGTGGGAAAAGGACCTAATATGATAGAAAAAGAAAGAAATAAGCTAGATAGAATTTAATTACGCAAACAAGGTTCATAGTTAACTTATGCAGCATTCATAAAGTTATTATTTTGTTTGTAGCTATTTCATTATTTTTCGTTTTATGTGCTAAATAAATAAGTACATATATGAATTATTTAAATCATTTGTTATTATTGGCGATTTCCTAATATTCACAACTTTGTAGAGCTTTGTAGTGCTCTACCGGCTTTAAACTCGTTTCTTAAACATTTTACTGACGATCAGGATATTCTCTCAGTCACCGACACGTAACAACAATTTATAAACCAGCTCTATTTATGCAATTTCTTCATTACGAGTTGGGAGCCATTATGACATATCCTCAAGTAACTTTTTTTCATCTCTATTGAATACAAATCTGATTGTGCTTGTGTTGTTTGGACAGCGAAGTGATGCTATAAGGGTTTCATTTTCCTGTTTAGGTAGGAAATCCTAAAAAGGGGTTGAGGATTCAGCAACACGCATTGAGCAATTCAGGATACAAAAGATGTTACAATATCACGAAGATTTTATAAAATGACAAAGAAACTTTATTTATGAATCAATTTAGCATCGGAGATGACCCGTATTGATTACAAAAGCGATTTTGGTGAATGATTTCTCAGTCACGATCCGTTACAACTCGAATAACACCGATTGGCGAATGTCGATCGTAATTTAGATTACTTATAGGTTTTGAGATGTCCGTATTACATATAGTGCCTATTCGGTTTAAAAATTTATTGTTATACTCAAATAGAACAAACATGTTTACATCTTGCAAATAAATAACTTGGCAAAGCTTTCTGCTCGTAGCTATTCTTGACTTTGTTGATATTTTATACCTACTCGTTAAATTATTAGTGAACTCTGACGACGCAGGAGGTTGTGGGTTCAATTCCCTCATCGAGACAAACGTTTGTACGTTATGCAGATATTTGATAGTATGTCAATTATCTAGTACCCATACGCAACATAAACTCTTATGCTTACTATACTCTTTTACTTTAAGATTACTTTGGACCTAGATGATGCTGAGTGGATTGTCCAGCATTTTGTTTCATGTAATTAAACAATAAATTTATTTATGTTATATATTTTGTACTTAAGAATAAATATACTAGGTTACTCAAAACTGGTTCTTGGAGTGATTATCAACGATCCCTCTGATTTGCCGAAAGCGAGCGTAAGCGTTATGTAGGTTTTTATAAAAGTATTTCCTTCTGAGGTGCGGAACCCAAAAAGCGGCACAGACTGCTGAGGTATTATTAGGTATTCGTAACGCATATTGAGACATAATTTTTCACTCAAACATCTTCCTACTTCGGCCGATCACGATTCTTTCCCTCACGACGCGACACACGAAAGTTTCGATGGCGAAATTGGTCTTTCTGCTATACTTTCTATCATCAATCTTTACCAATCTTGGAGAGGACATTTGACTTTATCTATGTCTAGCGTTGGATGGATAAACGCAGTTTTTAATACAGTGTTAGTATTTTTTAGTTTGATATTAATTGACTTTTTCTAAATAGCTGTTTCTAATAGTCGGATGCCTACTTACGTTACTGATTCTAATTGATTCTGAAATATTTAATAGAACCGTACTGTAGCTTTAAAACTCTTTATGAGTAAGCGTCAACTACCAGCCTAGTTTGTGTTGGAAGAACATCAACGTTTTATCTCATAACGAGAGACTTCTTCACGATCGGCATCCCTGCGAGCACTGCACAAGAGAGCCCGTAGTGCATGAGCCGCGGGCGCCTGGGGCGGTTTTAAAACTCTGTTTAAACTATTAAATATTATTTTTATAAATTATTTTTAATTAAAGCATTGTTATCCTAAGTAGTTCAATGTTATGCAACAAAATTATTATCCTTTTCAGCTGAGTTTTTATCCAATATTGTGTAAAATAGAATAGACTATTATGCAGGTAGAGTCAGAAGCTCGTTAGACAACCTATTGTTATCCGACGGTCGCCGGCCGCGGCGCGAGGCTGCGCGCGCGCAGTGAGGCCGACCAGACTAGATTATTATTTTATAAACATGTTTATTAGTTAGAGACTGGTACAGTGTATAAACAAGAGATAAAATAGAACTTCTTCCAGGATGATTCCATTTGTTTATCACATTTCACACTAATTTATGATAATAAGACCAACCGTTGTACTTTTAACTGACTAACTAACTGACTTTAAAAAAAATCGGTTCTGTGTGTTTTTTTGGTTTCCGTACCTCAAAAGGAAAAAAGGAACCCTTATAGGATCACTTTGTTGTCCGTCTGTCTGTCTGTCTGACATTCATTAATGTATTTCTTGACCTGGATTAACAGCTACTTCATATCCCGAAAAACGAGCACAAATATTCAAGCACCTTGAATTACCTTCATTTATTTATCTATATATATAAAAATGAAACCCGTTTTCCTTGGTCACGGCATCACGCGTGAACGGCTGGACCGATTTCGCTAATTCTTTCTTTGTTGTGTTTGTTATTGTCCAAATTGCTGTGTGAATTGTCCAGCATTATTATTATTATTATTGTCAGGAGAAGGTTCTTATGAAAGAAAAAATTAAGAAAGTTGGAAACATAAATTTCCACGGGGGCGAAGCCGCGGGGCGCAGCTAGTATAATATATAAATGTAGGTAATTTAATGCAGTTCGGGGTGCCGAAGTAGACCCGAATAATTCTCAGAATCAACTACATACAGATGGTCAGTCAGATGACTCAAAATCGTGTGATATGACAAAATAATTGCTCTTATTGTTGGGCAATGAGTCGAGGTTGCGTTTCATAAGCATAACTTATTTTTTTCGCCGTTGGGTAATTATCATTCACTGGTGTCGGTGATTTGACACGATGACACCTTGAATGCAAGCAGGTTCAATTATGTTTGGTAATTTTATTAATACCTCCTATACAATCTACGTAGGTAGCCAATTATGTACAAATTATTTCCATCAATTTATCACAATTATTCATCCTTTATTCGTCGACGCATTTTAACAGTTACTGAAAGGCTCAAAGGTTTAAAATAGACATTCAAATAAAACTTACATAGTAGGTACCTATGTTATTATAAAATTAAGCTTTAATTCAAATAACCCTGTATAACAATCATTGAACATAATGACAGAATAAACTCGATATATTTATTTCCTCTGTGATAGTCAGAAACTTATGCTCTCCAATTTTTGCATGGCTATTAGCGATTGGCAAACAAATCTGCAAAAAATAAACAAACTACAAATACTAGGCTATGTTTAATATGATTTTAATTTAGTTATGCTTTTAGTTTTCTTTACTTTTTTTATGTGTTATTTCAAGATCTGAATAAAAGGCTATATAATATATTTATATCGTTATAATGTGTATGATCTGTGTGCCACACAGATAATACACGTTTTAACGATATATGTGGTGCCAGCTTAGAACAGCGCCCGTGCAGAAAAATTCTACCACTGAACTGCGATCCCCAACCCGCATGCCCGGCGTGGAGATTATGGCCACTACCCCTCATGAGATAAAAGCCATTAAGGCGCTTATCTGGGGGAGGTCTGCGTCCAGCAGTGGACCAATGGCTGGTGAGGTGAGGTGAGGTTGAGGATTATATATTAGCAAATAAATTAATTATGTATGTTTAAAATCGCAAAGCAGATTAATAATAGCATGTGTAAGAAACCACAACCTTTCACATTTACAATAGCTTACATAACAAAACCTAGCCCCCTAGCTAGATTATTTAAACTCGGAGACAACAGTATGTTTCAACACGATTGCCAAACTAATAATTAAGTTCGATCGTCGTTCCAACATAACAAAAGAAGATCATTCCGATCTTTTATTTCGCAATTAGAAATGTGCAACTAGAAACAAAACAAAACTAGGAAGGACGAATCAAGACGTAGTGTTGCTTATACCCCGTCCTCTTTCTTATTTGCTGTTTGGTATACGCACGACTATGAAGTTGCCTCTTCCCGCGGGTGTCGTAAGAGGTGACTAAGGGATATCCACCGGGATTCATTCTACCACCAATCCGCGAGCCCGAACCTGCATGCCCAGCGTGGGGATTATGGCCACTACCCCCTATGAGATAAAAGTCATTAAGGCGCTCTGGGAGGCCGAGGAGGGGATCTGGGGGAGGCCTGCGTTCAGCTGTGGACCAATATAGGCTGTAGAGAAGGTAGAGGAAGTTCCCTAATTCTTGACAGGTGAGTGAATGAAGTATTTTATAGACAAATCACTTTTGTCAGATAGAGATGCGAATCTGTCGAATCGAAAACTATGGGGACTTACGAAAGTTTAGATTTTTATTGAGACATCCTAGGATTATTATAGATGATTTTTCCAGAAAAATGTATTGAAAATAGTATAAAAGTATAGTTTACCGCAGTAACTCATTCTGTCTGACTTTTTATAACGGAAAAACGTGTGTAATGCCGCGAGCAAAAGCAAGTAGCAAATAAAACATCAAAAGTAATGTTATTAATAAGATACTGAATACTACTAACTATTGAATATTCTGATCCCAAAAATAAAGTCATTTAGACGCCTTAGTAGCAATAATAATAAAATCGATTACTACTTCTTAAGAACTTTATGCAAGTTTAGTATTAATGGGATCAGCAGCGTGGAACGAGGAATTTACGGATTTATTATTGTGTTATCGGAGCATGGACCACAATTTGATGATAAGAGAACATGTGACCGACAATTCACAAAGTTAAGAGTCACACAAAGTAAACGTTGGTGTTCTTCCAACACAAACTAGGTTCGTAGTTAACCCATATACATTCATAATGAATTCACATTTTCATTAACGTCTAGAAGTCTCCTATTCCCTTACTACACAAAAACAATGCTCTAACACTACTACGAGATCAAAAGCAAATTAAACACACCGCATACCTTTTAAAACATAAAATAACAATCTTATCTATTGCAAATCAAAGACATCCATAAGTTCAAAGTTTAACGGTCCAGTAATGACCAGTTAGGACAGCCAGACAGACAGATAGATCACCGAGAACTATGACATAACATACTCTACCTTTCTCTCCTGATGTTTATGGACGATTGTCTGTTAGCTACCTGGGGAAGTCTATCGGGTAACTAACGATTTTTATTGCGGTGTTCTTGCTTTTTATTTGTGAACTATTAAACAACATGAGTATGACGTTTTTGTTATTATAGTGCGTAAGCCTCGCACTCTGGATAATTTCTAATTTCTAAGAACATGAGTATGGTATGGTATGGACATAAGGCAAGGTCAGGTTTATGCAGACTTGTCGGTCTACGGTTCTAATACTATGGCTCTATGATAAGATGATAACATAACGACGAAATCAGAATCGGACTTAAAATGACTAGCAATTGTCCCGGAGATCAGATTTAGGATATCAAATTGAAACACAACAACACAATAATAAAAACAAGAAAAAAGAATATTTACCTACAATAATTATTTGGCAATGTTGTACTTTAAATGTTTTTTGTATTTTTTTATTATTAGTACTAGCGTGCATCCTCGAAGAGTGATACATAAAGATGCAGTGAAACCTATTAGCGAACACGCTCAGTGCTCGTGTGTGGGTTTGACACTTTTGCGGTGAGGGAGCGTTTTGAAGATGAAGCTTGAAAATTACTGGCAGCTTTCGCTATGAAATTCAGAATAAGTATAATGATTTTTTTGATAGTGTCATTTATTTTTCGTAAGCTGTGACAGCTCAGGAGAACTATGCTTGGGCATAGTTCTCATAAGCTTTCACACGTCGACGTCCAGTAGACGTCGTTGGCAGTGCTTATGATAATGAGCTTTAGTGGTATCTGCTCACTACATGCTAAGGAAGTAGTGGTATATATGTCGTGGCCATATCCTAGAATTGATCACTTCATGATGTAACCGACCATTTCAAGAAATGGTAGAATTTCATGAAATGGAAAATACGCGCTGGCCACATCATGATGTAGTCAGGCCAGATCAATGAATAATCAGCGTTTAACGATATGAAAAGCTAAACGCACGGCTACTTCATGATAAAGTCAAACAATATCATAAAATAGTTACATTATCCACCGTTAGAGGCGCTGATATTGTTTTGTTTTGTTTTTGACATCTGTGGTTTTTGAGTATTTGTTTGTTTCTGTTCTGTGATGCATCATGTCGGCGGAGAATTATTTAGTAAAAAAAAGCGAATAATATTGTGTAAATAGAAGACAAAAATGAAGTAAAGACCCGTTACGATAAAAAACTAGAAGAAATTTTATAAAAGTCACTCGAAAAACAAGCATAACGTCTAAACTGAAAACCAACAGCATTAAGCAATTTTTAAATATAAAGTGCCTTCCTAATTCGAATTTTTCATTAAACCTTTTCATCATCATCATCAGCCTATATTAGTCCACTGCTGGACATAGGCCTCCCGTAATGAGCGCCATAGCCTTGAACCTTTTGATGTCATGGAAACCCTACATAAATGATATGGCCAAACATTGATGGAAATATCATTAAACGTTGATGCTTAAACGATATAGTCAGTTTTAGCTGGCCATGTCATGAAATTCTACCATTTCATGAAATGGTCGGTCACATCATGAAGTGATCAATTCTAGGATATGGCCACGACATATACATACCATGTAGTGAGCATGTAGTGAGCAGCATGCATGAAGCCATTGATGGTTAATATGGTCATTGGTATTTATGGTATTTGATCAAACAAAGGTTGTAATAATTTGTTTGTTTAAAAAAACTAAATACCGACTTTGAATCTGTTAGTTTTAGGCTGATTTTTAAATTTGCGGGATAAATACCTTCGGGAATAAAAAAATGTTGGGTCTACCTCGTAATCATCGGTGTATAATTAACGGAGATATCGACAAATATACATAAAAAACATATACAGCTGAACATTGAACCTCCTTTTTTCTAAGTCGGTGAAAAATAACATATTTTGCGTACAAATAAAAGCTAAAATTGAATGAGGGTAACGATAAATGTAACAAAATGAGATAAGTTAATGTAGAACGAGGTTAACTTGAGACAATAAGTCCAAAGATAATTCTGAGAATGTCGGTGTAAACATGTTATTATCAATTTGAACTTGGCTCTCGTGATTATCATTATTTTAACAAATTAAGACATTATCAGCTTCATAAGCATTCAATCAACATTCAATGACATTCACACTATAAAGTTTATGTTTGGATGGATGAAGGTCAACATTGATGAGTTATATTTTTGAACAAGCTAGAGCTTTCTTCTTACACGACGGCCCAAAAAGAAGAGATGAAATTCAGGGTGCATGCATGTGTGTGAGCTTTTTTATTTCACTATAACCATGTCCTGGGCACATGGCTAGTCTCCATTGAGACCACAGAAATATATAGAGAGGTAGGGGACATAGTAACTTTTATATGCCGTATATGTATCTATACTAATATTATAAAGAGGAAAGATTTGACTGTTTGTTTGTTTGTTTGTATTGAATAGGCTCCGAAATTACTGGACCGATTTGAAAAATTCTTTCACCGCTAGGAAGCTTAATTTTCAGTCACAATAGGCTATATTTTATCCCAGAATTCCCACGGGAATGGGAACTAGGCGATCGTCTAGTATTACACATATAATTAAATGCCTCAACAGACTTGTATGTATGCGGTATCGTTAGAATCCTCACATCATCACAACACAAGTGACAATGGCTATATTTTTTACTGTATGTAAGGTCGTCTAATTAACCGACTTCGAAAAAAGGAGGAGGTTCTATGTTCGGCTGTATGTACGTTTTTTTATGTAGGTACCCACCCATGTGTGTCGATTTCCAACATGAATTTTAGATTTACGATTCCGCGATATATGGATTGATATTGTATAAAAAATATTCCCGAGGTGATCCCGAAAAAAATTTAATCCCGAGGGACTAGTATTTATCCCTAGAAACCTAGCAGTGTAAAATGAAGGGATTCGAAGCCGGTCTTTAGTTTTTTCGCAAATGTTAATTTTGGTTTTAAAGTTGGTAACTATTTGATATTTCTAAAAGTCTCAAACGTCTTAAGGTCATCATCATCAGCGTATCTGCTGATGCACATAGTCTTATGCTTATAAAATACACCTTACTAGCTTCAGCCCGCAGCTTTGCACGCGCGTTACCTGTGTCTGCGATACCAGGTGTTATAGGTACCTACCCTGTCAAATTTTATTAGGATCCGTTCAGCCGTTTAGGTGCGAATGGGTAACAGACAGTCACACAGTTACTTTTGAATTTATAATATTAAGTTTAGTCTGGATGTGTTCTTCGTGGTATATGCAAATTTGTATCATCTGTTGGTAGTTCTAAATCCATAAATATTGATTCTAGATGCGACATTCGCGCGTTGACATCTTTTGTACGGACCTTTGTACGTTAGGTACTCAATTTTGTATTACTAGAAATCTAGTCTCATCAATATGTCTAGATAATAATAACCGGCTTATGAAATGTAGTTGGTTAATACCTAATACCACTTTTACTAACGATTAACCTTTTAAAATGTCTTACCTGCGCTACAACTGTATACAAATAAAAACAAAACGCCGCCGCACCCAGCGATAAAGTCTTTCCAAACATTTTCACACAAATTGTCACCTGCACGATACCAATCAAATTATCATTTCAATAACGCTAATTTCTAAACAATGCAATGATTGATAGAGTCGATAGTAACTAATTACAAGAAATTAATCAATCAACAAACAATACAATAAAAATAATTGCTCATTATTCTAACTTCTTCGTTGCACGTTCACTTCACTATTTCGACAGAAGAAAAACAAAATGTCACTCTATTCTAAGTTCAAAAGGAACAAAATCACAGTAAGGAGTTCGTATATCGTATTCGATTATTCAAATCGATTCGCAGTTCGGAACGCGCGGCGTTGTGTAGATTTTCCGCGAGACTGACATTTGGCCGGCCGGCTGCGAGCTAGCGATGCGCCCCTACCCCGCCTGTCTCGTCCTTGGACGTACTACCTTTTATTAAGTTATATTGTAGTTGTAGACAAAGTGTGAAATGTTGACTAGACAAAGCTCGGGAATTGCCTGAATCATGCTATGATTCAGTGAATTCTTGTTAGTTATTGAGCTGCATATTTTAACGAGGCGTAGGCATTTGATATCTCAAGTAAACTGATAGTAGGTACTACTATGAGTTTACTTGAGATAAACTTAGGTAGGTAGGTACCTAAGTTAAATTTCTGCATTAGGTAAAGTTGACATCCCACTAGGGGACGTAGGTGATGATGATGTTCCCCTAGCCGAATTTCGCCGACAGTGGTCAGTCTTAAGAGACAAGACTAGACATGTGCGCAGGACATATTATAGTGCACAAGTGTGTGCGCAAACACAGATGTACTTTATTCCTTTACTGTCATAATTCGATTTAATGGCAGGGCCAACGGCTTAACGTGCTTTTCCAGGCAGAGAGGTGGAACATCCCCAACTTCCTGACTCAGATGTGTTGCTGTGAATTGTTACTGGGATTTTTCGAGCAATAAAATTTACACTGGGTAGAGTTATAATACGAATATTTTTGTCTGTGTTGTCGGATGTAGTCTCTAGGCAGCCTGGCTGCGGCAGCCAGTCCAACATATTTTTTGACGTGTATGAGAGCCCGCGCACTAAACAGCCAGGAATTCCAATATTGCAGCCGCCGCCGCAGCCTGGCTGGCGCAGCCTTAGAATCAGCCCCCCGCGCACTAGGTGTGTGTAGTGCGCGAGGGACCTTATCCTAAGCCTAGCAGCAGTTCTAGCTGGGTAAGTTACGAATTGTCTATAATTTCGACTTTAACCGTGACAAATACTTGAATGGATCTCATCTCACAAGTTATTTGGCATTCAAGCATCCACGACGCGCTAACTCTTCAATAATTTGATTTACTTATAGAACTAGAGTGATTTCGTCAATTCATTTAAATAATGTTACTAATTCTTTGTTTCTGTTTCTTCATATTAAGAAATGTCTAAATTGGTTTGATTTACGATTTGTGGAAGTTGGAAGGTGAGGACATTATAATTTTAGTTTTCTAAATGTCACGTGAAAATATTTATTGGCCCCTACGTAAAAACGTGTTGTTTTGTTTGCATGTAATATTCTAATAATATGTCCATTCATCTGCCCTTGCTAGTTTTAGGTGATTTTAATAAGGGTTCCGTACCTCAAAAGGAAAAAAGGAACCCTTATAGGATCACTTTGTTGTCCGTCTGTAAGTCTGTCAACCCAATTTTCTCAGGAACGTGTGGAGGTTTCGACATACCATTTATTTGCCACCACACACATATACATAACACATTCAAAATAAAATATTTAGTCTTAAATTAAACTATTAAGAACACACGTACAGTAGGTACATTTAACTAACGATGTGTGCTGCAGTAGCAAATGGGCCTAGGCTCAGTATAATGCCAACTGTTGTGAACAGAAAGCGCTGTTATTCTGCCCAGACCAAAACTAGAACAAACACAGGACCCTGTGATTACAAAATAATTTGAACAGAAAATAAAATATACTCTCTCAGTTATAATTTGAGTTGATATTAACATCAAATACTCAAATCCATAACCTTTTGGGGCCGTGATATAAATAAAACTTCTAAGTCAACGCAATCAAAAATACATGCGCTTATGTCCGAGTATTTTAAAATTTCCAAGGTATTACATGCACACAAAACCTATAGGGTACCGTAGACCTAGAATCATGAAATTTGGCAAGAAGCAAGGTCCTAAAACACACGTGAATCTGTATATATTTTTATTCACAAAAAAATTACTTTTGATTCTCGTCATGGAACAAAACCTAGAAGGTGCTTGTAGTTGCAGTTTCTTATTTATTCACAAAAAAAAAAAAATCTGGCCAAAACCTATAGGGTACCTACTTCCCGTTTGATATTTGGCAAGAAACAAGGTATAACAATTACACGGAACCCTTGGTGCGCGAGTCTGACTCGCACTTGAGGTTTTATTTTAAAACTTTTCGCTAATCGCTCTGATGCCACTTGTCATGGTTTGTTCTATTAAATACAGATTCTCTAAAAGATAGGTTCTCTAAAGGACAGATTCTCAAAAAGACAGATAATTATACTACGTATGTACTGTGTGTTACAGAAGCAAATAAAATTAAATGCTTATTATATCTAGATAGATCTACCATAATCTAACTCAAAGTCATTTATTATATTTTTATTACACTAATTACTCAAACATTAATTTTGACCTTTTCTTAGTATTTTAATCACTCGTTTCCTTAGAAGTCGAGGAGGAAGGCAAGCCACACTCCTTATGTGGCTACTATGTACAGGATGTATGTAAATATGGCCTATTTAAAGACCAACAATTAATGTACCTATCTTACTTTCTGTGATTGTGGCACAAAAAGCTGCCACGATGGAGATGAACAAAATTTAAAAAATAGGAAATAAAAATAAATACTTAAATACTATATCATATATACTTATATCATCGCATATCTTCTCTTAGAGAGAAAACGTTTCAGACGCCCACGTCTCAAATAAATTATAGGTACTTAATCTCTTTATTCACAAAGAAAATTATACAAGTATTTACAATTGAAACAATTGAGCTAACTGCTGACTGTTGCAAACAGTCTACAGATAGCTCAACTGATCCATATCAACACCAGTCGGAAGCGTCCCCAAGACGCTGGCTGCATTGCCAATTATACTTAGAAAAAAATATGTTCCTCTCAAGAGCCTGTCATCAATTCAATGACATCTCCTGTGACATTGATATTTTCAATACTTCAAACTCAAACTCAAACTAAAACTCAAATCGTTTGAGTTTGAGTTTGACGTAATCTACTTCATTGTTTAGATTACGTTATCCGTTAATGTTACTCTCAATTTGATTAACCCTTTATTATTATGTTTATCATTAATTTCTGTGTCTTGCCCCTTTTATGTTTTCTTAGGTTAATTCTTTTTTATTTAAGATAATTGTTTTTAGTTGCATATTGAGCTCTAAATTGTCTGTTTTTTGTTTTTGTTTCGTTCAATGGTGGAATCTTTGCTGGTCTTAGTTAAGTATTTTTTTTTAGTTTAAAATACTTGTATGTTTCCAAATAAATAAAATTATATAATAAAATAAAGATAATGTTGGACAATCCACACAGCATTATCTAGCCCAAAACTAAGTACAGCACAAGCTCTGCTAGGTCCCCCTAACTTGTGTCATAGGTACCTAGCAGAGCTTCTGCTCTGCTTAGTCTTGGAACTGTTAGTGAAATACTTAATTCATTAGATTACATACATAGATATTTTTAATTTTACATAAAAAACACCTATAAAAATATCTGCATATCATACAAACGACAACAAAAAAGACGACCTCTGTGGCGCGGTGGGCGAAGGTCCGCCTGCGACGCAGGAGGTTGCGGGTTCGATTCCCGCCTCGGGACAAATATTTGTACAATCTGCAGATATTTGTTCAGGGTGTTCTGGTCGTTTTCTATCTATAATAAAAAATATCTATCTATGTACTCGTATATTATTATGTATATCAGTTATCTAGTACCCATAACACAAGCTCTGCTTACCTTGGGGCTAGATAATGCTGTGTGAATTGTCCAGCATTATTTATTATTTATTATTTATTAAACATTTATCCTGAGGCGGGAATCGAACCCTCCAAACCTCCCGAACATTGCCCGCTACGCCATTGAGGTCGTTATATTAGTGGGTATACATACAATGATTTTATACACTATACTAAAATCACCGCAACTATCTTATTGCATCCTAAAAAATATTGTTACTACCCTAAGTACTAAGTTGCCTACGGAGGCAAACCTTACCAATGTGTACTTACTTACCTACTTAAATATCTACAATCAAAAGCATTTTAAAAGACACAACAAAGAAAATATAAATATAAAAAATAATAGCAAAGAAAAGAAACATAATACAGAATTGTGACAGGAACCAGCACAAATAGAAAAACGTCAACATAGCGAGATAGTGTGTCAGAAGGATTACAAGCACTTCCTTTGGTTCTGTGCGTTGATATTATATTACAAATGTGACATATTGCGCATAGACCATACATAATATAGTTGGCATATAAGTCCGGCCAGGTGTATAGAGCATTTAAATGTTACTCATTTACGTGGGAAAATATGCGATTATAATAAAATCATAATAATTACAGTAATTTACAGATTTTTTTTGAGTAAAATGAATTTATAAAGGTCCGTGGCGAAGGAATCGAATCACGATAATTTAGCAAGAATTCTGATACTGGTCTCTTCAGTAGCCTACTATCTTCGACCACATCATCACTTACCTTTTGTGCCCCGGTGCACGATAAGCCGTGTAGGACCTGCGCCTGTCCTCCCCCCGGTAGTGTCGGTCTGCCGTCCCATCGGATTATGAGAGTGAGGGAATAGAGTCCACCTGTGTTTGCGCACACACTTGGGCACTATAATATGTCCTGCGCACCTGGTTGGTCTTCTATGAGACTGGCCGCCGTGGCCGATGTTTCGGCTAGGAAGACGTCATCTTCATCATTTTAGGTGTGGTCGAAAGTGAGAACAAACAATTCTCCAACTTGACGTCAACAAGTGTGAGAGATATCTATGAGGCACAACGACATTCATTTAATTATCATCCATAGAATTCTAAAGACTTTAGAATTCTATGTATGATATAATCAACGGTGCTTACCAGGTGTGAATCGATGTCTAAACTTCGATTCACACCTGGAAAGTCTAAGCTTCGATTCCCACCCTGGAAAGCACCGTTGCAGCAAAGCACAAATATATACATATATGCATTCAAATATACTCGTAACATTTATATGCTAAGCCCATATTTGAATGCACGTTTCTGTGATGTGTGGTAGCGGTATTGGATTAAGAGCTTTAGCCTCCCTCCTATAGTTCGGAGAGGTATGCGGTTAATTATTGACATCTATTAGTTATCTTAAGGTACTCCCACAGAATGCCTGAAGCAAAGCAAAAACCAAATTAAAGTAACAAAGCCGGTGTCAAGGCGAAGCAATCATCGGAGATTGAAAACTCATTAGGTAATGCGTTCATCTAAGCCACGGCAAGGCAACCGCCATCAATGAACGAGTAGGTATACAAGGAATAAACAAATTAAACTAAATTGTTAATATGCAGCCCTCTGACATCAAATCCTCAAGTCGTGCGAAGTAAAACAAAACCTATGGCTTTTAGACACAAAGACTGAAATTTTAGTTTAAATTTTTGTGCCGTTTAAACCATAAAGTAGGACACTGCCTTCCTGTAAGTATAACTGTATTTCTGATCTTCTATCTTATTGATAAGGGATTTCCTTTAGCTATAGTACACATACATGCTATATACATCATTTGGAATATCTGAAATATCCAAGAGTCCTCTAAGGTCTAAAGAACATAAAGCACTTTGATTTTTGACCTTGAGGAGCACCACAACATGCGAGTATTTCGCTGTCGTTATTATCCAGGGCTTTTTACACGCTTCACTGTATGTTTGTATGTTTGTTTGTAACCGACTTCTTTGGGCGCGATTTTGACCCACTTTAAACGGCCAGATTTCGCTCAAACTTTGTTGATTTATTGAGGACCGATGACAATACACTAATTTGATAAAATTATTCAAAAAAACAAGCTATTATAAATAATCCAAACTAAAAAGTAGAAAATAAATAATAGTTTAAAAAACACGCTTTTTATAGAAAACCGTTAATAATAGTGTGAATAATATAGTTAATAATAGTGTGAATAAAAAAAATTATTTTATTTTAAAAAAAGCGGCGTGGGGTGCATGGTGTCACTAGTTATAAATATTTTATTGACAGATATGAGTAGAGTGATTATCATTTCGATAATATTTTAAAAAGCACCCCACGCTTTTTTTAAAATAAAATAATTTTTTTTATTCACACTATTATTAACTTATATTCATTGAAATTTTTAACACTATTTTCTTAATTTAAATTCATTAAAATTTATTTTCTATTTTTTAGTTCGGTTTTCTATAAAAAGCGTGTTTTTTAGTTTTTTTAAACTATTATTTATCTCAAACTTGTCTCCACTTGACATTAAAGTGACCAATGTCACGTCACGCGTGAAAAAAATCGCTTTATTTCTATTTTCTCGGTTCTACAAGTAATTTAGACAGCAGATAAGAAGTTTAGCGCACACTGTGACCATTTGCTAGCTTTGCTAAAACAAACTTTGAAATCAATTGTAGTTTTGGAGTGTAATGACATAATGTTGATTTTAGTAATAAATACCAAAACGATAGTTGATTTGTAGTTCGTTTTAGCGCGGGTTCATAGCAAATTGGCTTACAACGTGTGCGAAACTTCTTATAGATAGATAGATAGATTATATCTTTATTGCACCATCAATACACAGAAAAATTTAATAAGAACTTAATACTAACTATATAGAATATGGCACAATCGGCGGCCTTATCGCTAACAGCGATCTCTTCCAGGCAACCTTTGGATGGATAGGATCGGTACGTATTGAAGCTGACGGTGGCGTTATTGACGATGTACTAAAATAAGTATTAAACAATCAAGTATTATTAATAATAGAGTTATTAATAATAGAGAGATAAAAGAGAGCAAACAGACACAAAAAAAAAAGGAATAAATAACAAAATAAATAAAGAATATCAGGAAGACTTATCAAGAGTGGACAGATAGTGTTGATGAACCATACTTTTGAAGACGGGAAGGGATTTAGCTTGTCGGATAGAAACAGGAAGGGCGTTCCAGAGTCTGGTGGCCTGCAACGTGAAGGAATCACCATAAAACTGGGAAGTGTGCGAAGGAATTTTTAAAAGAAGATTATCAGAAGAACGGAGGGATCGTGAATGGGACAGATGGAGAAATTCAAAACGGTCTTTTAGATAAGATGGTGTTGATGGAACAAAAAGAACGGAGTAAAGGAGATGAAGGACATGAGCATTCCGGCGAAGACGAATGGGCAGCCACATGAGCCTGTTGCGGTACTCTGAGATGTGGTCAAATTTACGCAGGCCGAATATAAATCTAATGGAGTAGTTCTGAAGACGCTCAAGCTTGTTGAGTTGGTCTTCAGTTAAATCCGGATAACTGGCATCTGCGTAGTCTAGGATAGGGAGCAATAAGGATTGTGCAAGCGCAATTTTGGTGCAAGTAGGAAGAAAGTTACGCAATCGCTTTAAAGAAGCTCCTGTACCAAAAGTCTTTCTGGATACCGCTGCCAGTTGTGTTGTGGTTCTTATCTACTATTTTAGTTACTTGTACTTACCTAGAAAAAAGTAAAAACCCGATTTGTGTTTTAAGCGTGACCAACCACCTAAAGGCTTCTTTTTATATTCATCTACAGCCTTTATCAATCCACTGATGGAAGCAGGCCTCCCTCTTTTGTAACATGGGGGATAATGCCCATAATCCCCACGCTGGGCATGCGGGTTGGGGATCGCAGTTTGGTGGTATAATTGTTCTGCAGGAGGCGCTACTGCCCGCCCCCGGTGGATATCCTTTAGTCGCCTCTTATGACACCCGCGGGAAGAGTTGGGGTGGTGCAAATTCTAAGCCACACGGTCGGGCGTCTTTTTATGTCGCCGCGTGTCAATTCAATGGCTGGAGCTACAGCGGAGCTGCACGGAGCTATAAACTATATCGAGCTCTGGAATGTGGTCTCCACAATCGATCAATCGATCAATGATCTAGTTACTAAAACTAACATTCAAATCGATAAGAGATCCGTATCAAATCGATAACCATCGAATAGATTACAAATGCTTACACGGTTCAGTGAATGTGAATTGTTGTTGACTAGTTAGTCACCTGGCTTCTCTCGTATAACATTGAAAATCTTGTAGCTGTAATCTTGCTTGTTTTTTCCTACATACCTACCTACCTATTACGACGACCGTCAAACCCCCCCCCCCCGTATTTGGGGAAGGAGTGTTCAGCGGTGGACTTATGTGCTGATTGTCGTCCCCGTCCCATCGGATTATGAGAGTGAGGGAATAGAGAGTGCACCTGTGTCTGCGCACACACTTGTGCACTATAATAATATGTCCTGCGCATCTGGCTAGTCTCCGATGAGACTGACCGCCGTGGTCGATATTCGGCTACGACATTATTAAGAAGATCATCTTTTTAATTGGTAAAAGGTTTCTAAGTATTGTAAGGCAGGTCGGCCTAGGTGAGTAGCAGGCTCTGTGGCGACCATGTAATTACTTCGGATATGGTTCGTTGATAATGAACTCCAATTATTTAGATTTGCGTAGGTTTTGATAAAGCTTGTTTTTAATTTATTACCCAGAAACAAAGCCTGACTAATGTTTTTTCATCGCAGTTTAAACTTATAGGTAAGTATCCTTTTATGGTAATGCTTATAAACTTTTAGTAAATCGTCCACATGTTCCCATTATAAAATTCTTCGAATATATTCTTTCAAATTCCCATTGTGTGGGACGCTACATGCGTCGACACACTTGCGCCTTCCCATCTTCCGAGGACATCCGTGAGGGCGGGTGCGGCGGCAGATTTGGCCGAAGATCTCAAGAGGCGCAAATATGCAGGTCTCGACAGAGCCTACACATTTGCTCCCCTTGGAGTCGAGACCCTAGGTCCGTGGGGTACCGAGGCTCTTCGGGTTTTCAAAAAACTATCTGAGCGACTGGTCGAAGCGACGCGTGACCCGAGAGCTGGTGAATATCTGGCACAGCGTATCAGCATTGCCATACAGCGTGGCAATGCAGCCAGCGTCTTGGGGACGCTTCCGACTGGTGTTGATATGGATCAGTTGAGCTATCTGTAGACTGTTTGCATCAGTCGGCAGTTAGCTCAATTGTTTCAATTGTAAATACTAGTATAATTTTCTTTGTGAATAAATGTGATTCTTTCAAATTAGACTACACAGTGACGCATAAAGTTCTCGATATTTTTTTGAGGAATACGTAAATTACCTTCAAATTTGAATAGCCTTTTCATCTATGTTTATTTCTCTACTTGACTAATGTAAACCCACCTTAAGTGGCGCCAAAGGAACGATTAGTCATGAGAAAAAAACACAAGAGAACCAGTTACAAAACCGATGGTATCTCAACTAAATATCACTTACACAACTGTTACCAGCAAATCATCGCTTTGGCTTCCCGCGGGCGCGATGGCAGATACTGTCAGCGAGTGGTGAAATGATTGAGATGTTAGCATTAATGGTCATGATTATGTGGTAAGCAACCATCGGGCCATAGACCAGTAGGATTTCGACGACCTCTGTTCTGCAGCGGGTGAACTTCCGCCTGCGACGCAGGAGGTTGTGGGCTCGATTCCCGCCTCGGAACAAATGTTTTTACGATATACAAATATTTTTTCTGGGGGTTCTGGGTGTATTCTTTGTACAATAAATTCTAGACTAGGAGAGATTGCTCATCGTGATAAGGCCTTCCTTTTTATTTCCTCGATTCTCAGCATTATTCCTGTAATATATTTTGTCTTTCTGTGATACAATAAAGGGTTATCTGGTTATCTATCTACCAGTCAAATTCTCCAAGTGCCACAACTGCTCTCACAACACTCTGCGAACTCGACGCCTCCAGTGAATAGCAAGAACCAGCTCAGAAGGAACGAGATGCTAGAGAAGTCTTATGTTGGAGGTCAGGTGTGGTACTTGACCTCCAAGAGTTTGAGTCGCTAAACCACAGGCGTAGGTAAGTGAAATTAATTGTGTGCTTAAAAAAAAAGTTGCAGAAAAATATGTTTGCTTTGTTTGAATTGAAGGTGAAAGAGTACATTCATTCTGGCAAAATCGGTAGAAAAACAAAGGCAATTTCTATCACCGGAAAGATATGCCACACGTCTGTCTGTCCGGCTGTCGGCCTGCAACAATGCATTGCGATACAATTTATCGGCTCATTCGAGGCGTTTGCGAAATTACACCCGTTCATTCTTACGTTTGGGAAGATTATGTCGGTACCTAAGGTTGAATCAGAGATACTTATTTTAAGCCCCATTATAGGTACTGGATTGGATTAACAAAAACAACACTTATAATATAATTATCATAATAAAACTAGATTAGAGTAAAGTCCAACACAAAACCTTCTAATTATATTTTTTTATTATTATTTGTTTGGTTTTGTATTTAGGTATGACGTCGCCACCTCAGGCACCACATTCACTACAGAGGAACAGCACTATGCCATGGTTCGCTCCGTCATAGCACACGCCATTTTTATCACGTATCTTTTATTTTATTTTTAAATGTTGTGTGTATTTGTGTTTGTAACAAAATAAAAAAAATCCTTTTTATTTTACTTTACTTTTACCATTTGTGAGTCCTTCATTAGTTTTTAGTTCCGTTTTTTGTTTTTTTTGTTCGTCATAAATAGTAAAGCTACTTAACTATCCTACTAATATTATGAAGCTGAAAGTTTGTGAAATCTGAATTTTTGTTACCTAGGATCTCCAAAACTACTGAACAGATCAAGATGAAATTTGGCGTACGTTTAGAGAAAAGCCTAACTTAGATAATAGGCTACTTAATAAACTGAAAATACGCGTGCCTAGCCGCGGACGGAAGCTAGTAGGTAAATAATACAAAATAATTTTACTGGTTGGATACAAAATATGACTGAAAGCTTACTTTTAAAATAGAACAACTATAAAATTAGGGGCCACATGATTGAAGTCATATGTGTGATATGAATCAGCCTAAAAAGGCCCGCGTTGGTGGAGCGGTCAGCATGGCAGCACCATAATAGGTCCAGTCCAGTCATGCCTCTACACATAATGGCACTGTCCAACTGTGACAAACATTGAGTGGCCTGATTGTCCCACAAAAAAAATCTAACGTGAGTATGAGATTTATTCTCACTTTTGCATTAGATAGCTCCTTCAAGCTACTGAGATTTAATGTCCGTAGAAATTTTTTTCGATATTCCCTGCACAGATTAAAAATAAATAAATTTAGATTGAGTGGCATGATACGTAAATCTCGTAATATGTGTGAAATTTTAATTAAAACAAGATCCGTCAAGTGCGAGTGTAACTCATGCGCCGAGGATTTCGAACGTTTGTCAATAGGGTATTACACCCATTTTTGAAAAGTGTATCAATTTAAGTAGATTATATAGTGCTAATGAACCACTAATAATTCACAAAAAATTTATTAAATCGTTAAGTTAAGTGCCATAAAAACACTTTTAATTTTTGCATTTTCTCGCGCGTATTTTGACGAAAAGGCTGGACGCAGTGGACGCCTTATTGCTCTGTGGTCATGACGTCAGTTGGCTGAGTAAACAAATGTATTTGTTTACACAGTAATATTTTGTTGACAGTTCTAAGTTTACATAGCCGTATGACGTAAAAACATGGCGACTACTATTTAATGGTATTATGGGTGTTATGAAACAGAGTCATAAAGCTAAAACCTTTGATATGCATTTTAAAATTTAGTTTTCTATTTTATGAACTAACGTTTTTCGACTGCTCTCAATAATATATTTCTAGATTTTTTCTCATAAAGAGTAAAATACCCTGTTATACAAATATGTACAAAAGGTACCGGTTAGAGACATCACTATTTGATGAATACCTAAAAATAGTAGGCACGAAACTACATTTCAGATGGATCGTTCTGTATAGGTACTTCGGAGATTAGATACATTTTTTGAAATGTACAAAGTGAGACCTTTTATTTGATATCCCACTCGGTGAGGTAGCCCCCTTTTCAAAATTATTCCCCCCCCCCCCCCCCCCCTCTGACCATTTTTCAAAAAGTGTTCGTTTTACAAACTTCAAACAACTTGAAAAAAGGACAGACAAAGCGAGACCATAAGGGTTTCGAAACCGATCTTCGATCTCAAAACCCTAAAAATATGAATCTAGGCCGATCAATCGTTTCTTTTTCGAAGCCAAGGTGAAAATATAAATGTAGTAAATAAAATTAAAAAACATGATCGAGTTCTCTTTTGTTTCTCAATCGGTGCGGATCAGACCTATAAGGTGCGGAACCTCTTTATTCATAGAATGACTCAATGAAATAAACACATTTCGCTCGACATCACGACTGCCTTGTACTATCTCCAACAATCCGTAGGCACTGAGTTAAATGTACCTATACATAATATATCGATGTCCGTAGGTGTCAAAGCCCAAATCATGCCCACGTGACACTAAGGACACGCTGTCACTTCGAGGGTCCTCCGGCGGGCAGAGGATCAGTGGGGCAATTTGGCCCGATTCAGATGTGCTGGCCTGTGACCTTTGTCACGTGGGCTAGGCACCCACGAAACTCTCGCAATGGTTAAGGGATTTGACGTTTAGTGCTTGTAAAATATTGCTAAATATTGATTTGAGATTTCACAGCTTAATTTTCGGGCGGATAGGCGCTGATAAAAAAAAAATTAATGAATGTTTATTGCCATTACTTAAAAACTATACGTACAGCTTGACAATCCTATCCTATCCAATCTAGCCCCAAGCTAAGCAGAGCTTGTTATGGATGACCGATATTATATAATACCATACATAAGATAGATTGATATTTCTTATTATACATAGAAAATACCCAATACATCCGGAGGAATTTTTACAGATCGTACAAACATTTGTCGAGCGAGAATCGAACCCGCAACCTCCTGCGTCGCAGGCGGACCTTCGCCCGAGAAGCGTCACATCATCGGTCGTCCGGTCGGTATTAAATAAGTTTGGCCAAACACGATCAAGGAATCTGAGACTCTTAATATCTTTCCACTAAATTTATTCAATGTTAAACTTTTAAAAAGTCAAAAACGTAGTACTGTTATTGGTCCAATCGAAACAATTCTAAGTGTACAGGTATCTTCGAACAAAGGGCAATGCAATCGCCTCTGAAACAACAGAAAGTAGCCCGAGTACAAGGGTGTAGGTAAAGTTAGACTGAACGCAAACTTGCCCACTTTTTGGACACAATTTAAAGTTGCCCCTAACATTGCCCACATAGGTGTTGTAGCCAAACGGTAAACGCCTAGTATGGTCAATTAGAAGCTGCAGTACATTGAGTTAAATTTACTGAAAGCTCAAGGGCAGTTTTCAGGTTTTTTTCCAGGGTTTAGAAAACTCAATGTGATTTCTAAACTCCGGCCAGATGTTGTTTACTGCTTGCACTCACACCTGTGTTTGCTCTGTGACTCACACTCTTCTACTTAAACACACACTCCCGGGGTATGTACATTTTAGATACCATATCAGACATACGAGTATCACGTAGCACCCGGAATTTTGAAAATACATTATGTCTTAATTCTTGGAGAATTGTGGTCTCTTAAAACAAAATTATATTGATATTGAACCAACGGAAAGTCGGAAACAGTCAGATGTGTCTATGTCTGGCCATCTCTAGTCTATGTCTATTTGATAGGAACGCTGCTGGTTCAAGGGCAGGGGCTATGCCCAGCAGTGGACGTTTGTAGGCTGATATGATTTCCTTAATTTTAACTAAGGGCTCCGATTTTCTAGTGGCCACCCAGTGGGCGGTGTGCGCACTAGCTAAGACACCGAGGCATCTCTGGTTGGCTCACATCCGCGCCGCCGCCCCGCCGTCCGACGCCGGAGTGAAACAATTAGCCGCTTGCGCAACACCTTGACAATAACAACGAGTGGACACACAGCGAACTTTTCAAGGATAAAAATTAAAGTAAGAAGACTGAGCGTTTGTTACAAATCCTAACAAAATAGGTAAGTATGATAAAGAGATCTTAATTTTCGAAAGCTGCTTTCCTGTCTTTATTAATTTATTTGTAGTAAAATCACACACTACACACTAAAAACAGAACCCGAATGGAAATAATTGCAATAATTATTATAATTATGCATGATTTAAAACAAGATGTTTTCTAAATCTGCTGGACGACATCGAGCTAGCAGCTACTATTCACATCTAGCAGTGAACGTCTTTTGGATGACATCATAATCTACCTTGTTATGGTTTATCTCTGACCGGTAGAAAAATATCACAGATTATGCTCGCGACTTCAGAAAATATCCCATAAAAACGATAAATAATGGTCACCGTCTTTCCAGTGGCTAACCCACTGCCCTTGAAACTGCAGCGTCCCAAACGAATCACATCCGACTGTTTAATTCATTGGGTCAATTGATAAGTAACCTAGCGTCATGTACCATTGTACCCACATTAAGCCCAACAATGCAAGGTGGAGGACTGACCTACTCTGGTGCTAAATGAGGTGTAATATGGAAGCCAGAACAATGACGGTAACCTTTTACATTAATTTGTGGTAGAAATTAATTGAATGGTCTAGGTGTAGTGGGAGTTCCACTTTATTACCCACTGTATGTACCTACCTAGTACTTGCTTATGCCCGCGGCTTCTATTTATTTATTAGAGGAAAACAAACATCATAAACATACATTATAACTATATCTAATACAATTTATAAGGTATATATATTCTTTTTCTATAGCGTGGTAACTAAATAAGTCGTTACTGTAGAACTCAGGGATAATAAAGCTATCTAATAATCAAAGATTATTTTCAAATCGACAAGTAGCTCGAAGAATAACCTCCGCGGCCTCAAATGGCTTACAATGCGCGCAAAATTTCTTATCTGCTATCTAAATTACTTGTAGAACCGAGAGAATACTAAAACCCCGATTTTTTATCGAGCGTCTCTAAAGTGGAATGGAATCTGCAGCAGCTCTGTGAAGTTACCAAACATCATGCACAAGCAGCATACCTGTTATCTAACTGTAAATGATGCTTAATGATACCCAAAGCCTTCTGTATCAACAAAGATTTCTCGGAAAATCAATTTGAATTCATTGAAACCTTAATTTGAATGATCGTCATCATAAAAAGCGCAATTGCCTCGGATGCTCGTATCACAGTGATTACTGATTATCTACGAACAAAAACTAACACAAATACCGATGCTTAATACCCATTACTGTGCCATAATTGAAAGATTATAGTCCATTGCGAGGTCGTGTGCGAATAAATATTAGTTTTTGTTGATTTCGGGCGCCATTTCGTATAGCTATGGGAACTGGATGGATTAGTTCGGTCAAGATGGGCAGAGCAGTAGAGAATTGGTATCAAACACAAGGTTTGTTGCGAAATGTGGTGGAGCTTAATGATCGTGGAGTTAAAATTTATGAGTAGATAGAAAAAGGTTAATTTTTTTCTTTGATAACCGTTGAAAATCATGTTTTTTTACTTTTGATGCACCTATTTTGGTTACGTTTTGCATCTTGCTTACCTTCTTATTGCATTTTACCCACTTACTGCATTTTCACCTAATTTTGTAGAACCGCAAAGTTCTACAAGAAGACCAACAAATACAACCGAAATAAATATCAAAAGTTCTTACGTAGGTAATTCTGTGGTTTCAGTGAACCTACCAATAAGCCCATGGATTACCCATTGAAGCCTAAATTCTAGGTCTTACAGACTACACCAGAATGTAGTTCGTCAGAGCCATGAATAGGACATTTCCTAACCTTTGCCCGCTCTCGTAACCGCTCCCACGCCAACAAAGCCTTTTGTAACGTTTACGTGTATACGTGTTTAGCAATTAATTCGATGCACATGATCATGTGGGAATTATTCATTAAGTAAGCGTGGTCAGCTGGGCAAACTGGTATCATTTGTTAATGTCTTATGTATTTTAGAATGCTCTGACTGTGACCCCAAGAAACAAAAGAGGACGCGATTGTCTTCTTTTTATTTCGAAAGACGTTCATTGTTCGAGAAAAGGACAATCTCATCAAAATATCGATTGATATTTTCGTGTGATATCCACTATCGTAGTCGCGGAGTTCTGGACTCTACCATGTCGTAATTTTTTCTAAAACCACTATTATGGGTTCGTCTTCAAACTCGTATGCACGAGACCCTATAAGGCTATAAGTAAGGAGCACCGTACTTATAGCTATAGGGTTTCCTGAAGTGAATGGAATAGCCATGGCTATTCTATGTAGATCACCTGTATCAAAATAAATAAATAGTACAGTACTCCGACTCCATACTAGAGCGCCCGAATCGACGCACGCACGCACGCATAAGCGTCATTTACACGGCTGCTAACCAATCTTCGCAAGACTAATCTATCCAGTGTCACGTCGCGCGCCGCCGAGACTGACGGACGAGTTTGTTGTGCCGCGCGCGACGCCCGCGCTGTCCGCCCCCGTTTCGATACCTCAACGTTGCAAAGTGTGCGACGATTAATAAATTAAATAATAGCGGCATCAACGATTATACTGCAGTGTTTACGGGTGCCTAAATTCAACGTTGGTTAAACCAATACTGTCATTTTTTCAACTTCCTGCTAATGTTGAAAGGTTAAATAAATATTGCTTTTTTATTAGTCTATACCACGTTATAGGATTCCGTTCCTGAAGTATAAGTAATATTACTAACAAATATTAAATACTAGTTTATGCCCGCCGCTTCGCACGCGTTGTTTCTATGGAATCTTTCAATGGTGGTTTATATCCCATGGGAACTGATTTATGGAATAAAAAGTAGCCTATGTTTGATTCCTGGATTAGAATTTCTTGTATGCAAAATTTCTGCTCAATCCATTAAGTCGTTTCGGCGTGAAGAGGTACGTAACAAACATCCATCCATCCATCTATCCATCCAAACTTTCGCATTTATAATATTAGTGTGATTGATGTATCACTACATTATTTTTCTCTGCAATTCCCTTATTTTTTCCTACGAACTTATTTTGCGGTCAAATGTATTCTACATTAAATATAGAAAACCTAATTTTGGTACGGAACCCTAAATGTGCGAAGTCGACACGCACTTGGCCTTCGCTTTCTTGCTTGTCTCTTCGGAGGTGGGTGATGGACAAATGATAGGTAGGTCGGTACTATCATTAAAAACTTGGAAATTCTGCTATGTACTCGTATGTATGTAGGTATAAATTAGCTTTTAGGGCCCTTTTCCTGTCATGCGTTTTTGCGCCCGTGTGCGGTTCTCCACTGCGTGCGTTTGCGTTTTAAGTACCAACCCTAGCGCTCCGCTCAACTGTAGGTATAAAGTTCAAGGAGACGGCTGAGTCATTGTACTGTACTATTTATTTACTGTGCCTGTATGATGAATTGATGAAAGCAAATTGGAATAAACCCAGGGTTCCAATCAAAAGATCTATCAATTTTACTATGAAAACTATCGTAGTTTGACGAATTCATTACGGATGTAAGCGGGTTAACTACGAACCTTATTTGTGTTGGAAGAGTACAAGAACGTTGGTGTTCTTCCAATACATTTAGGGTTCGTATCGATTGAGATCTATCTCTGTCTCTCCAAGACACATCTCTTGTAGCCAACTCTTTATTTATTTTGTTCGTCTTCTAAATACCTATCTGAGCTCACACAATGAACGGATGCTACCTATTTCAGGCTTTGCCTTTCAAGCCGCTCAAACCTATTATTTCAAGCCGTAAAATCTCAAATGCAAAACCTAGTGATCTGACAAACAACGCACAAAGCATACCCACTAATCTATGCCTAGGGTTCAGTATAACCTGCGCGCATTCAGAATGGGATGGGGCTTTTCCGAACCAAGGCTCGCGCTGCCGAAAGTATCTGCAAATGCAAACTCGCGTCTGTGCCGTTTTTGAAGGAAAATTTTGTTCAGAACTTTTTGGCTACTTTGCTCGTGGTCTGTCATTTTCTATATTTGGTGTGTAATATTTCGGTACTTTTACTCCGACGCGGGCCCATCCCATTCTGAAAGCGCGCAATTTATATGTGTATTCTATACATACACAAAGACTATCTGAAAGACTGGGTATCTGATTCTAGTCTCTACTATCTGTTGGTTGATACTTACTTGATAGTAGGTGTGAAGTCTTATCAAGATCGCGCGTGGGAACCAGTATTTACAACTGATATGGTTTTTTGGCAGTTCGTCAAAATTATTATTGTGCCTTGTGCTTAGTTTTAAAGCGAATAAATTTTACAAAAATGACGCAATTATATCATTGGCAACATTATCTAAAATGATTTCAAAGAAAATTACAATCAATTAAAGAAACAAATTAGAACTAGTATTTACAATTGAAACGGTAGGTACCCCACGGACCTAGGGCTCTACTCTAGGGCTAGGACTCCAGGGAGCAAATGTAGGCTTTGTCGAGACCAAAATTCCCTACATATATTTTTTTGTGATGTCATAGCGTTTACTTTTGAGGGTAATTGGACAAAAGTCCTTTATTGACAAAGACAATTGAGTTGAGCTACCTATTGTTTGCAACAGTCTGCAGTTAGCCCTATTTTTTTAAATGTGAATACTAGATCTAATTTATTTATATATTTTGGTTGTAATTTTATTTTTATTTTGGATGGATGTTGGTTACTTGTCAAAAATAGCTTACATCGATTTTCTAGAAACATATTAAGCTATTTATTTAAGACAATACGCACGAAATCGCGGACAGAAACTAATACGAAATAAACTCTACAACACTGATCAAAATAGATGCTATTTAAAAAAAAGTTTATTTATTCAAACATAAATTTTCTATTTTACGTGTAAGTTATCAAGTTTTTTCGTGCAAAGGCGTAGCTTTTTGCTCCGTGTTTCGTTGACAATGCCAACATTGTCTCGCAGGTCACTGTTACCGACAATCATGCGCCAGCGCAGGTCAAGGGCGTGTCGGGTCACGGGACACGGCTTCATTGTCAAGTGATAATCTATTGATGACAGGCTATTGATTGACAGGTACAATGGTTTATTAAATCATTACTCAAGAATCATAAAAATGTCAATTCAAAGCTCTTTGCAATAGCTATGTGTATCTACATCATCATCAGCCTGAATCCCACTGCTGGGTGTCCTCAAATCGTTGGCTACTTCTCTTGTGGCATGGCAAGTGGCATTGTTTTTGGCTAGTCGCATCTCCTCACCTCAACCTCAACAGCCTGTATTGGTCCACAGGTGGACACAGGCCCCCCTAAAGTTGGGGATCGCAGTTCAGTGGTAGAATTGTTCTGCAGGGGGCGCTGCTGCCCGCCCCCGGTGGATATCCCTTAGTCGCCTCTTACGACACCCGCGGGAAGAATTGGGGTGGTGCAAATTCTAAGCCACACACAGCTTGGCATCTAGGTCAGAAATTGTTTATTTTAATTGTGAGTCCCCTTTGATGGAACTACAATTATTTATGATTACATAAAGCACGTAAATAAGAACATGTAAGTAAATAGTCGTGTTACATAGTGTACAACGATGGACGGTAATTGAAGACGCTCTTCGCAGGTCACATGCCTGCATAATTGCCGACATCATGTGTGTTTATGATATTTTGTGTTTTCCTACATAATACAATGTAAGCCTGGATATTTTGAATTATTTTTGAAACTGCTTTTCAACTTTATTCCTTCAAAATACGAAGTGCCACAGTCCACAATTGTCATTTAAGTCAAAAGGGGTTGATTCTGGAATTTCTATTATAGCGCTAGCACAAACTTCAAATAAGTGATAAACACACTAAAAAGTATGCAAAGTACTTTTGAGTCTCAAATTAAAATTAATAATTAAAACTCGTCCTTAGCCACCTTGAAATAGATTCCACAGGATCTGCTTTAGCGAGGGCACGAGCACAAAAACTAACCCACAAGCCCTGACACTAACTACCTCAATTACAACAAATATGCAGAAGCAAGATCGTAATGCATTAATTTAACTAAAATTATAATAATAGGAGGTTATATTATGTACGTTAGGTTCCAACCTATGATTATTTATTTCTCTAGATGCTAATAAAATACATAGGCATTTTCCACGTTAACTACTGATTTGTAAGCATGATGATGATTTGATTGATTGATTTATTAGAATAACCTATTAGATGACTTCCATAAATGTACCTATACATACCTAAATACATAAAAATTACAACAAAAAATATTCAAACGCATGTGAAATGTTGTTTGTAACGTTGTAAATACAACAATCACAAAAATTAATTTTAGAAACAATGTAATTTGCCAAAGAGTTATCCTTATTGATGCAACGGGTGGTGGTTGCTTATGGCTTGGGTATCTGTCTGCCCATGGACATACAGCATAGGATTCCAATCAATCCAAAATCACGTTTTCTCAGGTTAAAAAGCTTGAAGGACTTCAATCAGGGGAATCAATTTATTTTCCATGGATATCTAATTCGTTATTTTACGCTAACAAGATATCGCTCACGACATTTATCTTCTCAATTTTAATAGAGACCTCGTAGTGCAATTAAATTTGAAACCAATAAAACATTTTAAATGTTATTGTTATAGTATGTAAATATTTTGGTTGGCGTGAGTTGTAAAGTTCTTTGTTTGTTTTATTGCTGTCTACCGGCGGAGGTGGCACTCTGACTTAACAAAGGCTGAAAATTATGTGATAACCTCTAGTCTAATAACAGTAGAGCATTAAGTCAATTTGTCTGTTTTGTGCTTATTTACTTCTGAAAAGCTTAGGTAGAGCAAGTGGAAAGAGAAGACCACATGAGACAGTAATTAGAGAGAGACTTAGGCACAGAAACTTATAAAAAGTAGTAGGTTGGTATGAAAAGCTTAATTCGACTGCTTACGATTACAACTAGTCTTATGAAATTTTCGTTTTTCCTATCGTGCACCATGATGACCGGTTATCTGGTAGAGATCTCTGAAAAGGATAAGACTGCAGGATACAGTAGTAAGTATTTAAGAACTTTTTCCTGTACTATAAGTGAAGAGAAAATCAAGTTATTTCATGTTTGATGAAATAAACTGCTAGTAGATGATGTATAGTTTAACATTTCACTTGTCAATGATCTTATTTTGCAAGCCGAAAGAAATAAACGTAGTATTATTTTATCATGCTGCTTAAAATCTCAATTCTCATTATAAGATATCAAGCGAGAATTTGTTAGGCGGATTTGTGACATCAAGTCACAGAAGCTTATGCCACACAATGTCAGGGGATCCACTAGTAAAATCGAGGTTCCGCAAACACTTATCCGACATTGAGAATAGAGGTCGTTTATTGTTCCGTGAAAATTATATTTCTTCCTATAAAACCATGTGTGGTTTTTTCGTAATTGGCGGGTTTTAAGCTTCATCAAAGAATACTTTTGTTTTTTACTCGGTTCATTAAACAAGCCACTTCCTACAGAGGTTTCCTTGAAGATGAACATTAAAATGATATTACGCCGATTATGCATATTGTGGAACTTATTTGGGTTAATGTTGTAATGAGGCTTGTTATGCTACTTTTGGATCGGTTTGTGCATCCGATGTGAACCTTGGAAAGGCCTTGACTTAGGTTTTAGTGTGCCTACATACCTACCTACTACTACCTACACATACCACTCGTATGCCGATTTGTAATCCATGAATCTAAACATCATATTATTTATTCAAGTGCTAACTAGTGAATGTTTTCTGGATATTTACCAATTCAGGAGATTTGGTGTGAAAAAATTAAGAACATCGCTAATTTAGCACTGAGAATATTAGGGTGAGTGTTCGTTTCAACAGAAATTTCATTACGGATGTAAGCGGGTTAACTACGAACCGTTCGAAGAACGCCAACGTTGCTTGGGCTCAACGCGCGCTCGTACACAGTCCTCGGAGAGATGCGGAACGCGCGCGTCTAGAACAGCACTCACCGTGAAGATGACCCTCGTTAAGGGATGAAACGTTGGTGTTCTTCCAACAATTAAGGTTCGTAGTTAACCCGCTTACATCCGTTATGAATTCGTCAAACTACAATAGTTCATAAACTAGAAATATATGTTATTTTTCACATATCATAACGAGCGATGAAGACAATATTTAGACGCCCCTCACTTATCACTATCATTGAGACAGGCCATAAACCTACACGCTAATGACGCGGTGATTAGGCAAAGACCTGTCAAATCAGCAAAACCACTCAGCCATCATTCACAAAGTCCACAAGACTCCAATACCACCGCCAGAGGGCGTGCTTGCCATTTGTATGAACTCGTTTCGATAACTCGTAGCATCGTGAGGCGCCCGCCCAGTTTGTAATGCGAGAGGTTGAGGGGAAGTATGGCTTATGGTATTGTAATTGAAACGACTGTATCTGACTGCGGTTGGTTTATTACTAATTAATATATCTTATCTAGCTTATGACATAGTTACTAGTTACATACTACACCTCACCTCGGGGGTGAATAGATAAAAAAAAAAAATGTTTACATTTTTTTTTTATGTTACTAATGGTTTAGTTCTATTTTTATGGATTACATAATCTTTATTATTTTTACTTATTTTAACATTTACTCCTAAATCTTTTATGACCACAAATGGACCTTCCCATAAAGTGTCTAATTTACTTGCTGTTTCATTCTTAGTTAATAATAATTGTCCTTTAACATACGTTACATTGTTTACATTTTTATCATAAGTATTTTTACGATTATTTTTGCTTAAAAGTAAGTTGTTACGAGCATCCCGGTGTGCTACTTGTAACCTATATTTTAAACTTAATGGATAATCTTCGGGGTTATACAAAGGTTTAATAATATTATAACTTACTCTACATGGTATTATACTGGGTCTACCAAAAACTAATTCGAAAGGTGTGTATTTTGTCTCTGTATGAACTGTGTTATTGAAATTATAACACCAGAATGGTAACCAATGACTCCATGTATCTTTTTGTCCATTGCACATTATTCGTAAAAATGCTCCTAGATTTTTATGTGAATTTTCTAATGCACCTATCGTTTGATGATGGTACGAAGTAGATGTTAGTTTTTCTATTTCTAGTAATTTACATACCTGCTCCATCACTGATGATACGAACTCTGTTCCACGATCTGTTATGATGACCTTTGGTGTACCAAATCTTAAAATAAAATTATTAACTAAAGCATTAGCTATACTTACAGTTTCCTTATTATTTAATGGATACGCTTCTACAAACTTACTTAAACCACATTGTAATGTTAAAATATAACGATTATCTTCTATATCTCGATCTAAAGGACCAACGATATCCAAATAAATGTTTTCAAAAGCATAAGAAGGTGTTGTAGTTATCTCCATGGGTGCCTTCACATATTTACAATGCTTCATTTTTTGGCATTTAATGCATTTACTCACAAATTCTAGAACGTCTTTGTCTAAGCCTGGCCAGTAAAATCGTCTTTTTATGTTATTAGTCATTCTACGTACACCTGCATGTCCTGCAGTGGGTAGTAAATGAAAATCATGTAAAATATAATTTTTTTCGTCTTCGTTTTCTATTCTTCTTACTCCTTTTAATACGTAAATTTTTGGACCTTTCCAGTCCTTTCTTTCTTTTATTTCTTTTAATAAGTCTTCTATAAAACTTTCATATTTCATTTCTTTTACTATGCATAGTTCATTTATTATTTTCTCTTTGCAAAATTCTCCTAATTTAGTCACAAATTCGTCTCGCGTAAATTGTGCTCTAAAATTAAGATTAATATACAATGCTTTTTTACTCTCACTATAAATTAGACTTTCTTTTTCCTTATCTATCCCATTTTCTTTTCTTAATTTATTTAATGCGTCTTTTTCAATAAAGGTCAATTCCACAGAATCACTAGGCATTTTTAGAATGTCTACAACTTGTGGTTGATCAGGCCACTTGTCGTTTTCCTTACTAAAAATAGCTTCATTCGAATCTTGATTCATTTTTCTTGTCTGTGCTCTTGTCATTACCGAAATTATTTCCTCATTCATTTGTTTTAATGTATCAGATGTTAAATTAATCCTAGAAAGTGCATCTGCGACACTATTCTCTTTTCCTTTCACATATATTATTTTAAAAGTATACTCTTCTAGAGCTAGTCGAAATTTCAGAAGTCTGCTCGATGGATCTTTCATCGAAAATAAATAAATTAGAGGTCTGTGGTCCGTCATTATGGTGAATGTTTTTCCATAAATGTAAGGTCTAAAATATTTAACAGCCCAAACAATAGCTACTAATTCTTTTTGAATAGTTGGATAGTTCAATTCTCCCTTATTAAGTGGTCTGCTAGCGTATGCGACTGGTTTCATATTTTTATTGCACAAAACTGCACCAATGGCGGTACCAGATGCATCTGTTTGTATTACAAACTCATTATTTTCGGAAAAATCTGGAAAATCTAAAACAGGTGGAGTGCTCAAGGCACTTTTTAATTTTTCAAAAGATTTTTGACATTCAGGCGTCCAAACGAATTTTTCATATTTTCTTGTTAATTTATTAAGTGGTTGAGTTATTTCTGCAAAGTTTTTAATGAATTTTCTGTAGTAGTTGCAGAATGCTACAAATCTCTTTACCTCATCTGTATTACTTGGCATCGGATAATTACGTAACACTTCTACTTTAGTTGGATCTGGTAACACTCCGTTTTTCGAAACTACATGACCCAAATATAAAATTTCTTTTTTCAAAAAGTTACATTTTTCTGGATTTAATTTTAAATTTACTTTTCTCAATCGGACTAGTACATCATTTAAGTTTTTATTGTGTATCTCTAAATTTCTACCGAAAACTACTAAATCATCTAGATAAACAAAACACTTATCAAAAGTTAAACCTGACATCGCCACTGACATGACTCTAGTAAAAGCACTCGGGCTCGTCTTCAACCCCATAGGTAATCTCTTCATTTGGTAATGTCCCGTATTTGTAGAAAAAGCTGTGTACTCTCTACTTTGCTTATCCAAACGAACCTGATAATATCCTTGATTAAGGTCTAAATGTGTAAAATAGACTGAACCTGACAATGAGTCTAGAATTTCCGTTATGTTAGGTAGTGGAAATTTATCATCTACGATACAATCATTTAGTTTCCGATAATCAACTACTAATCGCCATTTTTTGTTGTTATTTTCGCTTTTCTTTGGTACTAATAATATTGGACTAGACCATTCACATTTCGCTTCTTCAATTATATCGCTTTCTAACATTTTCTTAACTTGTTTGTTTACTTCACTTTTCAAAGCATGTGGCAATCTATACTGCTTAATGTAAACTGGACTAACATTTGGGTTTAAAGTTATTGACTGTTCATAAACATTTGTTGTTGACAACCTGTCACCTGGTAGAAAGAAAACATCCGAATATTTAGCACATAATGCTTGAATTGATTTCCGTTCTTCTATGTTAAGATGATCTAACTTTAATGTTTGAAGTAAAGTTTTCGCTCTCCCTAAACTATTCGAAGTTTGTTCAAAATTACATAAATCATAGTCTTTTAACGAAAATATTTCAGGTTGAAACATTGGTAACGTCACGTCATGTTCACTTGTGTTCAAAATTTTTACAGGTAATCTGTTGTTCCGTATTTTGCCTATACTTCCTGCTAGAAAATTTTTTTCTGTTAATTGTTGGTTCTGAACAATGCAATCATCTTTCATATCAATGTTCAAAAGTAAATAATGAATAGATTCGCTTCGTGCTGGAATGTGTAACACTTCTTTTGAGTAATCGATAGTGTCAAACAACTTCAAAGAATATTCCATACCATATTTAGAAAGTGTGATGATGTTTGTCTTGAAATTGATATTTGATGCATAGCGACACAAGAAGTCTAAACCTAAAATTCCATCAGCCTTTAAAGGAATGTTATCGAAAATATGAAGCTGGATATCAAATTCCACTCGATGTTTATCTTCTAGATGCATCAAACTAAGATGAACAAAACCGGTTGACGTTATTTGACCTGCTATGCCATTTACTGATGTCTCCTCTCCTATTATGGTACTGTTACTAGGTAGTGAGTCGCTCTTTATTACAGATAATGATGCTCCTGTATCTAATAACCAAAAGTACTTCCTATTCCCAATGTAAAAAGACAGAAATTTCGCTTTACCGTAAAATGCTAAGATGTTATGCTTAAAATCGAAAAAACTGCATGTTATTTCCTTCTGCTTTTTGGTCCGTATTTACCGAATCATTATTTTTCGGTTGCTCCGTACATAACACACGATGGTTGTTACCTCTACCACGCGTCTCATAACTCGATCGGTTCTCATTCGGATCTTGATTACCTCGTTTACGCTGATTATTATAACCATAATATGAACCTCTATTATAACCACGAGCATGATATTGTGGTCGGGGTAGGCCACGAGAATTGGAAAAATTACCTCTGTTGTTATGGCAACTCCCTCGGCTGAAATAATTACCTCTGTAGTTCGAGTTCACGTTCGAGTTCGAGTTTCCACGGTAATTTCTCTGACCATTCCTGAAATGATTATAGGAATGTGACTTACCTCTTCCTCTCGAGAAATGCATGATGTTTTCGTCACCTTTTGGAGTAGATTCAGCTGACAATTCCTCGTCTTTGGCTCCTTGAATGGCATCCTTCAGGTTCTCGTAGTTACGCGCCGCTATAATCGTGCTAAACCTGCTGTCACGTAAACCTTCTGAAAATCTTTTTATGGCTAATTTCTCGTTTAATGGCTGCAGAACGGCATAGTTATTAGAATTACCATCTGCTTGCGAAACTGTGAGATTAGTAAATAACTTCTCGATCTCTGACGCGTATTGGTCGATTGTGCGCCAGCCTTGTTTTGTTGTTAATAATCGAGATTGTATAGCCGCAAATGACTGTTTAGGCAATAAATTTTTTCGCAAATCTGTGATAAGATCGCTTACGGCTGAATATTCTCTAGATACTCGCAATTTTGCATTCTCTGACAATCTACTTTTCACTACGAATTTTATTAGTAACTGTTTTCCTGCCTCTGATAGCATTTCCGAATACATTTCCACAGAGTCAATGATACCTTTGATGTTACTTCCATTATTGTTCATTACAGGGATCAAGCTACACGCTGTTTTTAGATCGAACTCCATGGTTGAACCAGTAAAATCACTAGCTTCACTAAATTCACAATCACTATCGCTACATTCAGAATTACTATCGCTAGATTTAGAATTACTATCGCTAGTTTCTTTACAAAGTTCTTTTATTTTTAAGTAATTTTCTTCAATTAATTTTATACACTTTGCAAACGTTTCAACAGATCTTTCACTTACTCCCCGTTTAGTCAATATTTCTATCAATGTTTTACCTTTCTCATAAAAACTTTCTGTTTCTTTCAATTTATTTTTAATCACATTACCTTTATATCTTGATTTTCCTTTCTTAACTAAATATTTCTTTATTTCTATTAGTTTATAAAGACAATCTAATAATTCTTTTTCCATTTAGTTTAATACACAATATTAATAAGTTTTAAAATTACATACCATTCTAGATTCGAGTACATTACGGTAGTAGGGCACTTCGATGTTCTCGGAACTCTCGACGCTCTCCATTTATGGGCACGAATTCATGCGATAGGAATTTTAGATATTAAACAACACTATTTTTACAGTACTTATTCTTAATGTTCGTTAAATAATGAATTTATTTTTCGTTATTATTTTAAATTGTCTTAATTATAAATATCCAATATTTGTATTTAAGTTCACTTGACCGCACTTGTTCTTATTTATGTAAAACGCACTCATATTGCAGTAAAAAAAAATATAGCACTCTCACTGCATAATTATGCACACTGCACTTTTCAATTGTAAGAGTATTACATTTTACTTTCCTCTATTTTCATATCTGGATATGTCTGCTGTGGTTGTCGACGTCGGCGCGAGACGGATCCCCTGTTGGATCTTTGAAACTCCTGTTGAGCCCAACGCTGGTGGCATTTCTTGTATTGCTTGTATATGATGTACACGGCAGCGACCAAGAGAAACGAGCATACGACGACCATCATTATAGTCATCACAGACAAGTGGTTTTTAATGTCTTCTAAATGTCCGGTATTCGATCCAGCAGCATTTTGATTGAGGAACACTGTCTCCTTCTCAACGTTAGACAAAATGTGTCGGCATTTTGATTTGTTTTATTAACTTTCACGCGATAAGATTTTATTTTTTAAACGTTCATGATCTTAATTAAAATTCATAATATTATATTATCCAAAGACATCGCGCTCGCATTCGCCCGCGGCGAAACCCGATCATCGCGCGCGCCTTTTATGGCAGGGTCGCCATGAGGGGAAGTATGGCTTATGGTATTGTAATTGAAACGACTGTATCTGACTGCGGTTGGTTTATTACTAATTAATATATCTTATCTAGCTTATGACATAGTTACTAGTTACATACTACACCTCAAGGTTGAACCGAGGGCAGTACTTGTCTTCTGATACCCTAGGTTCTAGATGGGTCCTTAAGTTTAAGTTGGAGATCGAAAGTGGCGAAATTTTAATAGATAGGATGACAGGGCAAACTGATTCTTAAGGGGAAGAGCCCTTTAAATAGGAGAAAATCATTTTTGGTAGCGATATTATTTTTCATGGGTGGATTGAGTGGTCATCGTAAAAATATTTTTGTTTCTCACAACCGGGAAAACCCATTAAGGTGAAGTGAGTCCCAAAACCCACGTTTTGACTCCACGGAAAATCAATTTTAAGGCCAAAAAACATCAATTTTTTAATTTGTTTTTGATGACAACAAAAAGTTTAGGATTCTCGTTAGGGACTTATGGGAGTCGAAACACGATTGACTAAACTTGACTCGATAGAAAAAAATCGCAAAGTTACCTCTAAATCTTAATTTGTACAGTGGTACTTCTTCGGAAGAACCAGTTTCATTTGCTGGTTAATTAACATATTTCAATGAAACTTCGTCTACGTGTTCCCTAATATATACTTTAGAGGATTATGGTTTTACATTATTGCGAAAGAACATAATTTTGTTGCAAAATCACATTTAAAAATAACTACTAGTGAAATTGCGCGCGGGCCGGCCATAATGCGGCTCTCGCCTTTCATCAGTCGGCCGCAGCGCCTCGTCGAGAGCACCCGTGTACAACTTTTGCGACCCCTTGCCCCCCCGCTGCCGCCTACGCAACTAATATTGTACGAGACAGAAAAATGGGCAATAAGAAGTGTAATAAAACAAGAAAATATTCGCGATTGAAGCTCAAGAAACTCAAATTGATGAACTTGAACAGGTAAGTAAGTTTTTTATTGATCATCTTACAACTAATAAGTACCTACCTATCTACCTAGATAGGTAGATACTTATATATTTCATTTAGATCGTTCTAAATAAAATATGTATCTACCTACCTAATCGTTTGAACATTTTTCCCTCATTAGTTATTCAGTAGGTAGGAAGGTAGGTAAGTACCTATTTGTGAAATAGCTAGGTATCTACTTACATAATTTTACTATCTAGGTACTATGTATATTTTTACAGAACTCTTGTCAGTCCTAATCCCGCACCTGACATTGTTGGGCTGGCGGCGGCTGAGCAGTCACAGGGAACAAGTAAAGACGACACATTACCACAATTGCCAGAAACATCGAGTGTGGCCCTAGTAGAACTTCAATCGGTGTCACCCAGATTTTTTGAGTAGGTAAGCTACCTGACGCAACTAATTTTTTATCAAAAACAAATTTCAAGACAAATTTCACTACTATAATAGTGAACAGTTTTAACGATTAATTGAAAATATACCGTTTTATTTAAGTAACGATTGAAAACCAACTAATGAGACTTTGCCGTTGTTGACGGCAGCAGCAGACGGGTGACGACGGCGGCAGTCGGCAGTCTACTGTGCAGTACTTATGTGGTGCGGGCTTCGGAAATCCTAACAAAACACAGCATAACAAAACATGATTTGATCCATCAATGGCAAGGCAATGCTGCAGTGGCGAAGTAGCGCACGCTACTTGTGAAGCTGCTGGCGAAGTAGTGTAAGCGTCGTTGTGCTTCCATATTAGTCGTTTCCGAGGGGTTGATGTCCAGCCGGCCAACTAGTTAACAATTCAGCAGCTAGTAACAGCATAAAAATAAACTTCATTCTAGAACAGGGTCTTAGGGCTCTTGTACACACACTTTTTTCGCCGTGAAAATCTACGGTTAATTCGCCTTGTGTCGGCACGGTCGACAGTGTTCTATGTGTTCTTTTAAACGAGATTGATTCAGACAACACAGTCGGTAGCGTTTGTTCAAGTGTGAGTTACAACATCGCATTCCTTAGATAGATTGAACTCAAATCAAATCACTGTCTACTGCAACCTTCGTCCTGACGTGCCATTGTTCGAGGAACCATCAGCTTTTAAATATAAAGTGTCTTCTGTCTTAGGAACCTTGGGTTTATCAAACAATTCATCATTGTGGAATATGATGGTGGAAATATGTGTAAATATAGGTTCACGAAAATAATATTGACTATAAAAGGATCAATCAAACAACCAGCCAATTGTTTAATTTTTACACGTAGTTAGAATAAGTTTTTTTTAAAGCTACCCATCTTGATGATGAGTAACCTTTGAAAATTGGTGCAACAGTGATAAAACATTTGTCGTATGAAAGCTCTTGGGATGTAGGTACTTCATGTTTTTATATCATTACTAGACGATCGCCTCGCGGTTTCACCTGCGTAGTTTCCGCTCCCGTTGGAATTCCGGGATAAAATATAGCCTATGTCACTCCCTGAATAGTAAGCTTCCTAACGGTGAAAGAATTTTTCAAATCGGTCCAGTAGTTTCGGAGCCTAATAGTGTTTTGTATATGTGCGTTTTTGAAAAACAGATTCCACTGCTCCCGTTGTCAACCGGAAACGCAGCCTTCTGCATGCATTATTTGTGGACCTGGTTAATTGCCAATTTTACCTACTGACATAATTAAACTGCCTTTCAATTCAATCAAATCCGAGGCACCATCCATCACAACACCTATTAACCAACTCCTTTATAATCATCGGAATGCATGAGTCAGCCCCTGCCCCCTGATGATGAGCACCCAATCGGCGGTATTGTCTCCGCGTCGGCGTCGGGGCGAGGTCGGTGCCGGTCTGCCGGAGCCAGAGGTCACTGCGGTAATGATACGGGATTCAGGTACTGATTGACAGCTGAGAATGCCACGGGTAATGTCTTTATTAAGCTGAACGCAGACCTTTCCATTATGATATACATACATGCATAGTCAGCACGAATTTGAATATAATCATTTGTTTCATATTAAAAATTAATCGTAATTTAAAACTTAAGGCGCTACCCCGACCCAAATCAGCGCCACCACCTATTTAATTTAATTATTATGTTAAACGAAGGAATTTTAAAAAATCGATTGGCCAGTTTGTGATTCCTATGATAAGCTTTTTTTTAATGCCTCTATAGATGTTTCAGTTTGTATAGTGTAGGAAGAGATGCGAAGTTGCTCTTTTTTCCCACCATGGTGGCCAAAAAGAGCAACTTTGCATCTCTGCTTAGAGTATACAAAATAAAACTTATACAGGGACATTATACCTACGACCTCGACGACCTCGGTGGCGCGGCGGGCGAAGGTCCGCCTGCGACGCAGGAGGTTGCGGGTTCGATTCCCGCCTTGGGACAAATGTTTGTAAGATCTACAAGTATTTGTTTCGGGTGTTCTGGTCGTTTCTATATGTATAATAAAAAACATCTATCTATGTAATGTATTATATTATGTATATCAGTCATCTAGTACCCATAACACAAGCTCTGCTTAGCTTGGGGCTAGATGATGTTGTGTGGATTGTCCAGCATTATTTATTTATTTATTATTAAAAAAAAGCTTATGATAGGTATAACAAACTGGCCAATCGTTTTTTCAAAATTCCTTCGTTTAACAGAATTATAAGATAAAATAGGTGGTGGCGCTGATTTGGGTCGGGGTAGCGCCTTTCCAGGTTTTCTATCTTCTATTATGTAACGTTGTCCATTCAAAGGTTGCCTGGAAGAAATCATTGTGCACCTGTTTTTGTGTTTGTGTCTTTCTTTCTGTTTTTTTCTATCTTGGTGTGCAATAAAGAATATTTGTATTGTATGGTATTGTTGTCTTCGTGTTTCACATATTCTACATAATTATTACATCCCATGTTATTGAAGATAGGTAATTCATATTCTAATTCTGTAATTCTGTCTGTGGGAGGTACCTACTATACTCAAATGAGCCTGAGAAACCAAATGAAACCTAATTATTTGTTGCGCATCCTTGCACTAGTGTAAAGACAGCTTTATGCGTGCACATCTAGATATGGAGCTATGCTGCGCGCACGCATGCTTGAAGGTGGCTGCTTGATTAATGGAGGGCTATTGTGATTCTGCAAGGAGAGTTGGTTTATTCCATTAATGGCTATATTAATCTTTTCGATGGGTTAAATACTTGGCTCATTACTTTTTTTTTAACTGACTTCGGAGGTTCTATGTTTTTTTTTTTTGTAAGTTCGTTGATTTTTCCGTCATTTATGCACCAATTTGGATGATTCTTTTACATTTGTGTATAAGATAATTCCAAAATGGTCCTATAAAAAACTATTTCCGGGGATTAATATCATCCCGCAAAATTTTAAAAACAGTTTAAATGTAAGGGATTCAAAGTCGGTATTTAGTTTTTTAAAAATTTGAGTAATTACCATTAATAATTAGTAAAAAAAGGTTAAACAAGTAATGCCTCTAGGTAATTACTTTTTTTTTTACAACAAATATCATTTATTCACAAAGAAAATTATACTAGTATTTACAATTGAAACAATTGAGCTAACTGCCGACTGTTGCAAACAGTCTACAGATAGCTCAACTGATCCATATCAACACCAGTCGGAAGCGTCCCCAAGACGCTGGCTGCATTGCCACGCTGTATGGCAATGCTGATACGCTGTGCCAGATATTCACCAGCTCTCGGGTCACGCGTCGCTTCGACCAGACGCTCAGATAGTTTTTTGAAAACCCGAAGAGCCTCGGTTAGGGTAATTACTTGTATTTTCTTATTGGCAGATAAAAGAACAAGAAGATATTAAGAATTTGTGATAAATTAATATTTTGAGAAATCAATTGTTGGAGGACAATTGCAAACCTTCAGCTACAAAAACTAAAGTTGAGAATTAACGTTGTTTTTATGTGAATCTAAAGTAGGTACTCGTACCAAAGTCGGTATCATTGAATGAGAATTTTTTATAATTCAGACTAGTAAATCAAGTGACCGGCATAAAATTCAACTAACTCACAAGTTCCTCTCAATCTTCAACTAATAAAATTCCGATGGACAATAAATAAAGATGCGATAAATTTTGAATCGATTGCCAAAACGCCCACACTAAGTATGTATATTGTCAATTTCAAAATATCTACTGTAGTGTTTGCTTTGTTAGTTCGTCTTCGAGTGGTCTGTCATAAAACCAATGGGCTGTTTCTTTCGTAAGGAGAACTGCACTACGGAAGGTCACTTAAGGGTGATCGTTTCGGTTTGGCAGTGTGTTTATTTTTTTTGTGGTTTTGAATTTTTTCTACTTCTACAAGAAATAAAATTAACGGGAAGGCAAATTCCGTAAATTTTAAGCCAGAAAATACCACTGATTCGAAGTTTTTTTTTTCATAAATGAATAGAAAATGGTTTATGATTAGCGGCAACTTACTTTTCCGCTAGTTTTATTCGTTGTAGAATGAAAAAAAAATTTAAAACCATAAAATCAATTAAATGAATTCCGTGCAATGCATGGCATACACAATTACATTAGACATAAATTCTCGGATAAGAAAATAGGTACCTATACCTACACAAAGCGTAAGTTAATAAAATATTACTCGTAGAACTGCAAGCATAGCGTGATGTGTCAAATAATTTAACCATGGTCAAATGCAAGAACACGAGACGTAAATTCAATAAAAAGCAATTACATATGTGGTTCAAAAATAACAAAAAAACATACGGAAATCCAACATTCCTAAATAATTGTAGACGTGATGATTTATTTCCTAGTTTTTCTAAAAAAAAAACCGAAGGTTTATTCCTCAAAGTCTAATACAAATAACACAAAGCTTCCCTCTTCATTATTTACTCGTAAATAAGTTATTGCGCTGCATCATTAACACCTCCGAATACAATGACCGAACAACGATGACTATCAATCAAATACATAATAATTAAATTAATCAAATAATACTACAATACACAAAATAACTACCTACTAAAATATCCCTGAGTTTTCTCAAAAATGGCATAGAATCCTAACATTTTATATCAGTTACATAATACATACCCCATCATAACAGGCCATCATAAAGGCCAAGTCCAGCATTATGTAAGTAAGTACCTACCTAGTATGTATTTTGTCATAGCATGATTCCTAGGTAGATGCAGCAGATTATGCAGGTTCAAAAGGTTCCGCGTCAGTCGGAACACACCTTTAGTTCCATATAGGTACGTAATGAAATTGGGTCAAAATCACAGTGATTTTCGAATTCCTTCCTTCTATTCGTCACGCACTGTAACAAAACAAGCAAACATGAATGAATGGCGTCCTAACATTACTATAAATATATCAACCAAATCTACATAAAATCTTGGTCACCTTGCGACGAGTAGGCAGGTATACCTACCTACCAAAGCCAGCTCGTGGGCGTTGGCCAAATGTGCAATAATTCACAAGTTTATGTGATGTTTTCTTCATCCTGTTTCTATTCTAGCTAGGTACCTAGTTGTTATACGAACCGTTAATTTTGTTGTTTGAACACTTTGAACAGCGATTTAAAACTGTGGACACCAGCCTATAACTCGTGTCTAAAAATTACAAACAATATTCGCAACATACAATTATTAGCAACATCGAGCACGTTGAAGTCTTTTGTTTGGAAAAATAAGCAAAAGCGGGATCAAATTATTTTACGCATGGTACTCGTATTATTCAATGTCTAAAAATAGAAAAATTTAATAGGTGTAAGGTTACAGTAAACTATTACACAATGAAATAATCAATTTTAATTATCTAGGATTATCCTGCAAATTTTATCGTGGAATAAAATATAATCCGTCCGGTTTTATTCATGAAGGATAATCTGAAAACCGATAAGGTAGGTAGGTGAAAAGGTAGCTTGGTTGTGGGGTGCTGATACTATTATTTAAAATAAAAGAAAATTTTTGCGTGCGCAGTGGTTCACGATTTATATTGAAAGAGAAAGAATGATGAAAATGAATGGAACGAACACAAGAATGAATGCATGAATGAACGGGTTACAGATAAAAAATAAAATTAATGTTTTAACAGTACCTACGTGATTTTTACAAACATTTTAAATTTTTCTTGTGTTGCATACGAAAGAAGTAGGTAGCTATGTACTATTAGGTGTGCAATAAGTGGCTGTGAGACAAAGCAAATAAAGGTATCTGTTATCTTATCATAGACCATTATCTTTATCAGAATAAAATAAACTGGCGAGACTATTATCATGGAGCTATTCGATTTTTAAAAATAAAATCTAGATATTTTGTCATGACATTACTATTTAGTGAATTCTCTGTTATTGATCTGATCTTTGTAAAAGTTGCTCCGAAGCTCCTCTCAAATATCGAGTAGCCACCGCGCATGCAATGTGCCCAGCTAAAACCGCAAGGCACCGAGAATAACTTCCTGCGATAAACCTTATGATAATGATAACAACAGACGTTGTTATCAGTGATAGATAAGCCAGTGGGTGTTGTGACTTCGAGCGAAGTGGTACCATACCACCATGCGTCCTAAAACGTAAATAATGGTAAGTGGCTAAACATATTTTACTGCGCATTATTTTTGTAAATAGCAAGCATCCTTGAGTTCATGCGTAACCATTTTCTACTTCAGTTTTCTAACTGATAAGGAAATATATTTGAATTAGTTATTATACTATTTTATTATCAAAGAAATTCATGAATTAGGTAGGTAACTACTTCACCAACAATCCTTACTTAATAGAGATTAGTTGGTAGGCAAAACAATCGGGATACCGACACAAAATAACTATAATAGTACTTATAATCACATCACATCACACTAATATTATAAATGCCAAAGTTTGAATGGATGTATGTATAGATGGATGGATGTTTGTTACCTCTTCACGCCAAAACTGCTGGACGGATCGGGCTGAAATTTTGCATACAGATAATTCTAATCCTGGATTCAAACATAGGTTACTTTTTATCCCAGTTTCCATGGGATATAAAACGTTTCCATAGAAACAACGCGTGCGAAGCCGCGGGCAGAAACTAGTAGTACTATATACCGATGTGTTAAACATTTAAATATATTATATTGTAAATTAGATCATAAAATTGACAAATATGGTTATAATATGGCTTTTTGAATTGAATTTTTCAGAAGTCAATAACTTTATTATGTAAGGCCTACAAAATAAGCACTTAGACAAGTCAAATTGTACACTAAGTATAAATTACTATCGATTCGTTATTAATAAATGCTCTCTTCACTTAATGTTTTTGTCCACTAATGGATGAAGAAGGTATACGGTTCAGACAGAGTGTCAGCTTCCAGCATCTTTTCCACTATCGATGGACCTATTTATGTACTACTCAATGATTTTATTAAATAATACTGACATTCTTTTTAAATAGGTATCTACTACATTAGTAGTGCATTTAACTTATAAACAGTTAATGTTCAGGAACATTGACAGTTTACAAAATTTGCTTGTATTAGAACACCACTCTTACCAGGGTCAGAGTGGTGTCCTCTAATACAAATTCTAATACGAATTTTGCTTATAGGGGGACTCCGAACCCTTTATGTTTAATTTTTATAAGTTATTGGAATAAAAAATTATTTATATATTACTAAATTGGCTAAAGCTGGCTGATGACATCTCTTCATATCTGTCCATAACAATAATTATTTTTATCTGAAAAAGCTAACTTTTCATTTTTCACTTCGCTCTGATGTATGTTACATTTCTAAATCTAGATCTGATGATCTAAGATAATTAGAAAATTTAGATAGGATAATTAAAAAAAACTTGAAATTAAGATAATTTAGAAAAACAACGTAGCCTGAGACTTTTAGGTTATCTCGTATTGGTGTAACATATTGGTAAATCCACAATGTCGATGGAAGTTTTTAAAATTCCTCAGATAAAAGCAGTGTCACCCAGTGTACAACATCGCGATAATCTACAAGTTATTGATAATGTTATCAGCTCCATCAATTCAAACACGTAGAGTGGACGGACAACAATAGAAAATCTTGTTGAAAACATTGACGGTTAAACTCAAATAACACGTCTATACTATAATATTATAAAGAGGAAAGATTTGATTGTTTGTTTGTTTGTATTGAATAGGCTCCGAAACTAATAGACCGATTTGGAAAATTCTATCATCGAAAGCTTACTTTTCAGGAAGTGACATAGGCTATATTTTATCCCGGAATTCCCACGGGAACGGGAACTACGCGGGTAAAACCGCGAGGCGATAATTAAAAACTGACTTACCTAAGGCTTGGAAGCCCAGCAGAGGCCATACTTTTGTTATTTTTTAATTCATCTGAGATTTAGAAAATAGTGTTTAAAACTCTTAAAAAAGATATAAATAGATATATATTACTTAAGGAATCTAATAAACTTTACTCGATTGAAAAAACTCCCAAACTTACCCTTTTTTCTAATGTTTTTTTCAATATTATGACCCGCGAACTACTGATCTTTTACATTTTTTGTACTTAACTAAAGACATTTAATATTTCTAAACAAATTCGCAGAATTTGACTTGATAAAATGATTTTCTCAAAAATTACATGGGTTTACATGGCCTTTAATCACAAAGAAAATTATACTAGTATTAACAATTGAAACAATTGCCTGGAAGAGATCGCTTCTAAGCGATAAGGCCGCCCATTGTACTTGTATCTTATGTAAGGTCTCGTGTATTGTATTTTTGTTGGTGTACAATAAAGTATTATGTATTGTATTTTTTTGTATTGTATTGTAATTGAGTTAACTGTAGGCTGTTGCAAACAGTCTACAGGTAGCTCAACTGATCCATATCAATACCAGTCCGAAGCGTCCCCAAGACACTGGCTGCATTGCCACGCTGTATGGCAATGCTGATGCGCTGTGCCAGATACACACCAGCTCTTAGGTCATGCGTCGCTTCGAAGTCGAACAGACGCTCAGATAATTTTGTAAAAACCCGAAGAGCCTCTCCGGTACCCCACGAACCTAGGGTCTCGACTCCAAGGGGAGCAAAATTTGTATTTAATTATATACAAATACTAATCTCTCGGGATTGAAATTTTATGCAACCGTCTTGGGATCATTTTCTATCCATCAATCAATAGCATAAGAACCATCAAATCATCTCGGTTCACAATTGATGGAGTAGTCGGCAAACATAGAACCTACTATTTTCGAATTCGGTTAAAAACTATGATATCTATTATAATAGGTAATTACATAATTTCGTTTTTTTACCGAAAATTACACACTAAAATGTCATTTATAGTCAACATAGTCAACTAATGACCCTAAATTAAAATCCAATTAAGTACAAAGCTTCTTGTCTAGCGTTGTGTAGCTATGGTCTTGATCTTTTTTCAGTTTTGACAATATGGCCGCAGCGGTTTATTACTACTACCTGCATTTTCAGTAATTAATTATCTATCTCACAAGAGGTTACACGTTATTTTTACAAGTTAGTTAGTTTGGTTCTGTGGTTTTTATCAGACAGCATAGTCGTTTTACCAGTGATTTAAAGTTTTATGATTAAACCGAAATGCCTTCACTTTTCCCTTATTGGTATTTGTATAGAAATGGTAAGTTTTGATAAGTCCTCAGAATAAATACTTTCTCGGTAGGTACTCAACCTGTCTAAGCCCTAAATCAAAAGCCACGTTCAGAATCAGAACCATTATTTGCTTGTTTGATACCTTACCTACTGAATCGATCAACCAACACAAACCGTTTATTTACCTTGAGAAATCACAAACAATAATAATAATAATTACACGCACAATGATTAGAAACTCTGCGAATTATTGATGCATCCGTGGGCTAGGCCTAACTGGAAAGTCATACGTAAATTTTGTCATCCGGTTGGAAGTAGGTACAATGAATGAGGCCGAAATCTTGCTTTTGTCTCCTGATGAAACCCTATTCGTACCTGATTTTATGCACAGGACAGGACATGTCATCTTTGAGGCGATGAGTCATTTTTTGTGCAGGTAAGCTTTGTATTGGGTATCTACTTCATGGCTGGTTCTGTGATTAAAAATTCTAAAAACCCATTATTTAGATTTTTTTGAATAGGCGACCACCAAGTTATGGCCACAATATTTGACAGCCTCCGCGTAACTGGTCTCCATTAAGTAGGGTACACCAGAGATGGTACGATACAAATAACAATAAACTTTGGCTTTGATGTTTCTTTCCAAGTCTTTTGCCCCTGGAAAATGTAAAATTGCATATATCTTACATATTTAATACAATTACCTTCCAATGTTGTTCAGGCAGGACAATATATTAATATGAAATTAATTCTAACTAGTCATACATAAGGAGCTCGCTATGCATTTGCGAATGCGCTCGCCCGTCAATAGCCGTGGCTGTGACATCCACTGAAACTGAATTGGCATCAGTTGGCTGTGAGTTAAGATGAAATTATCATCTAAGGCTGCCAGTCAGCTTAGCCGATCATTTTCGTGTGTGTCTGAACTATACGGAAGCGGCAGTTTCGACCGTATTTTGTACAAATCCCGTTGGTAATTTTTTTTCAAAGCTGTTTATTCCTTTTTCCAGGAGACAGAAACAATAATAATAGTGAGCGTGTTCGGAGCGGCGTGGCTGCTGGTGTTCGTGATGGCGGTGGCGCTGTGCGTGAGGGTGCGGCGCCTCGGGCTGGCGGTCAGCGAGATGCAGGCCTCCAACCGGATCCGAGTGCAGTGAGTACACTACACAGGGAGATCGCGCTCACATTATAGACAGCGAGGGTAGTTTCCTGATGGCAGCCTAGCCCGTCACCAATGCTAACTGAGCCCAGCAGCGTTAGCATAGGCGAAGGCCTGCTCCAAATTTTGTATTTGACATTTTACCACTGTCCTAGTCCAAATATTATCGTCTGTCTAAGGTCTTCATCATGTGTTGTTTCATGGTCTTGAATAAAAGAGATTCTTTATTTATTTCTACAAATCCCACTGATGTGCAAAAACTTCTCTTCGCTTCGTGCCTTACCCATCTACTTAACATTTCAGAAAGCTAAAAATAAGCAAAGATAAGAACCACGCCTTCCACAACCCCGCCCTGTCTCCGGACGAGGAGCTGTCCCGCCGAGGCTACTCCATGTACATGCCGGACGACGTCGAGAGCAGCCGCCATTCTGACCGGTACGTGACCAGCCCATGACCATACCCTAGACAAAACCACCTTAAACTCTTGATCATTGAAAATTAATAGAACGATACGTCAACTTTGCAAATGTCGTACAACAACTTTCTTTTAGTGCGTTTCGCTTCGGACAATTACAATGAACCTGGTGCTTCTGTTCGGCAAAGGCCTCCCCTGGTCCATCTACGCGTCTTGGTACTGAGCTAGCTGGACCCAGGCTTTGTCATAGGTGTTCCGTTCGTCACGAAAAAAAATTATTTTATTTTATTTCGGAATCGGCTGAAGCTCTCGTTTCACCAGCCCATCAATACAAACTCTTTAAAGTGGAAGGTTCTGCTTAATCCTATCGCAAAGCCTGATACCTACCTGACCATCACATCGCCATCTGAGACAGCCGCAGACTGTGTTAGAGGAAACATAAGCTAAGATCCACCTGCACATAGCATATTATTTTTATTTTTTACTTGCTTCTGCCCGCGGCTTCGCACGCGTATTTTCGTTATAATAAGTAGCCTATTATCTAAGTTAGGCTTTCTAAACGTACGCCAAATTTCATCTTGATCTGTTCAGTACTTTTGGTGATCCTAGGTAACAAAAAATCAGATTTCACAAACTTTCGGCTTTATAATATTAGTAGGATAGTGGGATCGTCAATAGACCTTTGTTTTTCCGCAAGCGCACCCGCCGGAAAGCTAATAGCATAGCAATAGTTTTCTTGTTATTGTATCAAGTGATTCATTTCAAATTACTCTGCTTACCTTGGGGCTAAATAATGCTGTGTGAATTGTTCAGCATTATTTATTTATTTATTTATTTAAATTGTTGCAAGAGAGTTATTTCCGGAACTCGACTAATTTGCAGATAACCAGATAACACTATCGAAATGGAAAATCAAACTTACATCCTGCCTGACTCGATATTTCTGTAAGGTCACCCGGGGTGAAGTCGTCTACGGGGCTAAGGCGTCTATTTCAAATATCATAGAAAAGGCGTATTTTAGAACTACTCACGTCATCTAGTTCAAGTCTTTGGCACTTAAACTACCAATAGTCATCAGTAGATGTCGTGACAGAGCCTTATTTCTTAAATAATCCGCCATCTTAAAATTCTCATTCGTTTGGATTCTTTTAGTGTGACACCACGTGGTTTTGCATCCAGTGAAATCTCAGTGTATTCATGAATATCGATATTTTTTAAATGTGAGTACTTTTATTTTTGTATTGCTTTACGTGTTGTTTTAGTTATTTTATGTACTTAATAAGCTTAAAAATTGCAGTCAATATGCCATTTAAAATTTGCCGGCTACGTATTTGTTTTGGGGCTATTGCGTGCATCCTGTTGGGGTTATACCGTCTATTGTAACGCATTAGCCCCATTTTCAGGGGTCCTGAGCCTTTTAATTTTAGGATAATAGTGGTAAAAACATACTCGTATATGTATAGTTGACGACCGATGTGGCGCTGCAAGCGAAGGTCCTACGCAGTAAGAAGCGACTCCAATTCTCGCCCAGGACAAATGTTTGCAAGGAATGGATGAATTTATTATGATTGGTATTTATATGACAGTATTTTGCGTTAATTCTGAGTTTTTATTTTAGGATTTCCAATATGGTGCGACACTACAAAAAAAAACAACGACTACATAACGATCTTGAAACTTTAATAAAGGCTGTAGATGAAGTCAAATCTCATCAAAGTTTCTAAGAAACTATATTGCCATGCTCTTAAAACAGAGTAAGTAATAATAAGACCTTCTGGTCATTATTCTAAGAAAAGATCTCGCGCCTTGTTTTGTATCTCTTGTATTTTTGTACTGATTTTAAGACTTTTTTATTCGTAATATAAATTATACGTCATTTTTAAGTTGTTGTTTTGATTCCAATCTTAATAATTACCTACCCGAACCTACGCTAAAAAAAATTTTAGGTACCCCTGAAATCTAGGATGGGGCGAATGCGTCTACAAGAAATAAGGAACATTAGACGCTATAGCCCCGAATATTTTTGTTCAACTCATTACCCTAAACTAAGCACCGAATTTGACGTACGAGATAATAGTGAACTTTATCTCTAATATTTTTATAATTTATTTTGATCAAAATTGTTATAAGCTCTTCCTATTACATAATACTAGTGAAAGACGCTTTTGCCCCACCTGGGGTTAAAACGTCTAAATATCCCAGATTTTGTAGAAACGTCATTTACACATAGAAGTTATTCAAAATCCCATTATTATGGTGTTGAGATATGAAAATAGATAAAATTGCCTAACATGCATCGTATGTTACAGCTCATAAGGACACAAAATATGTTTGTTATAGTCTGATGAATATGCCGATCAAAGTATTGTGACGCCTTCACCCCGGTTGACCTTACATGAATAATTTGAAGTCATTATCAAAGGATTTATCAACTCATCGAGGACTTGATAGGTACCCCGCAGATAATTTGTGGACAATATTGCAATGACAGTGCCTTATTACAGTTATTACTATCAGCCAGAAATAGGTAGGCCATCATAATGGGTGCTCGGTCGATTCCAGCCGCTACACATTTTTTTTAATTAAATAATAAAACTCCGATGCTTACAAAAATGTTAGTCACCGGTTACGGTTGCCATGATTCGTCATCGGGTATACTCGTACCTGGGTAGGTACTAGTGTGATGGATTTTATGAGTATCACACTGACAGCTCTAACTCGTGTCTTCCTCCAGGCAGACGGGTGGGCAGCTGGTAGAGGAGCTGTCCCGCGAGCTGGACGCGCGTCATCAGCGGCAGTCGGCACACTCAGCACCGCCCTTCCTGCTCCAAGCTATTGAAGAAAACAAGCGAAAAAGCCGCACGAACACCAACCCTGTGGCCAACGGCGGCGGGCGCCAGAGCGATACCAACCCTAACTTCATCTATTAGAGTCTAGATCCAGGTGTTTAATAATACAAGCTGAACAGCCGCACGAACATCAACCAAGTAGTCAAAGGTGGCGGCTGTTATGGTCTAGGTTTGAATGTGTTGGTTCTGGCAAGTAGCACGACTGAGCGAATGGCAACCCTAACGTCTATCGCGTTTTCATCAATTAGGCTAGGCCGACCAATCTAGCAACCTTCCTGTCTTAGGATCAGTTACTTTTATATCTTGCTGGGTTTACAAGATAAAGCAACTGTAGCTAAGGATGTTCGAGTTGAAAGTCAAATGGGATCGAGATAACGACGTGCTGAGAGGATCAACCTTCCAAAAACATTTGGCATTCTCAGAAGTCATAAGATTTCACGGCAAATTATTTATCATTGGTATGTTTGATTCTTTTAATTTTTCTCTTTAACTTTTTACTTTCCTATGATATAGTTCCCTAAAATTTTCTTGTGTCGCAATAAAACAACAAGCCAATACGGAAGACACATCTGCCGATCTCTGCAAAGTTGTAAACGTTGACACCTTACCGTCCACACAAACATGCGTGTCGCGTAAGGCACCTGAAGGCCCTCAATTAAATCACCTCCAACTATTTGATTTTGATTTTGCATGCTTATTGCTGAACAAGGTTGAGAAATGGTGACTTAACTCCGGCATCGCTCGGAGCAATCGTGGATATTAGAAATTTCAATTTCCTACTTTCACTCAAATCGCCCCCTGGGTAATCGCAGTAGGACGCAATTGCCTTTACTCACGAGATGATTTCGTTCACCTAAACGTTATTAGTATCATAGATTTTATTTTGTATGTAATACGAGTGAAAATGCAGTTTCTTTTTCACTGGTTTTCTTGTCGGAAAACTTGATTGAAAAAGTTTATCTATTATAATTACCTACTATGTATTAATTTATTATAGTACCTCTTATTATTAAATATATTACTTCGTATTCATTTTTATGTGTTGTATTATTGTAAATATTGTATTATTAAATTGGTCATCATTCGGAAAATTCAAAATTTTATGTGCCAAGATTGATGCAATGTGGTCTAAATAAAAGCAGTTAAACTCATGACGTTTTTTTTAATTTATCTACATTATAGTAAATCTTTGTTGAAATACCTAGGCCATAAAAACATAGAAGTATCATAAACCTTCGTTGCAATATAGATTATCAATAAATAACTAAGAACACTTAACAACGTTAAAGCTATAAACAGCTTAACTAGAAATAATCTCAGTAAATAATACGCTGCTTGATCCTCCTAATAAACGGTCTGCTGGTCCGAACCCTGTAAGAGTACGTGGATCGTTTCCTGCACCTTCCAGGAAGACACCTCGGCTTAGACGCCTTCCTCGCCGGCTGAGCATCCTTAGCCCTTTCCTTCTTCTTGTTCTCCTCTCTATACGTCAGGTACTTCGAATCATCATCGTCATCATTCCCCTTATTAGCTTCATGCGCGTCCAAGATATCTTGGATGCTTTTATATGCGTCTGTCTCTTCCGGGTCAGGACCGACCGCGTGTAACGGCTTAAACCCACCCAGAGTCAAAGGGTATTCTGATATTTTCTCTTTTTCTTTCCTTTCTAGACGTTTGAGATAGTTGTACGTTTCCGGATCACTAGTGAGGCTGATTGGCTTGAAGTTGTTGTACCCTATGAAGCTGAATGCAGGTTTATCTTTCTTAGGTTTTAGCGCATCATGGGTAAGAAGCAAGTTAAACTTATCTCCGGTGTTGTAAGAGTCGTAATCATCTGCATCTTTGAAATTGAGAAGATATCGCTCTTTTTTCTCGGAAGCTTTTGCTTTGGTGTCCGGAAAGTCGACGGTTGGAGGCAGCGTGGCTCCGTACAGGTCTTTATCTGACGTTCTTCCGTAGACTTGCTCGAATATTTTGTAGTCATCAGTCCAGAATTGTTCAATTCCTGCAATTTTATCATTTCTTCTATATTATTATTCTAGGCAGTATATGTCTTCTTGCCTACAAATCAGTGTCGAAAATAATGTTTTATGGGCCCTCATCCTATTCCCTATCTTCACATTTTGTCCTTACTAACCCCATGTTCCCATCCCATAACTATTCAGAATTTGGTACCTATCGATTTTGCTTAGATCGCTGCAGACGGATCAGTAGTAGACGAGTTTATTTATAATACCTAACCTACCAGTATTCCGTCTAATGGAGAAAATCCAGTCTGACTAACTTTCCTTAGGATCCAGTTAGGTAAGTTAAATAACTTGCCCTGTACGTATACCTACAGGGCAACTGCAATGTTTGCCTTAAGTTTGCCAACTACATACAAAGATTTTTGTAAGTGCGAGGTATTTAACAGAATCCACACCGTCGATGTTGGAATTTGACTGAGACAATAAAGCCAATTGGCCCCATGTCAAATTGAAATATACAATTATCTTTGCGACTGTTCCAGCTTGTAAGTGCGACACAATGAAGTTCGAGGTGAAGGTAAAAGCTGCTGCGACCTATGATTTATGTGCAAGCTGGGACAGTCGCACAGAAAGTTTCATATTATGACAAATAAATTCGGTAAGCTAAGCCGGTTCTAAAATATTCAACTTTATGTTAACAGTAGCGTGCAATGTTTGGGTCTGCGAAAGTGTAAACAAGTCGACTTTCGAACATGACTCCCAGAATTTTATGTCTTTTAAATCCGTTCGCTCTAGTTTCCAAATTAGTCTAAGAGAAATTGCAATGTTGTATCATCATCAACAACATAATATATTAATATGCCTACCTATGTCCACAAGTGGACTAATTCCACTACAGGACATAGGTAGGCCTCCCCTAATGAGCGCCATAGCTCCCTTAAAATTTTATATAGAAGCATCACAATTTGATAAAATCAGATCTGAGTATTTTTGACCAAAGTTGGTTGATGATGATGATGACTTTTGACAACCTCTTTGGCGCAGTGGTGGAGCGAAATCTCCTAGGACGCCGAAAGTTGCAGGTTTGATATCAAGACGTTTAACCTCATAAATAAATATATCCTAAAGAAGATCTTCGTAGAACAAAATAAAAAGTGTTTAGTAGAAATGTGTTTATATGTGTCGGGGAAGGTGAGATAATTATATCATAGGAAAGAAGGCAAAATCCGAGTACGAAATATATTTGGGGTTTTTGGCGCAACTGTCCACTCGCGCAAGTGTCTTCTCACGGAAGTGTACCTACTCCTTTATTTTGGGGAAACCTATCTATGAAGTCGTGTGAAAAAGTCCGGCGAAATAAATAAAGTCCTTATGAACCACCCTCACTTAAAGCCGCCACACACAGAAACCGTGTCCGGGCCGGAGGCGAAGGTGTGCGGGTTGTAATGCGTGCATTTATATGAGAGACACTAGAGTCTAGTGTCTCTCATATAAATGCACATACGCCGCCCGGCAGTGTGTGTCTAGTGACTAGACACACACCGCCGGGCGGCGTATGTGTGTTCTCTCATATAAATTCATATAATACAACCCGCACGCCTTCGCCTCCGGCCCGGACACGGTTTCTGTGTGTGGCGGCTTTTTAGTGGTAGTCTAGCACTCACCAGACGTTTTAGTAACTCCACCGCCACCGTGAGCAACCGCCAGCAAACACACCAGCAACCACTGCATCTGTCAACACATCATCATTAGCATTAGCAACAATCTTTCGAGTTCTTGGAATAAAAAAGTCTAGTTTCCTTTTTTATTCTTGGAATAAAAAAGTCGAGTTGTGTCCAGCCTTTAGCACTTTCACTGCTCAGCCTCTGCGGTGCGACCCGAAAGGGCACCGCAGGCGCAGATCTACAAGCAGGAAGACGGATGTACATTAAGGTTGTAAAGAAATAGGTAGGTACGTCAAGTCACAGCTTAATAACTTCACACCAACAGTTTCAAGTTAAGTATAATTAGTTAGAACGAACTTAGCTAAAGGTTGAAAGACAAAGGTCATCAAAGAAACTCTTCCCTGGAGAGTGAGGGGGGTATCACAGCCAATGTACCGAGTCGCAAAACCGGAAGTGGCTGGTAGGTATACTACCGTGGAGTAGCCATCGAGTCTTATGAACTTCTGGTTTTTAAATAGGGGCAGTCACTTGAACCCCGAGTTAAATACCTCTTGTGTGATTTTTAAGTGATAGAAGATAGGGTAGGTATCGTGCGAGAGAATTACTAAAAATTAGTAATTGCCAGATAAACATAATAAGAAAACAGGATATAGGTAGAGATAAACCATTCTAAAAATGCACGCCGAGTGTAGATACCTACCTATGACGTTTTGTGGAGGGGGCGTGCATTCATTACGGATGTAAGCGGGTTAACTTCGAACCTTATTTGTGTTGGAAGAACACCAACGTTTCATCCCTTACATCCGAAATGAATTCGTCAAACTACGATAGTTTTTATAGGAAAAGGGGCGTGCATTTTAAGACTGGTCTAGCTCTACCCCACTATCTACAATTCTACTCCATATTTAACCTTAAGTTTAAGTAAGTATAATTAAAGTTTAGTCAATGAATGTGTTCAGTGGTAGGTAGTGGGGGGTGGATCGACTATGAATAATAATAATACTAGGTATCTACTCCCCCCCTCTCCATGAAAGAACCCCATTCCATTACAACTTAGGTTGACACAGTAAGTATTTAATCAATTTGAATTCGTAAATTCAAACACAATTTTTATAAATTAATGTAATTTTGATATCGTTAGTGGTAACATTAATAAATTGATAAATCTTTGCATTCATATGGATTAGTTGAGCTACCTGTAAATTGTTTGAAACAGTCTGCAGTTAGCTCACCACACAAACCTCAACAGCCTATTATTGGTCCACTGCTGGACATAGGCCTCCCCCTGATAAGCGCCTTACTGGCTTTTATCTCATGGCGAGTAATGCCCATAATACCCTCGCCAGCGCCCCCCGGTGGATATCCAATAAGTATTAGCAGTTAGCTCATTTATTTTAATTGAAAATACTAGTTCTAATATTTGATTGTAATACTCTAAATTAATACCTAACGTAAATTATTATTATGAATGTCCTACCTCGTCTGACACCACTGATCCACAGCCGGCTCCAGTTCACCACATCTCCTCGGCAGAATGATCGAAAGTGCAATGAAAGTGAGATGCGCGCGCAGATCACATTTATAAGCTCGCCCAAGGAATCCGAGACTGCCCCTGCGCCTGCGCACCGGGTCTGCTGCGCTGAATGAATCACTTTGACTTTTATTTAAATCACAATCAAATAATATAAACAAATTATATATTATAATTAGAACTAGTATTTACAATTAAAACAATTGAGCTAACTGTAGACTGTTGCCAACAGTCAGGTTCATATACCTTAAATAAATCATTATTTTAATTGGACCCGGAACCCGGAGAATCACCGATAACAGGTTATCATTATCACACCTTAAAATGCAAAAGTTGTGATGTTCGTGTTCGCGCCAAAACTATTGAACGAATCGGGCTGAAATTTTGCAAAGATGTAGACCTGGAAATTCCGGATGTAATATAAAAAAATTATTTAATTGTTTCGAAAAAACTAAAATCTTCTAATTCCTTAGTAATTACACTAAATAAATAAATAAATAAGGCTGGACAATTCACATACCTAGCGTTATCTAACCCCAAGCTAAGCAGAGCTTGTGTTATGGATACTAGATAACTGATTTACTTAATACAATACACTACATAGATAGATATTTTTTATTACCCAGAACACCCGGAACAAATATCTGCAGTTCGTACAAACATTTGTCCTGGGGCTGGAATCGAACCCGCAACCTCCTGCGTGACAGGCGACCCATCGCCCGCCGCGCTACAGAGGTCGTCACTGATTGTTGCCTAAGCGGACAAATCATAATCCCTCGGGAATATACTATTTTATCTTCTATTTTCTATGCGACCAGCTCGGGACCATCACACTAATCACACTAATATTATAAATGCGAATGTTTGGATGGATGTATGGATGGATGGATGGATGTTTGTTACCTCTTCACATCAAAAATACTGAACGGATCGGGCTGAGATTTTGCAAACAGGTAATCCTAATCCTGGAGTCAAACATAGGCTACTTTTTATCCCATAAATCAGTTCCCATGGGATAGAAATTACCTTTAAATGTTAAACATAGAAACAACGCGAAGCCGCGGGCGTAAACTAGTTTTTTGTAAAATAGCGAAAGAATTTAAAAAATCAGTTATGTGTGAGTAATCGGTATGACAGAGCAATCGACGAATAAACATAAGAAACACACATACAGCCGAACATCTAACCTCCTCCTCTTTTAGTCTGATAAAAATAGAATACATTTTGGAAAACGCGTGCGCAGCCGCGGGCGTAAGCTAGCTTTTTACAAGACGAGGCGCCCAGACCTTTCCTACCGCTCGGGTAAGGTACTCGTAAAGACTCCAGTCTGGGTGCCTTTTCGAAGGGGTGCCTACTCATTTTAGTACAGCAAAGCCCAGGTGCAGGTATTAGAGGTGGTGAGCCCTAGCTAGGTGCTGAGTTGTAAATGAGTGTATCTTCAAACAAGAAAATTGTATTCGCCCTATGAGATTTCCAATGGCCAGTGCAAGGGAAAGTCAAGTTCAAACTCCTTGGATAAGCCGCCCGCCTGGTTTCCGATGACAGCCGCCACAGGTCGGAAGTACCTACCTACCTTCCAACTAGGTGTACTTAGGTGTACCTACTTATACATATAAGGTACCACAGAAAGGGCCAAAAAGATGTGATTCTTAACCCCGAGGGGATCAACTTGTGAATAAAGATTTTGTTAATTTATTTTTTTGTATTATTTAAAGTTATGTTTTCTTCCTATTGGTGTTCTTTTACATTGAAACCATTTATTCACTGTGGTAAGTTATACATCAGGTCTTAAATATAGTTTTCGGTCTACACAATCTACTTTTTCGAGCGTACAAAGATTTATAATTTGATTTTATATCGCATGCAGTCACGAATTGTAAAATTAATTATATAAATTGCTAGCCATAATTGTACACACATTCTTACAATAATTAACATTACAAATTATTACACAAATGTCTTTTGCTAGTTTTTTTCCGCAAAACGGCAGCAAAAGGGTTTCATCATGATCTTTTTAATTATCTAACACACAAAACACATTACAATGCCAACTACCCAAAATGAACATACAAAAATATATTGTTATACCTTATCTACATTGCAGCGTTAAATAAGTATTTGTGTACAGCCGAGTATACCTAGATAATATTATTCGTATGTACTAAATGGACTGACATTAAACAGAAGAATATAGTACTTACCTATTTAAAGAGATGAAATTAAATTAAATTTATTATTACTAAAAAATGCCTAGGTATATAAGTCCTTTGAAATTTTAAAACAATAACAATAATGTAAGAATGCATGTCTATTTATTATTAAAATATAATTTGGCAAAAGCTGTTTAGCTGGTAAATCATCGGACGCAAAAGACATTTTAAAATATGCACACCAACTTGTAACCCGTTGTCTGCAAACAAATGATTTTATTTTATTTGAAGAACACGAAATGAAAATAAAATTCTCTAAGTACCTAATTTATTTCAAAAAATATAAAAATATGTTCGAAGTTCGGCTTCCCCTTTCCGTGGCACCCTGTATAGGTAGGTACCTACCTAGGTAGTGCACACTACACGGCTTAAAGACCCAATACACAAAAATGACAGTTTATAACTACCTATAGGTATAGTGATTTATGTACAATGAACCAGAAAAACTCAAAAATAAAAAGAAATAATAATACTTTAAATAAAACGTCAAGTGCGAGTCAGACTCGCGCACTAAGGATTTGTAAGACATTGTTTTTTGCCAAATAATGCCACAAAAAGGTCAACGGGGAGTTGGTACCCTGTATATTTTGGTCTAGGGAGATAATCACATTTTTTTTTGTTACTAAATCATTTTACTGTTTTCAGATTTTCCCCATTATTTTGTGCTATAAGACCTTGCTTCTTGCAAATTGTATGATTCTAGGTCAACGGGAAGTAGGTACCCTGTAGGTTTTGGGCCATGGCGAGCAGTGGCGGATTTACAGTCCTAGCCGCTCTAGGCCCCAGGCCATGTGCCGCCCCTTTTTCAGCACCCATCATTAAAGACTAGAATTACATAATTCATGAATTAACGTTATGGAAATGGGACGCGGCGCATTATTTCGCTATTTTCTTGATTATTATCTAGGAATATCCCATAACATCTATAGATATTTGGATTCTCCATAACATTTCCTACAAAAAAGCATGTACCTAAACATACTGAAGGTGCGTAACGTAAGTACCTAATAAGGTAAAACAAAACTTTTCAAAAAATTCAAATTTTCAGGTGAAATTTTTGAAAATCGAACATTAAAAAAAAATAATGAAAATACATTCTTACAGTTTTTATGTCCAGTTTACGTTTTATTTTATAGATATCGTTCCACTAAAGAACCAAAAAGAACACGTTTCCATACAAACTTTTTACAAAATAAGCCTTACAAAGAAAAACTGATTTCGCGGGCTATCGCGCGCTCCGGTTTTAATTTTGAATTTGCCAGGTATGGCTCGGTAGAAAACCATTGTGGTAGAAAATAATTTATGAAAATATTTTTTTATAAATCCTTCTTTTTGGCACGATTTGCCGCCCTTAATATCTGGCCGCCCTAGGCCCGGGCCTACTGGGCCTTACGGCAAATCCGCCAGTGATGGCGAGAATCAAAAGTAATTTTTTAAAGAATAAACTACTAATATTTTTTTCGGTTTTCGGTTTTTTTTTCATTACTTGTGTTATAAGACCTTGCTTCTTGCCAAATTTAATGATTCTAGGTCTACCGAAAGTACATAGGTTTTGTGTGCATGTGATTCCCTTGGAAATTTCAAAATATTCGGACTGCACGACTGGAACTTTTAGAAGTTTTATTTATATCGAGTCTTCAAGAGGTCACAGACTTGGTTGAGTATTTGATGTTAATTTCAACCTCCACTCCACGCGTTCCTGAGAAAAAGGGGTTGACTGACTGCCGCCAAAGGCCTAGGCCGAAGAGGCCTATTACATTTCACGATTTACCGGAACCACCCGGAACGGTGCGCCCCGTCGCGGCGGAAAGGACGTTCTGTTCTGATTAGATTACACTGCACGGTCGCCGCCTTCCTAACTCAGTTGCCAGTCGAACGTAGTAAGAGTAGGGCTCTCTAGTGCTCTCAAAATTAAAAAAAATTGGAATCGCCCTTGCCGCAACTGCGGCTGTAAATGTGAGAAGGAAGAAAAAAGAAAATGTTGGATCAAGCAATATCTCCTTTTAAGAAACAAAATGTGTAATATGAACATCTTGCATTCGTTAGAGTCAGAGGATTTTAGAAATTATTTACGTATGAATTCTGCACAATTCGATTATCTTCTAAGTTTAGTGACACCTCATATACAGAAGCAAAGTCTAAGCTGTTTATTTTTGTATTCCTGGTGAGTTTTGTTCCATAAGTTAGGCATGTCTTTATACAGTTCTAGAACATTGGACAATACATCCTTTTCCTTTTGGGAAGTCATTTTTGCACGCAAGGCTCGCTGATGCACGTCCGCTCACAATAAACGCCTCGCACGACTGAGCAGTGAGCGGCCGGTCTCTCACTCAGCTCGTTGTTGCCACACGTCATCCATCATCGTCGTAGTCGTCCATCTCGTCTACTCCGCCAACAAGACAAGACGACCACCAAGACTTATACAGGCATGGAAAAGGAAGTCTCATACTCAAATATGCCTAGATTAACGGTCTACGAACTCAAACGTCATGATCATACCAGCGACTAACGATGGTTTTGACTTGGACGAACAAAATCACCGTTTCTAAGGGTTTTGAGCTGGCAGCCCCGAGGTTTTTCCATTCCATCATTTCGTTCTTCGAGCACCGTTGACTGTGCAAAAATAAAGCGATCAAAACATAGAACCTTATCCCTTACCACAGATTCGATAACGTAACCCCTACCTATAATCTAAGGCCTTATCCTTATTATATTAAGTAGGTATCGAATAACCCGTAGATCGAGATTCACCACTCGGTTCGAAACCTTCTTACGTATAAAAAAATATTTTTGAATTGACATCTTAAATTTATATGTCAATGTCAAATGTCAGAAAAAAAGTAAAAGTACCTATTCGTTCGCCTCAAATCGCAAAAGTGGTTTTCTTGCTCCTTCGTTTTCCTTTCAACCAAACCATCCACCGAGCCTGCTCTTTGAAGAAATACAAATAAACTCTACTAATTCCACCACGTAAATAAAGTTACACGTATTTCTTGAATCAAAATGGTGCTCAGAGCAGTCTGCGTCCTGAAAGGCGATGTCAGCGGCACGGTTTACTTTGATCAGCGGGTAAGCATTTTCCTTATTTTTTATAGATAACTTGCTTGATTCTTCAAATCTCTACTTAACTGACCTCAAAGCATAATTTAACACATTTGATCATAGATCAAGCGGCTACCTACAGATCTTGTTTTGCTCACTGATCTACCAATATAATAGGTTGGAGGTAGGTACCACCTACCTACCTACATTAGACCTTGGAATTGGCTTCCGAGATTTCTAGAAGGAATTGGTACAATTACTAAAGTACCTACTTAAAATATTCTTATTGTAGGTAGATACTTTTGACTTTAATCTGCAGGATCACCTCAACCAGAGTCACCTTTGCTATGCTCGTGATGTCAAATTGTGGTCAAAATTTATACATAAAGGATCTTGTACCTAACTATTTTTCCCTGACACACTGCGGTACATTGCCAGTTTCAATTGAACTTGGCTGAAATGATGTGTCCGGTTAAATGTTACCTACATTTTTTTTCTGATTGTTTCAGGATGAGAAGTCTCCAGTGGTTCTTTCTGGGCAAGTGGAAGGACTATCCAAGGTAAATATTTCTTTCACTTGCCACAAGCCATGTTTGTTCTGATGGTGGCATTTCTAACCTCTTAGTACTGATTGAATCTTTCTAAAAGTTTATTACAAGGTGTTTTTTTTTTAGTTTGGAGTCGCCTGTTTTCTTAATTAGGTTGAACAATAACCTCATTTTAATTCAGATTGATTAAAATTCTATTACATCATTGTTATGTTGCATAAGTAAGTACTGAAGCTTGATAACAATTCTGTCTTGATAATAAAGCAAAGTCATTCTGACACTAATAGTTTGTTGATAATTTATTTTTAACATGTTCAGATTAATCATTGGTTCAATACTGAAATGACCTTTTTGTGCATTTAACTTATCATTTATGCACCTACCTCAAGTGCAAGATAACATGTATAAATAAATATGTAGGTAGCCTGAGTGATAGATGGTGATTTCATACAAAACTAGTTTCTGCCTGCGGCTTGACACTCGTTGTTTCTATGGAAACATTTAAAGTTAGTTCCATCCTACGGGAACTGATTTATGGGATAATTATTTTATTCTACGCCTAGAACTACACTATTCAAAATTTCAGCCCGGTCCATTCAGTAGTTTAGTGGGAAGATATAATAATAATAATAAGCCTTTAGACGGACAAGTAGTGTGAAGAAGTAACAAACTTTAGCATTTATAATATTACTGGCTTTACCCACTTGTAATTTCATTCTCTTGAACTATAGAGTAAAAACCTCCTTGAAATCATCTGAAACCCTATTGTCAGTGTCGGAAATAACTGAAATCCATTTTCAATAAACCATTCATCAAATTTTATGGGTTGCTTTCGAAGTCTTGAATTTATTAGGTATTATTTATTTCTGCAACGAGTAAAATAGTTTTTGGGATCTGCTAGAATTATCTCAGACTTAAATAATATCACAAAAATTAAAGACCTCGATGGGAAAGCACTGCAATTGGAAGGCTCACATCAAGCATGTCTGTGACAAGTTAGATAGGTTTGTTTATGCCATAAAAAGTTTGAGACTATGGGTGTCTACCGATGCAGGTCTCAAAACGTACCACGGATATGTCTCATCGACTCTGGCGTACGGATTAATTTTGTGGGGAAACTCCACCGATGTAGGCGTTCATAATACAAAAAGAAGTGCGTGCGGGCCATCTGTGGAGCATGGAATAGCTGTAAACCCTTATTAAAGAAATTTAGTATTCTTCCTTTACCATGCATGTACATAAGGGTCATTTGCTTGATCTTTAATACTCACGCGGATGTGTTGGAGAGACACACAAGGCATGAAGACAAGCTTTACGCACCAAATTGGAGCTTATAAAAAAGAACGCATATCGTCAGGCGGTAAATATATGTATACAATAAATTACCCAGTGACTTAAAAGCTTTATCATTTAATTTATAATTTAATAAAACTAAAATTATGGCTTATGGATTAAAATATTCCTTAATGTCATAAAAACATTTTATGACATTATGGAATATTTTAATTTTAAAAATTGACTTCATGGCATGATACTCATTTCTTATTTTTTTTTTACTCATTTTAAATTATGTTAAATTTTATTAGATATTCGTTATTTTAATATTATAAAAAGCCTTAGTTACTAATTAATTTTGCACGCCTAGATGAGGCAGAATGTATTGGAGTGTTATTTTTATTATTAAGACCTATTTATTGTACATACATTCCTGCAAATAAATGATTTATGATTTATGGGGCTTGAACTTCCAACCTTCCACTTAGTACCCATATGAGTTCCCGGGTAAGCACTGTAAACACAAAAAAAACTTCTCTCTCAATTGCCAGAAAAACTAATTTTCAATTCAATCTATGTACAATATCACAACAATGTTAGGTAGGTACTTAAATCTAGATGTGTGTATAAGATTTAGATAATACATTTATTTATAAGTTGTTGCTAAATGTGTGGCACTGCGCTGTGACCTCCGTCCAACGCGAGACAAACCTTCTCTGGTTTATAGTCTAGTTAAGGGTGTAAGGCTAAGCCGAAAAGGGGTGATTCTGGACACTGAGAGGGGGGTCAACATTTGTTCTACAATTTTTTGAATAGCGAACAATTTTTTCCTTATTTTGAAAAAACTAATTAGTTTTTCCTGATATCCGTGTTTTTGCAGACATTTGTCCAGGGCGTTATGGATGTTTTCTATGTATAATAAAAATATCTATCTATGTAGTGTATTGTATTAAGTATATCAGTTATCTAGTACCCATAACACAAGCTCTGCTTAGCTTGGGGCTAGATAATGCTGTGTGAATTGTCCAGCATTATTTATTTTTATGATTTATTTATTACGTGTATTCTTACATTATTATTAAGATGAAATTTTAAAGTATCGCACATGTACAGTACCTAACATCATTTTTTTTCCAATAATTTCATGACATAAATCTGGTTTTGCTGAAAATACAAGCAAAAAAAACCTTGTAAAATATTTTGTAATGTTAAATAATGCAAGAGTGCGTGTGAAGAAACACAAATAGAAAAAAAAATGCCTTGTTCCATAGAACAACAATCAGATACCTATTTTACGACGCCTGAAAGAGAATTTTGAATTTGTATGCTGTGTGCGAGTTGTTTACTAACATTGGTCCTAGAGAATGGCTTGACTATATTAAAATATTGTTTTCGGTCAGGGCAAGCACGGCTTCCACATCCACGAGTTTGGTGACAACTCGAATGGCTGCACGTCTGCTGGCGCGCATTACAACCCCAAGAAGCAGGACCACGGCTCGCCCGACGCAGACATCCGCCACGTTGGGGACCTCGGCAACGTCGAGTGTTTGGGAGGCCCTACCAAGGTACATGTTGGGGACACTTGGGCAACTCAACAAACACACATCAAGTTCAAAATTGTTAGACACTAAAAGTGCTGGCCGCGTCGCGTCGACGCTGCCATTCCGATGTGAATTGATCCTAGTTCAGGTCAAATGCATATTAAGAGTCGCCTCGGAACTTGTTCTGTCTGCATGTAGGTATAGGTATAGCATAGGTATTAAGTATATCAGTCATCTAGTAACCCTCGTGTGGCGGCGGGGCGCGCCCTTGCGGGTCGCACCGCCGAGGCTGGGCAGTGAATGCGATACAATACATTAACACTTTCATGGCCCAAGACACAGACGAGCCTTTCGACCCTCGTGTGGCGGCGGCGCGCCCCTGCGGGTTGCACCGCCGAGGCTGGGCAGTGGATGCGTTAAACAAGCTAGCTTTTAGGTATTTTCTAGAAAAAATATTCCCAGTAGGAGCCCGGAGTTAGGAAGTTGGCGTGTACGGTAGCCGGTGTAGACGGCTTAATGTGCTTTCCGAGACACGGGGCCGTGCCTCGGAAAGCACTTATGGTCCTGCATTTGACCTTTCCCCGGTCGTGTTGGTCTGCCGTCCTATCGTTGCCCGCGTGCGTTGCTACCTGCGCTGAACGGGGCCACTCCGCGCACTGGCCACGGCGCGGTTCGGCGGCGGCGGCGTTTATTTTTCTATTTTGTTTAGATTGACATTTTTAAATTCGTAATATCTTTTGAATGTAATGTCCGATTTGAATAATTCAAAAGTAATCTACAGGTATTGAAATGAAACAGTCTTAAATACGAAATGATTAATACAAAGCTATGTATAACATGGTCAGATTTTGATCGGCTTTTTTATCAACTATTGAAATGTAAAAAAGTAGTTATAGTGACTATGTATAACTACAATAGTTGGACATAGTATCGCAAAGCTTTTTGTAGATATTTATATATCTTCTTTAATATTGTGAAACATTTATTTGTTCAATTTTTACACCTTGGGTTACATTATTGAAGTTTTAGTAGGGATCCCTAATTTTTTCAAGTAATAAATATACCCTATATTACTCAGGAATAATGTAACATTGTAATGGTGAAAGAATTTTTGAAATCGGTCCAGTAGTTTTTGGGTTTAGGTATTCGTTACAAACATACAAAATACAAATCATTCCTCTTTATAATATTAGTATAGATTCACCTAAGTACAAGCTACGACATTAAAATTAAACAGGTAGGTATTGTCGTATGTGTCGTAGCCAGCGAGTAGCGAGATACAATCAACGGCCTTACCGCGATCTCTCCCAGCAACCAGATGGACAGGACATGTACCAGCATGTTTCTCTTCATTCCAGGTTTGCATCCAAGACTCTCAGATCACTCTGTTAGGTCCGACCAGCATCGTTGGTCGTTCTCTGGTCGTCCACGCTGATCCCGACGACCTAGGTCTGGGCGGGCACCAGCTCAGCAAGACGACCGGCAATGCTGGCGCGCGCCTCGCCTGCGGGGTCATTGGCCTCGCCATGCCACAAGCATTGCGTAGCATGATTTAGGACAACTTGACTACTAACTAGCAAGGTTATGACCTAAAATGAATGTCCTACGACTATGAGCATGGCTTCTCGGGGTTATTCATTGCACTCTATGTCTCAGCCCGTGAGCAACCACTGCTGACTGGGTACCTATCAATAAGCATCCTCCTTGTTGCGCCATTTTGTCCGGTTCTGTGACATACTCATTTTAGTTACATTGGGTGTCCATGTGTCCATAGTAAAAAAATAAACAAAGCGCTATATGGGAACATTGCCTATGGATGCGCACTTAGTGCGCGGCCTAAGTGACGGCGCATCACAGAAGCTGCTTGCATCCTACGCTCCGCCACCCGTCAGCTCATCAATCCGCGTTCCTGCTCGCTCCAGAAAACTTCAAACTTGAGTACCTATATGTTTCGTGCTTGCGCGATGCGCCGTCGCTCAGTTCTCGTACCTTCATAAAGCCTAATTCGTCCCTTTACTTCCAGGTATGTATGCAAGACTCGCAGATCTCGCTGGTAGGCCCGTGCAGCATCATCGGCCGAACCCTGACGCTGGCCTCCATGGCCGACGACCTTGGCCAGGGAGGGCACGAGCTCAGCAAGGTCACCGGGAACACGGGCGAAGTCATCGCTTGCGGCATCATAGGCATTGCTTTCTCACCGCCGACACCGCCCTAGACACCATCTGGCACTTATATCATGACATCAATAAACTCCCTGTGGCGTCGTCCGTATAAGAATAGGCGAACGTGCGATACTCGCACGTTCGCGCAAACACAATTAGGACGTCGCGACCTGTAGCCATATTCAATCATAACGTGATGATAATTTACCTAATCAAAAAGCTTACGAAAATCCAAATTTAACAGCCTTCAAGATATTGTTATGCAGATCTTTTAAAATGTCATTGGAACGGGAATACATTACGTACCTATGTATTTAGGATAGGGTAAAACAGTACTATCCCAGCCCAATAAAATTGAAATAAAGAGCTGGGTGAAATTTATTAGTAAGGCATTTATACTGAACTGAACAACTATTTATAAATAAAATCTTTTGTTTTAATTTTATATTCCAGTGCCAAGCACTTTTGATACTTACTCCTATTTGTTTCAATAAAAGGGGAAAACGAAAAGTATCTCTTTGATTTATGTAGTTAAACAAATGTTAGATACTGAATACATAGGTCTTACTACATCTGCATTTTAGTGTTTAAAGTCTGCATTTTATATGTTGCACAAGGCAAGATTATAGGTGTGATGATATTTTTTTTACAGGTCGGATTGTATGCTTTGGAGGAAACAAAGTCGAGACTCATTGCCCCAATGGAGTTGGAACTTATGAGGGGACTCTAGCACAAATTGTAATTTTGTTTCCAGATTTCGATTCAAGACGAGCAGATCTCTCTGTCAGGTCCCCAGAGCATCATCGGCCGCACGCTGGTGGTCCACGCCGACCCTGATGACCTCGGGCTTGGCGGCCATGAGCTCAGCAAGACCACAGGCAATGCTGGCGGACGCATCGCTTGCGGCGTCATCGGCATTGGAAAGTCTGCTTAAACCACATTACATCACTACCAGCAGCATAAACTAGCCAAGCATCCTTGGAAATGCTTCTCCTGCTGATCTGACAAGTACGCCATCTAGCTTGGCTGGGGTAAACAGTCTTTTTCTAATTTAAGAGAAAGCAGGGTTGGAATTAGAGTTAGATTTGTAAGTCTATTAGCTTGTTATATTCATTCCTATGACTTGCTGAACAAATATTATAAAATATAATCTTTTGTTTTTAGTTTGTTGTCTGGTGCAAGGCACTTATATTTTTGTTTCAATTAAAAAGGGAAAAGAAATAATGTATCTTTGATTGCATGAATGCAAACTCCATACCCTGATTTCCTTCTTCCACTCTTTAAATATCTAACAGGATTGTCAGCTTGAGAAAAACAAAATTTTACTTATGAATATTTTAATGTTCCTATAGAATACACTGTCGCACCTTCAACTGTGAAAAAGGCATTGTATGATGAATCATGAGCTTGAAACATTTTGTGACTGCTTGGATTCCATTGCCATAAACTGTCTTCTTGACTTTGGACACTGATGGCTGTCCAGTAGTTGGGTAGTTCCCGAGACGTTGCATAGTCTGACAGATGTTTACACACAGTTGTGACTAGAGATGGTGGTATGAAGCCTTTGACTATTAGAAGTGAAATTCTAGTAGTTTTCAGTGAGAACTCGCTCTCTGGTTGGCAGTAGGTGCTGATGTATGCCTCTGGTTCATCTAGATTCCCTTCAATAGCGAGCATCCCTACCCACTCTACCATCTCGTCAATATCTACATCTTTTATTGAAGGCACTTCTTTGATATCGGGTGTTCGTTTTATAAACTCCAAGGCATGAATGGACACTTTTATGTTTTGATCACAGAAATACTTTGCTATTGATGATGGACAAACAGACTCTTCACAAGGCTCCCATATAAGATACAAGTCAAAAAGTTCTAGTTTGCTCAAGCCCTGATGCACTCTGCTGTATTGTTTTAGGGATTTCAGATCGATTTTTACTTCGTAAAAGTTATGAGGTCGCTTTACTCCCTGTAGACCCAAGGTTTGATACACAAAGTCAAGGATATGCAGCGTGAGGAATCCGTCTGGGGTTATAGAGGCACAGTTCTGCACCATACAGTTCCTCTCTGATGATAAACAGTAAACACTACCTTTCTTGATGAAGTTTTCTATAAAAGTTGGGTTAATGAACTCTGTGAGAGAACAAGCTGAAAGTTTGTAATAGTCTGTATCTTCTGTGAGAACGTCTTCAATGAAACCAGGAGTTAGAGTTTCGTCAGGACAAGTTATCACTAAACTGTGGTAAAAGCTGTTCATGTTTACAGATTTGTTTACATCCTCCAAACTCACTCCCTTTTTGTTGAAACCCATTGTTTTTGGCGGCGGAAAATTCGATATTTCAGGGCAGATCATGGTATATAGTTTGTGTCGTTTGCAAAATTGTAAATGTTACTCTAATCTTAGAAAGATAGAACTTTCAAGAAAAAGCGACAAAACAAACAAAAAAAATATATAACCTCAAAATTTTGTTTTTTGACATCGATTAGATTGACAGTGATAGTTTTACCAGACCTACGTGCCTTATCGAAGCGTGGACGGAGGAAATCACTAGAAGGAATTTAGTGGTATCTACTAGAAGGCAGAAGACCCAAGATGGCGGCGGTGGTGGTGGTGGGTCGGTCGCAGCGCAGCGTAAGAATTGACCCCTCCAACTCAACCCGTAAGAGGCGACGACGAAGGACCTACCAAAGAATAGAATAGAATACTACTAACTCCCCCTTGTTCAAGAGAAGCACGTTCCGCTGTGGAGATATAACGTGCGCTGAGGAGAGAAGATGGCATAGGTATATGAAATAAGAAGGCATAAGTTAATTAGTTGTCATAGTTTTTATTTTGAGTTGCGTAATCGTGTTGATTAGATCTCAAATTTTGTGCGGACTGGCTTACACTCTTAAAAAATTTTGCTTAATTTTCTAACCTTACACTAGAGGTGGCGTAACTATGCAATTGCACAGAACCTTTTAAATGCGTTTTAACAATAATAGGTATCTACCTACCTACCTAGGTACCTATTTTAAAAACGTATATCGAAGATCAACGTGAAACAGAAGTCTAAAACGAAAGGTCTAACTCGATTACAAAGTCGTAGAATCGCTCCGTCTACCTACGTACAAAATATTAATCATTGGTAACTCCTTGGATGGTCTAACTCTGTTATTTTATCTGGCTAAAGTAGTATCAGTTCTTCAGCTGGCACAGCTAGGTACAAAGCCTTGACGTCATCGACCACTGCCTCCACGATAGCCTTGACGATGGGCGGCGCGATCTCTCTCATCACATCCTGCCAGTTGGTGTTGAGGAATTCTTCCACGGGGCCAGCTGGAATCAACAATGATTAGATGTTGTAAGAATTTGCTACAAATGCAGAATGCTTGCGGCATCCGATCAAAATTCGATCCTATAATTTACATCTAGCTCAGGTACATCACGGTACCTACCTAGTACCTTACCTACCTAGATTTAGAGAAAGACTACGCAGGTACGGTAGGTAGGTGCTTACCTAATTCACCTACCTGTGTCCATCCATGGTGTGCCTGGACGTTATCTAATCTGTGGCCTGGATTCAATAACCTACTATACACTAGCCAAACTCGATGTAAAATGTTTGTAAACAAATCACGACACAAAATACTAAGACTCACTTGCTTGGAGTCGAGTTTCAGATAGGTATAATTGTAAGCAATATTTTTTGAAGGAAGCATCGACAAGACGTAAATTGCGTAAAAAAGATGTGGCTACAGAGTGATGGGTGGTTTATGCCAAACGGCGGCAAACATTGTACCTACATTGAATTTGCCTAGTGTATAGACTAGGTAGTTCTTATCTTTTTAAGCTATAGGTACTATATGACGCTTGGTACCAGATTTTGTTTAGCAGAGCTTTTAATAATTGTATACTACCTCTTCTAAAAAATCATGTGGTTCCTACCACTTTTCTCATAGCAAGACTCATTAGGATGAGTACCTATTGCATTAAAAATTTAAACTCACCCAGAATTTTATTGCCATTGAAAAGATTTTGGAAGTTGAAGTGCGCGCCTCCCTTGGTCTGGTAGGTGTGCTTCCAGCTCTTGATCCGCCAGTGCACCTTGCCGTCGTCTCCCTGCGTGTTCTCCAACTCTGTAGAAGTCTTTATCACGATGTCACCTGCGAAAAAATTCAAGAAGTAAGTTGTGAAACATGACATGATTATCTGGATTATGTTATGTTATGTATGATAGATACCTAGGTCTACTTGAAGTTCTAAATACGTGACCGGAATAGTTTCCTATTCGCAACAGGTATAAGGCCACTAAAGCTTAGGTCCCGGCTTTTGGTTTATTTTAAAGCTATTCTTGGATCACTAAAGCAACCACGCACCTTGTTGAGCTTCTGTATTGGCTGATGATGAAGATGATGGAGATAGCAGGGTTGTAGATATTTTGTGATCTACTTACGGATATCAATGACATGTTTTCCCTCCCCACGGATGGGCAACACCAGGATTCTGCCGTCCAGCTTGTAGTTCCCTTTCAGCTGGACTGTGCAGCGAAGCGTCAGGGATTGCTTCATCTTCGTCGAGTCATGTCTGCGGAGTAGGTAATCGTTTCAGAATGATATAATACCTTCGTGATGATCGTGGTGTAGGCTTTTTATGGGGGACGGCCGCTTCGCGCCCTTGTCGCGCTGTTTCTACAGCTCTACGCACATTAATCCAACGCCACTTCCGTGCAGCACAAAAATGTGCATTAAAATTGGGCTTAAACTCGTTATCCTTATGTACATTTTACAGTGACAAAATGGCTTCCCACAAGCTTCGAAGGATTGGCTCGCTAGCTGTCTGTCTTCTGATGCCCTCAACCCTCAATATGAAATGCATCTAAATGTTAGCAAGCACAGTAGATAAATGTATACCTATCTGTGCCTATAGCGTTTTTTGCCTGAAATAAACGTTTTTTTTTATAGATTAATGCACATTGCAGTGCTGTGCGGTTGTAGTGCGCCTCTGACTGATCTGTGACAACCTTTATGTTTAATTGCTGTCACATAGGTAGGTAGGTATATTATTTTGTATGTAGAGTGGTAGGTAAGAAGTACCTACACGATTTATTTGTATGACTAAACCGATTTTGACCAAGTGGCCGCTGATTTTGCTTTAAAATAAATCAATTTTGCTTAAAATAAATCAATTGAAATAACCAGTGGTTCCTAATTCGTTAACAGTAGGTATACATAACAAGAAAAGTAAAAAATTCAAAGAAAAGACATGAACGCGCTTGTATCGTTTTTCAATAACTTTTTCAAAGAAAACTATTAAGGTGAGGAGACCTCATCATAACAGGAAAATATACACACCCTAACATTTTACAGAATAGATAAGACGTAGTAGGTGTACCGTCCTCTCTTTTTATTACATATTTTTTCTATGCACTTACCGTTCATAATATTAATCGATCATTAAGAAAAAACTAAAAATCTCAAAAAAAATTGCCGGGAAGCTTTTCAGTGTTAAAAAGCGCCTAGCTATTGCACTTGGTTCCACCTACCCCCAGTTTCCTTAAGACAAACGTTGTGCCGACCGAACACCCTGCATATTTCCAAAGAGGTTCTATACAACCAAACCCAGGGCCCTGTTCTGCTCTATCTAACTAAGTAGTTCGATTTAAAATCAATTACCTACCTAGTTCAATAATCCTTAGCTTAGTGTTGCAATTATTGCAAGTGTTGCAATTTTATTGAAAAAACTCATGAGAAAGAAGTTCTTATCCGCGTAATCCTATTGTTTAGTTTACTGCAGGAGATGGATTGTGCTATTAACTTGATTTAAGTACATAATAGGACTTAGCAAGTATTTTTTCAATGCTATTAGAAATTAAATCATGACTAATAATAATACTTTTGCATGTTCTATGCTCATTAGGGAGTTTGTAGGTAAGGTTATTGTAATTCCTAAGTTTATCGATTATGCACGTGGTGTATGTAGGTAAAAAAGTTTTTGCTACTTATAAGGACCTACTAAGTTGCACTTTTTTTGCTCTACCTACTTAGTGAAATAAATTTTTGCGAGAGGACTTTTCCGCATCCTGGTATTGAAGTTTTCAAAATGATTGGTTTTTGTTTCACCTCGTCTAATTACTTTTATTCTAGGCTTTCGTCTAAGGTAGGTACTAGGATTTAAAAAATGTCTAAAAATGTTATTTTATTAGACAAGAAAACTTGCAAGAAAGCGTCCTGGAAACATTTTTCTGTACCTACTAATTTTTCTCACTTTCCTGTACATTTTTCCGAAGATTAACAGATTAATACACATTTTTTATTATAAATAGAACATAGACGGATATCGGACTCAAGCTGTCGAACAGCTTGGTCATCACGGATTATCGTGTACTAGGGTCGCCGCGCCATGCCAGCTTAACGACATCATCCGGCGGGCCTTTGTCACCGCTAACGTACCAGCTATTCTCGAGCCGAATGATCTGTTGCGTGACGATGGTAAGAGGCCCTACGGTATGACACTAGTCCCATGGAAGTTGGGGAGGCCCATTATGTGGGACGCTACATGCGTCGACACACGTCACTTGCACCTTCCCATCTTCCGAGGACATCCGTGAGGGCGGGTGCGGCGGCAGATTTGGCCGAGGATCTCAAGTGGCGCAAATACGCAGGTCTCGACAGACCCTACACATTTGCTCCCCTTGTAGTCGAGACCCTAGGTCCGTGGGGTACCGGGGCTCTTCGTATTTAAATATATGAGTGTCTGGTCGATGCGACGACGCGTGACCCCAGAGCTGGTAAGTATCTGGCACAGCGCATCAGCATTGCCATATAGCGGGGCATGCAGTCAGCGTCTTGGAGACACTTATTCCGACTGGTATTGATATGGATCAGTTGAGCTACCTTTTTTTTATCCGGTGAGGAAATTCGCTTACGAATAAACTGGGTTGAGGACCAGAATTACCTATGTGGGTGGGACTCAACGCCCTGAGAAGGACGTAGGTAATACGCACTAAGACTTCTCCTACCTCGCCATTTTCGCCAGACCACGGGAACATTTAAAACTTACCGCGGCCCGACTGGCGTCCCCTCTCCTCCTATACATGGCCGGCGAGCCCACCACTGCACACCCCATTCGACCCCATTCTTCCATCACGTTTCCTCTCCCGATTAGGACACAGATGGGTATTGTCGCCCAAATTGTTTGCAACAGCAACAGTCTGCAGTTAGCTAAATTTTATTGTAAACTAGCCGTACCCGCGACTTCGTTCGCGATTGCCATACCTGCCGACTAAATAAGTTCACATTTAACACAGTTTCTCTCAATATATGAAACGCCGCCGTGCAACAAAAACTTCGATGCGCAGAATTGGACCTATTACACTTTTAATAAAAGCATCTATATTTGGATCCTTGTTAAATTGTGTATAAATCGGGTAGGGTCTACGGGGGATAGCATGTTGTCATCTTCAATCGCATTCTTTATCCACACGTCTTTTAGCTACGACTCGGCCAGCGTCAGTGTTAAGAAGTGTCATATTCGTTTCACTTCTTACTCATGGTTCCGTTCAGCTGGGGCCCTGTTCTGCTAAACTAATCGCTTCACTATGATAGGGGTATCGTCACAGAATGGCACGTTTTGGTATTCTACCTTAGATGAAAGAAATTATGATGAATGCAGATGGAGAGACGCGCGACAGGTTTGAAACCATTAATTTATCTCGCACGTACTATCTGGAGTTTTATTAATCTAGGAATTCTACGTCATAATTCTGGGACGATTCCATTGTCATAGTGAAGCAATTGTATTGTAGAATTGGGCTCTTGATCCATTTGACTTAATTTTTTTTCGATAGTAGGTAGGTACAGTTGATTGAGTATCAAAGTAAAAAAAAATGTTCTGTGGTCCAGTTAGTTTAATTAGAGCACTTACTCCAACCAAACTTCGGTGGTACAGTTAACTGGACCAGCTAAACCATCAAATATCATCAAATATCATGTTCATGAAGATTGCATGGACCATTTGTACATTTTACTTTGCCTGAAATAGGCATTGACGCACCCATTAGTTAGGTTCTACCTAACTAATGGGTGGCGTCTTCAAAAAATAAATAGATAGGAACTTACCTACCCTTTATCTACTAATTTTTTCTTCAATCTACAGATTATTTCATCAATCTACCTATTTTCTACTCGATTTTCTACTGATATAGTCAAATTCGATATTGCAACATTGTTTCTAACAAAAAAAACTTGAGAGGTGTCAAGGGACACCCGGATGGAACGAAGTTCCTTTCGATTAATCGCGCGTCCTCGCGTCATCTTCATTGAGGCCGCAGAGAACTGATATAATCCCGCTCACTCCAATTATGACACGTTGCGCGAGCGAGCGGAACACACGATTGTTCGAATCGAAGCGCACCTCGGCTCAACTCGGCTGCGGTCGTCGCTTCGGTTCTCCTCGGTTCTCTTCGTCAAAATATGTCGTTACAACTACTATCCTATCCTACTATCCTGTCCTACTATCCTATCCTATCCTACTATTATATCCTATTCTACTATCCTATCCTGCTATCCTATCCTACTATCATATCCTATTATCCTATCCTACTATCCTATCCTACTATCCTATCCTCCTATCCTATCCTACTATCCTATCCTACTATCCTATCCTACTATCCTATCCTACTATTATATCCTACTATCCTACCCTACTATCCTATCCTAGTATCCTATCCTACTATCCTATCCTACTATCCTATCCTAGTATCCTATCCTACTATCCTATCCTACTATCCTAACACACGATTGTTCGAATCGAAGCCCACCTCGGCTCAACTCGGCTGCGGTCGTCTATTCGGTTCTCCTCGGTTGTCTTCGTCAAAATGCATCGGCTCAACTCGGCTGCGGTCGTCGCATATATATCCCGCTCACTCCAATGACACGTTGCGCGAGAGAGCGGAACACACGATTGTTCGGAGAGCGATTCTAATTTTTGTGCAAACCTAATGAATGTCATTCGTGATGACAGCTGCCTATCATAAACGCTACAGTGACAGTTCTACACTTTGACACTGACTTAATATTGTGTTTACTTTCCAACAAATGTGAGGATATATGTGTTCTGTGGCAAAAAGTGTCGCTCCAATTTTCGTTACAATTTTTTCCGTCTAGCCCCCTTTCACAACGCGCGATAAGGAACTTCGTTCCAAAAAGAATGCATGAAATCGGACGACGCGTTAATGAATTACAACTAAGTACCTACTTAGACATTTTGACTTTTATCCCCTCTCCCGAGAGAACCGTGCCTACTGTCCCAGATAAAATGTATCCTATGTTTTTCCTCGTAGTATGAGATCAAATCATGCATAGTTTCATTTGAATTCATTTAGTTGCATATTTTTACTTTCATCCACTCTCCTAACCTAAGGGAACCGTACTGATTCCGGGATAAAAAATATTCTTCATTTGAATTCATACTGTACTTTTGGCGTGATGCGCGGCCCAGGAATATGACTTTTATCCTCTCTCCACGGGGAACCTTACTAAATTCCGGGATAAAATGTATCTATCTTTCCCCGCAGTAGGAACTCAAATTATGCCGATTCCATTCAAATTCATTCAGTAGTTCCGTCGTGATGCGCGATTAAAGGATTTTACTTTCATCCGCTCTCCCGGGGGAACCTCACTCAATTCCAGGATAAAATGTATCCCATGTCCTTCCTTGTAGTATGAATGTACTCAAATCGTACCATTTCAATCCAACTCATTCAGCAGTTTCGGCGTGATGCGAGGTGAAGGAGTTTGACTTTAATCCCTTCTCCCATGGGAACCTTACTGAATTCCAGGATAAAATATATCTCTCCTCGTAGTATGAACTTCTATCGTCCCGACTTCCATTCGAATTCATTCAGTCGTTACGTCGTGATGAGCGATTAAAGAATTTTACTTTCATCCTCTCTCCCAGGGGAACCTTACCGAATTCCGGGATAAAATGTATCCCATGTATTCCTTGTAGTATGAACTCAAATCATACCAAGTTTCAGTCCAACTCATTCAGCAGTTCCGTCGTGATGAGCGGTTAAAGAATTTTACTTTCATCCTCTCTCCCAGGGGAACCTGACTGAATTCCGGGATAAAAAGTATCCTATGTCCTTCCTCGTAGTATGACCTAAAATCATGCCGAGTTTCATGTCAATACCTTCAGTAGTTTCGGCGTGATGCGCGTTTAAGAAACAGACAGACAGACAGACAGACAGACAGACAGACATGAATGAAAAAAATTACAGTTTTGGCTTCAGTATCGATAATAAAGTGCCCTCCAAAAAAAAAATTTCAAATCTCTTCAATGTACAGAATTGGACCTGTTACAGTTTTATTATAAGTATAGATACTAGTTCCAATTTATTTCTATTATTTGATTGTACTTTTCTTTGCCAATTGGACTCAGTGAATAGAGTTTGTACACCTAGAGTTTGTATAAAGTCCGTCCACGCATGTATTTTCTTTGACTTAATGAAATAATACCATTTTTCATACACACGTTATCTTTCAGCTCGATGAACATCGAACCTCTCGTTATTTCCAATATTTTGAAACTCACTTGATTGCTTCCACGGCACAGTTCTTCATGCCCCTGACCGTGGTGTCAGTGAGAATAAGCTGCAGCCCTGCCGTGTCCCCCTTCACAGTCTTCAGAGCGAGAGGATCCAAAGGCTTGATGCCCAGCTCTGGGATGCCAAGAGCGAAGATGGGCACAGCCTTCACGGCGGACTGCATGGCACACGCGCTGTCTTCGGACTTGCATGGTGTGATGAACGGCGCTGGAGGTGGAAGAGGTTTTTATTAGTATTATTGTGAGCGTTTAGAGTCCACCTGCATGCAGAGCAAAGACCTCCCTGTCTTCCTTCCACTTTTCTTTATCTACACCTAATTTTAGAAAGAGGCTTAATATTAGAAATATATATTTATGTATGTTTGTAACGAATACACCCGAAAACTACTGGACCGATTTCAAAAATTCTTTCACTATTAGAATGCTACATTATCTTTGAGTAAGATATGCTATATTTATATGTTTAAAAAATAAATGTCCACCCGTGCTTAGCCGGGACAGGCCGCTAGTTAATTATAAAATTAATTTACGTCAAAGTTTAGGTTCCAGGTTTGAGGTTCCCGCGCAAGCTATAGTGCAAATGCCGGTAGCAGGCCCGGGTAAATTTTAATTATCGGTTGGTAATAATAGCCACGGTTTTCCTTAGAAATTATGCTATTACTTTCGTATTTTTTTTCCCTAGGTACCTACGCTGTTTTCGCTTGACGCTGACCTCAATATCCCATGAAATAATAGACTACGAAATAATTTTTATAAATCAGAATTCCTGATTCCTTTCCCAATTAGTAATAATGCTAAGCCGTACGTACCTGAGGCGGACTGCACCCCCAGCACCCCCAGCACCCCCAGCACCCCCAGCACCACCGCCAAGAAACTCAGTAGCCTCAACATCTTCACGTCACTCCAACAACTGGCTGCGGAGGCTGCTGCTCGTCCTTATATGATGCATTTGTTCCTAAGCATAGTTTTTCATCGCATGCTTTATTCCTTAGTCGCGTTTATTTCCCTAGTCGCGTTTTGCCTCGATCGTGTCGCCACACTCGCCACGTTTGTCACAATGTGCTGTTTTTAAGGTTGCTCTATCTTAATAAACTATTACAATTTCAGTTCTCTCTGCAATTTTTTCAAAATATCATGCCTTTGCATTTCAGAGAAGACCAAACTTTGGCGATGATAGTTTGCATGGGAAAAGCTTTTTATTTATTTTATTACCAGATTTGTCCAGGCGAATGAAATCGCAAACGGAAAAATTGCAACCAGTCCATATCCTGTATACCTACCTACGACAAAAAGTAATGTTGGTTAGGTACCTACATAAGTAGGTAAGATTATAATAGTGCATTATAAATATAATATTTCGCACGTTTAAAAATAAAGAAACAATCTCACAGCCCTACAATATAAACAACAAAACCCATAAGTTGGATAAAATACTACCTTAGTATTTTATCCAACTTATAGGTATTGTTTAATTATTGATTGTTTCTCCGATAAGTACCTAATTCTGTTTACTTTTCGTGCGAAATATTGTTTATAATACCCTATTATTATAACTACTATCATTAACAGACGAGCATGGCTAAATGCAATCGCACTAATCATTAGGTATAATATAATTAATGCAAAACTACTGAACAGATCGGGCTGAAATTTGGCACTGATGTAGGACTATAGTCTGTAGGTACCTAGAATATCACATAGGCTAAAATCAGTTCGCATGGGTAAGAAATAACCTGTAAACGTTTTCATAGAAACAGCGCGCGTGCAAAGCCGCGGGCAGATACTTACATCGATGTGTTGTGTTAGGGAATAAAATTTTCGATCAAAAAAGTATTTGAGGCTACATGGAGGCTACTAACAAACTTCTAGATGCCCTCCATTGTGACGTCACAATAGTAAGTACATACTCATAACAACCACATGCCCGAGATTCCATAGAAACATACAAATCTCCTATATGTATAAGAAAACAAACGGCTGTGTGCACGTGCAAGCGATCAGTTTAATTGTTTCTTCTGAGCTAGCTTCTAATTGAATCTATTATTGACTATCATTATCCTCAAGACGTGCCTATGCCTACACTTCTATGTGACTTCTATACAATACACACACACTTCATTCTTAGAATAGGAACCTAAGAAAATCTTAGCCTAGACGTGAACCACTAAAACAGAAACTTTTTAAGTTTTCGACAAAAAAGCAGTATGTAATTACTTTAAACTATTGTTAGTCCATTAAACTTATAGGACTTATGTACGTTCTATCAATCAGACCCCCACCGCAATAATATAATGTAAAAACCGTGTAAAAGTACGGTAAATCTCCAAAAGTTTGTTCTAGAGCAACCGGTCTACTATTTTAGAGGTAGCTCAACTGATCCAAAACCTGGAAGCGTCCTCAAGAAGCTGGCTGGTTGTCCTTGCTGTAAGGTTATGCTGATGCGCTGCGCCAGATGGGCAACCAGCCCTAAGCCTTAGGGTCACGCGTCGCTTCGACCTGGAGAGCCTCGATAGTTACCGCTCGGACCTAAGGTCTCAAATTCGAGCGGGCAAATGCGTCGCCTCTGTCGAGAACTGCATAATTAATCCCCCAGCTGTTTAATTTTTATGTAAACAACCTCATAGATGGTCTCAGCAACCTGTCCGTCATCCGGCAACCTGTCGGGTGCTAATTATATTGATGGAACTTGTGTCAATAACATTAGTTATGCTGACGATTATGGTGCTGCTGGCACCATCTATCAGTGCACTTAGAAAACTAATAGACATAATATGCGAGGCGTATGCTGGGAGTCATAGTCTACAATACAATATAAAAAAGTGAATTTATGGTATTTTCACGTAGGAATGGAAACACCAAATATGTACCTATCAAATTGTACGAGTATGTTAGATGGAACACCAATGAAACGGGTCTCTATACTTTTAAATCCTTCCGGGCCATATCATTAGTGATAACCTTAGTGACTAAATGGATATAGAGAGCGAAGGACGCTGGTTGTGAGACCTAATAATTATGTTCGTTCGAAGGTTATCTCGTCGCTCAGAAGAGGTCAAAAATAGTCTGTTCAAATCGTACTGTCAAACCATATATACCGGAAAATGTTGGTTTGGCTGTCTGAATAAAACCATTATCACCAGCCCATACTAGTTCATCCACTACTATGACATAGGCTCTAATGAGCGCCATACCGCCCTGTTATGAACTTGATGCAGGTTGATGCACTCTATTCCTTTCTTACGAAAAATAACCTACTCTCACCTTTCCAGTCCAGCTTCCGCCCCGCCCATAGCACTTGTACGGGGCTCATCAAAATAAGAATGATATTCGCGTTGACATCGAAAAGACAGCTTACCCTTTTTATTCTACTTGACAGCAGCAAAGCGTTTAACTGCAATGTGTCAACCACGATCCATTTCTAGCTGTGTTGCGCTCCTTGTAACACTCCCCACACAGTGTAAGTAAGCTGCTTTAAATCTTAACTTAGTGAGCGATATCTCATCGAACTAGTGTCCTACTGTGATAGGGGTTCCACAAGGGATTGTACTCACCACTCTTTTTCTCCATTTTCATTAAAACTCACAGGAGTTTCAATGAATTAGGTACAGACCTAAAATCAGATTCTCATCTTTTCGCCTGTATGCTGATGATGTCCAGCTTTACCTCAGCTTCGATCCCAGAGAGTTAGATCATGGTATTGACACCATGACTAAAGATCTTAGTGCGGTCCATCACTGGACTCAGAAGTTTCGAACAACATTCCGCTACAGTACTGTCCGGAAGTCAAAGTCCGGAAGTCAAAAATCATGGTCTATGTGTCACCAACGATCTATCCTGGGATTCACATGTTGCCCAGCTAAGCAAGAGAATGTATGGAAACATGCATTCTCTAAAGCTTATGAAAAATTGTCTACCGCGTCTTATAATAAACACTAGTTAACGCGTTGCGTTTTCCCATTCTGGATTATGCAGATGTGTGTTATCCCGACGTTACAGAGGAGCTGCTGAACCAGCTGGGGAGATGACAAAATCTTTACATACGCTTCATCTTTGGGCTGCGGAAGTATGATCATGATCACGTATCCGTCTTCCGTACTCAACTGAAGTGGATCAAAATCAGAAAGCGTCGTGATTTGCACACATTATGCCTCAAACTGCCTAAATCGCTTTCTAACCCTATGTATCCGAACTATTTTCGCCACTTTACACTTCTGGGACGCACTCCAAGTAGCAGTCGTTTTAAGTGCACTTAAAACGACTGCAGCTGGAGCACCAAATTGCTGTACTGTGGCCTACCATAAAACCTTTGCCGTCCAGGCCACTCGTTTATGGATCACTTCCAATGGAATACCGCGAGGTATCCACAGTAAATATCTTCGAATCTCTCTAGATTACCTTCTATAATCACCTTATTTCTCAGGAATAATTCGGTACGTTATATATTTTATTATTTATGTATGCATACTTAAGTATTTATGTGAGTAGCATATTTTATTATATCTATAAGTATATGTTTATTTATCTTAATGTTACGATTTATAAATTGTGTTTGTCTTTGTTCTGTTTTCTAGCACAACCTACTAAATTGTCGTTCACAGTACACAAAGGTTAGCAGGTGTGCTATCTAGCATTATGTTCGCCTATGTACAACTTTTGTGCAATAAAGTATATTCTATTTTTCTATCTATCTATGCATCCGGCATTGGCCCAGTCTTTCGCGGATTGTCATTATACCGGGTCGGAGGAAGAAGGAGAAACGGAAGCCCTCCCCTACGTTTACAGAGTTACCGTCTCCACTCAAGAACACCGGAATACGGTTACCCCAGCGCTCGGTTCTGCGGGAGATAAGGAACTTTAATTCCAAGAGTTATATTTATCTTATCGTAACTTTGGTTTTCTGTGGCGGAATAAAATAACACATGTAATATTAATTGTATTGTAAACATATTCTTTAAAAATATATCACTTTGTAGGCAAGGTACCTTCTAAATGCGTTTCAACAACATATTAAAAAAAATCTTTAACCCGAAGAACAACGTGAAACGGATATCAGAACGAGCGTAGCTTTAAATAATTAAAAAATTGTAGACACGCGTCTGTGTGACAAAATACTGATCATTGGTATATCTCTAAGTAAGCTAAGCCATCAGTTCTTCAGCTGGCACAGCATGGTACAAAGCCTTGACGTCATCGACCACTGCCTCCACGATGGCCTTGACGATGGGCGGCGCGATCTCCTTCATCACATCCTGCCAGTTGCTGTTGAGGAACTCTTCTACTGGGGTAGCTGCAAAACAAAATGATAGCATGTCAGGAATTTGACAACGTATCGGCAGAATGCTTTGCATATCAAAACGTAGGTCTTTTAGACGAACGATGTGTCGCGGGGTTCGATTCTGGTCTTGTGAAAATATGTGTACAATCTGCAAATATTTGTTTTGGGTGTTCCGGGTATTTTTCTATTATTATAAAAAATGTCTAACTCTGTAAATTTTATTAACATGGGTGTAGACGCTGTGTAGATTGTCCAGCATAATTTATAGGTTTGACTTGAGATAGGTACCTTACCTACTTTACTCAGTAATAGCGTAAAGTCCGGATAGTAACCTGAGTGGTGGTGATACGTGCGTGCTCCACTAACTGCCATAAATCCTAACTTCTGATAATCGCAATCAAGTTTTGATTTGTTCCAAGTTATTTTATACTACACCTGCTCAGAAATTGCTTATCCCTTTTCCAAACATAAGGTAGAGAGTACGTCATTCAAGCGTACTAAAATGTGGGACCGAATACTCTACGGAATTTCATTGCTCATGCGTTGAGCGGGAAAGAAAAGTACCTACATGGAAATTATTTTTTTTTAGATAGAAATATCAGCCTGTAGCCTATGGTTATTTTCCAAACAGGTCAATCGACAAAACAGTTTTTAATCCGAATCCGCCATGTATCCTTAAGATATCGGCCTCTTCCGTATTCGGAACAATAATTAAAACAAGATCCGTCAAGTGCGAGTGTAACTCGCGCGCCGAGGGTTTCGAACGCTTGTGAACATGTAGGTATGTACTAAAGGTACCGGTAGAGACTTCAAAATAAAAAAAAGGTAAATTTTTCGACTATTTTCAAAGTATTTCAAAAAGTATGAGACCTACAGAAAATTTTAAAACTGTTTTGAAATGTCCAAACCATTACCTTTCATTTGATACCCACTTGACTTTGTAGGTCTCTTTTAAAATTTCGACATCTTAATTTGTATGGAAAATGTTCAATATCATTTTTCATTTTTTTTTCTTAAAATCTGTACAGGCGCACGAATTGTCTTATTATTTTAAATTTCAAGTTGATCGCTGCGGTAGTTGCTGAGTTATTAAGGAGGGAAAAAAGGACAGACAAAGCGAGACCATAAGGGTTTCGAAACCGATCTTTGAAACCCTAAAAAAGGACTTAGTAGGTATGTGAAAATCGCACGTGTTCGTATTTTGTGCTACATTTTGAGTTTACAATTTGAATTTACTTGATAGATTTTGAAGATTCTAAAACGATAATTTTCCTCGAATGTGTAGTTTATAGGACTATATTTATGTATCACTTGGGAGAAAGTACGATTCCTACCTCGTGTGTTTTAAGGCCCTCAGCTGCGCCTCGGCCTTAAAGACACCCTCGATAGGCTAATTGGCCTATCAAAACTCTTGGACATCTTAACCATAATTGTTTAATCATGTTAGTCATCAATCCGGACTTTACCATTACGACCATTATAGGTAGGTGAAAACAGGTAGTGGTCTACCTGTTTTCACATAGCAAGGCAATGATAGCTGCCATGCCAATGAAAAACGAAAGGCAACTTTAAACTCACCGAGAATTTTATTTCCATTAAAAAGATTTTCGAAGTTGAAGTGCGCGCCTCCCCTGGTGTGGTAGGTGTGCTTCCAGCTCTTGATTCCCCAGTGCACCTTGCCGTCTTCTCCCTGCGTGTTCTCCAACTCTGTAGCTGCCTTTATCACTATGTCTCCTAAAATGAAAACGAAAAGTCAAGAAATTTTTAAATTTTTTTATCATTTATTCATCTTCTGTACCTACCGATCCCACCTACGGGGATAAGGGAAGGAATGTGATGATGATGATGACTATTATTAGTTTATAGTTGTCTGTATTCATAACACGTAACACTTTTGCCAAGAACTGTATATTATTCTGTGGAAGGAGTAGGTATACAAACTGACAATCAATGTATGGAAACTCAAAATTATTTTTTTAAGGGTCAAGTGTACGAACTGCCGACAACTGCCAAAACACCTTGTTTGGCACGTTCAGTAGACGTAAAAGAGCTGATAGGTAGTTATTGTATTATATTTAAATTTGACTTGTCTATGTGCTTATTTTGTAAGCCTAAATAATTAAACGTTAGTCTGACTGAATCTACTTACGGATATCAATGATATGTTTGCCCTCCCCACGGATGGGCAGCACCAGGACCTGTCCATCCAGCTTGTAGTTCCCCTTCAGCTGGACTGTGCAACGGATCGTCAGGGATTGCTTCATCTTCGTCAAATCGTGTCTGCGGAGTAAAACATTCACCTCTTAGAACGTGGTAGTGTTCACAATAGATTTAAAGCAAAACGGCTTGATCGTTTATTCTTTAATAATACTTCATTGGTTGCATTGCATTGCATTACACTGTAATAGGTATAACCACCAAAAAAAAATTGTGTTTTGATCTTCGGAAGGTACCTAGTAGGTCCTACATAAGACGATCTGATCTAACTGAGGCGAACCTAGCGGGTTTGGTTGTCCTACTCAAAAGTGAAGTCGACATCTCGTCCGCGGATGAGTTTGAGATTCGGACCAGATGTACCCTAACCCGTCAAACCAGGCCTAGATCTCAGTACTCGCGTTATGCCCGTGGTAAAAAACTCAATTTAAATAAAATTAAACATTATTATTTGGTTCCTGTGATGTTTATAAGCGATTGAGAAAAATAATACGATAAAAAAAACATGCAAGTGCACTGTTTCACACATGATTTGGCCTAGATCTCAGGATCCCTGCGGTCTGTTGAAATCACTTATGTTTTGATTCGTAGGTTTTTATTAATTGTTTAGTTCCTCTAAGCCAGTTTTTAATTCGTTCCGTTGTTTTCTTTTAAATTAACAATAAGTTTCTTGCGCACACCTTTCCAAGGACGTATCTATGCTCTGTTCTGCTCCTATGAACGCCCATCCCGTTCACAAAATGGTGCGCAATGTGCTCTTTAGGATACTGTCATAAGATCAAGGCAGATCATAACTTACCTATACCTATATCTAACACTACTTATTTACAAACTATCAGACGGCCTGGCTCTATTGAGCAAACACAAACATAGCGTCTTTCCTACCTATGGCGGCAAGCAAGGAGTCGAGATAAAGTCCAAGGTCGAAGACTGGTGTAGGCAATGATCCGAATTATTATTGTAAACATAAGACCCCTTGAAAAATTTCCTTAAATTTACATATCAAAGGCGCAGGTTTTTCAGGTTGTGTGATGGCACCAAGAGTAACTTTGCATCTCTGCCCAAAGGTTATAATTGTAGTACCTACCTATCACCTATCATAAACTGTAAGTACGATACATTTTCAGCCGACGAACAACACAAGGAGAACTAATAGTAATCTCTCGGCAATCAAACTTTTATGAGAACACCTCAGCTATACCTTCAGAAACGAAAGAATCATCAAAGTCTGACAACAACGGCGCCAATCAGGCGCTTATCAGGGGGAGGGCTGCGTTCAGCGGTGGACCAACACAAGCTGGTGAGGTGAGGTGATCATGAACCTTGGCACTCGCGGATTTGACGGAAGAGGAAAATGAGAACCAAGCGAGCCACCACAAAAGGATACTAGATTAGCATCTTAATTGGATATTATGTTTATTCAGGGAAAAAGAAACTTGCTTACGATGTTAAATACCTATAGATGTTATCTAATTGAAATTATAGTTTCCTTCCTTAAAGTGTATTTACATATGTACCTAAACTCTACTAGTTAGAACTATTCTACCAGATGTATTGTCTAAAAATACTAAATATTTTAATGAAATCATTTATCAGAGTTTTTTTTTCAGATATAGGTACTAGCTCATTTACATACATAGTACTTACATGCATATTCAACGTGGTAAATGGCAATGCTGCCGGCATTCTGGGCACTCTGCCTTCTGGTGACGATGGCTTAGATTTTTAGGAAATTGATATTTTGTGTAAATACTATAATATGTCATTGGTTTATTGTGTTATTGTTTTTTTCTTTGTTAATAAATCGTCCTCGCAGATACTTTATGAAAAAAATAACGGTTTATACTTTGACTACCGACGACAATTAAAAAAAGTTCATACAAAAGACATAAACGCGCTTTTATTGACTTTCAAAACCTTGTGCTGTCTATATAACATGTCCACGGAAATATATTATTTCAAAATACCTACAGAGGACTTTACCACAGAATACACAATAGTTCGATTGTAGTAACTTCCTTGAACAACCGATATTTTTAAAAGAACAATTATTTTTTGGGTACACGTAGGTAAGTATAGTGAGATAAGTAGCACAATAAATACAAAATTTTCTAAATATACATACGAAGGACATTAACACGCTTCCGTCCATTTTCGAAAATAGCAGAAATCATTATTCTATTCTAAATACAAAACGTGATATTCGTGATTCGTGGTTACCGGCATCATGCGAAATTATCAACACCTGATTTATTCCACCTTATTTTACATACTAACCAGAGGCCTTCCTTAGGACTTTTACATAGTTTACGAAAACTATAGAAGTTTACATTTCTACCTACCGGATACTGAGAGGAACTTCCGTAGTATGACGTCATCCAATATTTGTTTTGTTATTTTGGTAATTTTCGAATAATTTTGTGTGATTTGTTGCATTTGTGCGTGTACCAACTTTGACAAATAGGCGGCAAACTGTTACGTCCTCGAAAACTTATTCCGTTTTGCTATTTTGAAACCTCATACATTAATAGAGACTCAGATCAAATGTACTTAGGTAACTTAGGTTTTTTATTAAATGCAGGTTGGCACTATGCACCCAATCATCTACCAATTTTGTAGTAAGTACTAACTTATAACGCACTAGACGATCGCCTCGCGGTTTCACCCGCGTAGTTCCCGTTCCCGTGGGAATTCCGGGATAAATTATAGCCTATGTCACTCCCTGAAAAGTAAGCTTCCTAACGGTGAAATAATTTTTCAAATCGGTCCAGTAGTTTCGGAGCCTATTCAATACAAACAAACAATCAAATCTTTCCTCTTTATAATATTATTAGTATAGATTTCAAAACTAATTGCCTATCTACCATTAGTTACATAATCCAGGGAGTGAGTCTCTTTGACGTTACTAACGAGACGCGGTCGTGGCGTCTCCCTTTTCCATACAATTTGGTCCAGGAACTACGTAAATCCCCACACGAGAAGGACACGTCTTCTCACGGTCTTAATCTTGATGAGTCCTTGTTATAGAATGTAGAAATAAAGGAAACTAAAGCTTTAATATGAAAAAAGTGGTAATTGATAGTTGTCTCTTGCCTTGTCTACTGTATGGAAGCCAAACATGGGTATTTACGATTAAAGCCAAACTCAAGGTCCGGTCTACACAAAGAGCAATAAAACGGAGCATTCTCAAGATTCGGAAAATACATAAAATAAGAAGCAGCTCAATCAGACATAAGACCAGGCTAACAGACGCACTCACACAAGCTTTAAAAACTGTGAAATGGGCTGTTCACATCTCACACCTCACCGATAAAACAGGGAATATACGGACTACACGATGGAAGGGACCAGATGGCAGAAGAAATATTGGCAGACCGTATAGATGGTGGGCTGATGACATTATCCAAATACCGGAAAAAAGCTGGATGAGCCAGGCACTCGACAAACAGTCGTGGAAGAAGATGGAGGAGGCCTTTACCCAAGAAGGGATCCAACTCTCCCAACAAGTGTAAATACTAATACTCGTATATAAGCACCTACTAATTTAATCCTAAGCATAAAATGTTAACTCATAAAACTTTGTATAAAAGGGTTTATTATTATAGCTCATGAGAAAGAAGTTTATAGCCGCGTAATCTTATTGTTTAGAATATTGCATGAGGTGGAATATGCCGTTAACTTGATAAGTGTTTAGGACTTGTGTATGTAGGTCATTGATGAGGTACTCTATCGATTATTCTAGTTGCCTGTAGATTCGGATTGAGATTCAATAACGTTTACTTATTTTCATATGCTTTCAAAATTCACTTTAGAATAGTAGTAAATTTTCTACTAGATAATTGTAAATACATGTAATAAAGTCACTCTAAATAGGATTTATGTAAGGTGATAATTGGGTCTCTACAATTCAATACCCTAAAAATCCAGGTTTAAAAGAGAAGTATTTTTCATTTCTTTCATTTCTTTCACTAGACAACACAGCCAAATTAACTTCTAAATGTTAAAGGACTCACTTGACTCCCTCGACCACGCAGTCCTTCATGCCTCTGACCTTGGTGTCAGTGAGTATGAGCTGCAGCCCTGCCGTGTCCCCCTTCACAGTCCTCAAGGCCAGAGGATCCAGAGATTTGATGCCCAGCTCTGGGACGCCGGGAGCGAAGATGGGCACAGCCTTTATGGCAGCTGCCATGACGCACGCAGTGTCTTCTGACTTGCATGGTGTGATGAACGGCGCTGGGGGTGGAAGAGATAGTTAGTTGGCCTCCTTCAGGTTTTGGAAGCCACCTCTTGCTGTGTGTTTTGCATCCAGATGTGCCAAGCGACTTTTGTAATGACGATCAAACGCTTTAATAAATAAAATTATGAATATTAACAGAGAAAATTATAGTCAAATAAATAGAAACAAATTAGAACTCGTATTAATAATTGAAATAATTGAGCTAGCAGCAGACTGTTGCAAACCATCTAAAGGTAGCTCAACTAATCCATATCAATACCAGTCGGAAGCGTCCCCAAGACGCTAGCTGCATTGCCCCGCGCTGTATGAAAAAAATATAAATTATAACAATAAAATGATTCAATAAATAATATTTCTGTTATCTATTTAGATTCAGATTCAAACTAATTTAAAGGTTTTTCAAACATAGAACGAAAAAAAATCGTACTTAGATACTAAGTTTTTAATTCAATATTCAAAATTTAAATTATTTTTGGGATCGCATCGGGAAGGGTCCCAGAAAATGTTGAATTTCCAAATTAATTGTCACTATCATAATACCCAACTCCTTATTCCTATCTCAAGTAGTAACTGACAGGCTAGCATTACCTGAAGCGGACTGCACCCCCAGCACCACCGCCAAGAAACTCAGTAGCCTCAACATCTTCACGTCACTCCAACAACTGGCTGCGGAGGCTGCTGGCCGTCCTTATATGCCTCTCCACCGTGACGTCACAAGTCACAGTACTACATAATAACTACATGGCATAGACACATGCAAATAATCAACATACGAATATAAATTGCTGTGTCCGTACGTGTAGTTTTTCAGTTTAATTGTTTGTGAGAGAGCTTTTATTCAAATCTATTAATGACTTTAATTTCCTCAAGATGGTCTATGTACCTCTACTATTCGTAGTTTTTAGAAGAACCTATAAAAGTTGAGCGCAGACAAGACAACCAAAACCACACAATTACAAAACTTTTTGAGTTTCTAAGAAATTAGGGGTGAAATCCTACTAATATTATAAACGCAAAAGTTTGTGAAATGTGAAATTTGTGTTACCTAGGATCTCCAAAACTACTGAACAGATCGTAATGAAATTCGGCACACTTTTAGAATGTAGCCGAACTTAAACAATAGGCTACTTTTTTTAGGGCTTCGTCCCCGATTTAGAATTTATTTATTTATTTATTGACAGAATAACACCATTACAGGTTTTTTTATTAAGCCCTAAGGCGATGTTATATCTAGGTACATACAAACAATACACATACTAATAAAAAATACTAATATCTACTAAATACTAATCTAAACATTTTGTCTCAATAACAATCTGTGCCATTTCCATGGCTTTCGGCATGGAAATTAAAAGAAGGGTTTGATAACAATTTACACATCACGTGCAACGAGAAACCAAAACATAAATAAATAGTCCGTCTATGCAATGTTGTCTATTTTTGTCAAAAGATTTAATTTGTGATGTTGTCGTGGTTCTCATATCTGCCTTGTAAAATATGAAAAGTAAACAGAATGTTTTTCTCCAGCAAAGAAACGAAATGATTCAATTCGTTGCTATGGATCAGAACGTACCTACCTTACATTCTATGCAAATGCTTATTCCGTTCACTGATATTATGTCCTACCACTTTTTATTTTTTTATTTTTACTTCTTAGGGATAACCAACAATCATACATAAATAATAACAGATTATTTTAAGTAAACTAAATAGGTACAAAAAGTATGACCAGCCCCGTTATACACAAGTTACAAAGGAAAGAAAGGGGTGGTGTTAGTGAACTTATATAGTAGTATTTTTTTTAAAGGTAAAACCACGCTAACGAAGTTGCGAGTAACAGCTAGTAAGGTTATATAATTCAACTCTTCGCGGGCGAAGTCGTGACCAACAGCTAGCAGACCTAAGAATATCGTACGGCATTCAATATGTTTCTTAAAATATCTCCACGATCCCTGAGCGCTACGTGAAGCTACGTTTTATTTCGCCACGGAGGGACTACGTGAACGAATCCACGGGCAGGAGCACAGTAGAATAGAATAGAATATAATAGAAAGACATTAATAACAAAAATACGAACAGTTAAAAACAAGATGTTAGGTACCAATATAGTGTGGTAACATGCAAAAAGTTGTTATAAACCCGGTAACGTCACGAGCCTTCTTCATCCTTCAGGAATATTGTTTATGGGACAGTCAGCGTCAAATTGATATCAGCGAGTAGTCAAAATGCATAAAAAACATAAAAGCGATTTGATAAACGCAGTTCGAATCACCGTTCACATTTATATTATGACAGTCAGGGTGACTGACTGCTCATATAAATATGAAATAATGAGTAGTAAGATATTTTGAACACCTTGGGTAGATATATCAAATGCTTGCTATGCTTTGATGTTTTTCAGATCATTTTGACTACTTTAGACGCTCATATCAATTTGACGCTGACTGGACCACATCGGAATTATTCTTTATAGGTACTAAACCAAAAGATTTATCAAAATCGGTAATATTCATCGACTTATTAAAAAGCATACATAAAAAAAGAAAAAAACATTCAACATAGAATCTCCTCCTTTTAGAAAGTCGCGCAATGAAGTAACAATGTACACAGAATACTGGGAAACGCACAAGTACGCTCACAGGTTATTTCTTGAACAGATGGCATCTCTTGCAGGACGTTGGGTTTTTTCTTCTAGCGATAAAATATTTACAGTGTTGCTGTAAAAAATAGAAGAGCAGAAAGCGTTTCTGAGATATTCTCAGATGCAAATAACAATATTCTTTCTTCATAAGTGAATATCTCAGAAACCTTACGCCTGAGGACATTATGTTACACCACATATTTATTTGTTTTAGTGTCTTCTATTTCTATCCAAATACTTATATAACTTTTATAATGCACCGCGATTTTGAAAAAAAAAACTAAATGTTGACTGATTTTAGGGCCAAAAATCTGCAAACCTCTTCTAATAAAAGATCGTTGTGTTTGGTTCATTACAACCAAATACAACGATCTATTCAAGTCTGTGTGAATAGGTGTCTTCTACACTTTATAGGTACCTACATCGTCACTTCCCATGCGATTGTGGTCAAACGAAGGTTCATATTCACGTAAAAAAAAGTTTTGCTATTTCTGTGTAGTTCTCCCCCTTACCTACTCGTAATCCTCTCGCAATTTAGAAAGTCGCTAAGCAGTGTTGTCTGGAAGAAAATAAACGGCTCCTATCCTGACTAATATGTCATGTTTGTGTTGTTAGAATTCTGATGGTGATGATGGTACATTGTGCGACAGTGACGCACTATTCGACTGTCACACAATAGCCAAGTTCCTTGGAACTCTTGGGACCTTTGTCGCGAGGTTGAAAATAATTATTGTAGAGTTGTATCACAGAGTTGTATCCATTCTGAACTTTATAATTCTATTTTAATAGCCGTTTAAATTCATATTGTTCCGGATTAAATTACATCACTCAATAAATGTTTATTGTTTACAGTATGATTTTTATGGTGTAGGAGCAGTTACTTTTCATATGTAGATTGACTTATTGATAAGAAATAAAAATAACTAGTAAATATAATATCGGGCTTTGAGACTGGAATAGTTCCTACGGCAACGGCTTCTTTTGCCGGCGCGGGCGGCTGCCAATTGGCAGTCCTACTAGACACGGTCCGCTCCTGCGGGACCGCGGCGCTTACACTGGGCAGTAAATGAGTAAGAAGTAAGTTTATTTACATAAATTCAGGAATTTGTTAAGACATTTGCAAAACAAAAATCTGCTAATAATACTCATTGGTAGGTTCAGGTAAGAGCCATGACCCAGACTCGTAAACATAGGTGTGAGAAAAATAAAATTGCGACGCCATTTCAATAAGGCAAGTAATTTTTTTCTGCCCAACATTTTGTTTACGCATGATGTTTTTAAAATAGAGCATTAGATGATAGATAGATGCAGATCCACTGCCGAACCGCATGTGAACTGTGAAGCTACGCGCAGGCAGAGCCGCAGTCGAGCCTGACCTTAACCCCGCAGTCCCCACGGTCATGGCGCTGCGTTATATATATTTATGTGAATCAGATTTTCCTCCACTTGAACTTGCCCCTGAGGTGCGCCTGCGCCGCCACAGTCGCGCCAAGGAAAATTTACTGTATTTGCATAACAAGTTAATGTATAGAAAGATTTAAGTTGAAAAAACAGTCATAGATTCTTGTATAAAATACAAAATACGTAAATAAGTACTTACTACCATAAGACCTGTGGCCATTATAAATAAATAAATAAATAATGCTGGACAAATCACACAGCATTATCTAGCCCCAAGGTAAGCAGAGCTTGTGTTATGGGTACTAGATAACTGATATACATAATAATATACGAGTACATAGATAGATATTTTTTATTTTACATAGAAAACGACCAGAACACCCTGAACAAATATCTGCAGATCGTACAAATATTTGTCCCGAGGCGAGAATCGAACCCGCAACCTCCTGCGTCGCAGGCGGACCTTCGCCCACCGCGCCACAGAGGTCGTCATTATACATTCCTACAGGGTACCTACCAACATTAATATTTACGAAACAGTAATATTTCCGTTAAACATTAAATTATTTAATACGAATACTGAGTAGATCATTTGATATTTGATTATGGAGAAATAAAAAAACAGCGTATAAAACTTCCGGATTATCTTTTAAAACTACTTACTACCTATACAAGGTTCCACGGAAAGGGTGTACTACTTACAAACCTACAGCTGAAAGGGATTTTTTTTGTAATCAATAATGTTTTTTTCCTATTCGTGTTCTTTTACACGCACTTTGGCATTATTTTACATTACAAAATATTTAACAAAATAGGTTTTTTGCTTGTTTTTTTAGTAAAACCAGCGTTTTGTTAAGAAATTATTATTAGACGACCTCTGTGGCGCGGTGGGCGAAGGCCCGCCTGCGACGCAGGAGGTTGCGGGTTCGATTCCCGCCTCGGGACAAATATTTGTACGATCTGCAGATATTTGTTCAGGGTGTTCTGGTCGTTTTCTATGTATAATAAAAAATATCTATCTATGTACTCGTATATTATTATGTATATCAGTTATCTAGTACCCATAACACAAGCTTTGCTTACCTTGGGGCTAGATAATGCTGTGTGAATTGTCCAGCATTATTTATTTATTTATTTATTTATTATTATTTAATTATTACACGTTAGATAATACGAATATGAAGAAAAAACGTCTGTAGTTAAAATAAAACGTCAAGTGCGAGTCGGTCTCGCGCACTAAGGGTTCCGTAAGACCTTGTGTCTTGCCAAATTATCATGATTCTAGGTCAACGGGAAGATACCCAGTAGGTTTTGGTCCACAGCGAGAATCTTAATTTTTTTTTGTGCATAAACTAAAAATTTACGGTTTCTGGATTTTTCACTTTACTTGTGCTGTAAGACCTTGCTTCTTCCAATATTTTATGATTCTACGTCAACGGGAAGTACCCTATAGGTTTTGGTCCATGGCAAGAATCAAAAGTTTTTTTTTTGGTGAATATACTACAAATTTACAGTATATAGATTTTTCCCTTAACTTGTGCTATAAGACCTTGCTGCTCACCAAATTTCATTATTCTAGGTCTATTGAAAGTACCCTATCCGTTTTGTGTGCATGTGATTCCCTTGGAAATTTCAAGATATTTGGACATAAACGGCCGTAACTTTTGAGTGCGTAGACTTAGAAGTTTTATTTATATCGCGGCTCCAAGAAATTACGGACTTGAGTATTTGACGTTAATTTCAACTCAATACATCCACGCGCTCCTGAGAAAAGGGGGTTGACAGATGGACAGACAGACAGACGGACAACAAAATGATCCTATAAGGGTGCTTTTTTTCCTTTTGAGGTGCGGAACCCTAAAAAACAGTAAAAATGTGCAAATTCAAAAACGTAGAACAAACGTTGATCTTCTCCATGTCCAGAATCACCCCCTTTAGGCTTAGTACACCCTTTCCATGGCACCCTGTATGTGAAAATTCTAAGGAAACCTTTAAAAACTACAAGCCAAAATAATAAGGAAAGTACTCACTGTGTATTTTACATTTTACATTGTCTTGGAAAAATACACAACATAAACTTCAGATACCTATAAGGAAAATGGGTTTTGAGATATCTACAAACATGTATCATTTACATTATAAATTTATAACATATCTTTAAGAGAGTGTGCTTTACAACTCTTCATAATTTTATACCGCCATCTAGCTTCCAGTAAATAAAATCTTTCTATAAAATATATATTATACTTTCTATAATAATAAAATCATTCGATGAGCTATGGACACTTATATTCTAGAATGTATAAAGTGTCTTATACATAATATAATCGAGAAATAACTCTTATCAAATAATCTGTAGGTTGTAAGTAAATATTATGGTTTTGCGCCGACATACTTTAGTTAGAAAAACCTTAGTTTCTGTAGTTACGGGTAAGGCTCTTTTTCGATAGAACACAATAGTCAAATAGGATGATAATTATTTAATAAGACAAAAGAAGTTAAACTGAATAAAGCTTTAGCGAACCCTAAGGCACCTCTTCGGGCTCCGGGTCGGCCTGGTGCTTCATCTGCCGGCACACTTGACGACCTCGGTGGCGTAGCGGGCGAACGTCCACTTGCGACGCATGGGGTTGCAGGTACGATTCCCGCTTCAGGGCAAATGTTTGTACGTTCTGCAGATATTTTTTATATCTATCCAAATATGTAATGTTTAAAGTATATCAGTTATCTAAAACCCAAAACACAAGCTCTGCTTACTTTAGGGCAAGATCATGTGTGTCATGTGTGGTTTATCCAGCATTATTTTAAAATACTTAACCGTTTATTTTAAAAAAATATTTATAACTAGCTGCGCCCCGCGGCTTCGCCCCCGTGGAAATTTATGTTTTCAACTTTCTTAATTTTTTCTTTCATAAGAACCTTCTCCTGACAATAACAAACACAACAAAGAAAGAATTAGCGAAATCGGTCCAGCCGTTCACGCGTGATGCCGTGACAACGCGAAACGGGTTTCATTTTTATATATAAAGATTAAATAAAGTTAGAGCTCTGTCTCCTGTGGTAGCTACAATGTAGCTACATTGGGAAGAAGCTACAGGGGAACCCTGTAACACAGCTGTGTTACAGGGGAACAGCTTTTTCCATAGAGCATTTGCTCTATGGCTTTTTCCCATAATATATATTTTATACTACCTACTATTTACCTAGTAGAGACCTGGCTTCAGATTCTTACTTCTTCAGGTAGACATTTGTCTTTCTTTTTTTTCTAATTTGGGTAAAACTAACATTTATACATACACATTACATTAAAGCGTATATTTAAAAAAAAAGATTAAAATGAAGCATAACGTAGGTACGTACTCGTTAGAGAAGCTTGCTTACACATAGGAAGTACAACTATAATGTTATATTAGAGCTAAGTAAGTTTACATTATTCGAGTGGATTGTGTTTATTTTATCACCTATTACTTACTTGCCTGTGGTTTCTGAGAATGAGTTCTGACGTCAGGGCACTGTGTGTGACCGCTGTGTTTGTTTGTTATGATGCTGGTGGCATTTGACTGTCATATTCCAAAAATACAGAAAATAACTACTTGGCTTGGTTTGGAAGTTGTCCCACACTTCTAGTGCACAAGCCAAGATTCTACCAAGATTGAGAAAAGCTGTACTTGCTTAAGTACATTTTTAGTAGCAGAATTTATGTACATTTGTGAAATAGTGGTACATTTGTGGTTTTCAGTTTTTTATGAGATAAGAGAACTCCAATCCAGAAATATAAAATGTAAAATTAAAAAATTTTGTTTGTTAATTTGTATAAAATAAGTAACTCTACATACTAAACAGTTGATAAGACATCCTTTTAGGTATGTAAATATACGTTTGTGCCAGGATATCCTGCTCTTCCATACAATAGATTTAACAATTAAACTAAATAAATTAATAATGGTTATTTAAATGCAAATAAGCTAATTTAATTATTAGTGATAATTTAAAAATAAACCAAAAAATAACTCTAATAAATTCTAATTTAATACAATCAGATTGTCAGAAAAACTTAACAACCCAGTAATTTAATGGATGGCAGCCATGATTTTTTGCGAACATGTTAAAGTTCGCGAATTTTGTCAAGACTCATTAATTTTTCGTGACGTTGGTAGAGATGGATGAGTCATATTAGCGTTCCTAGATTCCGCGTTTTAATTACGATTACAAAATTCCATATTAACATTTTATTGAGGGCTATCAAAGAAAAACCTCTTCCTATTTAGGTACCTAGGTGTATCAGATTAGAACCCAGAAAGCCTAGAAAAGTTGGAAACACCACGGCATTAGTTAGTATCTTTACAAAATGGAATTAGTATTATCAATATCACTGCGATGGGTCAGCAATTTCAAAAAACCACTTGCTTTTATGACGCGTGACGAAAACAATCTGTGTGACTTTAGTGTAAATATACGAAAGAAATAAAAAAATATCTTAAATGGTACAACAATTGACAACTAAATATCTTAGTCAAATAAATAAGTAGGTATAATATTAAAATACTTCGTTCTAATTAAGTTTATGTGGTGTTCATCATCGATCCAAAATTGCTGACACAATAAAAACTTACATATAATAACTCATAACCATTGTATTCTCGCGTGTGGAAGCTGGTCCTGTCTAGAGCATCGACCAGCCTCGACCCTGATGTCGGTATTACAACATAAGTATTTACGCTGATGGTGTACAGGCCTCTATTTCATGGTATTTCAGGAAAAAATAGAACTGAAATTACCGTAATTATAAATAGGTAATAACATATCCGGAAAACTTTATCTCATAAAAAGTCATTGTTACAGTCCTAAAAAATTCGCAAACTCGTGACATCGTAATTTACGAAAATTACTTCTCTAGGATTAGTTAATGAGGTGTATTTACTTGAATCTGACAAAAACTTCGCACATCATGTGCGGAGTCATGAACAATTTGTCATTATTACAATCACGTTATAGTAAAGGGTGTTTTTTTTTAGAGGTATAGAACTTTAAGTTGGCAACACTTTTTTAGCTGGCGCCCATTTTGTGAGCTGTCAAGTGATTTACGTTTAGTTTGGTTTGGCATTTCAGCATGAATAGACTGACGCCTGAACAACGCTTCCAAATTGTGCAAATTTATTTTGAAAACCATGGTTCTGTTCGAAACACGTATCGCGCACTACGGCCATTTTACGGTCGACATAATCGTCCATCAGAGCAATTAATTCGATTAACTATGGAACGTTTTCGCACCACCTTTACTCTAAATGATAATACGCATCCACAGAGATGTCCTACAGTGCGTACAGAAGAATTCATTGCTGCTGTAGAGCGTAGCGTAGAGGAAGACCCGAATCAGTCTATCCGCCATCGTGCACAGGAATTGGATATGTGTCCATCAACTTTATGGAAGATTTTGCGGAAAGATCTTGGTTTGCGTGCTTACAAAATCCAACTCGTGCAAGAACTAAAGCCACGCGATCACCTAGCAAGGCGTAATTTCAGTGAATGGGCCCAAAACATGATTGCTGTTGATCCCGATTTTCATAAGCGAATTTTGTTTAGCGATGAAGCTCACTTTTGGTTAAATGGATACGTCAATAAACAAAACTGCCGTATTTGGAGTGAAGATAATCCTCAAGTGTATGTTGAGACACCGTTACATCCAGAAAAACTGACTGTTTGGTGTGCTTTATGGGCTGGTGGAATAATTGGTCCATACTTCTTTAAAAACGATGCTGGCGAGAACGTTACAGTCAATGGTGACCGCTATAGAGGCATGATTACTGACTTTTTCGTTCATCAATTGAACAACCATGATGTGCACGAGCTGTGGTTTCAACAAGACGGCGCAACATGTCACACAGCTCGTGCCACAATCGGTTTATTGAAGGAAACGTTTGGTAACCGAATAATTTCACGTTTCGGACCCGTAAATTGGCCTCCAAGGTCTTGCGATTTAACGCCACTTGACTATTTTCTGTGGGGATATGTGAAGTCGCTAGTCTACGCCGATAAACCCGAAACGATTGACCACTTGGAGGACAACATTCGCCGCGTTATTGCCGCTATACGGCCACAAATGTTGGAAAAAGTCATCGAAAATTGGACCTCCAGATTAGACTACGTCCGAGCCAGCCGTGGTGGTCATATGCCTGAAGTCATATTTAAATTATAATGGCAGAAGATTATCTTTCGAATAAAGTAAATTTCATATCAATTTTAAAAAAATATCTTTGTTTTATTCCATTTCAAAGTTCTATACCTCTAAAAAAAACACCCTTTATATGTAGGAGGTACGGTATGGTATAGTAATACACATTTTAAATAACGTCCAGAAAAACGTCCTTGGCCTTCCTCAAAGATCGGCACAGATGAAATCTCTAATAAAATAAATTAACGGAACGAAGATAGGGTGAACCATTTTGCTTGAAAGATTTCTTCGGTAATTATTTAAGTGACAAAAACACGTAAATGCGATTAATGTAATTAATGAATCATTACATTAATCACTCACAAAGACTTTGTGACATTCGAAGCATTTTCATTATTTGGGTAATAAATAAGTCGCTAAACCACCTCTAACCTTAACACTAACGTTAACGCTAATTCGCTATCAATTGCTGTCACGTTTTAAGTCTACCATGAACCAACCTAGCTACCTACTAGCTAGAAAATATAAGTTCTACCTAATTCCAGGACGTTTACCCTCGAATACTCAAACGCAACTCAGATTTAAGTTGTGATGGATATTTGACAGATTTTCAAAAAATCGCGACTCGAAACAAGCTGAAAACTAAGTTGCGTTTAATAAACGGGGGTTAAACTCTTGTTTAAAATTGTAAATGATTGTGACCAAGCCTTCGGTTTTTGCTATTTCTATTTTAAATTTAGGTTTCTGCATGTATATACTATACATACCGATACATATAGGAACTCCATTGTTTGTCAAAACTATAAATAAAATAATAGCCTTTCTTAATTCAATACGAGCACGAGTACATACCTCGGTACCTACTCATGATGTATGTCATACATAACGGTGTTTTACTTGAGGGGTGTTCTTCGAAATATAATAGGACCATTAGCAGCTTCATCGATTAAATTTGGCATGTAACAAGGTGTCTTATACATATAGGTACCGAAGTACCGACCGACTAGAGAAGTAGAAGGGGGGGCATAAAGTAAAATACATGAAAAACATTTAAATCTTTAATATTCTAACAATTATATTTGTTAGTCGCTCTTATTACTACTTATTTATTTAAGTACTTATTTTTAAGAGATTTTCACAGACAGTATTTAAAGAAAATCGAGTCCATGTTTTATTTAAGTCTAGATACCTACTTATTTATAAGATACAAATTCCTTCTCATGGCCAATATAAGATTGTATTGATGTCAGTGAACTTTATAAAAATTCAAAATGGAAAGGAAATATGTTGGTATTTACGGTCTAGTCAACGACAAGTCCCATTGTTTATTTTCAGTATCTATGAAAATAGAAAGTAGAACCATACAAAACTTTTAAAAATCTGAAAATAAAACATATGTCGAAAACTACAAAAAATCGCGGAACATTCATGGGGGTCCAATCGATAGGTATTGGTGTTCCCAGACCACAGACCTTCGCTGATACAGGTTACATGGGACACCCTGTATAGGTAAGAAACGTAGGAAGTTGTTCAGGCTTTAGAATTGCAATTCGTGATAGAACAACGTGAAACCGCCACACAATGGCCTCGTTAGCTGCGGACTGCGGTACGCCAACCAACAATAAATATTTTACGTGGATTTTCAGCAGTAAGTGCTCCCTGGGGGGATTTGAATAGATCACAGTAAAGCCTCAGTCAAAATCTAAGTATTTTTAGCGACGCGTGATCCGAGAGCTGGTGAGTACCTGGCGCAGCGCATCAGCATTGCCATACAGTGGGGCATGCAGCCATCGTAGCGGGGACGCGACGACTGTATTGATATGGATCAGTTGATGTAGATTGTTTGCAACAGTCTGCAGTAATTGTAAATACTAGTTCTAATTTGTATCTTTTATTTGATTGTAATTTTCTTTGTTATTAGTATTTTTAAAAAACAACTACGGTGGATTTTTGGAGTGAGAGCAGTAGATTTTAGTACCGCACTCCTCACCTCCACCTCAACAGCCTATATCGGTCCACTACTGGACGCAGACCTCCCCCTGATGAGCACTTTATTGGCTTTTATCTGAAGGGTTGATTCCCATAATCCCCACGCTGGGCATGCGGTTTCGGGATTGCACTCACCCTGAAGAAATCTCACGTTAACGGATGATACGTTGTTTTTTTCCAACACAAACAAGGTTCGTTGTTAACTGCTTACATTCATTATTTTAATTTATTTAGGAGATAAAAAGCTTACATTTAACGATAGATATTTTAACTAGAGCAAAAAAGCTAAAGACATTTTTTAACAGTTTTCAAATTGAAAGTTTTCGTTTCCCCAAGCTGTGCGTTTTTTTGCCTTTAATAAGATTTAACAAAATGCAACTCACACCAAAAAAAATTAGGGGGTTAAAAAGGAATGCTGTTGCGATAGCCAGTGGCAATTACTGTCAATAGAGGTATTTTTGATACAAGTCTTGTAGATTTATAATAAAGTGACAGCGATCTCATAATCACGACAAGCAATTACCGCTGTCTACCAGAAGTGCATTGTTTTATGCCGGTAGTCCGGAAGATTACAGGCATAAAACAACGATAGATAAAACTCTAGTATCACCATGGGAGTCAAAAACAATACGGTCGTACCTAAATTAAAGCTGCAGCTCTGAAACAGGGACGTGGTCGAAGAACTTCTGCACCTCCTTAACGATGTTTGCGACGATGGCCTTCACGATGGGCGGCGCCACCTCCTGGAAGATCTCCCGCCAGTTGCTGTTGGCGAAGGCGTGGATGGTGTCCGCTGCAAGAAAGGAATTGTCGTTAGGAACTGTGCTTTGCTGGTGGTAGTATCTACCCCTGAAGTCTCTATAAAGAATCACAATAAACAAGCTGACCCGACAAACAGCCTCCTGATGTTAGAAAATCCTTTCCTACAATTATAAAGACGAAAGATGCCGTTGTGTGAAGATCTTTGGCCGAAGACAAAACCAAAAGTACTGAATGGATCGAGCTCAAATTTTCATGTATAAAAATCATGGAATAACATCTAGCTAGGCTATTTTTAATTCCGAAAAAACGCGTGCGAAGCCGCTATTATGACTGAATAATCATATGATATGGGTATTTTTTTTATTTACATAATTTTTCATGCTAAATTTTTTTTTTCTGACTCTACTCAAAAATTCTTGGAGCGCAGTGGAATCAATGTATGAACTTTAAAATTTTGAGAACAATGGGTTTTGGAGCGCAGTGGAACTACCCGGCTAATCTCCTATAAAAGTTTCCCAATGCTCAAAGTCTCCGGAAAGCTTTTCCATTTTCCATAGAAATGTTTGGCTCTATTTTTGCACAAATTTACAACCTTGGACGCATTGAGATTTGGATCTACAACTAAGTACGAATACAAAATAAAACTGAACTAGACGAAGGTCTTCTGTTTGGATAGATGATATGTTCTCTGGAATCCATAAAAAGTAGGCTTAATCCTGGAAAAACGCATGTGAGTTCAAAAGTTTTCTTATATTTTAGTTTTTTATAACACCTTGACTAGGTACAGATACTCACAAAGCTGCTTATTCCCATTGAAGAGGTTCTCGAACTGGTACTGCGCGCCGGTGAGCACCTCGGCCGAGTGCTTCCAGGAGGGCAGGTGCCAGTACAGCTGCCCGTCGCGAGACTTCTCCTCGATCTGGAACATTATCTTCACCAGGATGTCACCTGAAAAGAAGCAGAAATAAAATATTTTAAAAATCTAAACAATTTATTAACAAAGGAAATTACAATAACACATACAATTACAAATAGTATTTACACTTTTATCTCTTTCCTAAAAACCGAAGCTGTTACCAGAAGGCAGTATATCGAATCACATCACACTATCACACTAATATTATAAATGCGAAAGTTTGGATGGATGTATAGATGGATGAATGTTTGTTACCTCTTCACGCCAAAACTACTGAACGAGTCGGGATGAAATTTTTCATACAGGTAATTCTAATTCTGGAATCAAACATAGGGAACTGATTTATGGGATAAAAAGTAGGCCTAGAACTACCTGTATGCAAGATTTCAGCCCGATCCGTTCAGTAGTTTTGGCGCGAAGAGGTAACAAACATCCATTCACCTCAACATACAAACTTTCGCATTTATAATATTAGTGTGATGGGATGTAATTTACATAAAATTTTAAGAATGAAGACCTGGCGTCTTCAAACGTGTTCGTCACTCATTTATTATGGACAGAGCCTACAGTCCACGCAGTGTCAGTAAATTACCATTATCCCTGTACATTTTTATCGTACCTACTGTAGTTATAGTTACATTTGAATAAACTGTCTTATTATTATAATTCAGCCTTTTTTTAGTTTCCCAATGCGGAAACATAAAAACTGTTAAAAGTCTGTAATTATAAGTTAGTCTTAAGATAACGACGGTTTGTTTCCGAAATAAATACATAGGTAATTAAAACATAATTATATTAAAATTTTGCCGTCAAATTTGTGTGAATGAGAACCCTTAAAGATCTCGGTCATGAGCTGTGTCTAACCAAAAAACTCAAAAAACACGTCTTTCTCATTCCTTGATATCGGATTAAAAAAAAAAACAATTCTATTCTTGTAGGCTTCAGCTCCTGGAATGCTAATTCAAATTAGCATTCGAGGAGCTGTAGCCTACAAGAATTGATCTAAAGGAATGGCAGTAAATGTAGTATGTTTTAGTGGACCCTATAGAGTCCACAGATGATCAGAATGCTGACTTCTATTTCAGTCAACGATTGGCATCGCGATTCAACGTAGCAATTCTGCCAGTATTCTGGGCACTCTGCCTTCTGGTGAAGACTTAGATTTATGGATTCTTATATCAAAATCGCGCAAGATCGCACGGAGTGGAAACATTTGGGGGAGGCCTTTGCCCAGCAGTGGGACGGAATAGGCTGAATAAAAAAAAATATATCAAGAGTAAATAATCGTGGTAGGTAATTTGTCATTTTGTCATTTTTGTCTTCGTTGAAATGAAAACAATCTCAAGGAAGAGCTACATATAACTCACGGATCTTGATCTTGTATCTGCCCTTGCCCTCGACGGGCAGGATGAGCAGCTTGCCCCCCAGGGTATAGTCTCCTGACAGCAGCACGGAGCAGCGCAGGTCCATGAACGTCTGGTGGCCCTTGCGTCTGGAAGTTAAGGTGGATCTGTTACGCGATAGTTACAGATATTTCTTTAGTTCAACCTGCAAGCGTGATCGTCTATTAAGTTAACCCGAGACTAGGTACCATTAATTAATTGACCAATTTTGAATCCAAATGCTAACTTCCTAGTCCAAATGCAATATAACTTCATTCAGTAAAAATAAATTTTGCAATACAGTTGTTGCAGTGCCTAGATTGCCTTTATTGATGCATCTTCGGGCTGCTTTAATTAAATGACTGCTTTTTTAAACAAAGCACCACAAAATATAACACGAAAATAACAATTATTGAACTTTTACCAGAAAAAACATTAACTTCGACAAAAAAAATAATACACAAGAGAGAGTCCTAGTTTTCGTAGTACCTAATTCATTGTTCCAGAAATGGTCATACTCACTTAAGGTTCTCCACGACGCAGTTCTTCAGCCCCTTCACGACAGTGTTCCTAAAGTCCATCTCCAGCCCCGCCTGGCTAGCCACCACCCGCTCCATGAGCATGGGATCCATAGAGCTGACTCCGAGCGCGGGTATGCCAGCCGCCAGCACCGGTAGTGCGGCTTGCGTGGAGGACTTCAGGCAGGCGGTGTCGCTTGCCCGGCATGGTGTGATGAAGGGAGCTGGGTGGACAAGCAAAAATTATTATAAAATATTCCGACACTATTGCAAGACAATATTGGACTTACAATCATGCCGCCCTTTTGATTGGCTTGTCCATTGATTCATTCTTTGTTTATGATTTCTTTTGTTTCATTTTCAGGTCGCTACGACAAAGCCAAGATTGGATAAAATTAATACTTAATTGTAATCTGGTCCCAACTTTCACACTACTAACTATAACATAGGTACCTACAAAGTTTCCATGTGGGTACACCATTTACTTGTTATGACTTAAAATATTGTAAAAGAAGGTTAAACTTGTGAAGACCTTTTGTTTAAATAATGTAATATTTTTTAGATGCGCTTTAGAGAAATCTTTAGGACGGTAAGGGACATGTATCAGCGGCATCCTGGACAGTTCTTAATCGTGTAAAAATCACAAAAATGTGTGATGAATCGAATACTGCGGAATACATATACTTATATCTATGGGAACACGGGTGACAATAAATCTCACAAGACGATTAGTAACGCAAAGGCCATGTTTGTTTTCGTTAAGAAGCCCTGACCCAGATCAGAACGTGATGCTCTAATCTGAATCACAAACTCAATGCGATCGTTCACTTCCGGAAAATATGACACAGATTGTAGATACGAGTAATAATAATAATCAATAATCGCGTCCCACACAATGGGCCTCCCCAACTCCCATGGGACCAGTGTCATACCGTCGGGACTCTCACCATCGTCACGATTTGTTACTACCTGATCGGTGCTATCTGTGAAGGAATGTTCAAAGGCGCGTAACAATAAGTTATTACCTATTTAGCAGAGCCTTTGTGAAAAGAATTGATTGAGACATAGTGAGTATAGTAGTAGCCTTTGAATTTCTGTTCAATTTGATGTGTGTGGATGTGTATGGATGATTTGAGTGGATTGTCCAGCATTATTTATTTATTTGATAACAGAAAGACTTGGTTTTATTTCACTTATCATACCTAGAAAAATTTCTTTATGAACAATGAAAATTAAAATCAATTAGAAATAGTATTTTACAAATGAAACAATTGAGCTAACTGCAGACTGTGGCAAACAATCTACAGGTAGCTCAAGTGATTCATAACAATACCAGTCCTTAAGTAGGTATGTGAAGTTATACAGGGTGTCGCATAATCTATACTATCTATACTAATATTATAAAGAGGAAAGATTTGTTTGTTTGTTTGTTTGTATTGAATAGGCTCCGAAACTACTGGACCGATTTCAAAAATTCTTTCTAACGGTGAAAAGCTTACTTTTCAGGGAGTGACATAGGCTATATTTTATCCCGGATTTCCCACGGGAACGGGAACTACGCGGGTGAAACCGCGAGGCGATCGTCTAGTGAGTGGATAATATTACAGACGCGTGTGCGCGGGGCTCTAAGGCGCGGGGGCATGGCCGAAAAACTAAAACGAAAAAAAAGTTTTACCGTTTGGGAGTTATGTAACCTTTAGTAATTTTAGATTATAATAATAAATTAATTAATGAACTTAACACCGCCGTGTAAGTATTTTTAATGACGTTTGTATATTATATGTGTTTCGAAACGGACAGCATGGTTTGAAGAATTGCAATTTGAAATATGGATGTATTTATGTGCTTTTATCGTCTTTTTGTAGTCATGCTGTGTGTTTTTCCGTCAAACTCATAGCAGCAAGTCCCTGTCATTGTGACATTAGTAGTTACTGTCAATGTCAACTCATAGCGTTTGAAATTTTCAGCGGTGTATGCAGAAAATTTTGTGTTTTTATGGTTTTTTTTGGTGAAAAAACGATGTTTACGGTGAAGTACAAGCATTTACTTTGTGCAAAATTCGTGCCCATCTCTCCGAGTTATAATCCCGACCACTGACTATGAGGTAAGCGTGGAAAACTCATAATAACGAGCCTGGCACAAAGTTCCCATCGGATGGTAATACTTTGTATAGTTATGTCGCCGGTACCATCAGGCCGGCGGTACACACACGAGTGTGATCCTTTAGTACAGCTTGTCTTATCAAGTTATTGCGATAATAACCCAGGTTGAAGTACATAACCTATAGACGGAAGGTGCGGTGCCACCTTTTAGCACCCTAGATCATGTTAAATCATTTTGCAATCTCTAATTGAGTGTTACAAACATACTTTTGATAAAAAGATGATGAATTAGTAAACTACTATTATAAACAGAGTTATGTGCATGTAATAGGTATGAACTAATTGTTTGAAATAAAAACATCATTGACACCAAAGTTTGGCAGGGCAGGGCAAATGCCTACATAAATAACAGATCGAAATCTTCGTAGGCTACCTGGTAGTACCTACCTACCTGGTTTGGTAAATAAAAAGTTGACACATTAATGCAAAAAGCTGTCATACTAAACACTTGTAGGATTGTCAGAAAAATCCTGCAAAATGAACTACCTAGCACCTGAAGTGCACTTGCCTTAGGCCCATGTGCTTTGTTTTTTACTGGTTTTTTCACAGAGAAGATTTAAACCTTAGCACAATAATAATAATCATAATAATAAGTTCCCAGGTTCGGTTTGTACTGTTCGGGGCAGAATCACCACTTTATTTTGAACAATCAGAATTTAGCTAGGTACTTATTTCATTGTTACTGGCAGACAGAGTACAGAGAGTATATCAGAACAAGAGCTGATTTTTGACTAACTAATCTATATTGTATTGGAAGTTAAATATAATAATAAGAAAATGCCCTAAGTAGGTATATAATTATAGCTTTCTTTTGCTTAAATTATTTAAAGAACAGTACCTACCTTAACCTAACCTTATAACTAATAAGTTAAAAGGTTCTGCAAATTGACCTTTCACATTACAGCTTGTAAATAAAATTACCTGCAGGTATGTTTAACACTTACTCGGAGTAAGGTGCCAAACATAAAAATACTTTGTAGTCTCTCATTATGTTACTTTCATTGTATTGAAACTGAATATGCTCTAGATCATTGTCATGGTGATCTCCGACATTTTGAAGTACCTATCTAAAACATGATTTACTTCCAAGATCTGATGACACCAGTTGGAATGAACATCACATGTCATATTGAACCTAGTTTCACATTCCCAGAATCATAGGTTATTTCCACAGTTGTTACCTATGGCTTTTATAGAACAACTTTATTTAATAGTAAGTACCTAAAATTATTTCTTTTATTGACCCCGCATTATTCTGAAAATCATTTAGACCCAAAGTCTGAAATAATCAAAATTAAATTCTCTGCAACAAACTAAAAATGATCAAGACAAACAGATTACTATTATTAGCCTAGGATGTCCAACAGCAGGGCAATGGCATTCCTTTAAATTAAAGACAATTTCCTACTGCTATTTTGTTTGAGTTAGTGCAACTCACTTCAGGTGAAGGTTAGTGCACACCAACACACCATCAGAATCTGGTATATTAAATTTTTATTACAATATTCAAGAGTGTGTAAGTCACAAGAGCTCAGTTTTTTCTTAGCTTTGTTAATTAAGTAGCAGAGGATCATTACATAATTATTTGGTTTACAATAAATACTTTGAAACCTCATAGATAACCAAACCTTCACAGTTGGTTTCACTCGGATGTGATCCACATTTTGACGAGATGCATCGGATGCACTCATTTGAACGAGAGGTTCCAGTCAGGTGGGCAGTGACCCTATCAAATATCTGACACTCAAGCCAATATGTGGGACTATACCATTTCATACCGGTAAACGAAACTTATTATTTTATGTATAAAATAAGGGAAACTTTATCCTGTCGTCAGAAACAATGTAACTGGAACTAATAATGGTGATGTTCATAAGAGAGTTATGTTATAGTTTGGCCAACTAACAGTCAAATAATCAACATAATACCGGTATGGTACTTATTGCCCCTGGCCTCGGAGGCTATATCCTAAATTAGGGGCCATCGCATGCTTACTTGGGCTAGGCGATGATGTTACTGGAGCTGTCTTGACGACGATTCAGGACACTACTACGGCAGCATGCCTCTCGGGGAGGTATAACGGCATGGCCGTCTGCCAGCCAAATAATCTGAACAGAGTATCGGAACGGTACTTATTGCCCCCGGCTGCGGAAGCTGTATCCGGAACATGGGGCGTGGCATTATAGACATGAAATGAAGGCTATTACAGTAAAATAGTACAATACTTCTCATTATTATATTTCTTCTCATATTAACCAAGTGTGCCTTGTGCTCCTATGGCGAATAAATTTATGAGTATGAGTATTACCCCATCCATGGCCTAGACTCTGCGGTGTGACCCGCAGAGGTGGCGACTCTGGTGCCCCGTTGCTAAACCTGATAGGTTAAACTAGCAGATGGACACTAACAATATTAACTCCAGTGCGGAGGAGATACGGATGCGATTTTTCGTTTAGCCTTCAAAGGCGCGAATGGCTCTTAATACCTTTGGCCTCGGAGGCAAACTAACAGAGGGGAAATGACAATGTTAACTCCAGTACTGAGGAGGTACGGATGGCATTTTTCGCTACGCCTTCAATGGCTCGAATGGCTCGATCATCATCAGGCTATATTAGTCCACAGCTGGCTATAGGCCCTGTTGGCACTTGGTCTTAAAAGCGATACCGCGCTATAACAAGGTCAGGTCGACTTTTATAACACCTTCAGTCGAAGTGTGATCAGTCTTGTCTGAATATACACGTCGCCCTCGGAGACTGTATCCGGATGATGGGGCATACATACTAGGCGATGGACGCCCCAACAAAGTGCCTGACATTTTGCCAATATATTCGAGCCTGAGAAGATAGCACACAATCTATGATAAATATGATAATGCTTCTGGCTTATACATTTTAAATCTTGTATTGAGGTTCTGTCTGAGCTCCTTTAATGTTCTCTCCCCAGTGAAGTCCCTCCTCAGATGGAGACACTGGAACTTTTGGTAAAAAAGTGGGGGGGGGGGGGGGAGAAACGGTACGGTGAAGTAGACGAGTGGTAAGACTAGGCACGTCACCCACTGTCCTGTATCAGATTGTCCATCATTATCACCAACCAAGGTACCATTACCCTTTACCGTCGGATATGACAGGGTTCTCCGCAATTAAATATATATCGTCTAGCGGGAACACCATGGAGTTATGGTGTCAGTGGATTCATAACCAAGTATTTTTCATGAAAACAATAACATACCCAAGCAGACACCTGTTTTGGTGTTTTCTGCAACTGGACCTGATTCAAGTACTTATGTTGTTCAGTTCAGAGAACTAACAAGCTATATGTAGATATCATTAACTACCATCTTTATATTACATACAAATACCTATAATTACACAGCAAGGGTTATAGCGAAATAACCCCTTGTAAATAAGTTATCCATACCATAACATATTTTATTTTATATTTGTAATGTTAAAAGTCCTATTTGAACTAAATTCAACTATGGACAGTTAATTAAGGATATACATAAGAAGTAGGTACCTATGTTCATGTGAATCCCAGATCTCATAATAGCAAGATCAATTAAATTTCTTAATTCTAAAAATGAGCACATTACCAAGCATGTGATCAACAAATAAATCCTGAATTAAATAAAATTAAAACTATCACATTCAAACTGAAAATATTCTACTAAGCAGAACTCCACTCATTGAAATATTAGACCTTGCATTTTAGAGCAGTAATTTCTGATCAGCAAGATTTTATGAATACCATAATCCTATTTAATAAATTGATGAATCTAAATGGTTCATAGTAAAGTTTCAAATAGAAACCAGAACTTTACTCATTTAAATACTGAAATACCTATATTACCTATACATACAATATTTTCATACTTAGATCACTGCCTTTTACCCAGTTTATGACAGTTTTAAACATTGTCCGGCCCCACGAAGCGATCTGCTGTACAGCGACAGAACTGCGGCGTCACCGGCTGCCACTATACAGACCTAAGCCCCAACGAAGTGACCTGCATGACGGCGCACAATACAACTGCAGAACGGCGTCGCCGGCTGCCACTATCCAGATCCATGTGTACCTATATGTGCTTCAGGGGCACTTTGTGTGATGCTAAGTATCGTTGATTTCTGATCAATTAGATTTGATAAACACTCAATATTTTGTTTTACACAACTTTAAAGTCTTAGAAGTTATGTCCTAAGATCTTTGACTTGTTTGACTGTTATTTATGTATTACATGTAAGTACCTACTTAGTTACATGTCATACATTTTATTTTCACATAGCGTTTGTCCGTCTTTCACCAGCAGATAACAAACAGGTCTTCAAACCATGCTGTCCGTTTCGAAACACATATAATATTACCGTTTTGCACAAAAACAAAACGGATATTATGTGAGTGGAGAAACGGACAGCATCAGCAAGGTACTTGCTGGTGTTGATGACACTATGAGTTGACATTGACAGTAACTACTAATGTCACAATGACAGGGACTTGCTGCTATGAGTTTGACGGAAAAACACACAGCATGACTACAAAAAGACGATAAAAGCACATAAATACATCCATATTTCAAATTGCAATTCTTCAAACCATGCTGTCCGTTTCTCCACTCACATAATATCCGTTTTGTTTTTGTGCAAAACGGTAATAATTTAGTTTTTACATTAACATTAACGGCCATATCTAAGTAATCTGTGGTATAAAATATCAAAGTGTAATAACCTTTTAGAATAGTACTTGGCCACTCAAGTTTTATATATTATTTTACACCAGAGATGCTCAAACTTTGCAGTAAAAAATTAACAAAATTTAAGTTTATCTTTAAAGATTTGGTTGTCAATTACCTACTGATCTTCTGAAACGGCCTAATTTCGGCCACTTTCTGGACCTAGGTCTGTCCTTACCTTACAAACTTAAAGCGGCCTAAATTAAGCCAAATAATAAAAAACACTTTAAATTCACTGTTTATTAAAATTGCAAACTTGTACTTACCAGAATTAGCGTCCACATAGCAATAAAAACTGGCACAAACAAACATAAAATACAACGCACTCATTTTGAATTTAAAAAATCCTTTCAAGAAATGTAATTTCTTGAAATTGACCTTTCGTCTCCAAAATCGACAGCTCAGTGGCAGAAACGCATCTCTTGCATTTCCTTTATATCAATTTTATTCATCGAGCAAGTCTTTCTGACATTCAAATCTGTGCCTTAATTTTATCGATTAAAGTTCCTTTTGGAATCGATTAAGTTCACCGTTATCCTATTATGGATGCTGGGTTTTTATCTAAATCGTTTTCATTCAAATTATCATTCTATCAGATACTGATGAATAAATAATGCTGGAAAATAATGCTGGAAAATCCACACAGCCACATCTAGTCCCAAGTAAGTAGAGCTTGTGTTATGAGTAGGTACTAGCTGACTGATAAACTAGTGACTGTTGTTATGACTTACTTTTATATTAGATATACATAGAGATACCCAGAACACAGAGATCAGATTCAGTGATAAAACAAACTCTCAATACAGAAATACCTTCGTTTACTGACCGATGTGGCGCGGGCGAAGGTTCGCCTGCGACGCAAGAAATTGCGGGTTCGATTCAAGGCTTGGGACAAATATTTGTATAATCTATAAATATGTGTTTCGGGTGTTTTGGGTATTTTCTATGTATAATTAAAAATATCTATGTGTGTAATGTATTGTTTTATTATGTAAGTATATCAGTCATCTAGTACCCTTATCACAAGCTCTGCTTGGCTTGGGGCTAGATGATGGTGTGTGAATCGTCCAGCATTACTTTTCTTTTTTTTACTATCTATAATTTACCTCATTCCAACTACGTAGGTACCTTATTACCTACCTATGTAAATCGCTTTCATTTTGATGGTAGGTCCTTTGTCAGATTTTATCACATAATTGCTAGGTCCAGCAGATACTCTACATGAGTGTTCCCCGTATCTCTATGGGTAGTACTAGAACTACTAGGGACACGTAGAAGATTCTAGTTTTCCCTATCAAAGATCCGTATTAAACCTTGAGATAAACTTTAACAACGCTTTTTGAAAAAAGTAAAAGTCTTCATGGGAACAACCGCATCAACTTCCGTGATGTTCTTAAAATGTAGGTGGTACCTAGTACCTACAGTCTGCGTCATAAATTGGTAAATAATACGTATTTACTCGCAAAAGTCATACCAACGTGTTATCTAGCAGGTAAGTTTACAGGATTGTCCAGTCAACCGTATTTCAGGGGAGCTGTGGGCAAAGCGGCCTGACCTGGCGAGAAGGCGACGTGGCAGACCCAGACGGAGTTGATCAAATTCCTGGATGATCGGAGGAAGTCGGTGCATGGAGGCGACTCAGGACCGGTATCCGTGGCGTCGTTTGCGGGAGACCTACATTCAGGGCCCTAAATCGAAGTTTCCCATTCCTTTTCGTGAAAACGCTTATGCAAGCGACATAAGAGTTGGTTTTGCACAACAGCGAAAACCTAATTCCGATGTTCCTTTTCCGAGTAGGCCCTCAGTAGACGTATACGGGCTGATGATGATGAAGATGATGGTCGGAGGTGGCATAGGAGAGTGCTGTCTGAAGGAAATGACAGCCTTTTTCTAGCAGTGGTTCGACCAGCACTAACAGAATATATATGTATAGACTCTAAGGACAGCGTAGCAGCTGTTTTTTATCGAAACTGGCAATTAAATAATTAAATGCTGTTTTAAGTTTACTGTTATTATAAGCTTTTATTTAACTTTCAATGCATCCAACTATGTTTGTACGGGTGGGATGTTGTAACTCAATTTTCAAGCAGATAATCTTCCACCGATTGAGCTGAAATTCTGTATACAACACGTTTTGTTTGGATGACAATGCATTGAAAGCTTGTTTTTAAAAAAGGTTTGCAAAATATGAAAACTTATTTTAGTTATTAATTCTTTCTGTACATAGTGTACAAAGGCTGCCAGTCTCGCTTCACCCTTCAAACCATAAGGCTGTCGGGTTGATAAACTTAAGTGAACTTTACAAGTGAGGTAGTTGTCGTTGTTAGTCAGAGATCAAGAGGGATCCTTTGTTCAAGTGGTGCCTTAAACAAACCACTTGTTCATTGTTCCTTTACATGGACAGGTACATCACCTACACCTACTATAGGAATTATTAATTCACTAGCTGCGCCCCGCTGCTACGCCCGCGTGGAAATTTCAGAAATTTACTGCACGGGTTGTGCAGTAAATTCGTACAATACTAGGGGTAGTTTTGTAAAAATGAAAAGAAGTGATTCATTGTTTACTTTATAATTTATTTATACCAAGTTTTGAGTGAATCGAACCAAGGAGTAATAATTTTCCATAGAAACTTTACCGCCCTTTTAACCCCCTCAAAGGTATTTTTTCGAAATTAGCCTATGTGTTTATTCAAGAACCTAAACTATCTACAGACCAAATTTCATCTAAATCGCTTCAGTAGTTACGGTGATACGTGGTGGCAAACATTCAGACACACTTTCGCATTTTTAATATTAGTAGGATAGGATTACCGACCTCAGCCAGAGGCTAAAAACAATTTACCTCCTAACCTAGATCAAAGGGGTTTGAAGATGTTTGGTTGGAGTGTCCCTAACATTTGTTTTTTTTTTTAATTGCCGCGCACAATAAATTGGACAGAGGACTCTAAACCGATGTTGGGGTCAAAATCTTCAAACCCCCATAATTGAAGTTAAAAATTATCCTGTCGGTTTCTGAAACGAGATAAATGATATAAGGTTACTGTATAACAAATGATCTACCGATGTACATACATGGTGACAGTGACGTGCAAACACGCGGCAATAAAGGCAACAAAGGCACTCCTGCGCACAACGACGTGCAGCGGTTCAAGGGCAGCTCACAGATTGGGCAGTTATGTCTTACAGTTTGACAGTCGTGGGTACCGACCGGGTACCTAACCTACCTTTTGCACATAGGAGCTTTTTTTTTTATCTAGCCTGGTTTGTCCCACTGCTGGGCAAAGGCCTCCCCCAAATCTTTCCAGTCGGTGCGGTCTCGTGCGTTCTCCCACCAATCTCTGAGAAAGGCGTTAAGGTCGTCTCGCCAGCGCTTTCGTGATATATATATTATATTAGGAGGATAGGACCATAGGGGCTATTTAACTATAATCTAAGATTTGAGTTTCTTTGTTGGTTGGTACTTAACCCTAGACACCTAACCTTCCCATATACTCCTTTTGGTGCACAGAACTACTGGGACAATTTTTGTCCACAGAACTACTGGGAATAAACGAAAAGAAACAGATTATTACTCGGAACCTAAAAAAAAAAATCAATAAAAAATAGATACAATCAGCTAAGATCTTACACTAAGGTAGTTTCACCTCGTCAGTAAAGTTTCTGCTTAGAAAATGGCTAGTTTCTATCCGCGGCTTCGCACGCCTGACCATTTCTTTCCAATGGGAACTGATTTATGGGATAAAAAGTAGCCTGTGTTTTATTCTAGGCTTAGAATTAACTGTATACTGTAATTTTATGACTTGTAATGTTTTGCCGTAAAGAGGTAACAAAACATCTACACATCTAAATATCCCAACTTTCGCATTTATCATATTAGTATGATAATAACTTGAAGCAACAGATTGAAAATTCTGCTCAGGTTGTAATACTCCGTTAGTAGATAAGTATTTACTTATCTGTAGAAATAATGTTATTAGATGACGCAGCAGAATATATTAGGTTATCGGTGCTTGCCTACGTCTGCATGTTAATTGTCTCAGACCGCAAGTTGCGGTATTAATGGCCAGCTGATTGAGGCATACCAACTAACATGCCTGCGCAGACGCAGGAAAGATATACAGGGTGTCCCATAATGAGTGGACAACTTTGAAGGTGCTTGTGCTGAAGGCCAATCAAACACAAACAAAAGAGTAGAAGTTTTGAGAGTTATGTCATTTTTTGTAAATTTGTGTACCCCTGATCACATTTTTGGGCGCCATGCCCACCAGTTAACTACAGTTCTTTTAATGGAGTGTATAAGAGAATAGTAGTGCTCATAAAAACGCTTTTAAATGTATACATAATACATCCAGTAATTTGCTAGACATTTTCAAAGATAAATTTTAATTTTTTTTGTTATTTTTTTATAAAGTAAAAATAACATTTGAGCATCTCTATAATAATCTCGAGTGTAAAAAAAATGTATCGAAACCTCGGAATCACATAATCCCTGGGACGGCAGACCGAAACGACCAGGGAGAGGTCAGGCGCAGGACCAACGGCTTAACGCCTCGTTGGTCTAGCAGTCAGCTTGTTCAACCGCTGACTGATTATGAGGTTCTGGGTTAGAATCCCGGGTCGGGCCAATAGTTATTATTGGGGTTTTATATTTTTATTTTATACTAGCTTCTGCCCGCGGCTTCGCACGCGTTGTTTCTATGGAAACGTTTTGAGGTTATTTATATCCCATGGGAACTGATTTACGGGATAAAAAGTAGCCTATGTTTTATTCCAGGCCTAAAATTACCTGTATGCAAAATTTCAGCTCGATCCATTCAGTGGTTTTGGCGTGAAGAGGTAACAAACATCCATCCATCTATCCATTCAAACTTTCGCATTTATAATATTAGTGTGATTTTAATTTTTTTTTTTTTATAACCGAACGCTTCCACTGTTCAACGAAAGCCGCCTCATTCATGAGTCGTAGTAGTGCGTAGCGACATCTAGGCATTCACGTGGTAAACACACATTATACTCAGCATACTATTATAGCGAAGCCTATTCGACGACGACGTCGTACTCTTCGCAGGTTCATATACCTACATTACATCGACGTTCATATCGTGCTCACTTAGTTTCACTAAGACATAATAGATGGAGCTTATAGGTAGAGCAGCCTTCATAGTCAAGTTTATACACGGAGGCACAGATGTTATAATAATAAACTAGTAACACAGGTGAAAAATGTAACGACTGTTACCTTTTCTTTATGACCGACTTCGAAGAAAGGTGGTGGTTCTATGTTCGACTGTGTAGGTACCTATGTTTTCTTTTATGTAGTTCGTTGATTTCTCCATCAAAAGTGAACCGAATGATTTTTTTGCAATAATGCGAAGTGGTCTATATTGTATTGCCGAGGGATTTGTATTTCTCCTGCTAAACTTAAAAAACTGTTTAAGTTTAAAACAACTCGAAATCGGTTTTTAGCTCTTTCATGTTAGAAGGTTTTGTTCTGAGGAACTGATTGGTTTATTCTGTAAAAAAACATCAACATTTACAGATCACACTAATATTAAAATGCGAATGTTTGGATGGATGGATATCCATCCAAACATTAACGGGTGAAGTTGTAAACGATAGACGTAGTTCTAGGCCTAGAATAAAACAAAGGCTTTTTATCCCATGAAACCTTTCCCATGGGATAGAAATAACCTTTTAACGTTTCCATAGAAACAGTCGACTTCAAATCCCGCAAGTGGCGACATCTAGTAAAATTCGAGTCTAATTTAGTTTGATGACACACGCACAATAGATAATATATTTATCTACTGTGACACACGGATGGAAAAGACGAATGACAGGAAACCTAAGATCAAGCAGCCCACGGCCAAGCCAGCCAAGCGCCGAGCACGCACTGCGATCAAACGCGCACACATTTCATAAGCGCAAGTCTGAAACTGCAAAATAATGTAACAAATAGCTTTCTGTACAAGCACACGCATTATCGATTTGTTCACTTACAATGTGACCGATTTTAAAAACACAACTTTCTGCATTTGGTTTGCGGTTGGTAAACGGGCGATTTTTTTTTTGTCCCATAGTAACAATACGGTGGCGCACGCACAGCGGGTAGCCGCATTCGGTTTTGAATTTTAAGCCCAAAGCCACACACGCTGTTTGCACGAAATCCAAGGTGTGGTGGTGTACTGAAATAAAATTAAGCAAATCGCAGCCGCAGTGCGTGTTTCACGCGGTTTGGCGTTTTCAGCTTTTCCTAAACTGCTTGCGGTAAATCGCAGTGCGTGCGCGGCCTACGTTCCGAATTTCGAAACACTAGTTAGACCACAGATATTATAATAGATACTATACTAGGTTTGACTATTTGAAGCCCCGTTGTCATGAAAACCATTAGTAACCAGAGATTTTGAAAATTATCATGACGTGTTTTCGTGTTTTAGATACGTTTTACGGCGCACATATAAATTCCTCGTGAATCAAACTTTTGTGGGACCCCTTTAAGATCAATCGTTAGACAATAACGAAAGAATCATCAAAATCTAGTATAAATTGGCGAAGATATCATCAAAATTGTTGTAGCTAGTCGTGATTTTTCAGAAGTATTATGTTGTTTATCCCTCGGGAATAACATATTTACGGGACCAGTTCGGGATCATTCTCTATACAATAGTTAAAGAATCTGTAAAATCAGTTTATCACAGGCGGAGATATCAAGTAACATACATACATTAAAAAAAACAAACAGACGAATTAAGAACCTCCTTTTTAAAGTCGTTTAAAAAATAAATTGGTCTCAATCGACTCTACTTGTATCACGGATAACTACTTTTCACTTAATATTATATCCCAGACCATTCTAAAAAGCACTCTGCTAAAGTAATACGTGATCTGACGGGCATAGGTACCGAGACAGGCGATGATGTCCACCTAGGTAGGTAAGGGAGTTAATGAGCCTGTCTGACTCGGTTGGAATTTAAAAAGTCATCCTGACATACGTGATTAAAGTCTTGTAGCCCTCAGTAGGTACTACAGGTAGTCTAGACTTGTAGTATGCCTACCACACTAGTTAAAATAACTTTGAGGAAATTGTAGGTATGTTAGATGGGTAGGAGGTACCTACGTTAGTTAATTTAATATGAATTATACATTAAATTCCACATGACGTGTTAATTTAAGTACATAGGGCTATTTAAGTAGTACGTGTTAATTTAAGTACATAGGGCTAGATTTAGTTTTTTATGCGTTTGCTATGAGCCAGATTTACTGTAAATGTAAAGACGATCTCTGTGGCGCAGCGGGCGAAGGTCCGCCTGCGACGCAGGAGGTTGCGGGTTCGATTCCCGCCTCGGGACAAATGTTTGTACGATCTGCAGATATTTGTTCAGGGGTTCTGGATGTTTTTCTATGTATAATAAAAAATATCTATCTATGTAGTGTATTGTATTATGTATATCAGTTATCTAGTACCCATAACACAAGCTCTGCTTAGCTTGGGGCTAGATAATGCTGTGTGAATTGTCCAGCATTATTTATTTATTTATTTATTTTAATTACAATACAACGTTACCTACCGTATCTGATTCAATTATGCACAATTATTATCCACAAGTTAAAGTGGCAGTGGGCCGGGCCATATCTCACGAAGAACTGACAACCGCGCTGGGGTAAACGTGTTCTTGAGTGGAGACCGCGACTCGGTAAACGTAGTGTACCAGCCAGGTGGGATGACGACCTGTGTCCAGCAATGCGGCAGGCTGTAGGGCGCTATGGCGCTCATTAAGGAGTCCTATGTCCAGCGGTGAACTAATATAGGTTGATGATGATGATGATGATGATGATTTTGCATTGATTGTAAAATATAGTATCATAAACTCTATCATAGAATCCAACAACGTTAGCAACGTCGGTGTATAAATTGTTTTAGGTTTTTGTATTTAGGTTTTCTGCGAAAAAACTAACTTACCCATCTATTCAACTGACCTTATCTACTAAACAACTTCTGACGCCCTGTTCTGTAAGACGGTGTGGTAGTTTGAAAATGTCAGCTGGTGAATAAAATTTTACCATCCATCGACCAGCTTGCCGGCCTGGTTGGAGCATAGACTGGCTGACAACGACGACGTCGCGTCGTAACGATAGCAAAAAAACAAAAACGCGGCCCATGGAGTACGCAGAAGAAGGCTTCATTGTCTGCGTCACGTAGGCGTGGGTTACTTATGAACGTCTAATTTAAAGCAAAAGCATCGCATAAAATGGTGACATCTCCAAACCGGTCAGCAAGTGAATTAGCGACTTTGTCGAAGACAAGATGTTTAACGATCTAAATAAAACTTGGTGCATAATCACATAGATACGCACACATAAATTAGGTACTGGTTAAGTGGGTACGAATATTTAAGTAATCGCAGAAATGTCTCGGATTAATGGGTATTTCCTGCTCTGAGTCTCGGAACTAGCATGTCTGCGTCACAGAATTAGCATCGTAAGAAATTGACGTTTATGTTTTAAAGGTCTTGGTAGAAGTGAGCCATAAATCGGATAATCACAGACCAGATAATTATGTACCCTTAGTAGGAACATTGAATGCCGGCGATTAGGGTCGTAGTAAGTAGATAGCAGGGGCACGCCGCCGCCGCGCCGCCGCCGCCGCCCTGCCGCCCTGCCGCCGCCCGCCCTCGGTTTCAACGTCGCAATGCTGAAGTTTGACGTGAACGTGTAAGAACTGACACCTATAATGCTACGGCCACACTATCGCGATAACGCGAAGATTTGCTATGTCGCGACAAGTCTGGCCAATAAGTTCGTCTTATCAATAACAAATGCCCTTCGCGTTGCGACTTTGCGCATTTTTGACGTGACAACGTCTTATAATTCGATAGAGCCGGCTGCACGCACGAAAAAACATGACGTCATGCGGCGTTACCATGCGGCGTTACCTCGCTCTGAGGCGTTCCATGTAAGGCTTGAAGTGCAAGCGAGAGCGCTCGACATCCGTCTCTCTCCTACTTGAGTGAGCGATGCGTCTGCGTTGTCACGTTCAACTATCGTCAGTAAACCGACTTTACAGACAACCAATTTTTTTTTTCCAATGTGGCCAAACACTTCATCGTAGAACGAACACGAAGTTTTATCACGACAACGCGAAGACGAATCTTCGTCTTGTAATGTGGCCGTAGCATAAGGATGAATTTATATTAGACCGGGCCGTGCCCGGGGCGTGGTCCAAAAGGTATGGTCCAAAACGTAGGTACATCAAACGTCCACCTCCTGCGGGTCGAACCGCCCAGGCTGGGCAGTGAATGCGTTAAGCCCTCAAAGTCTCAAGCCAAATGCTTTCTTCTATTTTACCTACATATTTTCCTCTTACACACGCGCCCAATAAACAAAAGCCGGCCGGCCTCTGACGTCACAGCGTGCGCAAGAGTCGAGCCCGTGACGACATTGCTCTCATTACGGGACGTTTGCAAGCAGTGTGTGCGATCTGTTCAGGTATTTTGGACATTACTTATTACTATTGGTAAAAATGTATCTACATACATCACTGTACGAACTGCGAATAACAAATGAGTATTACATAGTCTGCTTGGCATGGCATGGGTTAAAAATTGGCTATTCTGTTTTATTATCTACTTATTATTTTAACGGAACACAGGCAGATGGCTTACCTATTTGTTGTAAATTGTTACAATTACAACAATCGCATCATTGACATAGAAATAACTCGCAGGACACACGCGCTGGAAATGCGCTTTACTCTGAAATAAACCGCACCATCAAACTAAATTAGACTCGAATTTCAACTAGATGTCGCCACTAGAAGAATTGGAAGTCGGTTTATAGTTTTTTAAAACACGCCAAATTAAGATACCTAGTGGATAAAAACGGGCGATACACGGTTGCTTAGGTGACGGTAATAATATTACCGTGGTTAGGTACGGCACGTCTCATATGCTGTATGCATGTGAAAAAGGCCGAAGACGACATAATTTCACTACGTCACAACCGACACTGCATAACTTTTTGCAGACAAGTGTGAAAGTGCAGGCGGTGCAGTAAGCTTTCGACATCCGAGCGTGCTGATTCTGTACCGAAACCTTACCAAGTAATCAGAAAGGGCACTTAGATTAATGTTCCTTCTCGTTACGTATTTCTTCCGCTGCATATTTTTTCTAAACCTTGTTTAATTTGATTTAGGTAGATTTTTAAATTGTAATGCGTGTGTAATTACTTCGTGGCATTAAATTATGTTTTAATGTGGATGTATTTTCAGTTTTTGTTAGATTCATCTCAATTTACGATTTACCTATGACCTATGTTCTTACCATCTCCAAATCGTATAAGTAGGTAGGTATAAGTACATGACCCTTCAAGAACAAATTTCAAAATGTCCGTCAATACAATACACAAGCAAACTCGGAAACCAGTCGAGAGTAGGTAATGTTGTGTACCAATTCAAGTAAACAGCTAAGTAAACACATATCTTCTGTTCGATTCAATGCCATCTCTAGTCTAGGATTCTAAGAATCTAACTATAGAATTAAGTAGGTTCGTGGTCATAGTTAAGTACCTAAGCTCAGTTACATTTTTATAAATCTACAATGTACCTACCTAAATTTTGTAGACATTGACATATTCGCGAATAGTACAGGAAAGTTTAAGTCTCAGGTCCTTAAAAAGCTATGCCCCTACCTAGCTCCATTTGCCTTTACTTTGTTGTTTTAATTATTGTTTCAGTAGGTAGTATATAATTGTTTTTGTGTCTAGTAAAATTAAGTTAAGTTTTATATAAATCGCAATACACAATGTCTTTTACTTCTCTAAACGACATCACATGAAAGTCACTTTCCGCTTGATCTGACTCTTTTAGCCAATTCTTGGTCTTCCTCCTTCTACTTTTCCTTCTATGACTTATGAAGTTGTTATGACGTATTAAGATGTCCAATTATTCTCCCTCTTGTTTTGGTGTTCATCAAAAAACTCTACTCTGTTAAAAATCCCAGGCTGTATTTGATTGCAAATAAATAATATTATAGACTTAGAAATCAAGTACCTAATATCGCAAAAAATTTCGACTTTAACGGGTATTATTTGATTCCTTAGAAATTAGAAATCAGCCAGAGTGCGAGGCTTACCTACCTACGCACTATAATAACAAAAACATTATAGACTTACTTTTTGTAAGTTGAAGACGCTTTGTAATTGTATTCTAAATTAAACGTAGGTACCTACATATGTCGACTATTCTCATTGCATTTTATTACTTTGGTATGTAATGTCTAATCTTATTACTACCCATCGCAAATTGCTAAAATCTTCGGCACATAATAAATTCTGTGGATTTAATTTAATTTGCATTATAGTTATGCTTATTTAAATATATATACCTACAGATGATTGACTGGGCTGGGTTAGGTACCTCTTACCTACCTCTACCTGCATGTGGCCTACATAGCTTAGCTACAATAGATCTACCTATCAATAATTTTACGCCAAATCCGATGTGAACAAACCGCCTTAATATATGTATCACACTAATATCATAAATGCGAAAGTTTGGATGAATGGATGGATAGATGGATGGATGTTTGTTACCTCTTCACGCCGAAACTACGGAACGGATCATTCAGGTAATTCTAATCCTGGAATCAAACATAGGCTACTATTTACCCCGTAAATCAGTTCCCATGGGATAGAAATAACCTTTAAACGTTTCCATAGAAACAACGCGTGCGCAGCCGCGGGCATAAACTAGTATAATTATGTAAATTTAATAAACCCAGTAAATGTAATAAACTAATTAATATTTTATAACGATTAATTTCATGTTCTCTATCTCTAACATAGCGACGACAGTTCGTTATGTATCAGAAAAAAGTACCTATCTATGAATGTAAGCGGGTTAACTACGAACCTAGTCTGTGTTGGAAGAACACCAAGGTTTCACCCCCGAGGGAGTTCAACAGGGGGCGGGTGCGGTTCCAGGCGCGCGCGTACATTCACAATGAATTCGTAAATGACTAAAGTTTTATTGTAAAACTAGCTTCTGCCCGCGGCTTCGCACGTGTATATTCGGTATAATAAGTAGCCTATTATCTAAGTTAGGCTTTGCTTTAAGCGTACGCCAAATTTTATCTAGATCTGTTTAGTAGTTTTGGAAATCGTAGGTAACAAAAATTCAGATTTCACAAACTTTCGGCTTTATAATATTAGTAGGATACCAATCACCCCTAGAGGGTCGAGACGAGATTATTATGGCTCCGCTGAGAACCAGAGCTGGGGGCGCACATCATTGTGTAATTGTATATCCAAAATGCTGAGCGAAAGCCATCCTTGCCTTGAGCTTTGCTACGCACAAAATTTAAATCACGTAGCACTAACTATTATACCTAGACCAAATTATTGTGTAGCAGTTCGTAAGGTAAATAAAATCTTTCATTCATTCATACCAGCCCAATTTTTTTTTAAGTAGATCGAAGATTAATGTTTATAATAAATACAGTTTTATTTAGAAACCTAGGATCCTTCTCGTAGCGCGGTCGCGGCGTAGCACTATTTCGTAGCACCCCGGGAGCGCGTTCAAGTCTTTTGTATGGAGAATTATAATAAACACTGAAGAATTTTTTTTTAATGAACTTGGTACCTAGTTTAAATTTATTTAACCAATCGGACAAATGTTTGTACGATCTGTAAATATTTGTTCTAAGTCCCATAAAGGTGTTCTCTAAAAAATATAAATCTATATAATCACATGACACTAATATTAAAAATGCGAAAGTTTGGATGGATGGATGTATAGATGGATGGATGTTTGTTACGTCTTCACGCCAAAACTACTGAACAGATTGAGCTGAAATTTTGCACCGGTTTAGCTCTATGCCTGAAATCAAACATAGGCTACTTTTTATTTCATAAATCAGTTCCCATGGGATACAAATTACCTTTGAACGTTTCCGTAGAAATAACGCGTGCGAAGCCGCGGGCAGAAGCTAGTGTATTATATTTAGTATATCAGTCATCACCATAACATAAGATCTGCTTAGCCTGGGGCTAGATGATGCTGTGTAGATTGACCAGCATTATTTATTTGAGACGATAAAAAATACTGATAAATTTCAAATAAGGTACGGTACACATTGCAGAATACTGCTTTTTTTTTTAGATTACAACCACAAACAAAAATGATATGACGATTTTAAGTGATTTCTAGAAACATAATATCTCCACAACCACATCCGTGATACTTAGGACATTGGGTCTAACGTAAAAATGCTGCGCATGATCCCGCAACCCCCCAACAAATATCTATTCAAATGATATTTATTTACGAGTATGTAGGTGTTTTATATAGGTATTTATAAAAACCGACAAGCACCTAACTAGATAAGTATGTACTTACTTAAGTTTTTATGTGAATTTGTGCAAGATGACGGTAGCACAACACAACCGATAAACATAATCATAGTGGCTAAATTGTTTATTTTCCTAATATTAATATTACTTACTTCATTATTAGGTACCTAATTTTATTTTGTTCCGGGTCTGGGTGATTTCCTGAGTAATTAGGTACTTACTTATTTTAAGAACAGGTAAGTAGGTAGGTACTTACTTAGGTACCTATTCAGATACTCTATTTACCTAGCTGCGTGCTCTTTTGTGTGTGATCAAATGAGTAGTTATAGGGTGCCCACAACGCTTTACTTTATTTATTTATTTATAGAACCGACAACCGCTGGGGTAAACGTGTTCTTGAGTGGAGACCGCGACTAGGCAAACGTAGTGTAGGACGCCCTCCAGCCAGGTGGGATGACGAAATGACGATCTGCTAAAGACTGCAGGCAGATGCTGATGCGGCAAGCTGAAGACAGGGCGCTATGGCGCTCATTAGGGGAGGCCTATGTCCAGCAGTAGACTAATATAGGTTGATGATGATGATGATGATGAACGTTCGAGGTTAATCATAACAGATTGCTTAACGCATTCACTGCCTAGTCTCTGCGGTGCGACCCGAAGGAGCGCCGCAGCTACACGCTCTGACGATACTTAGAATGTGCGTCATTGGCTATGATGTTAAATCTAAGACGCTATACGAGTACTATGTACGACTAAAACGAAAATTAACGATATACTTACAAAAGAACAACATGAACGATACATAACACGGAACAGTTTGAGTAGTAGTTTGAGTACGCTAACACATTCAATTGAAGTTTGTATACAATTCTACCGTAAGCTGTCTTTCCACCAAGGAAAATCTATTGTCCAGATTATCCGTGTATACCATTTCGCAGAGCGCCCACTGTCTGATGCATCGATTTATTATAGGGTTGCTCTGAGGCCGTGATGTATACTTACCTCCCTCTTAGCAGCGCCGAGACGGACCCATCCGACAGCAGTATGCACATTACAACAGGGCATGTTGCTAGTCGGTGGTTATTTCAGCCCAGAGCGCCGCGTCCACTCTTGCGCAACCTATAAAAGGCATTTGCACCCAAACATTGGCACAGTTCGTCGATGACCGTGATAGAAGACACCGGGTTTTACTTTCTTTATAGATATTTTAATTAATTTACTTTATAATGCAAGTGCGATTGTGTATTTTTGCGGCTGCTTGCTGTTCGGTGGCAGCTGCGTCTAAATTACGTGAGTATTCTAAAATTTGTCGGGATTAAACTTTCTGATATCACCTGAAGCCTGGATAAACCTGTAGCTAGTAGACTCTATAGCTAGAGGAATCAAAATATTTTATCATCCCCGTGAGAAAAAACATCCTAAACCTAATATATCAATGTATACATATAGGTAACCTATTTATACAATTTGATTGTTTGGAAAAATAAAAACAGTCTTCGAATCCCTTAATTATTCACTGTTTTTAAGTTTTCCGGGATATTTACTAATCCCACGGGAACATTTTTTTTATGGGACCATTCCAGGATCATGCAATAGCAAAAGAATTTTCAAAATCGGTCCATTGACGGAGAAATCGTCGAACACACATAAAAAACACAAATACAGTCTGTTAAAAAATAACGAAGTGGCCATTTCCTTTAAATTGCAACGAAACCTACACGCACGTACTTATTCGTATTACCCAATAGTTAGGTACCTACCTAATTTTGTGATTATCGATTCATTACGCAGTGACAGGTATGCCCTTAGGAATACCTTCACCTTCAAACACCGGATGGCCTGTCATGTCACGTAGACCAGCCATTAGGGAGTACCAGTATTTTAAACCGAAAGGCTATTAAAGATTGAGCTTTCCATTAGGGACATAGAGTTCCTCAATACCTATTTAACGAAAAATAAAAAAACTGAAAATGTCCTTTTATGATTGTCATTGATAAAATTTGTTTGTTTATTACAAAGATTTGTAGTAGCCTACGTTCCGGCTTGCTCGATGCGGCTTTCTAACACTGAACTCGTGTAGAGTTTAGCATTAATAGGCAATGGCTCCACTTTTACTGATTTTGAAATATCAGTATAGGATAACTACTATCTACTAGCATTTTCAAATTTCCTTGTAATAATCATTTACCTGACCGTTTCTCTGAAGTTTTCCTGAGTTCGCTACTTCTTTTCAGTTTCAACTGTCCACTCATTTCTTCCTTCACCTGCTCCCACAAACCATCTTCACCCTCACAGCAGTCCGTTCCTAAAGTTCAAAGGTCGATGATGTAAGTGATTGCATACCGTGTCAATGTCTCAGTCCCTTTGCTCCAAGAGTGCTTCAATGCCGCGCTCGTGAGAGCCCTGCAAGGTGACACGAGCACTGGTCGCACATACATTATGTGTACCTCTCGTACACTATGTGTACCTCTCATGCTCTTGAAGATCACCATTAGGTAATCAAGACCAATAAGGAAAAAACAGTGCAACCTTTTTTTGCTGGAAAAAAGTTTTTCTAGGTTATTTTAATTTTGCTCAGGGTTTCGCAGCGATTTATGTAACAGCTTGAAACCAGTCAAATAGGACCAGCTCTTTTGGAACTCATAACGCGATGTTGTGTAGATTACGTTGAAGAAAGGAAAGTACAACCTTTCCTTTCTTTAACGTAATAATCAGATAAAATAGGTGGCGGCGCTAGTGTGAGGGGAGGTAGCGCTTTAACTCACTTTAAAAAAAGGAAGCGGTTCTGTGATTGGCTGTATGAAAAATGTATGTTCGTCGATATCTCCGCAAATTATGAATGGATTTCAATGATTACTTTGCTACTGTATAGGTACGTAGGTAGGTACATGTGTATAGAGATCCGAGATGGTCCCAATCATTTCATTCCCGAGTATTTATCCCGCGCAACTTAAGAAACAGCGTTAATAAATATTATGGAATTTAAAGTCGGTTTTTAGTTTTTCAAAACTATCAAATAAGTAGATAGGTAGGTACTTTATTTATTTTGAAATCTCAAATCTAGTCTTTGGATTTGTCGATTTGCCTATGTCCCTTAGTAGGTAATTCGGCAATGCGATTAAAATAAATATGTAGGCAAGTACCGGTACCTCTCATTTACGACACTCTCCCGCGCACTCTCCTTCAAAACCACGACAGACGGACTGACGGACTGACGGCCTGAACAAATGAACCACGACCGAGTATCGCAACAACGCCATGTGCAATGGGAAACGTTTCCTGCAGTTGATGCAACCTGCAACTGCAGCGCTGCGCTGGTTAAAACGCAGCAGCTCATTACTTCGTACTGTTCATTGTTTAAGTTCAAAACAATCACGAGCAAGGAAGCATCTTTCAATTATTATTATATCATCTCGCACGCGTTTTGTCTGTGGAAACGTTTAAAGGTTATTTCTAACCCATGAGAACTGTTTTATGGGATTAAAAGTATCCTATGTTTGATTCCAAGCTTAGAGCTAGATCTATGCACTATTTCAGCCCGATCGGTATTCAGTATTTTTATTTCATGGCAAAAATATTACAGAGCTTTTGTCATGGTTATTTAATTATTTATTTTCGGTTCTGTCGTTATGGCGTGATGAGGTTACAAACATACCCACAACTAAAAATCCAAACTTTCATATAGAATATTAGTGTGATGAATGTGATGATGGTGTGATTTACAGTCCATAAAACACATACCTACAAAATAATATAAATGACACAGTAAAATCAGATTAAAATAAATTCAAGTTCTATTGTTCAGTTAGGAACTGAACTTCCAGAACTTCTTACTTTTACTTTTTTTGTAGGTACTTTTTATCGTCTGATTCTGCAAAAAGCTGATGAAAGTACCGGAGAGCATGTGAGAAGTATAAATACTGGCAACAATGACAGGATGAAAAGAGGTTTTCATGATAGTTATAATTTTGTTTACAAACTGTGGTGGCATGGGACCAGACACTAGACAATCCGTCGTTTTCACAAATTGTCCCTAGGTTCTTCGATATCAGCGTAGATAGGTACAGTCAGCTGCTTAGATACTCGTATGTTTACGTACCTATACGTACATACACAGGTACACAGTATTTTACTGTAGGTTAATTCGACGAAACAAAAGACAAGCCGAAAATCGGCCACAATATGGTCTGTTGCCACCGGAGAAGTTATTATAACATGTCTTATTTATTTATCTCTTATTCATAGTAAGTATCTATGTATATTAGTCTTGATATGTATTTTAATTTTATTCTTGACAATATTATTTATTCTAGGCCCTTTTACAGCCAACCATTTGTAAATTTTTCTGTGTGTCTGCTTTTTTCTCTGTTCTGCGAAGGTACCTACTACAATCCCTTTCTTTTCAAATAACTTGTGTTGTGTAAATATTCGTAATTAACATGTTTAATTAAGCAATAGTATAAATTAGATATTAACGACATTAAGTGTATTAAATTAACATGTACCTACGGTGGAATAAATTAATGAAAAGAAATTAAAAAACACATCCAAGTTTTCACTTTTATTTCTCTTTTTTTCAAATAAAATTCCACGCACACATTTTTTGTAGAAAGTTTCTAGTCGTCCTTGTCAGAATGCCGTATAATTATAAATTTTCAGAATTACTATACTTACACTACTATTTAGTCACTTTGGAGTGTATATTTTCGCGGCTGACTGTACATCTTGCACCTACCTAACTGGAAAAGTGATATCGGGATCTCAAGACCTAGTCGGCTTTGTGTTACCATTTGACAAAATCAAAACCAAATACTGGTACCTACCTAGCTCTACTCTACATCTACTCCAAGTAAGCGTGTTATTTCAAACTTGAACTCTGATTTTTTTATTTATTTTCTTACCGATAACTTGGCGATCTTGGTCAGTCAACTTTCTTTACAGATTGGAAGGCGGTTATGTGCAAAGAATCATGTGCTAACTCCAATCGGTCACGGACGGAACCGTGTCAAACTTTTTTGGTTTCTTCTTAGATGAATCTACTAGCTCTAGATAATGGTAGGAGCCGAGTAGGTACTCACCTAATTATTATTATTACTTCCTTATTGTGAACCTACCCATCTTAGATAGTCAAGCAAGTGTAACCCATGCATTGAATGCATGGTGTTCAATTGCATGCGAGTGTTTAAATGGCAACAGGAAGCACCAAAAACCAACCGAAGTTTCGTAATCCAAAATTCGTAACTAAAATCGCTTAAAAAACGTTACATAAGAGAGACTGTCGGCTGGTCACTCTTGCAATGGCACCGCTGCACGGTTGCACCAGATCCCTCACTCACGTGCAGGACCGGTTCGCCACGTTTTGTAACATTGACCTAGCTGTTTGGACTCTGAAGCTCAACGCTCGCTAAGGGTGTTTCCACACCAAATCAATAAACAAAGATCAACACGAGAAAACACAAAACACAAGGAAGATTCGTGGGGTCCACCTAACCATTATCATTTTCGATATCACCTGTAGTGTTAAGTTAACGAAGTAGATGGCAACGAACGATGGTGCCATACGCAAAACCTGACACAGCTAGGAACTAGCCTCTGACCTAAGTGATCTAGGTACCTAATTACCAATGTAAACTGGAACTCTTCTTATAAATACTATCAATTTCAAGCTCAATAGATCTCAACATGTTCCAATAAGCCTTGTAATCTCAGACACGTGCATGTCTTCTGCTGAGCACAATAACTTGTGTAACATTGACCTGTCGTGAGGGCTATTAGTATTCTTGAGCAATCTCCGGTGCGCAGGCACACGGAGATTTCTTGCTTGATTGCCAAGCACGAGTCACTCTCTGATCTGATAGTGGTCCAGGTGCGTCAATACATCATCTTGGAGCTGTTTCTTCGAATAATCAGTACCTACATAGGTCGGTTAGGTACACTGTTAATGTGTGAAAAATCAAAAATTATTTATTTTATTGTTTGTTTGTATGATAATAAAATAATAACAAAGCCCTTCTTATTTCCATAATAATATAACAAGTTACAAAATCATAATTCATGAATAAGAATTTGTTTGTATTTTCAAGGTTTATCAAGGGTTGAAAAACGAAATCCAAATTAAGCAATGTCGTAATAGATTTATCATCCGGACAAGCAAGTTAACCAGCATTCTGCTAAAGCAAATCAAGATTGTTTAACTTGTTCCTCGACCAAGTTTACTTAGGTCTTAATTGGTCGGTAGGTAATGAATTACGTAATATAATTAGCGATAAATAAATAGAGCTATTTTGCCAAATTATATAGATCCAAGAAATTCCAACCTCTAACCTTTAGAAGGTAAACTAACTGACAGATGCTTTCTCTACCATAACATACTGACATACGCTCTAATGCACTTCTAGCGTGTTTGTATTGAATAAAATATTCATCTACCTATCCAATCTCCTTCCAGCATCCTTCATAACGCCATGCTCGCGATCAGCCCCCAACCTAAACCAGTGCGTAGAGAAGGTTATCGCAATCGCTGCCCCAGCGTTCGCGGATGGAATCCCAGAGCTGGGCATCGCGCCACTCGACCCAGTGCAGTTGGGCACTGTGAATGTGGACAACCCTGCCTTGAAGATCGTCTTTTCGGATACTGTTGTTACTGGACTTCGAGGGTCCAGGGTTAATCACTACAAGTAAGTTCTTGCTAAACTACTTCTTTAGGTCAGCCCTTCTTGCGTGGCGGGTAGGAGAATATTTAGTAGCTCGCTTACGTTGGTGCGGGTCCTCCTAGTCATTCCCTATGTCCCGCCCGATTTAGTATTCTCTTGAAAACGCTAAGCTATCGCAACCTCAGCCCAACCTACTCGTACATTTACAGATTAGCCTGTTGATAAGCAAGGATGTGTTATGCAACAGATTCCCTAACCCGCAACATTATTGTCCAGGATAAACCCCGATAAGGGAAAGGCGACGCTGGACTTCACAGCCAACGTGACTCTGAAGGCGCAGTACGACATGGACGGACAGGTACTTATTCTGCCTATCCGAGGCAAGGGGCCTGCCAAAATCAAGATAAGTGAGTACCATACCATTCTAGTAACAAGCCAATCTTGAACGAAACAATTACAAAAATATAAAGAACCATTATGCATCGCTCCTGAAGCTGCCACAAAGAGTAGTCTGACAAGCACTTATAACCATCAGAGTAACAGGCCAACCAGTTTTCGAGTCATCATGATGAACTTTTCATAAAGAAGTATATAAAATAACTCGCTCTTGCAGCTTAGTTAACAAACTTTGTGTGCTATGGAGGCCATAGAAACCTAACCGGTTTTTTACATATTGATATTTAATGGCCAATAGGCATTTTATTTAACTAAATTAAAACCACGCTGAACTTACGACACATTTCAATGATGGGTCAAACAAGGTGAACGACCGACTTACTCAAGTTCTAAGGCTAAGTTAACAAGGGAAGCGAGCAATTTCTTTTGTGTTCTTAGTAGGTAACTTACTATGTATTATCTGTATGGGTTAGAAGAAGAAAGTAACAAAAGGAAACATACATTTGAAGGCCTTCGTAGAGGTTGGGAGAGCAGCTAGCATAGCCTGCAAGAGCGAATTTTAACATCTAAAAATTGCTTGAGACTTGACCAGTTGGGCCAATAACATAGGTCAGTCAGTAGGTGCTTGCACGCACATGTTATAGGACGGTTTACCAAACCTGTATTCTTTTCCCAACAGCTAACCTGAACATCATCATAAAGTACGATTTTGAAACCAGAAACGATCACTGGGTGATCACCAACTACAAGGACCAGTACAAGATGGACCGCGCACAGTTCAAGTTCCAAAACTTGTTCAATGGAAATCGACAATTAGGTAAGTAAGACACTATAGCAAAAGATACATTATAACTTCAACAAAGGATATAAAGTATTAGTAAACAAAAGATCACATATTTCAATAAAAACATGAATAGCCTTGACCCCAAAAACGATTTCAATACGAACAATGGTCTTAATGGTTCTTAAACAACCTGTGACAAAACAGCACCTCTGAATGGACACGACACACCTTTCAAAACATCTGACTGTAGTCTTTCACAACTTGTAAGGGTCAAGAACAGATGATTTACGAACCAACGTTACGTGCACTTTAACAAGTTAAAAGGTTTGCAAGTCGAGTTCACACAATAGCAATATAGTTGCGACCTGCGTACTAATCTATTCTATATTATGCTTTTTAGTCCTTCTTTGAAATAAACTAGAATAGACGCCACGAGTTTACTTACGTTATCTTCCACTGTTAAAACAGTACGTGCTAAAAGCGCACACAATAACACCTCACCACTCTACCTTCCAGCTGAAACAACCGAAAGGTTCACAAACGAGAACTGGCAGATCATAATGTCAGAGATTGCTCCCGGGGCCATCAAACAGATCATTCAGAGCTGCGTCGAGAAAGTGCAGCAGTTCTTCAGCGCCATTCCCGCCAACCAACTACTGCCGTGAATGGTTGGAATCTATGGCATAGAATCATTTAGGTGCTGGAAGCTGCTCGCTTTTTGTTGTTAACAGGTCACATTACTAATCTGCATGGATTCTTTCTTACATGATTGTATTCAGCATGAATTGATTTACAATCTACGGTTTCACAAAAACTTACCTACTTACCTCATACCTATGATATACACAAAAATAATATCTGCATTCACATAACATATTTGCTGATAACCAAAGTAAATACCTACATTTAAGATAAGCTAAAATAAGCGCCTTTATCAACAACAAAACATACCTACCTAACAACATTACCTTACATAACGTGACTCAATAACAATGGGCCAAATCGATCCTTGCGGGATCCAGCGCCATTTCATCAAATAACCTGATAACTACTACATTCCATTATCTCACAGCCATATTACTTCAAAAGTTATGTAACTCCTTATCTTTTGCAGGTCAAACAATCCATACTGTAATCAACGCAAACTGGGAGCCTGTGATACGCGACATCGCGCCCCTTGCCTTCGAACAAATCATCAAAGCTTGTGTGGAAGAAGCCAAGAAACTCTTTGCTGCTGTTCCAGCGCACATGCTGCTGCTGCCGTGATGTTCTACATATCTGTGTGTCACACTATGTGTGACTTTCTGGTTATGACAGTACATTCAAACTCTTTCAGCAACTTATGTTCTTTTTCCATCATTTTATTTTACAAGGCAGTCTTGATGAGATGTTAAAATAGATTAGGTATTTGTTTGGTAGGCAAATTAGTTTAAGTTATTTTAATAGGAATTGTGATAATTAATTATGAGTGTGCTAAGGTGAATGATAGTTGTAAATTATTTAATTAAACATCATAAACTTTACAAGTTTTATTTTAATATGCAACATTTATAAAATTTTACAAAGTAAGTACTTGTAAATGAACAAAACATGATACTGACCTACATTATTTTTGGGAATAAATTGTGTAGATGCACTTTTTCTTATAGGACTAATATATTAAACCACATGATTTTTGGGCACAACAAAACTTAACGAGGGCACATGGCATGACGTCCCCCATCCACAGGCACACTGGCCCCAGTGATGTTGCTAGCCAAGTTGCTAGCCAGGAAAGCAATAGTAGCAGCCACTTCATCGGGATTCCCTGGGCGACCAAGTGCATGGGTCTCCTTGCTTCTCTCCAAAAAGGCCTTGTATTGATCATCATTCAAACCTCCTCGTTTTTGTAACTCAGTCAGTATAACTCCGGGATTCACACAGTTGACCCGGACGCCTTTGGAAGCCAGCTCTAAAGCAACACATCTCGTGAACTGGTCCACTGAGGCCTTGGACACATTGTAGGCCAGTACACCAGGGAAAGATCTAATGCCATTCACACTCGAGACATTAACAATGTTTCCCTTCGTCTTGATGAGGTGTGGGGTCGCCAGCATGGTTAGATAGTAGATAGCTCGGACATTAGTGTTCATTAACCGATCATACTGGGCTAGAGTAGTGGTTTCGATCGTACCTGTCTCGATGATGCCGGCATTATTGACTAGAACATCAAGTTTCCCGTAGTGGTCCACGGTATTTTTGACGATGTTTTCGATATCAGCTTCCTTAGTCAAATCTGCTGGTACTACGAAGGTATCTGCTGACTTATCACAGTCCTTGCTCACTTTCTGCAAGTTCTCGACGTTTCTGCCGATGAGAGCTAGACGAGCTCCTAACTTCGATAGGAATACAGCAGTGGCAGCTCCAATGCCAGAGCTCGCACCGGTAACAATGACAACTTTGCCGGTGAAATTCATAGTTTACGTAATTAAAATGGTAACTCACAGATCTAGGAGGAGCGGCATACAATCTGAATAATCAGCGTCGGGCTGTAATTTTATTCACGAGATAACAAATATACCTACACATAATAACTTGTTTTCAAAATCAAAACAAAACAACTATGAATGTATGTATAGAATAAACGAGCACAGAACAGAAAGAATTATTTAAAGCTGATAGCACCAGTGCTGCCACCTTACAGAAAAATATATCACTAGGTTTGGACCACAGAAATCATAATAACAAACAAGGCACTAGAAAGAAATGCTGAGTACCATCCGATCTATCGGGAATGCGTGTCGCCGGCTCGCCCCCTCTACTACCTTACCACTACATACACAGACAATAACTACGGAATTACGGCTACGCCCATCCAAAAATGCAGTGCAAACCAAATTAAGCCTTATGCGTAGTTGCATACGTTCGCTTACTCACACATTAGTGACAAGTTTGCATTTGTTGTCGTTATGACGTCATTTTAATGTAATCTACCCTAGTGCTGGGCACGAAATATCAGGTCACGTACCTATCGTACTGTTATTCTATGACTAGGGCATTGTACTAATAAAATAAAAATATAGTTTGTACTTCAATATTCATTTATTATTAACTAGCGACCCGCCCCGGCTTCGCACGGGTGCAATGCTTATACTAAATATACCTACTGCAGAATTGGTACTCCGGCCGATACCGCAATCGCTATGTCCCTGTCATTTTAAATCTGTAATATCTTCGAAAATATTCATTCAAATTACATGCTGTAAAGGGCAATATTAATCTATATTAAATGCACAATGTATCTAAGTTACTTAATTGGATAAGGATTAATGCTGTACTGTTTAAAATCGCCTCGTAAATAAGCCATTATTTCTCGTAAAAAGTAAAGGATAAAAAATGGTTATTGTGGGTTATCCCTAAGAGATAGACATATACTATCGTAGACTTTTTTTGTAGACCTTTTTAAGTTGTAAAATACTGTAGTACATTATTCTGATCTATCTCGTAGGGTTCAGCCAGCGTTTGCAATGTAAGGCATCCGGTAGCACTCTCAAAAAGGGGGGTCTTGGGAGGAACGGGGGGGTAAAATTTTTTTTGGAATCGAAATCATATGACCCCCTCTATAAACCCCCTAAAATTTTTTCATCAGTGTGACTCTGCTTGGCGCCCCCCTGGGGGGCGGTGGTTCCGGGGGGCAAATCTCAAAAAGTCGGAATTTTTCCTTTGTCCCCCGGACACCCCCTACATGATTCTGCAAAAAAAACATACCTCCCCCTCCACCATCAAGGAGAACAATTATGTCAGTCAGTCAGTCAGTGGTAATCGAGCTTTATAGATAGTTAGTTATTATGATAATAAATCATAAATAAACAATTTTAATATAACATCGTATTCCTAAAATACTATGTTAAATTATGCAAAGTTGTTTTACAAATCACAACCAAGGTAATATTAAGGATAATATTACCGTGTCACAACACTAGCTCGCGACCGAGTTCTGCGGCCGTACCACGATAGGAAATCGAGCGCGCAACGTTATCGTTCACTGTGCAGTACATTGCTTTTTGTAATGAGGTACCTGCCCGATGTTGACAAAAATAAGAGGCAATGTATAGTTAAACGTGATAATAAGAACGGTCGACTGTGACGTTCGTATTACTTTTAAAGATTCTATAATTTTAAGGAAAAACGGCATTATTTAGAAAAAACAATACTTAGGTACCGATGAAAAGTTATTCCTTTATTAATATAATTACAACTTGTGGAAGAATTTCCGCAATGGGAAATGCTGCAACACACCATTTTTACACACGCACGTTTCGAGAGCAACTGAACAGCAACGAACGCACTGGTGGCGTGAGAGTCGCCTGAGCGGCGACAAGGTCACGCGCGCTTACGATTTCTAGTGCCTTGTTATTCAGATTTCTGTGGTTTGGACTCAAAACTCACTAGATTACGGGATATTTTAAACAAAAAAAATCACTAGAATTCACTGAATAATTTAAAATGAAATTGCACGGCAGGCTACAAAATAATGTATTTGTGAATATAATTAACAAAAAAAAACACAACATAGGTACTAATATCATACATAAAGCAAATTTTTTTGACCTAAGCTAAATAAGAACTGCCTAGTAACAGTAGCAAGCAACTAACAAAATACACATTCAAATAAACTAATTTGGTAGATACATGATAGGTTCTCATCAGTAGTCGGGGATTCCCCATGGTAGGTTTGCATAACCAAACAAAAACATTTAATTCATGAACATAAAAAGATTCTTGGTATAATAACGATTTGGCTGTATATGAAAAGGATAGTGCTATTTTCACATAAATTGGGAAATTCGTTGCTACTAAGTGTGTATTTTCAAAAATTTTCGAGATTCGATAAATATCACTAAAAATCATCAGATTTTTTTTTTTTACTTTTTCTTCAGAATATCACTAACGTACTAGTCCAAAAATTCACTAGATCTAGTGATAAAATCACCAAGGTGGCAACGCTGGATAGCACAGACCAATAGGAGATACACACGTGTATGCTGATAGGCTTGTTGAAAAAATATCCATACATCGTTATTATTTTTTCGATGTATCGATATATTGGAGCGATATTTAATGTTTCGATATATCGAACTCAAACTCAAATCGTTTATTCGCTTAGAACATGGGTGACATGGGTAGTAAATAAATATACAGTTGGTCGTAAGATACTTACAATGTGTCACCATATTGTGCTTTTTATAGCATACGAATGTCAATAGAATTAAAATTATATATATCGATGTATCGATATGAAATTCCAATTATCGAAAAGGTATAAAAATCGATATTATACTAACATTTTTTTTAAACCATCGATCAAGTATGCAGCCTCCCCCGTAGATACCTAGAACCTTACAAGAATGGCACTCAAAAGTGTCCACGTTTTGTTTTGACGCAGACAGTTTGCGCAGAGCCTGTCAAGTTTTTTGCATGCGGAACTAGAGATTAGTGGAGTCGAATTTATTTTATTTTATTTTGTAAGTAGGTAGGAAGGTACCTAAAAATAATTTATACACTGTTTATTTTTATAAGGATTATAAAATCAACAGAATTCAGGTAAAGATAACGAATAATTTATTGATACAACTATAAATTAGCGACGCAACAGTCAACAAACAAAAGGGTCATTTCGGACATACAATAATATAAATAAGTTAACAAAGGCTAGTGAAATAAACCTAAAATAATACCTAATACTTTTGGTAGTCTTTCTTTTATTAGAGAGTCCACGCAAATAAAATTGAGGGCGGGTCAGCTAGTTATTTTATAAACGTCAACCAGTTATTTTAAATGTCTTTTCATGAAAAAAAATATCCCTTACGACTTACGACAAATAAATTTAAAAAAAAATTAGAAACAATAGCCGCTCCATTCATCAACTTAGAACAAAATAAATATTTTTACATAGGCAAACCCAACAACAATATTTAATGCTGATTTCTCAAGTATTTAAGGCTCAATTGGCTCATATCACAATACACAGGTAAAAATTACATTTAAACTTACTGAAAATAATAAATTCCATCCTTTTTCTGTTGCTTGGTCGGTCGATTATTGCATTTTTTATACGAGCACTTGACCATGCTTTCGGTCCGAGAGCTAAAATGACACTAGTTGAAAAGGTATCCCAAAATGCCAAATGGGATACCTTTTGATACTGACGTTTCCAGGGCGCGCATTGTGCATCTAAGGGGGGCCGGCCGGAAATTTTTGATCGATGTTTTAAACACATTTTATGCTTTATTTTTGTTTTTGGTCGACTCGATTCGATTTTTAATTTGGTACTTAGGTTGGCAACTCTGCCTACTGTCTTGTCTGTCAATGTCAATTTCAACTGTTCGTCTCCGCATGACTGACTTATCCCTCCTCTTTCTACGGACTTATCCTCAACGCGCTCGTAGGTATTTCATTTCAGCATTTTCTCCATTTAGGGTAGGTGCACCCGTTCGCCGACCAGCCCCCCTTGTCGGCCATTGCGGTGTAGGCACTTATTAAATTTATTTTATTAGAAGTGTCGATTACAAATTCCAAACGAAATCAAGTTCAACGCCTATTCAAATAGTTACACTCTTATCTAGTAACCTTGTCAAGCGCGTAAACACACCCTGTAATTTAAAAAAAAAAGTTAAATTTTGCAGTTGCGACGGAACTGTCAGCTTGTCGGATTTTTAACAAAAAAAATAGTGGCGCGTGTTTCAGTGGAAGACAAGTATGTCAAGTTTTATCGATGTACCCATTGTCATGTGTTGTTTTTCCACTATGGGAATACTTATTTTACGTATTAAGATACGAATATTTATGTTTTTGTATTGAATTACTTAAAAATTGGGGTGGCCGGATAATGGAACTTGAAACTCACATATAATTTACTTGTCGGCCGGGGGGGCCGAAAGAGAGTACGAATGAACCCAGAATACTGTGGTCTTATTCTGTTACTTATCAGGATGTTATTAGAGTATATTTGCATCGTGTTGACTAATGTCGACTGAAGGAATCTAAATTTCCTTTTTCGGCCCCCATTTTACTGTTATTAATACGAAATTTTATCATCGGTTTATGTGCGGCCGAAAATGGCATCATGCTTAGAATTGTGGTTTCGTTTTCGGCCAGATTTAATTTGTTCGTATAAATGAGGTGGCCGGACGTTAAAACTAGTTTTCCTTTTCGGCCAATTTGCATTAGATAAGATATATTTGGTAAAAATTGGACACTTTTGTAATGGAAAAGAATAAATTAATTTCGAAAAAAAATTATATTGAGAACCTGGCTAAGAAGTGAAATGGGTCTTAAATTTTTGAAGAAGGTGTTATCGTATCGACCTTAAATAATAGAACCACTAAGCTCCCGAAGCATGCCGTTATAGTTTTCCAGCAATGAGGGACGGAATTTAAGGGGATCTGTACCTCCTGTACCACGAGGGTTCCTTCTGCCTTCAGAAGTTCTGAAGTATTTCAGTCCTCACCGGTGGCTTTATTGTCATAATAAGCCGTCTTAACAGTAAATCGATTTTGTCGTGAGCGATAAAAATAGTAATAAATAATGCTGGCCTATCCATCCATACAGTATCATTTAACCGCAAGGTAAGCAGAGCTTGTATCATGGACAGGTACTGGTAACTGGCAGTAAGTCGGTATAGTGGCGTTTCAGGGTGGCTCTAGAATCACGATCGTCACGTTGAATTAAGGACAAGGAGCATTGGCAGCATATAAACGGACATAGAAGTCTTTTGTCTCAGCATTGATCTCGGTTCTCCCATCGTGCGTTATAAGATTCGTCAGGTTCCTAACCAAGCTGCTGAGTGAATACTTTGGACCCTCGGTTTCGCTCTATTGCCTTTTTTAAAGCGTGTGTTGGAGCTCCGAAGGCTTCGTACCTCGTACCATCTTCGCATACCGCTTTTTAAGGTCTGACCTCTGACGAAGTTGCTTGGGTGGTTTCTCGTCTTTTTGTCACTGGCCCAAGAGTCTTCAGAGTGCCAGTGCACTGCTTTTGGCAGCTATTAATACCTTCGGTTCTCAGCGTTTCGACAGATTGTGTAGGGTCTTGTGAGTTCGTCAGCGTCTTCGGTCTTTCAAGGCATAAACCTATATTGAAACAGCTTCTGGAAATTCTCGGTGCCCACCATTATTTGGATTCGATAAGGTCAAAGTTTGGACATCATCGTACGGTTTTGTTCAAGCTTTAGATTGATGTTTAGAGCATCGAATCAGTCGGTGACCAGATCTGGTACTGAACCTGTTGATAACTTAGACATCTCTGAATCCATGCCGAATAAAATTGAGACATCAAGTCTGCTTCGACCATCCATAGGCTCCGATAAAATTTATGACAGCCTCGGCATCCCACGAATTCAGGGTCACGACTTCACGAGTCATGACTCCAAAGGAAGCAAATTCGGCATCCCACGTATTCAGGGTCACGAGTCATGACTCCAAAGGAAGCAAATTCTGACAATTTCTGTCAATACCTGCATATTGTGCCCTGAGACGGTTACGAACGCTTTGTGAGACATACGCAGCGGCCCATGGACTCAGGTATAATGTAAAAAAGAGTGAATTTCTTCTATTCAAAGCAGGTACGAAGAGCTACTCTGTACCTCCGGTTTCGCTTTACGGTACTCCTCTCAGTTGGGTAATAAATTTAAATACCTGGGTCACTGAGTATATTATATCAGACAATGTGGATGTTGAAAGGAAGCGTAGGGCGTTGTCGGTGAGGTGTAATATGGTAGCTGGCAGATTCGTACGTTGCACAACGCCAGTTAAAAACACTCTTTAAGGCGTCTTGTACTTCTTTCTACACGTGCAGCCTGTAGGCCAGATATACACAAAAAGCCTACAATGCCTTACGCGTCCAATACAATAACGGCTTCAGGAGTTGGGGCTGGAGAAGGAGCTGCTGCGGTACTGTAGCGCATCAGGGATGTTCGCAGACGCGCACGTTTATGGTTTTCATCCACGCAATCATGCGCAAGCGGGTCTCATCCCTGGTAGGCCGCATGCGCTGCAGCTCCAATAGCTTGCCGGTCGCCGTGGCGCAGGACCTCCGCTCCAGTATCATGGGCGACTAGATGATGACGCTGAAACCGGTATCGTCGCTGGTGGCTCAATGATCTGTCTAGGCCGTCGGCGACAGTGCTAGGCTTTATTTTATTTGATTTGATTGTGTGTTGTCGCAAGTAGCGACCCGCACCCATTGTGTGCGACGTTCCGTGTGTGATAATGTCGTTAAGGCTGGCATGGTGAGATATCCGACTGGCGGCCCTAGTACACAATAATCCGTGATGACCATGCTATTCAACATCAGTACCGCATTGGCATTGATGAGACGCGCAACATTTTGCATCCAACCAAACACATATTGCGATAAGGAATGTTGCAGGATCTTATAATGTGCCAGTATTATATGGAGAAAGCTCTGCTATCAATATCCTTACTCCTATTTGGACCGGCCAGGAGACGGGCACGATCTGCAGAAATGGATCACGTTTGTAACAGATGATTCCGTGCGATCTGCAGAGCTGGAGCACGTTTGTAAAATCAAATCAAGTTAATAATGTTAAATAAAATTCATGTTTGAGTGTTGATCATGTTGATTCTACAATATAATATCTCTGTGACATTTTTTCTGATGAAAAAACACGAAAACTATGCCAGTATTTTAGAATTATGTTCCATAAAAACCCTTAAAATTAGCGGCCGAAATTGGGTTCAGGTCCGGTCGAATACTGAATTTTGTGGTCGAAAACTGAAGTTTTACTCATTTTCGACTATTTCTTTTTTTATAAAATAACTATGAAGCTTAACTATAAAAATCCTCTAATATTTAAAACTCAAATATCTAGACTACCGACTAATATCACTTTGAACTATGCTGACAAAGTGCCAATATTTTTTCTGAGGCCTCAAAGTTGGAACTTCGCTAAATGGTCGATAACTAGTGCAACGACCCTAAGTGATTAATAAATAATTAATAATTTTGTTCGTTGTTCTTGATTTACTAAAACTGATGAGTACCTATTGATTAGTATTTATCTAGTAATGTAAGATGATTGAAGTAGATTAGGCCAAAATATAATGCTTTCCACTCTTGGACTTTACTCCTGCTTTCCATGAGGTAGGTAGAGTCGAGTCACTATAGCAGGCTAGGTACTATAAAAAAAATTTAGAGCGCCAATATTCTCTGTAAATCATACCGATCAAAATTTTCTCGTAAAAATATCAATATTTGTTTTGACATTTTTATATATATCGATATATCGATATTTTTTTTCACTTCCGACATTCCTAAACTATGACATTGACATGACATTCTGAATGCAGAACCCGAAGCAGTGATTTCTCTCGTCCACGTTTTTTACGTTTCCTTAGAGCGAAGAAAGCCAAGATTTAAGCTTCTTGGGAAAGCCCTATTGATTTTGAATAAATTTCAAACAGACTTGTGCTGTCATTTGTCCATACGTAAAGGGGGAAAAGGTGGGTAGCTGCTCAGGGTAGCTGCTTTCTCTATGCTTTGTAAGTTGCAAAAATGTAAACATTACCTATTTTAGTTTAATTTTATAATATTTTTACAAAATTAGTCGTAATAAATACTAAATTCTTGTCATGGGTGTTGTAAGTTGAGAAGCCCGGTTTAAACAGTGCTGTGACAGTGCTAAGTTCATAAAAATCCTACTGATTATGGAGACTAGGTGCATTATGTATCCAACCTCACTACCTATTTTAAACCGATTCATCATGTTTTCAGAAAGAAGTCATCCAGATTCACATAGGTCAATCAGGTGTTCAGATAGCTAATGCATGCTGGGAACTTTATTGTCTCGAACATGGAATCAGACCAGACGGTATCATGGCGTTTGCAGATGACGACCGAAGCTGTGGAGCTTTCTTCACTGAAACGGGAGCGGGAAAAGTGGTCCCAAGAGTCGTCATGGTGGACTTAGAACCTACTCCTATTGGTTTGTGGTTTAACCGTTTCAGACACACTAGATAATTTTGTGTTTTTGTGACCCCCAAACAACACACTGTTATACCTACCTACTTTCAGATGAGATTAGAACAGGTGCTTATCGTCAGCTTTTCCGTCCCTCCAGCCTTTTAACCGGCAAAGAAGACGCTGCAAGTAATTTCGCTCGTGGGTACTTTGGTGTGGGTCGAGAGATGATCGATCTGGCTCTTAATCGAGTTCGGCTTGAAGCTGAGGAATGCAGTTGCCTTCAGGGGTTTATTATTTTCCGTTCGTTTGGAGGGGGAACTGGTTCTGGCTTCACACCATTGATGCTGGATGGCCTAAATAAAGATTATGGAAAGTTATCAAAGATTGAATATGCAATTTATCCCTCGCCAAAGATTTCTCCGATCATCGTTGAGCCATACAATGCAGTGCTCACAACACATGCTTGTATGGAAACAGAAGATGTCTGCTTTATATTTGACAACGAAGCATTGTATGATATCCTTGCAAGATGTCTCGATGTACCCCGGCCAACTTACACCAATTTAAATAGGCTTATCGCACAGGTAAGGACGATTTCTTTGTACTAGCTATACATAGTCACGTTTCATTATAGCCTCTCCACACTCGCGAAGCCGCGAACAACCCGCGAACCATGATGGCGGCTCCACATTAGTGCCGTGACGTGAAGCCCCGTGAACAGGCGTGAACGTGAATGTGGACGGTTGTCGCGGGGTTCACGCGCATTCACGCCTGTTCCCCGGTCAGTGTCGGTATTTTGTCCCTCAACAAAGGGTTCGCGCCCCCTTCGCGCGGCGTTCACGCGTACACATCCACATTCACGGCCCCGTGCCAGTTTACTCCGGACTACAAAGGCAAACGGACGTATGCAGTCGTTGCGCGAAATGGAGTCGCGCGCAAACTTTTGGAACAATGATACTGAAATGCTCTTTAGCATTACCATTCGGAAAATATACTGTGGCATGCAAAAAACCAGCATTATAAGGATAAAAACAAAAATACGTCCATACGTTTATTAATAATAGATACGTCCATTTCGCGGCAGGTTTCAGGAATGATTGAGAGCATCCCGTAAATGTGGAGGGCACGACTTGTGCCGTGAATTCACGGCTAAAATTCGCGCGTGAATTCACGGCACTAATGTGGAGCCGCCATGAGTGTGGATCCCATTCGCATATTCGTCGCGGTGCGCGGCGTCGCGTCGCGTTCGCGCCTCGTTCCCGTTTGTTGTCGGTTTTTTGGTCGTGCGTCAAAGGGTTCGCGGAACGCGAACACGACATTCGCGGGCGGCTCAGTTACCTATTAGCAAGCTACGCGGATGGTTCTGTTTTTGTTTCGGAAGACTCGGAGAAAGTACGCCTTTAATCATAAAACCCCGACGACAAAAAAAATCTATGAAATCGTAGAATCTGTTCACAAAGTTTCGTACCGATCAGTTGGAAAATACGACCTGTAGAGGAGTAGGTACGGACATACTGACAAAAACGCTAAATTGGCTAGACTTGATGCACTTCGCACACTTCACACGCCATTCTTAAATGGTGCGAGCGGGTTTAGCACCCGCTCGCATTCAGAGGGCGATAAACAGATAATAAATAATGCCGGACGATACACACAGCATCATCTAGCCCCAAGCTAATGGGTACTAGATGATAAATCCTACCTACGATTACCTACGTACCTACCTACCCATTTATAAAATAACTTTCTTTCAGGTGGTTTCCTGCATGACAGCGTCTATGAGGTTCGAAGGTGCTTTGAACGTGGAACTCGTTGAATTCAGAACGAACTTGATCCCTTATCCCAGAATACATTTTCCCCTGGTTACTTTTGCACCCTTTGTCTCAGCGGCCAAGGCTTATCATGACACAAATTCAACTGCGCAGCTTATGATGTCCTGCTTTGAACCTGCCAATCAGATGGTGAAGTGTGATCCAAGAAAAGGATTTTACATGTCTTGCTGCTTGTTGTTCAGAGGAGACGTAAATCAGAATGATATCAACACGTCAATTAACCAAATTAAAAGTATGAGATCGATCAAGTTCGTTTCATGGTCTCCCACAGGATTCAAGGTGATTTTAATGATTCCATTGATATTTTTTTATGTTATTTGATAAATAAGCTAGGTAGGTACCTACAGGTACCTATTTAGCTAAGAACTAAAATCGTTTTTAGATCGGTGTGAACTATATGCCGCCCACGACTGTGCCTGGCGGTGACTTAGCAGCCCTGGAAAGGGCAGCAGTGATGGTTTCCAACAACTCAGCAGTGCGCGTGGCGTGGCAGCGCATCTGCAAGAAGTTTTCGTTGTTGTATTCAAAGCGTGCTTTTGTTCACCATTTTGTGGGAGAGGGATTAGAAGAAGGAGAATTCCAGAGCGCGCTTACTAATATTAAATCATTGTCTAATGATTATAAAGAAATGGAGGGCTGACTTCTAACACCTACCTACATCTTTGTCAATTTTCTACAGAATACAGGGTGGAACAATCGAAAGAGAATCTTTGCATGTCTTAGAATAGGTACCTACTATTAAAAATACTAAGTAAAACTGCATTCACTGAATTTTGAAAAATTACCTACTGCTGTTTCCGTAATCGAAGCCAATAACATGATGTATTTTTATGACACCGATCGGTAAAGTCAATCAACAAATAAGTAAACATTTCATAGAAAATTAATGGTACACCATGAAATCCGCCAAAAACTGGGAGCACTTTGCATGGTTCGCTTCGACCAATTAGGTACTGACCTTTACCTACTAAAATCTGATGCAGTCAACCGATACGGCGACCATCAATATACCTCTATTAAACCTATCACTGATTTTGTTTGGGACAGTGTGACAAGACAGCAATCACAGCAATGGCCTTTATGTAGATACGTAGTGTACTTAGACGATGCTTTGTCAGATAGATAAGGCCAGCGCAAAAAAGAAAATTAATTCTGTGAATGTAGTTTTACCTACGTCTTTTTAAAATAAAGGAATGTTTCTTATAAGTACAATTTCAAACATTTAGGGTAGGTACTTACTTGCCCTCCAGATAACGTTCGTCTGTTCCACTCTTTGGCAAGGTCTGCGTATTCTACCTATCACTTCAATTTTATACCTACCAGTGGGACCTCCTACCAGTCTCTACTTACTTTGCGTAATGTGGCATGATAATTTTTGAAGTTTTTGTGCAAGAACACTAATTGTAAGTAACTGTATCGTCTAATAATAAATAAGGAAACAAAATAAAAAATAGCATGAACTGAAATTTTTGTTGTATTATTTAACAGTTAAGCTAGCTTAGCTGAACATGAGTGGGGGTCCGGGTTGGCCACCGCAGACAATACAACGACATTATTGTATTCAACTGAGAGGCCCATGCCCGCTCAGGTGTCCGGATTCAAGTTGCTGATGATGATATTGAAACCTGACCTGCTGTGCCTAGTTGCTGCTGCCCCGCAAAAGTAATGAGGATCCGTAACGTTATAGCAATTTCAATAGAACTGGTATCCACGTTATTCTAGACATTAGAATCATACCTATATCTTTTTAAATTATCCAAATCGGACCATTATGTACGAAGTTATGACTAAATTACTGGCGAAGTTCACTGAGTGACCGTGCAGGTGCGTGTCACTCGCTCGGTCGCCGCCCGTTACAGATCGAATACTAAAAAAAAATCCATTCGATGGGTCTCTCAAAACTGAGTACAATTGGTACAATTGTATTTAGTTCTGTATTTTTTTTCCTAAACTTATAGTTTCGGAGTAAATCACTAAAAACTGATATCTACCTACGGTTAACGGGCGGCGACCGAGCAAGTGACGTCACACGGACCCGCGGCGGCGGCGGCGGTCACTCAGTGAACTTCGCTAGTAATTTGGCCTTAACTTCGTCAATTTTTGTCGTAGAATAATAATTTTTGCATTGTGTGTTATGGATTTCGTAGCTCTACTATAAATCCACATTCTCAAGTAAAAACGTTACGGATCCTCATTACTGACACCGCGCTTTCCGATAAATTCTTAGGCCAACATAACACTAAGAAATGTAAAATTTGACAATCAGCTGTTGTATTTGAACGTCACTTGTCCTGTTTGTCATTGTCAATCAATCAATTCAATCAAATCGAAAGATTTTGTGAATATTCATACATACTCTTTCGTTCGTGGGATTTTGGAAATTTAATTTCCAAACAATTTCCGTGTAATACATTATAAAGTATACACTGAATATTGTGGAAAGATCAATCATCAAAAAAAGTGAGTAGTTTTTTCGACAAGCTTTCCTTTGAAATCTCATTAATTAAATCCTACGATAATCAGCTAGGAAGGATCAGAATCTACGATTTTTTTGTTATTTACTTCTAGCACATTTAATATTATTAGGGATTTCTACTATAAACCATTAATTCTAGCCATGTGGAGCGTATCCCACCTATGTCGATGTACCTCGTCCTTACGAGCAGCGCAGAGCAGGCTTGGAGTGTCCTCAAGAAATGGCATAATCAGTAATGCACTGTCCAGGCAGCTTATCACACCTGCTAAGTACAGCAATAATACCTATAGAGTGAGTATGACGAGATGATCTTAATAAACCAACTATTTTTGATGAGTTATTATTGGTAGGTAGTTCTTTAAACCAGAACCACAAGTCAAACATCATCTACAAGTAATAAAAAAAAATAATGAACATAATCAGAAAATATTAACCTTTTTTTATTTATTTGAGGTAAAACCAAAGGCTTAAAATTAACAAAGTTAGAAATTGATAAATACCACGAAGATTATTGAATGTTTTCACGGATAGGTAGTGGAATAGTACAATGAAAAAGACTATGAACACAATGTGACTAGCTAGTCTACATGCATGATCTATACAACATAGTTAGGTACTTAGTTAAGTAAATCTAAGTTACAAAATTTGTAAACTAAACTCAGCATCAACATTATCATCATTGGCACCAAAAAAACTCACCCCTGATATATAACACCACCTTTACTCTACAGTTAAGCAAGCTACTAAGGTCAAATGGCATCATCCTTCGCCTCTGCTCCTCCGCGCCCAAGCCCAAGACATCCAAAGCAGTCGGGTACTGGCTCCTGGGTTGCAGCGGCATGGTCTTCACAGCGGTGGTCCTAGGTATGGTCTTGGGATATGTAATACTGCTTTATAGTGTTTACTATGTTGTAAATATTGTGGTTAAGACTACCAATGGGACAAAGTAAAGAACAAATTTATTGTTGTAACACTAGGTTTGACATCACATTAATATTGGTCTTATGTCGGTTGGTCAGTATTGCTCTTGAGTAGGGACTAATATGGAAGCAGTTTGTAAAATGTCTGTGGTTTATGTAAATGTGATTTATGGATTAATTTATTAATATCAAAATTAGTACTTACGTGTACAAGTAGTGGAATTATAATAATCAATATTAATTTGATTAGGTAAGTATAAGTTTTCATTCCATTTACTTTTGTACTATTTTTTTGTTTAGATATTATATACATTTTGAATAAATATTGTTGAAACTTATGTGTGTTTCATTTATATTGAAACAGAAATTTAAGAGTTAAGAAAGGACTAATCTGCCAATTGAGATACTGATAGTGTTCATTATAAAGACAATTATTCTGTTTTATAATCAGCTAGGATGCCATCTTCACATGCACAACTTGAACTGGTTTAGGTAAGTAGACAATTTATTACTTTTGCCATTATTATGACAACTATAGCTGGGCTACTAATATGCACCCCAGTTTGTATGCTCACAAAGTATGACTGTGTTAATTAAAAAAAATACTTCGAAGGTATGCTTACTGTCCTGCACTTACATCTTAACTTTTGCACAACTTGTTGAGACACTTATGACACTTTTACTCATGGAATAAAACCTCTCAACTTTAAGTTAGAGATTCATTTGTTTTCTTCTGTTGACTGGCAGGTCAGAATGAGTAAAAACTCTGCTATGCCAGTGCTCAAAGTTGATAGATTTTTGTAAGGGGGTTTAAAATAATACATCTTAAGGTCTCATTTTGCATGCTTCAGGTGGCGTGACGAGGCTGACGGAGTCGGGGCTATCCATGGTGACGTGGAAGCTGCTGGGAGAGAAGCTCCCGACAAGCGAGGAGCAGTGGCAGAAGGAGTTCGAGATCTACCAGCAGTTCCCAGAATACAAGTAGTGAGTTATCATTTCAAAGTATTATGTAGCAAAGCAGATTTGAAAACTACACACGTCAGCTTCCAAATTTCGAAGCCTTTAAAAATGGATGTAGTGATGCAGATTGGATATTATTGCTTGAGAAGAGGTAGCTTCCGCGATTAAAGTACGCTACCTAACAAACCGCAGCTCAAGCAGATATTAGAAACTATCGACGGCAAAATGCCACCGCTCGGCTGCTTTCGCCACAGAACCGTAGCTACAACGAAACGATAACTTAGCAATAACTATCGCTGGAGCAAGCGATAAAAGCCTATGTGCAGCAAGCTTTAGATTAGACTTCCGCGTCAAACTTTTTTATTGTGCCTCACCAATCTCTCTATATACTTATGTATTGCCAGTTTGACCAGTATAAAGATAAACGTAACTCTTGAATAAAATATAGAGATCCTGCTAGGCTTATATTACCCCATACATAATGGCACTAAGTAGTAAAAATCTCTGCTCTATTTATTATGACCTATGACCATAAAAGATTTTTTACAAAATACCTAGATTTGTAATGACAAATACATTTTAAAATAAAACTTTTTATACTTTCGCGATTTGTTAACATAGTTAATGATTATATCGGGTATTTATCGCGTACCTTTTGTTTTATTTCCCCAACATGCACAGTAAAAATATGAGTATTTTCTGAAAGCTTGTTTCATTCTTGTTATGTTAGATAATAATTATGATGTATTGAACTATCTACTATATCAAAATATTGGAATGAACACGGCAGTACCACACTACCTACTACCAAGTACCTAAGTAGTGATGGCAGGGTGCGAGGTGTAGTCACTGAAGTGCACCGACCGGCTATCTTTTGTTTCGATATTTTAATTTCTTAGAAATTAGCCTGCGTGAGAAATAACTTTCGCACTGTTTTAACAAAAACCTTACAATTAAATTATTTCTTTAAACTAACAAATCATGACCCAAGACGCAGATGCCCGTTTGAATGCGTTAAATATTATACGTCCATAATCAACGGACAAACTGTTGTTTCTAGCTAGTTTTATATGATACTTTGTACACAGTTTTAACAGTAAAAACATTTAATTTCCAGTAAAAACCAGAACATCACACTGTCAGAGTTCAAATGGATCTGGTACATGGAGTACGCCCACCGCACGTGGGGCCGCTGCATCGGCGCGGCCATGTTCCTGCCAGCCGCCTTCTTCTGGGCGCGAGGGTACCTCGACAAGGGCATGAAGGTCCGGGTCGGCGTCTACTGCGCGTTAGTGGCTTGCCAGGTGAGAACACATCCAACACTCCAGTGGACGGACCTGGACTCGCACACCATCATCTAGCCCCAAGCTAGGCAGAGCTTGTGTTATGGGTAGGTACCACAGAAATCTAAATAACAAGGCACTAGAAATGCTGAGTACCATCCGATCTATCGGGAATGCATGTCGCCGGCTCGCCCCCTCTACTACCTTACTACTACATAGACAGACAATAACTACGGAATTACGGCTACGCCCATCCAAAAATGCAGTGCAAACCAAATTAAGCCGTAAGCGTAGGAGCATACGTTCGCTTACTCACACATTAGTGACAAGTTTGCATTTGTTGTCGTTATGACGTCATTTTAATGTAATCTACCCTAGTGCTGGGCACGAAATATCAGGTCACGTACCTATCGTACTGTTATTCTATGACTAGGGCATTGTACTAATAAAATAAAAATATAGTATGTAGGTAGGTACTTCAATATTCATTTATCTATCTATACTTATAATAAAACTGTAACAGGTCCAATTCTGTACATTGAAGATATTTTGAAAATTTTTTTTGGAGGGCACTCTATTATCGATACTGAAGCCAAAACTGTAATTTTTTTCATTCATGTCTGTCTGTCTGTCTGTCTGTCTGTTTCTTAAACGTGCATCACGCCGAAACTACTGAACGTATTGCAATGAAACTCGGAATGATTTTAGGTCATACTACGAGGAAGGACATAGGATACATTTTATCCCGGAATTCAGTAAAGTTCCCCTGGGAGAGGGGATGAAAGTAAAATTCCTTCACCGCACATCACGCCAAAACTGCTGAATGAGTTGGAATGAAACCTGGCACGATTTGAGTCCATACTACAAGAAAGGACATGGGATACATTTTATCCCGGAATTCAGTAAGGTTCCCCTGCGTGAGATGATGAAAGTTAAATTCTTTAACTGCTCATCACGACGGAACTACTGAATGAATTCGAATGGAAGTCGGCACGATTGGAGTTCATACTACGGGAAAAGATACGTTTTATACCGGAATTCAGTAAGGTTCCCTTGAGAGAGTGGATGAAAGTAAAAATAGCTACTGAAAGAATTCAAATGAAACTTGGCATTATTTGAGCTCACTACGAGGAAGAACGTAGGATATTTTTTATCTGGGATTTCAGTAGGCGCGGTTCCCTTGGGAGAGGGAATAAAAGTTAAAATGTGTACTTAGTTGTAATTCATTACCGCGCCGTCCGATTTCATGCATTCTTTTTTGTTAGAAATAGTGATGAAAGATCGAATATGACTAAATCAGTCGAAAGTCGAGTAGAAAATCAGGAAATTAATGAAATAATCTGTAGATTGAAGAATAAAATCAGTTGATAAAGGATAGGTAAGTTCCAATCTATTTTTTTTTTCAAGACGCACCCATTAGTTACGTTCCTACCTACTACCCAATGCCTATTTCAGGCAAAGTAAAATGTACAAATGGTCCATGCGAACTTCATGAACATGATATTTGGTGTTATATATATAGCTGGTCAACTGTACCACCAAAATTTAGTTGGAGTAAGTGGTCCAATTAAAGTAACTGGACCACAGAAAAACATTTAGTAAACTGTGATACACAATTAACTTTACCTACCTACTAACGAAAAAAAAAATTGTGGTGGTCCAGTCAAATGGATCAGGAGCCCAATTCTGCAATACAACTGCTTCACTCACTATGTCAATGGAATTGTCGCAGAATCATCATGTAGAATTCTAAGATTAGTAAAACTCCAGGTAGTGCGTGCGAGATAAATTAATAGCTTCAAACTTGACTCACACAATTTCTTTCATTTAAGGTAGAATACCAAAACCAGTCATTTTGTGACGATTCCACTGTCATAGTGAAGCTATTAGTTTAGCAGAATAGGGCCCCAGCTGAACGGAACTATGAGTACGAAATGAAACGAGTATGACACTTCTTAACACTGACGCTGGCCGAGTCGTAGCCAAAAGTCCTGTAGATAAGGAATGGGATTGAAGATGACAACATGCTATCCCCTATGCCTTATAGATTTATAATAGACTTATACCTACACAATTTAACTAGGTACCTACCTAAATATCCATACTTTTGCATATTAAAAGTGTAACAGGTCCAATTCTGCGCATCGAAGTTTTTTTGCACGGCGTTTCATAATGTAATGAGAGAAACTGTGGCTAAATGTAAACTTAATTAGTCGGCAGGTATGGCAATCGCGAACGAAGTCGCGGGTACAGCTAGTTAATAATAAAATTAATGTTCGCTTGTTATCCGGACCTCACTGAAGACCAATTAAACAAGCTTGAGCGCCTCCAAAGTTTCAGCATCAGGTTCATATTTGGCCTTCGCAAATATGACCACGTTTCCGAATATCGCGCTAAACTCAAGTGGTTGCCCATCCGACTTCGCAGGAATACTGACATACTATCTCTCTTGTACAGTATATTGTTCTATCCTCCCAGCCCTTCCTATCTCAAGGAGCGCTTTGAATTCCTTTCAAACTCTCACTCTCTCTCTCTCTGCGTTCCTCTGAAACAATCATCTTAAAAGTCCCTGCCCACACTACCACTTTCTACGACAAATCTTTCACTGTACAAGCTACCCGTCTATGGAATGCTCTCCCCCTGGACATCAAAAGTGCCAAATCACTCCCGCTCTTTAAAAAACTGCTTCATCAGCATTATCTGTCCTTGCAAAGTTAAACAACTTTATTTTATGTTTATGTAAGTGTATTATATTGTTTGTAGGCTATATGTAGGTATTATAGTATGTAGTGTAAGTATTATTATTATTATTATTATTTTCGCGTGCCACCGTCTATTTTGTTCTTACATGTCCAGTCCATCCCAAGGTTGCCTGGAAGAGATCGCTCATAGCGATAAGGCCGCCTTTGTACTTCGTCTACTCTTAGCATTTATTTCTGTATTGTTATCTGTCTTTGTGTGGTACAATAAAGTATTATCTATCTATCTATCTAATGATAAATAACTTTCCATTTACTATCCGGTAAAATGAAGAAACTTATTTAAAAACTGTCTCATTGGGACTATTTTGTTGTAGTTTTTTGCGTACCTCATGATTAATGCTGATATCCGTGGACTTTATAATATTAGGTAGGTACTGCATTTATAGTGTGATTAGTGTGATGTGATTCTGACTAGGCAAAGTTGTTTTACAAATCACAAGTCACAACACTAGCTCGCGACCGGGTTCTGCGGCCGTACCACTAGAAAATCGAGCCCGCGACGTTATTGTTTACTTTGCAGTACATTGCTTTTTGTAATGCGGTACCTACCAGATGTTGACAAAAATAACAGGCAATGTATAGCTAAACGTGATAATAAGAACGGTCGACTGTGACATTCGTATTACTTGGAAAGATTCTATAATTTTATCAAAAAACGGCATTATTTCAAAAAATAAGTATATATTGATGAATTGTTATTCCTTTATTAGTATAATTACAACTTGTGGAAGAATTTCCGCAATGGGAAATGCTGCAACACACCATTTTTACACACGCACGTTTCGAGAGCAACTGAACAGCAACAAACGCACTGGTGGCGTGAGAGTCACCTGAGCGGCGACAAGGTCACGCGCGCTTACGATTTCTAGTGCCTTGTTATTTAGATTTCTGTGGTAGGTACTAATGATAAATGATATTTTTATTGCTCAAAACATGGTATACAAGGTGGTGTTATGAGTTATAAGCTCATGTTTAACTTTTCTATAGCATGCAATTAATGAACTTATGTCTATGGCTTAAAATTAATAAATTAATTAATATCATAAAAATTACGTTCATACAGCCAATTAAATAGTTTCTTTTTAAATAAATGGTCATTCAATAATTTTAATTCATTAAGTACTCTATTATAAATTTCACACATCAAGCAGCTTTTTTTATGTCTCGCTGATTTTGAGGTTTCTTTTAGAATAAGCCTATTTGGGTCTACATTGCCTAGGATTTTTGTTACATGCTTGGTGGAACAAATATCTTCGATTCCTTACAAAATTTGAAATTTCATGTACATAAAGCGATGGTAGAGGCAACAAACCAAGATCCTTATAAAACGGTTTGCAGGATTGATCAGGCGGGACTCCACATAATGCTTTGATGCATTTATATAATGTGTTGTGTTATGCATAGTCCAAATAAATGTATTTTCTTTCTTTCTTTCTTCTTTCTTTATTTTGCGCTAAAAATGCTCTGTTTTGTCCGTACTATTGCCCTACATTACTAACCCATAACGTTACTACATGTAACTTATAAACGTTATTTAATAAACAAACTGAACTAGATAACTGATATACTTTATACAATCTATCCATTCAGAACATAAATTCGAAAGTCCTTTTCACGGCTAAGCGACTGAACGGATCTTAATGAATTTTGTCTGGGAGGTAAATAGTACCCCGGAGACGGACGTGGGCTACTCGGACGTGCGCGCGATCCCGCGGGACCACTACAAAGATAGATATTTTTTATTGTACATAGAAAACACCCAGAGCACTTGGAATAAATATCTGATCGCAGAAACACTTGAATAATATCTGATCTGGTTGTTCCAGGGTCTAATGGGCTGGTACATGGTGAAGTCCGGTCTCGAGGACCGTTTCCAAGGTCCCTCGGACGTGCCCCGCGTCTCGCAGTACCGCCTGGCCTCGCACCTCGGGCTCGCGTTCCTCCTGTACGCCGGGCTGGTGGGCGGCGCGCTGCGGGTGCTGCGCCCCTTCCCGCCCGGCGCGCTCGGCAACCTGAAGAAGCTGAAGGGAGTCACGGCGCTCGCGCACTCTGTGAAGGCCATGGCTTTCTTTACGGCGCTGTCGGGTGAGTGCTGTGCCTTCTATTTTTATGAAAATTAAAACACCTAGTGTAGTGGACGATCCTTGTGATTAATGTAGTTCAAACAAGGAACGGTGTGTGGAGGACCTTAGTCAATTCAAACCTCATTTAGAATTTAAGACACTACTAAGGGGTCATCCAATAATTACGCGAGGCGTTTAGGGGAGGAGGGGTCCGAGCCGAATCTCACCCAATCTCACGTGGGGGAGGGTTCTGGGCAAAAATTTTTCAACGAATTTTAGCAGTTCCTACATGTTGTTCCACCAATTGTTCGTTTCATTATCCGCTTATATGGTTAACGCGAAGATTACGAAAACGATGTTCATTTCAAAATCCAAGATGGCGGACATTTTTTATCGCAGTTTTCACTCATGGATGTCGATTTCGACTAAATCGAGGGTGTAAGTTACGAATAAGGGGTTGTAATAAGAAACAAACAAGAAGACGGAGCGGCTGTGTCGCCGGGAGCTGCTTGCGGCTCGCCCACACCTAAAAAACTTACTTATCTATAAACTCGTATATTCCCAGGTGCATTCGTAGCCGGCCTGGACGCCGGTCTCGTCTACAACTCATTCCCCAAGATGGGTGACAACTGGATCCCCGAAGACATCCTCGCGATCACTCCCACCCGGCTCAACTTCACGGAGAACCCGACCACGGTCCAGTTCGACCATCGAGTGCTGGGCACGACCACGCTGGCGCTGGCCACGGCGCTGTGGGCGGCGAGCCGGCGCGCGCCGCTGTCGCCCATGGCGCGGAGGGCTGTCAACGCCGTAGGCGCCATGGCCTGGATGCAGGTATGTAGAACTGGCACTGCGGTGGGCGGTATATGTAATGTGTTATCTGTACTCATAATAAGATCTGCTGTTCGAGGCCAGATTATAACTCTAACATTATTATTTCCATTTCAAACACATCAAGCCCCTAAGCAAACAAGCATGTGCTATAGAAAACTCATACACTAATAGAACATCTGCAGATGATATAAACTTGTCCCACGGTGGGAACCGAACCCGCGACGTTCTGCGACTCAGCTGCGCCTCGAAGTTCGCAATAGCTCCCAACGTTTTAAGGTTTAAACTGTGTTAATTGTTAATGGCTCCTTTATATGGAAAATAAGAACAGTTTACAGATTCCGCGATCCAGTTAAGGTGGAATATGACGCAAGCAGCGCGAGATCGCTGCTAGCTTCACTATTTTCTAGGGTTCTATAAGGTAATCTAGATAGCAGATAACAAGTTTGCGCACATTGTAAGCCATTTGCTGTGAAACTTTGCTAAAAGAAACTTTTAATGATTGTAGTTTTGAGTCTGTCGACATGATGTTGAATTAAATAAAAAATCTCTTAATGTCAATGGACTCCAAACGACAATTGATTATATTTGTTGAGCGTGGTTTCACAGCAAATGGTGCGCAATGTGCGCGAAACTTATCTGCTATCCAAGTTACTTGTAGAACCGAGGAAATGCTCAAAACCAGAGTTTTTGTCGAGCGTCAATAACCACCTTAATTTGTACTTGTCCAGGGCCGCCATCACGGTGCGGTGGTGGCATTTAATGCGAATGACGTCATTTGGATTACCGATCAGAGGACGCACTTGTCAGTGGATTGTCCGATGCCGGGCTGTGAACGCGCACCCAACGTTTCAACTGCTAACGTTGGAGCCGTAATGCCGTGCCTTACCTCACCGTGATCGCGGCCCAGGTTTATATTTTGACCTAGATCCTTCTATTGCAGGTGGGTCTCGGCATAATGACGCTGCTGCACTACGTGCCCACGCCGCTGGCCGCCAGCCACCAGTCCGGCTCGCTGGCGCTGCTGACGCTCGCCATCTGGCTCACGCACGAGCTCAAACTGCTCAAGTGCATACCCAAGTGATACTTTAAGTGGACAGATCGAGAAGGCGTTCAATCTGCTCCTTGTTTGAGGTTCTGACTTGGCCATCCTTGTTCGCTGTGCCATGTGAACTACTAGTTTTCCTCGTGGCTTCGCACGCGTTGTATATTATTCCAAGTCGAGTCAACTACGTCTCATTCTGAATTGTTTAGTTAATTTAGAGTGAAGACGTTACATCTGTCAATCCCAAGTCCAGGTCGTGTAGATAAAGATTGGGATCGAATATGACAGACTCTCATTTATTTACTCAAACTTGACTTACAGTATACATGCTGTCCCGCATAGGTTCATATTTGATCCAATATATCCCGCTTAGATATATTTGATCAAATATGAACCTAAAGCCTTCGTCTCTTGTTCACTACGCAGTACGCTGCGTGACGCGCCATGCTGTGCCACGAGACCAAAGCTTAAGCACATGAGAGAGGCTGTCATATCCAATCGCGCGTCGCCTTTCGAAATGGTGAGACAGCTTAAGAGGTAATTTTCAATCCCAATCTTTATCTACGCTACTATACGGGTTTATAATATTAGTGTAATGTAACCGAGACGTTTCAATAAATAATCTCGGTATAATTGTTGAATTTAATAGTCTGTATAGCTATCGTTACGAAGCGTATCGAATGGGCGTTGGCACTTCAGGATGGTCAAATCAAAGTATACCAACTAAGCGTACAAGGGAGTGTCATTGTTAGCATTTCATGTAAGTGTTTTGTTGAAGACTGCAGTATTAACAGATGTATTTATGTTTCCGACCGATTAGAATTAAATAGAACAATTTTGTGGTTCCTTTTGTACATTTGTATTTGTTGTTTTAGTGAATGAGCCTCAACCTTTTAAGAACATATAGAAACCGAAGGATAAAACAAATATTTTATTACTAATGATTCTTCACTCTAAAATGAAAACGCACAGTGTAATGTTATTCACAAAGTGATTTTATTTGAAATCTAAATTGCTAATATTGCTTACACACTGAAAACTCGGTTTATGTACAAATATGTGCACCCAGGCCCTTATTAATGTCAATGGAAGGGCAGGTAGGTACATAGTTCCACTCATTAATACGGGCGCGAGCGCTTCTACTTTATCACTTGGTCACACTGTCAAGCCGAATTCAGTCAAGCTTGAGCATTCAAACACAATTTGCTTGACAATGTAACTGAACATTGTAAAACTGATAGCAGTCCAGTTTGCCCAAATATAATTTCAAAGAATAACTATTATTTACATTAGTGCTTATTTTTTATGTTATACTACGACTTCCAATTACTTTTTTACGCTTATGTATTGTCAGAGGTAAGCTTGTTATTAATTTTCGACAAACCAGATAGCATAAATATGGCATTTGTGACACATTGATAATGATTAGGTACAGTACATCAAAATATACAACTCAATATAACCTTACGATTACAAGCAGTGAATTTGTTATATAATATCTATCTACAATATCTAGACAGCTTATTATTTGCCTAGTATTCATATCAGAATGGTCCGAGTCCGCCAGCAGTGCACCGAGCGACCACAATATAAGGAACATAAAAAGGGAACCAATGTCCTACCTATGGTCTATATTCATCTTGCCTCTTTCTCATGCTTTAAAAAAAGCCTGCCATTTCATTAGGATCGTGGTCACCCGCTATATTGCCAACTGACACAAGATGGATAGTGTAATGTAAACTGGGCTTATAAGTTAAAAATAAATGCAAAATAAATTCTAAATATTTGAGTACCTACTTATGTTGTTGTTTACAGGAATATTTTGTCAAATAAAGAGGTTTTATTTACTTCTCGTATGTTATTAGTGCTATGTTTGAGGCACATTTAGTTTTTTACAAGAACTCTTGTGCCAAAAAATTAGGTTTAATGTTGTGTCTCATTAATAAACAAATGGGTTCCAATTGTTTAAATACCTATGAAATAAAATAATTACATAAAGATTCTATGCACTGGCAGAGCTATACAATACAGGTATGTAGCACCATATTAATTCCTGGATTAGAACTAAATCAAACTCGAGATTAACAACATTTAAATCAGAGAAACAGAAGAAACTAAAGTGGTATTTTGTGAAATAAAAGGGAGCTTCACTCCGTTCACTGACATTACATTACTCATTAGTCATTGTATAAACTTCCAGTTTAGGCACAAAGAAGCGTTTTGTTTAAACTAGCAAACCGCCCGCTTATACCACCATCGCTATAAAAAAGCCGAAAATGGAGTAACAGACACGTTAACACTTTGAGATCAGTGTAGTAAGAGTAAAAACGCAGAAACAAAAGTTGTATAGCCTCTTCCCGTCATAATATTACAAGTAATGTACAAAATATCAAATTTATTATACCTAAATTGTTAGTATTTATGTTTAAAATTTGTATATAACTAGACTGAACCTATACTGCTTTTGGGGCTTCGTATAATGCCTGTGCCAAACCCGGCAGCTTGATATCGGCCGTCTATTGTGTAGCAAAGCCATTAAAACGTATTTTCCTTACATTAGGCCACATATTCATAGTGATAACTTCTGCTCTCAAATATTCCACTAGAGGTAGGTACACATTATCATGAGTATTAAATCAAGGTATGATATGGATATTTTTTAATATATTTGTACAAAATTCATTGTCTATTTACAATTTTGGGACAGGAATGGTATTTTTCCGATATCAACACGGTTAATAACTAATTTAAATAATATTCCAATAAGTATAATAATTATAAGTCTCCTTAACAATATAATTTTGCGCATCAACACTGGTGCTTATTAACGCTGACCACTAAATATTACAAACACTCGCCTTTAAATAGCCATTAGGATTCAATCACGTATTTTCACTCGTCTATTAACAATACAAAAAACAGGCTGCTTTAACAAGACGGTGCAAAATGGCTATTTACATGTACGTCAAATTAGAATAATAAATATAGGCTATTGCACAAATGTACATAAAAAAATTGCTTCAAGTATATTATCTTCAGATTTTGTAAATAGCAGTTCTTTTGTGTTGGAGTCCCCGTCGTGAAGTATCGTGAGGAGGCTTTCAAATTTGAAAGCCTTCACTCAAATTATTTGTGACTTATGCAATTGATTGAATGAAGTGATGAAAATATTGATTTAATATTACAACCATTGAAATAAAATATTCGAGATTTAAATAGAAACTATAAGGCGATCCAACATATTCAAATTGCAAAATTTCCTAGCGATTATTCGAGTAAATCCCATGTTTGATTATAAACATATGAATAAATCACGCATCACAAAAACATGGCAGTTCAACGGCAGATCTGATGATGTATCAAAACGCACATTTTTCAAGTATCTGCATGGGATGTTGAGTTTTACTTGGTTCAAGTAAAGATTTAAATAGCTCACATCGTGCGCCGCCTGGTCCTTCGCTGTCTCACGCGAATAAAGTCTCCGCCGATTTTGAACTGCAAAACAACACAAAAATAACATGTGGCACAAAGATTATATAAAAATCGCGATTTTTTATCGTTGGCGCCAAACAACTTGTCTTTGTGACTTGACTGGCCGCGAGAGTGGGAGACGAGAATGTGTTTGCGCAGGTACAGTCACGCGTTATACTTCGCCACCGACAGCGCAGCAGGCGAAAGAGACAGGTACAGCTTCGTATAGCCCCGCTCTTTCATTGTTTCAAACAAAAACTCAGCGACTCCAGAAAGTTGGCCCGCCAATATGGCCAAAAAATTGCGTTGCGCATCTTTGTCACGTGGTTCGCCAAAGGACAAGAAGTTTGTTGATTATTATAAATAAATAATAATCGGGTTAACATCGGGTAATTTGTTGACCTTCATTGGACCACAATATCACTTGATCACGTCGTCTCTCTAACTCATAGTGATTAGAACTAACTAAAATAGAATATATAATAATAGCGTGGCAATGCAGCCAGTGTCTTGGGGACGCTTCCGACTGGTGTTGATATGGATCAGTTGAGCTATCTGTAGACTGTTTGCAACAGTCGGCAGTTAGCTCAGTTGTTTCAATTGTAAATACTAGTATAATTTTCTTTGTGAATAAAGGCTACACTAAAATAGATAGGTAATACAATAGATGTACTGCATCCAAGGCAAGATGCAGTCAATCTAAATAATATCACTAAAAGTCCAAAGATAAAAAATAAATTTACGATCAGAACTTGATGCTAAAGCTGTAATAGCGGAAAATGGGAAACAAATGCATCCTAAGGCCCAGACTTCACCAAAGCGGAGATGTGCGGAGATGTCCGAAGCGGAGACGAGAAGACGTTCTTCAGCTAGGGTGTCTCCACAGAAGCTGTGCGGGGAGATGCGTACTGGCTAGACTGGAGCGGAGATGTGTGCTGGCTAGAGTGGAACTGAGCTGCGTGCGGCGAGCGTTGGATGTTTGTTGAGATGAATGCACCAGCGGCGCCGCTCGCTGCACGCCGCTCACATCTCTTCTCGTCTCCGCTGCGTGACGTCGCCAGCTTGCGAGGCCCAGCTCACATCTCCGCTCGGTGGTATCCACTGAAGCTGAGCGGAGACGAGATGTATGAGTAACGACGTTCTTTTGGTTGTTTAAAACACATCTCTTTCTCGCTCGTCTCAGCTTTGGCGCAGTCCGGCTCATAGAAGTAGTTACATGTCTCGCTCATTTGAACCTAGGGAACCACCGCTGCACCGGTGTAGATAGTAGTACCTGGGCGGGTGGGGCTCCGTGCTGACGATGACCTGCACGACGTATCCGGGCGTCACGCGAGCTTCCTCCAAGGTCAGCCGGTCGCCTAACAGCTTGCCGCCGTAGTACCAGCGCTGGCGCCAGGGGGAGATGTTCTCTTGAGCCTGGAACGCACGAGAATAACAATCTTAGGTACCTACTTACATGACATGCGTGTGCCTTCATGTATAACCTACACGCGAATACTAAGACAAACATTCTCTGTGGATTTGTTATTATAGTGCGTGAATACATTTATGAAAACTTGTTGTACACTCATACATATATCAATCAATTCCCTGAAAATAGCGACATACATAATATAAATATTAGAAATAAGAATAAACTCGCTGTGCCCACAACTAGGCTACACAAGATAAATGCATCTTTTAAAGGGCAATGTATACGCTTCTACAACAAAACTCCAAGTGAGTTGCAAAAAATATCAATCAATAAATTCAAACAAATTGTTAAAACCTTGCTGTGCAAAAAGGCTTACTATAAAATATCTGATTATCTAGAGGATAAAAAAGTTTGGGATGGGTTTTGCTCCAACTCGAAAACTAACAAATAACAGGCTAAAGGTTCTTCGTTGGTTCTTCTTTACTTTAGTCTACACATCGAAGCGACAGAAATCAAAAATATCACTTTATTTCCGTGTCAGTGTTTAGTTTTATATTTTGACCTTTTCTAAGTGTACATTTATTGTATTTATGGAAATAAAGAGTTTTTGATCTCTTAGAAACCTCTGGTCCACAGCATCTAAATAAGAATAGAATAAGTTTTTGGTACATTTCACTCTCGTCTATCAGCCGGAAAAACGTTCATCGAAAAGATTTGGTACTTCAAGTTTACTAGTTTTCAATCCTAAATAATCGGCATTGGTCCCCAAACCCCAGACCTCCTTTGGGGACCTTCCTTCTTGCGTATTTTACAAAAAAATATAAACAACGATATAAGTTTACACTGTAAAGGAAAACCTGGCACATGCTGCTTCTACAATTATGTAAGTATATTTATGTGGTTTCTAGTATATAACTAGAAACCACATAAATATACTCGCTCGTAATTCCTCGGGCTCACCTCAACTAGCATTGTGCAATAGTCTGTACATAACTAAAAGTGCACTCCTAAATGGGTCCTACAATGCAAAACTGGTAATTTTATGGGCAGTTATATGTCATTTGCAATGAGTTATGATCTCCCAGCTTTTGCAAAGAGTTATGAACCCATAAAATCAATGGTCAAATAATATTATGTAGGTAGGTAGGTACAAGGATTTCTGTATTTAACTTGAAACGTTCACTTAACAAACCAAAGTAAACTAGGTAGGTACCAACAAGGCCGGGTAGGTAATAAATAACAGGACATAATTTAAAAAGTAACTTTGTACTTGTACAGTTCTGGCCATTAGGAATTTAAGGCGCAAGTAAACAACCGAAACGAAGTAAACAGTAAAAGTGAATAGCTACAAAACGTCAATATCTGTATGCGAATATTGAGGCATGAGTTCAGATTTAAATAGCTTTATTTTGTTTAGCTTAATAATAATAATAATGCTGAACAATCCACACAGCATCATCTAGCCCCAAGCTAAGCAGAGTACATAGCACTCTAAATAAGCACTTAGACATGTCATATTTTATACTATTAATTATTATCAATAGACCAGGGTCGATAATTTTTGAAACCAAAAAATTCAGTATGAGTATAATAATTTTGCTGGAAATCGAGATAAACCATTTTCTACCCTTAAAACTCACCCCCTTCCCCCTCCCGAGCTCAAATCGCCTGTAAATTATTTTTCCTAAAATTTTTATATTATTCTCCTTTTTTTCCAATGGGTTATCCATAAAAATCCATACTAATATTATAAATTCGAAAGTCCTTTTCACGGTTAAACGGCTGAACGGATCTGAATGAAATTTGTCTGAGAGAGGTAAATGGTATCCCGGGCACGGACATGGGCTACTTAAACAGCGGGCAGCAGCTAGTAAGAAATAAGGTTTTATAGCTTTTCTGAGTTTCGATGGAACAACAATTTTAAGCATTGGCTTGGCTGTTTGTTTCTATTACAGGTACAATCTGCGTTTCTGCAGTTTAAAGTCTACTGGAGCTATAACTAAATCAGTTCAGACTTTGCTAAGACTACAGCCAATATGGTTCAATCAAAGCAAGGCCAAATATAAGATTCATGGAATCCTAATTATTATCAACGCTCCAAGGCTCAACACGTGATGTCATACAGGAAACCACTTTAGTTAGAGAATCATACACATCAATGCTTATTTAGTTGATGACATTATTATTGAATGCATGTTTTCTCTCTCAGGTTTTTTATAGGGTTAGTGATCTCAGTAACTTGTGCTGTCACTATGAGAGCTTTCTGTTGTGATATCGACATCTGTGGATTTTTCCTATTAATAATTTACTAAAAGAAGTGGTAGGTAGTTTAGGTTTTGCCTGCCTTTCTGTCTGTGTCACAGGAGAAAACTTAAATCATAACATTGTGAAAAGCTACTCATCATCATTATCCTCAGCCGAATTTTATCGGATGCTGGGTAACAGGCCTCCTTAAGTTGGGGCCATCCATCGGTTTTGTGCTGGACAGCCGCAGCGCCACCTCCACGCCACCATCCGCCGGCTCGGCCAACTCCGCCAGCCCTAGTTACTCACATGCAGTTTGATCTTGCACTGCGCGACCGTGTGCTTGGAGTATGCGAACAGCTCCACGTCCTTGCAGGTGCTGGACAGCCGCAGCCGCAGTATCACCTCTACACCGCCATCGACCGGCTCCGACCATTCGGCCGGGGAGTCGCGCCCGCTCGCTTCTTTCACCATGTTGATGGGCGGCGATAGGCAGTATATTGGAACCTGGAAATAAAAAACGTAATTGGACACAATACCCAACGATCACACTACAACGCCTGCGCAGACGAGGGAGGCGAGGCCCCGTTGCAGCGTCCGCCGAGCGGCAAACGCTCTCATATCGCCTCCCGTGTGTTTGACGCGCAGTTTTGGACGAAGCTTAAGTTCTATTTATTTCGGGGACTCATGCGTTCTTTTGCATGGTGGGTCGGGTCTGTTAATGTACTCGGAATTTTTACGCGGTACTATTATTCCTTTGTGCGCGATAAGCGATTCAGTTCTAAACGAAATTTTAAGGAACAAAAAGTACATGCGAAAAAGTCCCTAGTCCGCAAGGCATAGGCCTTAGAACTCGTTTTGGAAGCAACGATTTTCAACAAACATAGCTGCGAAAAATGCAGGCAGATGATGGATGCAGCAAGCTGAAGACAGGTTGCTAGGACGCTCATTAGATAGAGAGGGGCTTATATCCAGCAGTGGACTCGTATGGGCTGATAATGATAAGAACACTCATAATTAAAGTCACCTTTCACACAAAAAATACTAAATAGTTGTTCATACATTTAGGAGCTATGAAGTCACAGACAGTTAGACACAACTTTTAACATTTCTCCACCTTTCTATTTGTGTTGGCACTTGAAAAACCAAGTTTTAATGCTAAAACACCCAAAACCTGACCCACACAGAAGCACCAAACTGAATTTAAATGATTCCTAGAACAATGCAGAAAAGGTGACAGGCCTGTTACCTCTTCTTTTACACCTATTCTCGTAAAAGAATCAAATATCAAAAATAACCAGAAGACCAATTAAATAATAATATAACATGCTGGAATTGTAGCTGCATAAATATCTTTTATTTATTCTTTAATTTTATGAATGAGTCTACCAAAGAAACTTTGTTATGAAGTGAAGAATGTGGAACTAAATGTAATCATGTCTATTGCTAAAATAAAAAGTTTTTACTTTACAAATATATATGTTGATGTTGGTACAAGAAAATACTTTATTGTACCAACATGATTTTCTTAATTGCACAATAGGGAAATATAGTCTTATCATACTGCAATATTGTACCTAACTATCAATGCAAGAACATTGAAGTTTCCTTCCTCATATCGCAACTGTATAAAACAAAAGTTTCAGACTGGGTAGGGTTTCAATAGCAATGCTTAGAAAGTTTATGAATGATCTGAAAAAAAAATCAGGTTTAACTATAGGTACCTATCTAGTATTAGTGTTGTCCATTCCTAAACAATCAATATTTGATAAGCTTGAACTACTTACAGTAATTATGTGAAAGGTTTTCTAGCTCTAGAAATCAATAATGTGCTACTAAGTAGAGCAGATGACAAAACATAACAAGACTAATAATTAGCATGAAGGTGTGTATTCAGTGATACTGTTACACCAATATAATTTATGTACTTTCATTCCAACAAATTAACTCTACCACCTACAAAATAACATAATATTTACTAAAGAGAAAAATGGAAAGAAGAGAGGAATGCCTCTGCCCTGCAGTGGGACATTACAGGCTAATAATAATGTTGTCTGATTCTGGAGCCAGTGTGTAACGAGGATCCATGAATCCATTGAGTAATCTTATTCTCCACCTCCTCTCAAAACTGCTTGAGTTTGTAGTAAACAGTAAGTAAAAAAAGTATGTTAGTTAAGAATACCTGATATCTAGTGCCCCACTCATCATAGCACTCTGTGAGGTAGCCGTTAGGCACGGACACACTGGCCCCGTCCAGCAGGGCCTGCGCCAGCTGGAAGTCGAGCGCCTCAGCGGCCACGGCGGCCGCCCGCAGCGCGTCCCAGATCTCCTTCCGACCCTCGAAGGCCGGAGCCGTGTCCCAGAACTCATCGCGCTTACTCCTCAGCTGACCTTCCGTCAACGGCACGTCAGATTTCCACCGTATAGTCTCATGGCAAAGCGACTGGTTCTTTCGCAAACCGCCTAAAACAAAAAAATAGTCATTGGGGCGATCGGGGATTCGGACCACGCACGTACACACATCCAAAAGCGATGACCCACGTACCGGAGTTCGGACGAGACACGGTTCCTGAGGATTCTTCCATGGGTCCACTACCACTCCTAGTGATTCCTATGCACCCACCCATTTCGTTCACATTCTACAATTGCTCATTTATCAAATATTTACAAAAAAAAATACAGGTAACAAATAACATTTTTTTGTCTGCCTGCTGAACGCCTACTGTCAAAAAAAGAGATTAACTGTATCGTTTTGTTATTGCTACAAATATGTGGTCAGCAGTGGCCGGCATTATAATAAAAATCAAAAATGATCATGACTGTATAATATCTTAGTTTTAGGATTGAACGATAGCAAGCTTCGAAATCACAATAATAAAATTATCATTATTTATTTACTTAATGGAATTACATTGCGTAATACAGACTTTCACAAGATATTCACATTCAAAATTCAAACTTTTCCGATGAACACTCAACAAACGAAACGCAGAATACTACTTCGTTTTGAGGGTGAGGGAGGTTCAAAAATGATTGGTACCAAAAAGGAGGTGTGACAAGCCGCGAAGGAGCAAGCGGACAATTTCCTCAAAAACCCATGACTATGTGGTGGCTCACTGAGGATCTCTGCGTAAAATAACAATAATCTCCAACAGCATCATAATGAAGCTTCCCTTTTCTTTTCGGGCAGGTAGAAACAAAAAACATATCTCAACAAAATCATGAATAACATGCTTGTGAAAACCAATCGAGGTTTTGAACGCAGTCAGGAATGTTTTCAATTGGTAATGTAATGACAATGACATTTCTCGATGAAATGTGCAGGTGCAGGGTGACGGGGGAGGGAAACTGAGCCGAGCCATGAATCTTTAAAATAAACTGGATCGCGCACGAACATTATTTAATTCATTCAAAAGTGTCCTGTAACGTCATCTTTTTAAGGCTCATTTTTCTGTGTGAGATCTCAGAATAGAAAAACGAGCCAAGTGAGAGGGCTTGAAAGTAGTAGTTTGTGCTTGTCTAGCACGTTGCAACACTAGGAAATGCCTCCGCGACATTATGAACATCAAATGGTCGGATCGGGTTCGCAACACGGAAATTCTACGACGAGCTAATATATGTGGCATAGAGGCATATCTGATGCGGCGTCAGCTGCGCTGGTGCGGGCACCTAGCGAGAATGCCTGACGAAAGAAAAGCGAAGCGCATCTTCTTTTCTGAACTCGAACTTGGTAAGCGGAAACGCGGTGGCCAATTCTTACGTTTTAAAGATGTTCAAAAAAGACACATGAAGAAATGCAGTATATAACCCTCTCGTTGGGAGTCCTATGCTGGTAAAAGGCCAGAATGGAGACGACATGTGCAGGAGAAAGTATATGCTTTCGAGGAGGAAAGAAGGCGAGAACTAGACCTCAAGCGAGACCAACTAAAAGCAAGACCGCCCTCGAACATAAACTACAATTAAGTGAACGGCACCCTGACGTGCGCAGCCTGTGACCGCACGTTCATGGGAAAAATTGGATATGTCAGTCACATAAGGGCTAAACATCAAAGTCCCTAAACTTGATAAATATTGAGTCCAAAGTCCAAGTCACTGTAGCCGAAAACGGCTAGGTGGATATATATAATTATGTAGGGTGTCTATGAAAGCAGGCGCGGTCGCAACTCAAGACTTTGGAGGGGGGTCACACTTGTACCTGTTGTGTCAGGGCCGCCGTAGCCAATGCCCCAAAGGAAATCTTTTCGAGGGGGGGGGGGTGAATCTGCGGACATAGTAGGAATATATCTAAGTAGGAATACAAAAAGATGTTACGGCGAGCGGAGCGAGCGGGAAGAGTGGGATAACATTAATAACAGCGAGCCTTGAAGATTTTGGAAATCTTGCGATGCTTAGAAAACTTATATCAGCAAATGGAATGACCCGCAGCCTTTTTTGAAATTGGTGAGGCATGCGCATCATGAAAAAGAAGCTAAATAATGATCTAAGAACAATTTATACTAAAAATATCCTAGTTTGACAAATTCATTGCGTCTCTCGATAAGGGATGAAACGTTGATGTTCTTCCAACACAAATAAGGTTCGTAGTTCGCTTACATCCTTAATGAACCATTTATGAGTTTCTTGAAAATCAACAAACAACGAGGACAACCGACTAAAACCTATAGAATCAACGGCGAGCGAAGCGAGCCTTGAAAATTTTTATGATCCGGCTGTGCGTGTGAGTTGTTTGGCACTAAGACATGTTTTTGCAGTTGCAAACTCACCTGAAACGGAGGTTGAGTCCTGAACTAAAGCAAGCCAGAAGCTTTATGAAACAGCAGAATGCATCGGTCAGCGAGCAGAGGATACCGAGGATGCACGTTATTGTCTACTTCGATTTCTTTGCACTGATTGGCAAAGTGACCTCGCAGATTATTATCGTGACAACGTCTTATAATTCGATAGAGCCGGCTGCACGAACGAAAAAACATGACGTCATGCGGCGTTACCTCGCTATGACGTCATTCGGCGTTACCTCGCTATGAGGCGTTCCATGTAAGGCTTGAAGTGCAAGCGAGAGCGCTTGACATCCGTCTCTCTCCTACTTGAGTGAGCGATGCGTCTGCGTGGACAGCTGCTATACTCTAGTACATTTACATGTTTTGATCGAGTATCAAATGCTACCATTCCATCAGTATTTTCTTAAGACGTTGCAGCGTTGTCACGTTCAACTATCGTCAGTAAACCGACTTTACAGACAACCAATTTTTTTTGTTAAATTTTTGTGCTTTTTTCTGGTGGTTGGACTGATGCAAGCTGACTATAGCAGACTATCTAGAGCACTCAAGTTCAGTTCAGTTCTAGTCATAGGTAACGTTGGTTGCCTCTGCACTGATCAAATACATACAGCACAAAATCCCAGTAATATCGGCCAAATGAAAGAATATGCCCAAGATAAACATACCGGTTGACCATCTCTAACGCTTCATTTCCAACTGTGACAGTTGGATTTGCGACGTTAGAGATGTTCGCCATAACCTTCGTCTTGGACATATTCATCCTGAGGCCTACATGCAAAGAAGCATCATAAAGATGTTGTAACATGTGTTGGAGATCATCAAAATTTTCCGCAAAGAGGTCGAGATCGTCTGCAAACCTCAAATGAGACAGGAAGACACCATTGATGTTGATACCGACGATTGACGATAAGACTACCTATTTCTTTTTTCTCTCGAATAGTTGAGCATAACATAATTTTTCTTTTTTTTTAATAAATCTAATGTTTCTGATAAATAAATACATAAAAATAAATAAATACATATAAATAATGATTCCGTGCCACAGTGGATTAAAGTCTGTTTAAGACTCGGAGAAAGTTTTTCATATCCATCAGTCTTTTAGTCTCTCTACCTACCAATCAAATTTTTTACCAAGTTTCTACCAATCGATTAAAAATTATTATAACAGAATTTAAATATTTGGATACGTAGGCAGGGATGTAGGTAATATCGTGGCGTAAAAGTGTCATTCAATTTTGTTGTCTCTAAACTTTTTATCTGAAGTATATATTCAAAAGATCCATTAAATTTCGTATAAAAGAATATCTTAACAATGTCGACAGTGAGTGTAAGATTTAATTAATTAGCAGAAATGTGATTTCGACGTCAGTTGACTAAGCCTAGTTATTGTAATCGTTAAATTCCCCAGCAAATTGTTTTTTAAAAATTACATTGTTTTTATATTGGTAGGTATTCTAGTCCTTAAAATTATTAATGTCTCGCAATAAGTGCCTATACCTACATAAAAGAATTATATTTATTTTATTTATTATTTATTTATTTATTTATGTTTATCAGAATCTTTGTTCAAAAGCCCTGTGACATCGTATTGTTTTATTGACACCCTAAACCATGTTATAACGTACTAGACAAGGATAAACTACTACTTTCAAGCCCTCTCACTCAGCTCGTTTTTCTACTCTGAGATGTCACAAAGAAAAATGAGCCCTTGATGACATGGAATTACAGGATACTTTTGAATGAATGAAATATGTTCGTGCGCGATCCAGTTTACTCTGAAGATGCATGTATGGAATTAAAAATTAAAATCAAAACCGTACCGTACATACTACATTGACTCTATTTTACCTAGGGTGCTTTCCGAATTACAAATACAGCGCCGTTAGCGATTACAACGATATTTGTCGTTCCAAATTAGTTAGCAGATTAGTTAGTTGACAGTTGAATGCCATCATCAATTCGGAACCATCGATTTCGGAACACTTGTAAACGCGCTCACGGGCACGAGTCACATGTCAAATGTCATTGTACGTAGAGTAGAGTAGCATTGTTCTGTGAATGATAGTGTGAGATTTGTTTGTAAACGTCAGTTCTGACAGAGCGCTCACAGTGATTTCAGTTTGTGGGATGGTCGGTGTTATCGCAAATCTACTGATTTAGCAGTAGGTCTACCTGCTTTTTGAACCGTCTACTGATCTACTGATTTATTTCTAAGATTTTGTGAAATCTACCTGATTTTTCCCGAGCGCCAATGGCTCCGTGTTTTTTATGTAAGCTGTCAAAAATTTCATTGGCACAAGCCAATGAAATCACCAATTCACCAATCCGGTTCGTTACAATAATGACAAAATATGAATGAAATTGAAGAGTTTGTTTTGTTCGTTCGTTTCTTCCACTTCCTGTAAACATCTGTTGTGTGTTTCTATCTTTTTCGAATTGATTGGTCGGTAGTTCGTTCTTCGTTCGATAAACTTTGAGTGTTGCCAGATCTACTGATTTAGCAGTAGATCTTGTAGATGGATTATTACACTTCCTACGAGTAGATCTGCTTGATTTTTGAACAGCCACTGATTTATTTTGTAAAATTCGAGAAATCAACCAGCTATTCCTGAGAGAGAAAGGCCAAGGCATATGGCCTTGTAACAACTAAAGAAATTAAATATTCAATTTCATTTAGTGTTCATACGATTCTCGAGTCAGCTTGGTGTCTATTTTATTTTAATTGAAATTTTTAAAAAATAGACACCTGGCATCCCTCTTTCTGTGATGAAAATACCATATAAAAAACCTGATCAGTGCCCTTAGAAATGAACAAAGCTCGGCGAATTCCAAGCTGATGAGTTGCTTTGATCAATGTTTTTATATCAATGCAAACGTTTATTACAAACCTACTTAAGACACATAATTTTTTGAAATTCGAAAGCCATGAATATTTTACTTTGCAACTTAGGTACTTTGATGAATGCCATTATTGAAAAGTGAAACACACACACTGGATAAACATAAAAAACTGAATAAAAATCGGTTCATCCGATAGGGAACTAATGACCTACTATTATACTTCCCTAGCGGATGAACCACGCATTTTTCGTGTCAATAGCTAGAAATTTGTAGTTTATTCAAAATCTACTGATTTTTTCTTCAAGCTACTGATTTTTTACGTGACTTTCTAATGATTTTGTCAAATTCGATCTGGCAACACTGTGTCGCGCTCACTCACAGTAATTTGGAACGCTTGTGAGCGCGCGCGCTATTATCGATATCGATATTAGCGTAACTCGGAATGCAGCCCTAGTGAATTGTAGTGCTGGGTTAAAACGTCTTTTGGGAAAAACAAAACGAAACGGTTTTTTTTACAAAAAAACTGTTCCAAGAAACTGTTAAAAAAAACAGTTTTTACAACTGACTTGACTTGATAACTAAATACTGTGATGAATAAGTAAGCTTTTAACAGAGTAACTTGCTAATTGTAGTTTACCTGACATAATATAAATGATTTAAAACAAATATTAGTTCTAGGGGTAAAAAAAATCGTCTCACTAACACTGTACCTACTCATATTAAAATCATCCATCGATAAATATTTACACACAAATTAGGGAAAACTTTGTAGTTTTGGCGCGAAAACAAAATCAATTACAGCGTCACTCAACTGAACTGCGAAAACAATACTAATTAGAATCTTTGAATGACCTATGACCACCAAAATGGCGGCAACGGTGCAAACCAGTTTGTCTCGCTTACGAAATTTTACGAACAATTATCTACCTTAGTGCATTAGACATACATAATAATTTCCTTCCTTTCCTTGACAATGAAACAGTTTCTTGGAACAGTTTTGACGAACTGTCTTCATCTCACTCACTCAGGTAAGCCGCCTCTGCGACAAAACGAAACGTGAAATAAAACTAGTTCGATCCATAGCTCATAGATTATAGAGTCGTTTTTTCGAGAACAGTTTTGACAAAAAAGCGTTCGTTCGTTTCATGGCAAAACGAGAAGTGAATTCGATCCTTAACTAGTAGACTATAAAGTCGTTTTTACGAGAACAGTTTTCTGATGGGACAGAAAAGCGTTCGTTCGTTTCATGGCTAATAAGCGTTTTGAGAAAGTGTTTTAGAAAAAAACGCTCAGTACTAGTGAATTGTATTGTATTTGTATTCCTCCCTCTTTGATCAAACCCTATAATAATAATTAATCTGAGGGAGGATCAAACAAAACAAAAACAAAACAAACATTGAATGAAACTCAGAATGAAACATCTTGCTTGACTTCTTGACCTTGACTTGACTTGACTTGACTTGACTTGACATCTCTTGTCTCATCTCGTGCGTTACATTCTCTTTGATCTCGTCTCGTCTCGTGGATTTTTCTTTCAAAGAGGAGAAGAGAAATAGAGAATACAATATTATTTTCTTTCTGCCATAGAGTAAAAACTCGCTGCTGTCTCAGCTTTCTGCCTTCTCTTTGTGGTCTTTGTTGAAATTTTATATTTGATTTTACAACAAAGTAGATAAGTACTTACTTTTTATCACGGAAAGACTAGGACTATAGGGAAATCTGTGTGTGGGAAAGACTTTACTCAAACAGAATATAAAACTACGACTTTACCTATTGAATATGTTGAAGGGTTCTGATATAGAAAAGTTCAGGGTTGTAACCGTTAGTATTACACTAAACTTGTTTTAGGTTTCTGTAAATTCTCGAAACATAAATACTCACAAAAATCTAATTTATTACAGGTTCCACCCACTGCCTATTATGTATCGGAATTCATCACAACAGAAGAAGAGCAGTCTATTCTGACCAAGATCTATGCGAGTCCTAAACCAAAGTGGACGCAGTTGACAAACAGGAGGCTTCAGAACTGGGGTGGCATTCCTCATCACAAGGGCATGATCGCCGAAACTATTCCCGTCTGGCTCGAGCACTACCTGGACAAGATACACCGACTCGACCTCATGGACGGGAATAAACCAAACCACATACTTGTCAATGAGTATTTAGCCGGGCAAGGAATAATGCCTCATCTGGACGGTGATTTGTTTTACCCAACAATAACTACAGTGTCAGTAGGCTCCCACACTGTCTTGAGGTTCTCGGAACCCACGGACCAAAAGATAGTAGAATACAAGCCAGTTATTTCCTTCCTATTGGAGCCGAGGAGCTTGCTGGTGTTGCAAGACCAACTGTTCAGCAAATACCTGCACTGTATTGAAGAAGTTGACAGTGATTTCATAGATGATACTATTCTGAATTTAGATATGTGCACTAATAAATTATATGCAAAAGGTATTTTTGTAAAGAGAGATGCCAGGATCTCTTTGACTATTAGACATGTTCCTAAAACAACTTCTTTTAAAATATTTGGGAATAAGAATGTTTACAAGTAGCTGCTACCTAAATATTTGGGTAAGTATTTTATATTACAAAGTGCAATTGTTAAAAACCTTTTTTTATTTATATTCCACTTTCAAATCACCTTTTAATACTATACCTACAAAATCCAGTTGGTTTCTTTATTTTCAAGATTTTTGTTATGTATTTTTTTTATAATGAGTTTCCCTAAATTTATATCAAGTGCAAAGTTCCTGAAGGGAATAAATTCCAGTAATTTCTTAAGACGGTCATACATCAGAGTCAAGGATGGAGAGTTGGAACCTGTAGAAGGAAACAAGGTTCGTAACCTACCAAGACATTGTTCTATTCCTGTTAGTGACTGGTATCTGGCATTAAATTGAATTCTATATTTCTAGGTTGCAAAAAGATCGTTCAGCACTGTCCAAGATTGCTCCAAAGATGCAGGGAAAACATCTGAAGTGAAAAAGGTACATTAGGTGATATTATGCTGTGTCCTGTCAAGCTACATAAGCTCCCTACTAAACCATATTTGATGTGATTTCTAGACAACAACAAGAACAGTCTGCAGTGCCCAGGACACAGAAAAAAAGCCAAAGAAAGATGGGAACAAGGTACCTATGCAACTACCTAAATTACATCCTATTTAATAACATCTAATATAAGCATGGCCGAAATCAGAGCTTGCACAAACTGAAGTACATAATACTGAATGCCTTCTCCATTTTAAGGTTGCAACCAGATCATTCAGCTCTGCACAAGAAGGAACCCAATGCCAACCAAAGTCCTGTGAGAAACCTGCTGTTAAGAGAGATGTAAATAGCTTTTCTTTATATCTTTCATACTAATATCCTTCTCCTGTAGTAGGTACCTTTGAATAGGATAGTGTTCAAACTTTAAAACTGATAAATTACATGATGTGTCTTTTCAATACAAGAGTGAAAGGTGTCTTCTGACCTTTGTACTCTTAGTTATCATATCAGTCACCACTCTAACCAGGGAGAGCCCTGCGTCCATCAGTGGACCAATGTGTTGGTACAGAGGCTGTAGTTGAAAGGCCTGGTTGGGCCTGAAATGGGTTTTTCATGTTCATGTACCAAATATGACTTCTTTGTTATTGGCAACATGTGTCTGGTGCGCCACTCTGTTGCCAGTACCAAATATTGAGACATTTCACCTTTTTAGGTGAAATGTCTCATTATTTGGTACTTAATGGTTACATAATGGTTACAAGTTAATATAGGTTAAATATAAACCTGTAATTATGTTATTCTGTCAATAAATAAATAAAATAAATAAACAAATACTTATTAATAGTAGAGATTTTTCGCAAAATATCAAAGTAAGCAGAGCTTATGGGAAACAGATGAAAGATACCTATAGGTACCAAACCTAAGTACCTCCTACGTCATAATCTCAGACCTGGAACAAATACCTGCAGATCATTCAAATATGAGTTAACGGTAATCGTACCCGCAACCTTCGGCGTCGCGGGGACCTTCGCACACTGCGTCACGGTGTCGCCATGTCACACGCACGTGTCAGGTCTGTTTTACACGCAAGTAGCGCACGTTAGAGCCTACTTCTCTTTGTGGTGTCCTCACATCGAAAGTAGGTACCTATGTAGTGCGGATCGCATTTTAAAGGCCACAGAAGAAGCAGCGGCTAACGAGTAACCCTCTTACGTTATAAACCTCTCTTAACTTTATGCAGTAGCTTAAGAGGCGTAATTTTTTTTCTGTACAAGCCTGTTTTAAAAATGACGTCTGTTTTTAGAAAGAGGACCAATCACGCTGCAGGACTGCTGGAGGGCTGAAGGGCGCGAGCGGCGGGGGAAGCAAGGTACCTACCTCAACTTCTTTTTCTAGTTAGTTTAGTTCATACTTATATCACATGACACCGTTTGTCTAACAGACAACGACTTTTAAGCCTTTATTTTATGTCACGACTTTTGGCGGCGAGCGATGCAATGGGTGGGTACCTTTACCTTATCAATCACGTTGCGTAAACTGTCGGGGCTATCAATACTCTTTAGCTTTTCGTCAGAATCCAGACCAAATCTTGTAGCACCCGATCGCCGTGGCCTCAAACGCTCTGCTGTTCTACCAGAGCTCAGCTGCGTAGCTTGGCGGCGAAAGGTCTCAAATCGACTTATATAGGCTCCAGCTCTATTATTAGAAACTACTTTCTGCACGCGGGTTCGCACGCGTCGTTTCTATGGACACGTTTTATGGTTACTTCTATCCCATGGGAACTGATTTATGGGATAAAAGTTTATTCCAGGCCTATAACTATCTGTATGCAAAATTTCAGCCCGATCGGTAGTTTGGGCGTGAAGGGGGCAACAAACGTCCAAACTTTCTCATTTATAACATTAGTGTAATAGTGTGGTTAGCTTTGTTAGACACATTTGTGAGCTGATGATGATTGCAATGTTACAGAAAGGCTTAGTGCTGGGCGTGTACATGGACTGCAACAAGAAGCTGGAGCTCACTCCGGCGGCCGAGGAGTTCGACGCCAAGGCCGGCGGCAAGCTGAAGGAGCGCCTCAATGAGTGAGTTTATTGATTTAACAAATTTATTAACTTATTAACAAACTACAAACGATCGCCTCGCGGTTTCACCCGCGTAGTTCCCGTTCCCGTGGGAATTCCGGGATAAAATATAGCCTATGTCACTCCCAGAAAAGTAAGCTTCCTAACGGTGAAAGAATTTTTCATATCGGTCCAGTAGTTTCGGAGCCTATTCAATACAAACAAACAAACAATCAAAGCTTTCCTCTTTATAATATTAGTATACAAAAATAATAATGTAATAATGGAACTAAATTATAACTTGTAGGTACCTACATATTTATAAATGAAACATTTTAGCTAACTGCAGACTGTTTCAAACAATCTACTCGTCTCCAAGATGCTGCTGGCTGTAATAAAATTATTGATTAAATTACGTTAGCAATAAAATTGAAGGCTTATTGATAGATATGATCTGAGACACTTGGCTGGAAGCACGAAGGTTGCAAAGGGACAGAATGTCGCAAAGAGGAGGTATAATACCTAGCAGTAGGTCCCCACTGCTCACCGACTCCTCCCGAATGTAACTAAGTACATAGAAATCTACCCAAACCGCGCCGTCATGATTTGTTGTTGTACCTTACCTAATTACCCTCTATCCAAGTATGTATATATAAGTGTATGCCTGTGTGGCATTCCAGTGTAGCAGAGCAGATGAAGCTGGGCAAAGCGTTCGTGGTCACCGACGTGCCGGAGTACAGCGCCGTGGCGCTCGCCTGCATCGGGCCCAAGGACCCGGGGTATGACGAACTGGAGGCGCTGGACGTTACTAAGGTACATTCTTAGGAGGTTTCCTAAGTGTGGGTTAAAGCCTTAAGCGTCGATAGAGACGAACTAGACGCGCACTGGTAAAGCTGGACCTTAGTGGCCAGACATTGGCCAAAACAAAGAAGAGTGGAAAGGAGCACGCTTTTGTCATGTTTATCTGTGGTTGGATGCGGCCGCGGTGGGAAGTCCGGCTGTTTAAGATGATATCTCGAGTGTTTAAGTAATAATGTCTGTCTGTCCAGGAGAACATCCGCTGGGGCGTGGGCGCCGGCGTGCGCGCGCTGCAGCGGCGGAGCTGCGCCGCCGTGGACGTGGCCATGCCGGCCGAGCCCGCCGCCGCCGCCTCCGCCGCCGAGCTAGCCGCCTGGACGTAACTATACAATATCTACTTATTACAAAAACTGCACTGACACAAAGACATATATAAATATGAAAACTAGTTGTACACTCATAGATAAAAAAATATCAATCGGTTCCCTAGCATTGTACATAATTTTGAAATAATCATGAACTCGCTGTGCCACAACTAGGCTACACAAAATTAATGTTAATCTTTTAAGGATATATGCTTCTACAACAAGACTCTCAGTTGCAAAAAATATCAGTAAATAAATTCAAACAAATTGTCAAAACCTTGCTGTGCCAAAAGGCTTACTATAAAGTACTTATTAGATTTTAGAATAACAGATTCTAGAGAAAAAAGCTTGGGACGGGTTTTGCTCCCTCTCGAAAAATAACAACTAATAGGCTATTTTTAGGGTTCCGTACCTCAAAAGGAAAAAAGGAACCCTTATAGGATCACTTTGTTGTCCGTCTGTCTGTCTGTGCGTCTGTCAACCCTCTTTTATCAGGAACGCGTAGAGGTATCGAGTTGAAACTAACATCAAATACTCAAGTCTGTAACCTCTTGAAGCCGTGATAAATAAAACTTCTAAGTCAACGCACTCAAAAGTTACAGCCGTTTATGTCCGAAAATTTTGAAATTTCCAAGGGAATCACATGCACCCAAAACCTCTAGGGTACTTCCCGTAGACCTAGGATCATGAAATTTGGTGAGCAGCAAGGTCTTATAGCACAAGTATAGGGAAAAATTGTGTCACGTAAACGTAGTATGGGTACGCTACCTAGTATAACGTGATTGCAACGTTTTTTGACGATTGCATTAAACGCTCTCTTATACCTATGTATATCGCTGCCGAATGTAGTAGTCTATTAAAGGCACCCTCTCATTCCACAGTTACCAAGAGTTCCGCGGCCGGGACCGCTTCCCGGAGTGCAAGGTGGCCAAGCTCGGCGGCAACTGCGCGGAGTGGAAGCGAGGCGCCATCCGCGGCGCCGCGCAGAACTGGGCGCGCCAGCTCTCCGACACGCCCGCCAATGTCATGACGCCGGTCGACTTGGCACAGGTACCTGCATGTCTAAACACGATGTAACACGCACCTCGCACGCAGACACAGACAGACATCTAGCTACACACTATACATAAAAAATAATAATGTCCTCCTAGCCGAATTTCGACCACGGCGACCATGTGACATATTATAGTGTTCGTGTCGGTCTGGCGTCATTTCCTAGTTTTACATAAGTAATTAGAATTGTGTGACGTGTCCAAGTGTCCTATAAGGTCTAAAGGAAATAAAGCAGTTTGATATTTGATTGCAGGCCGCCATCGACGTGCTGTGTCCGCTGGGGGTGGAGGTGGAGGCGCGGGGGAGGGAGTGGATCGAGACGCAAAACATGCAAGTGAGGAAATGCATTCATCTTCATTTGTATTGTGTTCGGAGGAGGTATTACCTGCTATAATGCGATTGAAAATGACGTCCGCTCTCATGCTGTCCTGCTCAGTTCGAATCCGACTAGAGCGAGACAGCTTGAGAGACGACGTCATTCTCAATCCAAGTTACGCAGGTTCAACATCGGTTCGGTTACTCACACCAACATAGTCCCTATCTCGACTGTGAGTGTGGACGGGCTGACGGGATGACGGACAGAACGCATTTTCTTTCCACCTTCTTGTTCGGTTAAAACATTTTATGAATAATAAAACGTCAAGTGCGAGTCGGACTCGGGGAGTACCCTATAGGTTTTGTGTGCATGTGATTCCCTTGGAAATTTCAAAATATTCGTAACTGTAACTTATGATTGCGTTGACTTATAAGTTTTATTTATATCACGGCTTCAAGAGGTTACGGACTTGAGTATTTAATGTTAATTTCAACTCGATATCTCCACGCGTTCCGAGAAAAGGGGGTTGACAGACAGATAGACAGACGGACAACAAAGTGATCCTCTAAGGGTTCCTTTTGAGATACGGAACCCTAAAAAACTAGCTACCTTGTCACTTTGCTTGGCTCAAGTGGCGTCTGGATAAATTGTAACTTATGTTATGACATTCCGATCCGCTGATAGCGCTAGCGCAGCCTATAGGCACAGCTATATCCCTTGGCCGTCGGCAGCAGCGTCGGCGCGACGCGAAAAAACCTACGCCCTACGATCCCCAAACCACATGCCCAGCGTGGGGATTATGGCATTACCCCCTAATAAGATGACCCAGGAAGGCGTTTTATTTTCATTCGATGGGTCTCTCAAAACTGAGTCTATTTGGTTCAGTCACATTTTTTCCTAAACTTATATTTTCGGAGTAAATCACTAAAAACTGATATCTGCCTACGGTTAACGGGCGGCGACCGAGCGAGTGACGTCACACGCACCCGCGGCGGTCACTCAGTGAACTTCGCTAGTAATTTAGTCATAAGTTTGTACGTACTGGTCCGATTTGGATAATATAAAAAGATATTATCATTCTCTTGTCATAAAGAATAACGTGGATACTAGTTCTATTGAAATTGCTATAACGTTACGTCCTCATTGTACTAAGCCGAAAGCGGGGTGATTCTGGACCCCGAGGAGGCCAACTTTTGTTCAATTATTTAAAAAAAATAGGTTTTTTATGTAACTTAAGTAGAGATATGTTCCCAGGCGTACCTGGCGGTCTGCCGCGGCGCGTGCACGGAGCCCATCTTCATCCAGTGCTCCTACAAGGGAGGCTCCGGCCCGCCCGTGCTCATCGCGGCCAAGGGAGTCACCTTCGACAGGTTACTACAAACAACCTACGCGTTTCTACCATCACACTACATTATACAGGGTGCCACGGAAAGCGTAGAGAAGAAAGATGTAAAGACGTTTTTCTTCATACCTAATGCGTGTTATTTTACGTGTTCATTAGATCATTACATTATTACTTTTTTATTTTTTGAATTTGCGAATGATCTTTTTAGGGTTTCGAAACCCTTATGGTCTCGCTTTGTCTGTCCTTTTTTCCCTCCTTAATAACTCAGTAACTACAGCAGCTATCAACTTGAAATTTAAAATAATAATACATTTCGTGCACCTGTACAGATTTTAAGAAAAAAAATGAAAAATTAAAATGAACATTTTCCATACCTACAAATTGAGATGTCAAAATTTTAAAAGATACCTACAGAGTCAAGTGGGGTATCACATGAAAGGTATCAGTTTGTACATTTCAAAATAGTTTTTGAATTTTCTGAAGGTTTCATACTTTTTGAAATATTTTGAAAATAGTCGAAAAAATACCCATCCCCCCCTATCTCCGAAGTTTGCAGAGCGATTCATTCAAAATATATGGAGCGTTTGTAGATATAGATCTATATTTTACAGGAAAAATATAGAAAAGTCTGTAAAAAAGGGTTCATCTTTTTGAAAAATGGTCAAAAAGAGGGGGAATGATTTTCCAAAAGGGAGGTTACCCCACTGAGTGGGGTATCATATGAAAGTTATCGATTTGTACATTTCAAAACAGTTTTTAAAATTTCTGTAGGTTTCATACTTTTCGAAATATTTCGAAAAAAGTCGAAAAATTTACCGCTACACCCTATCACCGAAGCATGCAGAGAGATCCATCTGAAATGTAGGTTGGTACCTACTAGTTTTAGGTATTCATTAAATTTCGGAGTCTCTAACCGGTACCTTTAGTACATACCTACTTGTTCACAAACGTTCGAAACCCTCGGCGCGCGAGTTACACTCGCACTTGACGGGTCTTGTTTTGTAATAATTTCTAGACAAAACAATAGTTTTGCTAAAAAAAACTAGCACAGAACATTTGTAATACATTTTGTAATAATAAAAATGCAAAAGTGCATGAAAAATAGTGCGAATAGAAAAAATATATTCGAAATTCAAAAAATCGTTATTCACAAGTTGATCCCCTTGGGGCCCAGACAGAATCACCCCCTTCCGGCTTAGTGCACCCTTTCCGTGGCGCCCTGTATAACACACTCGTATTATAAATGCGAAAGTTTGGATGTTTAAATGTATGGATGGATGGATGTTACCTCTTCACGCCACAACTATTGAATGGATCGGAATGAAATGTTACATACAGTAGTAGTATCCTAGGCCTGGAATAAAACGTAGGCTATTTTTATCACATAAATAAATAATGTTGGACAATTCACACAGCATTATCTAGCCCCGAGATAAGCAGAGCTTGTGTTATGGGTACTAGATAACTGATATACTTAATACAAAACACTACATAGATAGATATTTTTTATTATACTCAGAAAACATCCAGAACGCCCTGGACAAATGTCCAGAACCTCAAAAACATAAATCCCCACGGGGTTCCCATGGGATAAAAATCACCTATAAACGTTTCCATAGAAACAGCGCGTGCGCAGCCGCGGCCAGAAACTAGTCTAACATTGATGTGGTACCGCAGTTTAACCGGCAGCGCAGTTTTTGAAATTCGACCGATAGGATAGTCTCCACAATGTGGACCGAAAACATGGTGGAAGTAGCGGGAAGCAGCTGGGTGCAGGCCAGCCCTTGTGGTGCTTTTTCGGGAGGCATGTTTCCAGCAATGATAAAAAAAACTGGACAATCCACACTAATCCTAGCCTCGAGCTAAGCGGAGCTTGTGTTATGGGGACTACCCAGAACACTCGGAACAAATGTTAGGGGTTAAAGTTGAAATTGAATGAAATTGCCGATTTGTACTGAAAAATTGAAATTCGTTTTTAATTTAACATATTTATTTAATCAAAATAATTATTATCTTTACATTGCTGCCATCTAATAGGAAGGTCATTTATGCCTTTGCGATAGAACTCTGGTGATCTAGATTCAATAGACTGTGAAAGCATTTTGTACTGCCTCCTGGCACGGTAATATTATCCAACAGTATTTGGACTCGGCCGTATCTTTGAAATAAATGCCTACAGCCGCGCGGTAGGTAAACATGCGATAGGGCTGCCCGCCTCCACCATTTTAATTACATTTGCCTACTTTGTGTTTCCATTTAGTTTTGTGATTGTAAATATAGGAAAGTACTTTTTTTATATAAACAAATAAAATACTTTGTGAATTGAATGGGAAGTGTTCAATAAAAATGCGTGTTGTTTTTTGATTGGTAGATTTAATTAAACAACCTGTTTATGTTTGAATAACAAATCGGTCTTATTTTGCGACCGAAAAATATTTGCGCCTCAACTGAGACGCACCTACAAAATGCTTTATTATTAAATTTTAGGAGATTTTTTGGAGAAAAAGGAATATCTTTTACTTGGTTATAGATACCTGCAGCTACTTTATTAAATATGTACCTGAACTTATTTTTAGAGAAAAAATCGCGCGGTTATTGTTAAAAAAACATCACACCATCCGTTCGTCACTGCGGCACAGCCGCGACTGTCTGCATGCTGAGCGCATGCCGAGATCGAGGCGCGTAGGTATAGCTCGCGTTTCGCCCGTTTGTATGAAGTCGGATTACTTATAGGATAATATTACCTTGCTCCTGGGAAGATAATTTTTTATCACGTAGAACATCACGAAAAAAATGGTAGTCCGTTGGAGCAAAGTCTGGTGAATACGGAGGGTGACTGTTAGTGGACGTGTCTGTGTCAAGGTCAGGTCGTCTAATGGCACCTGTTATTGTGAATGTTGAATGTGTTTCCAGCGGCGGACTGTGTCTGAAGAAAACGGAGAGCATGGTCGAGAACCGCGGCAGCATGGCGGGCGCCGCCGTCGTGCTGGGCGCCATCAAGGCCTGCGCTGAACTCAAGGTATCCTCAACTGTCTATATTGGACGCAGGCCTCCCCTGATAAGCGCCGTATTGACTTTTATCTCATGGAGGGTAAAGCCCATAATCCCCACGCTGGACATGCGGATTGGGGATCGCAGTTCGGCTAGAATTGTTCTACAGGGGGCGCTGCTGCCCGCCCCCGGTGGATATCCCTTAGTCGCCTCTTACGACACTCGCGGGAAGAATTGCGGTGATGTAAATTCTAATTCGGCACCACAAACTGAAGGTATAACCCGGGCGAATTAACTTGGGAACATAAATCAAATAATAATAACGAATAACAGCAAGAGAATAACTCGAAAATTTTACGCGTGCAAGGGTAATTGTCGGCGACAGCGACGGCGGGGCGCCGCGCGGGGCAGCGGGGGAAGTGTCGAGTTCTGATCAGGCCCCTTGTTAATTCACACGCGACAAAAGTATAAACGTACTTACCTATACTTAGTAGAGAAGCTGAACTGAAGGTCTGACACTAACTTACTGACGTAAGCATTCGAGCCCGTTTCTAATAACAGAAAAGCTGTGCTCATTAGACTGATTTGGTGGTTGGCACAGCGGTGGAACTGGCAAACACATTGCTTTGAGTGGTGAGGTTGCGGGATCAAGTCCCGCCTGTCCCTTTTTGGGGGTTAATTCCTGAAAAGTAACTGGAGCCGAAGCAGCAGCATTTAAACCTACGTCCCTCGCTATATCCGACATAGAAAACAACTCACTCTCAACTAACTCACCGAGTCCCTTTGTAATCAATTAAATTGTACCTACATCAAGAGACTGTGGAACACGTTGTACTACATGCACGGCCACAGAGGAGGCCAGGCAGAACTCGGGGCTCAATGAGTGAGGCATCAACCGTACAGAAATGCTGAAACGAAGCTGTCAATCACCAAAAGTCCTGCTCAGAACTACTTCAGAAAGTAGGGCTGGTTAGCGTCTGGTCAGGCTGGGGGAAAGGCACAGAAGCATGTCCATGCGAGATGTCCATGCAGATACCAGTTTCCCACTTGAAATAGGGTATTTTTTTCTATATGAGAAAAAATTTAGAATATACTATTGAGATAGCTTAGGCAAAAAGCAGTCGGAAAACGTTAGTTTTAGTTCATAAAATAGGAATCTAAATTTTAAAATTCAATTTAAAGGTTTCAGCTTTTTTAATCTGTTTCATAACAGCATTGAATAGGATTTGCCATGTTATTACTTACGTAATACGGCTCAGTAAACTTAGAACTGTCAACTATCAGCATGCCTTTAATCTATGACATACAAAATATCACTGCATTTTTTGACGACTCTGTGGCGCAGCGGGCGAAGGTCCGCCTGCGACGCAGGAGGTTACGGGTTCGATTCCCGCCTCGGGACAAATATTTGTACGATCTACAGATATTGGTTCTGGATGTTTTATGTATATTAAAAAAAATATCTATGTAGTGTATTGTATTAAGTAGGTAGGTACATAATATCAGTTATCTAGTACCCATAACAGAAGCTCTGCTTAGCTTGGGGCTAGATGATGCTGAGTGAATTATTATTGTCCATCTATGTTTATTTGTTTGCACAGCCAACTGACGTGACCACAGAGCGATATGACGTCCACTGCGTTCAGCGTTTTCGTCAAATTTAAAATGCAAAATATATATGCTATTTTATGGCACTTAACGTTTGAATAAAAATATTTGTGAATTTTTTAGTGGTTCATTAGCATTATAGAATCTAATTGAGACACTTTTCAAAAATGTAATACCCTATTAGAAGCTAGGCGCTCGCGGCGCGGCCCTGCCCTAAATGCCCTCTCTAAGTGGTGCCCACACCCCCGTCCCGCAGGTGCCCATCAACCTGCACGCCGTGATCCCGTGCTGCGAGAACATGGTCAGCGGACAGTGCATGAAGGTGGGCGACGTGGTGCGCGCGCTCAACGGGATGTCCATACTGGTAACTACTGCTTTACACCTTACGTACCATAGCGTCCATATTATGGGGAGTCTGGTAACCAACCCCAGGACCTAGCTACCCTTGGAGGTAACATCGGGGAGGATGTGCCAGGGCGCAGCCGCGGCGGAGTACAATCATCTGGTGCGTGCCGCAGAGCGGCACTCAGGGCCGCGTGCCACTCCTAGGACACATTTCGCCATACAAAAGTCGCGCCTCGGCACATACATGTGCAACTGTGTTGCGCTACATGCAACTGGGTGTGTAACGTGTGTATAATAATACACACGTTACACACACAGTTGCATGTATTCATGAATTTATTGTACGAGTGAGACAGTTGCAAAATAACTCGAAAGATATTTTTATTTTTTATTTCCTGTCACTAAAGGTCAAATTAAACCTCAAAACAGAAGAAATTTCGTACGTCCATGACAAAACAACACCATAAATCTGTTAACTTAAATAAATCACGATTGGCATCGTTTGTCAAAAGCGCCGTGCACCCCGCGCATTTGGAACGCAAACCGAACTTGGGGGCCGGCGGGGCGGGGTGAGGAAGCTCTGTCAGGTGGAGGGCGAGGAGTGTCCATTCCATACTTTAGTATTATTTTATTATATGTTCTCTGCACGTGCAGTGAGCGAGGCTTGCGAGACGATCGTGAACTCTGTCTAACGCGAACACTCCCGCTCGAAGTAGGTACTGCTGAGTAACCATATAATAAACACATCCCACGAAATGGTTTCGGTATCAAATGCATACATCTACAGCGCGCAATGCTTTTGTTTGAGATACAAACTAACCGGGGTTCTTCAAGAACCGAGCCTGCGACCCAATACAGCGTAGGTACGTAAATGTGACGAAACCCGTACCTACCTTCCACACCCTGTCTACAGCAGTGGTGGCTCCGCAGGCCGAGACCGGGCTGCCCAGTAAATGCAGTACCTAAATATTGGAGTTCCTGTCATTTCCAGATCGAGAACACGGACATGGAGGGGCGCCTGATGCTGGCGGACGCACTCGTCTACGGACAGATCGCCTTTCGACCCGAGCTCGTCATAGATGTCGCCACGCTCACACGTTAGTTACTCGTATCCTTACTTGCTGTATAGAGCACCTTTGCAGCATAGATGTGCTGCAGCCACGGAAATGGAAGTTAGAGTGGAAGGACAATGCAACAAAATTACTAAGGGCACCGGTGTCGCCAAACTCACACAAATAAACCAGTAATCATATAATGCATTACAAAGAAACAATTCGTTTGATTGGTAGTTTAAGTTTAGTCAAAACTAGCCAACGTCACTGATTTGGAAATAAACCTTGACTTCTACAGATAAGATTTATTTTACTTTAGCATCAGAACGTATTTACGGTCTATAGTAACCAAACATTCGATTGACAAGTTAATTCCGCTACTTGACCATAGATGGCGGTATTTTCAGTGGTCGCAATTATAAACTTAATTTCCTCAGACTTAAGATTGACATTCGCGTGATAGGTCGACCATCGACTGCTACTCGATTAGAGCTGTACCAGGTAGCACATTGAAGTACATTATCGATATCGATAGATACCCGATTTTTTGTTCAATTCGCAAAAAATTGAACTTGTTGGTAGTTTATTTACTTACTTGGCACACAAAGAGCTGTATATTTTAAACCATTTATAAATAGACACAGACAGGCAGGTAAAAATAAATGTATGTTGCTTATGCCCCTGAAATAAAACGTATTTATTAGGAAACTGGTGTTTGGAAAGTTTTATGTTTAATTTTAGTAAATAGTGTATGTGAACATTTATATATTTAAACTTAACGATTTTCAGTGATACAAGCGCTGTATGTTTCGTAATTGTATATCTATATGATTTTCAGTGATACAAGCGCTGTATGTTTCGTAATTGTATATCTATATCTTTTATTTGATATTTTGAAATCGACTTCCAAAAAGTGTTCAGAGCATATCGTGCTTGATTTGGTTGGCATCCAATTAACTCTACCCGTTGCATCTATCCATTTCTCTTTGACGTTTGTATCTTTGGGAAACCTACAAATATTTAAGATAAAGGTTAGAGGACCTAATGATGTCAATTTAGTGACTTGTAATCTAAATACTAAATAAATAATTAATTTACATAATAATACTAATCACTTATTTAACATTAACATTAAAATTAGAAATTAAAATTGAATTTCTTGTATCGATATCAATCGACAAAATCAACATCCGACTTGACTACATCACTAATTGAGTAGCGAAGAATAGAATCAATCCAAAATCAACTTTATCTTAATTGCATAAGGTTGATTTTGACTAACCCTTCTATTAAATTATTGACAAATTGAAATAAAATAAGATTTTATTACAAAACAATAAAAACCGTTCTCCCCGATGGTACGAGACACCTCCATTTTGAAGATTTTTTCTCCTACTATCATTTTTACACTCTAAAATCGAACAATACGGCATGATTACGGAAAAAATGAATTGGTTGCGAGACTAGCTACTCCACGCGATGTTAGAACCCGACTGGGGTCGAGTAAGCATACCAGCGCGTACTTGTAGCACGCGTGCCACGCCCACTTACCATTTCCCCTTACTTTAATTCCGTGGCTGCAGCTAACAGATAAGCAGCACGTATGCTGAGTGCCATCGCCAACCAAAATGTAGGTTCCTACATATAATTTAATAGCAAAGTGAAATATCATAACGTACGAGTAGCTTTGTTCATGTTCTCTAACTTCTGATCTTATTTATTCCCTTTACGAATTCAAATCCGAACATGACTACTGAGGTAGGTACTGTTGGCCACTATCAGCATCACGGCTTGCTGATTCGATTCTTTGCGAGTTCAGAGATCCATCCATCTGGCTATGGAATAGTCTTCCCATCGAATATCGCGAGGCAACCTCAATAAATGTCTTCAAATCTAGTCTTTATCCACTTTCTTTCGCTAGAATAATTCGGTGCGTAAAACATATATGTATTATTTATTGTGTATCTACTAAGTATTAATGTGACTAGTATTTATATTTATTATGTTTGTATGTGTATTTACTTACGTTATTGGTAAAGACACGAATTATTAATTGTACATATCCGCCTCGGGACAAATGTTTGTACGATCTGCAGTTATTTGTTCAGGGGTTCTGGATGTTTTTCTATGTATAATAAAAAATATCTATCTATGTAGTGTATTGTATTAAGTATATCAGTTATCTAGTACCCATAACACAAGCTCTGCTTACCTTGGGGCTAGATAATGCTGTGTGAATTGTCCAGCATTATTTATTTACATATTATTATTTTCTTGTTTTTCTGTAATTTTTTTAATCAAGCACTAGCTACTAAATTGTTGTCCACACTACCCAAAGGTTAGCAGGTAGAGAATGCTATCTAGCATTATGCTCGCCTATGTACAAGTTTTGTGCAATAAAGTATATTCTATTCTATCTGGCCAGATCGCACCGAAACTCTGGGTAGCGTCAGAGTAGTGGTGACGTCAAAGTGAAGTAGGTAAGGTGTATAGTACTTAATAAGCGAAGGCAACGCCAGGCCAGCCGGGCGCGACTAAGCCCCAAATAACCTGAAATAAATAATTGGGGCGGCCTCCTAAGCCTAAATGCATGACTTAAAGTGTAGGTTGTGTTCCCCAGACGGCGTAGCCTTAGCGACGGGCGGCGGTGCGTTCGGGCTGTTCACGTCGAGCGAGGCGGCGTGGTCGGCGGCGCGCGCGGCCGGCGCCCACACGGGCGACCGGCCCTGGCGGCTGCCTCTCTGGAACTACTATGCTAAACAAGTCACAGGTATACTGTTCACGTCGAGCGAGGCGGCGTGGTCGGCGGCGCGCGCGGCCGGCGCCCACACGGGCGACCGGCCCTGGCGGCTGCCTCTCTGGAACTACTATGCTAAACAAGTCACAGGTATAGGAACTTCTGACTAAGTCTACGCCGAAAAGGCAAATATTCGTCCCGCTCATACAGAATTTAATTACTTCATCACTAAACTTAAGTACCTAGGTGTGGGGATGTAATGCAAAAAATACACCCGTGGAAGCTGGTGCTCTATCTCTGCTAGGTTGCCGGTCGACATGTACGACATCCACGGGCTCAGTTGAAGGGGTCTATTCTTGCGCCGCGACTGCCATCGCCCACGGCTGACTGCTGGAGAACAGCCTTTGCTCCAGCTAGCCTCTGTCTTTTGCTTTTTACACTCGAGTAATGCTCCGCAACTTTATAAAAACAGTGGAACAAGATCTTGTTGGACTAAGTCCAAACAGCGATAGGTTTCGGTTACAAAGTAACATTTACATAATCTGTGGTTTAGTGCTGTGATGACGATTATAAGGTCAAGTTGCTGGATTTTCCAGAATCAGTACCTGCCTAGGTACCTACTAGAAATTAATATGTGTACTTATGCCCATTTCAGATGATCCCTCGGTGGACTTGCGGAACGAGGGCCGAGGGAAGGCCTCTCCCTGTTTGGGAGCTGCGTTTCTGAAGGTAATTATTCAATTCGATTCTTTTCGAAACTCCATCCTTTCCACGTATCCGTAGAACTTGCCTAGGTACCTAGGTAGGTACTTTCTCAGACCACTGCCTGGTCAGTGGTCAGTCAGGGGTCCGGTCTAGTATGACTGAATGTTGAAATGTACATATTCTAGAAAGAACAATTCTTAAAATGTACTTTTCCCATAATGTCTGAAATTCCAAAAGACTGATTTGTGTAATGTCTGAATTCCGAAATGACTTATGAATTTGGTACAGTCGTAATCTGATTACGACTATCGAACTCTGAAAACAACTTTACATTTAGTAAAAAAAACGTTACGTCTAATCTACATAATGGCGAGGTGTGTATATGCGAACTCTTTGGTGTAATAAGGATGTAATGGCCACTTATGATATTAATGACAATTGAAAACAATCCTTGTCATTTTCAATATTTTATGCCATCTCGTTGTGAACGCAATTGATATTTACTATTTATTTATGTTTTGCGTGTTGCTGCCTATAAAATGAATGAGGAAACGCTGGAATTTATAGAAAATCAAAAGGGCAAACCGTCCTTAGTGCATACTGGACACAGGTACAATTATTATAACAACAATAAATCTGGCTCTAGTATGTGGAGGTGTATCAATAGAAGTGAATGCTCGCCATCAGTAACATTGAATGCAGAGAAGACTAGTATCATTAGGCAAAGTACTCACACATACAGATCAAACTATAACCAAAACGAAGAGGACATATTTATTGATACTTGTAAAAAGGAAGTTGTCCAAAAAATGACACCAATCAAGAGTGTTTTTGAAAAATGTCTTGCAAATAATATTCAAAACTCTAGCAACACGATCCCTTCATTTGAGGAGAAAAAAAGTGCTTTATACAGAAAAAGACATAAATTTTTGAACCAAAATAACACAGAATTTGATCATTTGGCGAACGTAAAAATTCCAAAAATATTATCTGATAATTTTCTTGATATTGAAGATGAAGAAGACGAAAAGATCTTAATTTTTACGACAAGAATTGCTAAAAATGAACTACGCAGTGAAAACAGGAACAGAATATGGAGTGGTGACGGAACATTTAAACGAACACCCAGTCCATTTTATCAAATTTTCACTCTTCACGTAGACATAAGTAGAAACAATAAAACTACGAACGTAGTACCTATCGTTAATGTACTGTTACCGAACAAGACGCAAGAGACGTACACAAGGATGTTCAGGTTGCTGAAGGACAGATTAGGTTTGAATATTCAAATATTTTAAGTGCGACTATGAGATTGCTGTAATCAATGCCTTAAAAGAGGTTTTTCCTTCTGCTGACGTACGAGGCTGTTATTATTATTTTAACAGGGCAGTTTGGAAGCAGGCTGAAAAATTAAAAGCGACAAAAACTGCAGCTCAAAAAAAATTAGTCGGGATGTGTGCTGATTTACCTCTACTTTTCTCAGAAGGAATTCTGAGAGCATGGTCTTCTTTAGAAGTGCTTTTTCCGCGAAGTCGAGAATTTACTAAATTTAAAAAGTACTTCTCTAGACAATGGATGTCAATGAATGCGACTTTTATAAGTTGCGTAAACGATAAAAATCGCACCAACAATGCCGTTGAGGGTTGGCATAGAAGGCTCAACACACGTATGCCACACAAACCAACCCTGATGCGATTTATATACAAACTAAAGAAAGAGGCCGACTACCAGGACACCAGGATTATAAATTCATTGTTTAACGGTGCTAGTAGGCGACGACGTGACATTCTGTTCGACACAAACTACAAAAAACAGATTAAGGAGCTGATGGCCATATCAACGAAATTCAATTTCTTGAAAACATCAGAATAATCAAGAAACGCTTTCACTAAATTTAACTTTTCACTTTTCACTAACTTTTTTTTTTAAATTTGGCTAAACAAAATGCTTCTTTTGAGCATTGTAATAAATTTACAACCAAGACCTTGGAAGTTCTTCCAAGCCATTTAAATTAAATTTAACGACAATAGAGGAAGTCTCTAGCCATAAACAGTCAAATAATATTGGTTACATAAAAAGTCAAAGAAACCAAACCTGTAAAACAAATGCAAAGTTTACCAACTTGGTGCATCAAAATATTCAAGGATTAAAAAGTAAATTACTAGAGTTGGAATTGTTCATGAACTCTTTTCATATTGACATCATCTGCTTAACAGAACATTGGCTGAAAAGCTATGAGCTCATGTTCAATTTCAGTAACCACCAGGTTGGCAGCTCTTTTTGCAGATCACATGCTATTCGTGGAGGCTCCTTAATATTACTAAACAAATTCATGAAATTTAAAGACCGTAAGGACATAACATGCTTATCCGTTGAAAGCCACATTGAAGTAGCATGTGTAGAGTTGGAGCAAATTATTGTAGTAAGTGTATACAGCCCACCATCAGCTTCTTTTGAAATATTTGAAAATGTTATGGAGAACATTTTATTTAAATTATCAAAATCAAATAAAACTATAATGGTATGCGGGGACTTCAATGTTGACCTTTTAGAAGTTTTCTCCCTCAGTACTAGATTGACTAATTTATTTAATTCTTATAATCTAAGGCCATTATTTATGGAACCTACTAGAATAACTGAAACCTCAGCAAAATGTATAGATAATGTATTTATTTGCCAAAGTGGAAAAATTGTAACCAAAAAAATAATAAGCTACTTAAAATCAGACCACTTAGGTCAACTAATAAAACTAGATATTCAACTAAAAAATAATAATTGTAAAAAGAAAATAACATACATACCTGTAACCACAAATCGATTTGAACGGCTGAAATTGGATTGGGAGTGTAAACCATCACCTTATCACTCACTTAACAACCCAAATGAGTCATATTGCAATTTTTTTAACACATTTACCAATGCATTCAATTCAATATTCACACCCAAATCGATTATGGTTTCAGAAAAACTTACCTTTAGTGAGTGGGCAACAGTGGGTATACATAAAAGTAGACAAAAGTTGTATGAACTGTATAGTAAAAAACAATACAATTTTAGCCAGGAGTTCAAAGAAAAAGTAAAAAATTACTCAAAAATATTTAGAAAAGTTTGTCAAATTGCAAAATCAAATTATATTAGCTCGAAAATTAGAAATAGTGATAATGTAATAAAATCTACTTGGAATATAATAAAAAGTGAGACTGGAAAGGTCAGTACATACGTTAATGATTACAATTTAAAGATCAATGATTGCTCAGTTAAAAATGATGTCGAAGTGGCCCAAGCATTTGAAAACTTTTTTACTGAAATTCCAATCTCAACTACAAAGTGTTTAAACTCTTCTCAGGTAATTGCTGAGTCATTGCTTATAGAAAATGTATCTAAATGCAAAAATAAATTTAATTTCACCCATGTTGATGAAAAAGATATTAAAAAAGCCTTTAAACTTTTAAATATAAAGAAAACTGCAGATCTCTGGGGCATTTCCGTTACAATTATTAAACCATTGATTGATACCATTGCAACAGATCTAGCTTTTATATTTAATGAATCTATTTGTTTATTATTTGTTTATTTGTTTATTTGTTTATTAAAAATACTTACACTATTTTTACAGGGGCCCCTAATGCAATAGTGTAAAAAGTCTAAGTATATAAATTAAAATAAAAAAATTAAAATTACATGAACTGAAAAAACATAAATTACACAATAATATATAAAATTCGTCAATATACCATGTCAAATTATTTTACAACAATATAATAATTATTCACTTAATAAATTCAAATAACATAATGTCAAATAAAATAGTAATAAAGAAAAATCGGTAATCAATAATAATAATGTCAAATAATTACAAAATGTCAAATCTTATTAAAATAGCATAGAATAAATAACAGAGTCCTATGAAATTCGCTCAGGGAGCAGTTAAAAATATCGACTCTCTCCGCTACTAGATTGAGCGTGTGGATGCAACGCGTTAGAGGTGCCTTATTCAGGAGGTTGGTCCTTCCTCTGGGTACAGCAAACAGGGCGGGCCGCCTCCGTCGGTGCACAAACTCATCAGGTACATTTAGCCTCACTTCCTCTAAAATGCCTGGATTGGCGATCATCCCACGAAATATTTTAACCAAATATAGAGCAAGCGCTGCATCTCTCCTCACCTCCAGTTTGTTGTATCCAACCATGCCTATAACAAACAAGGTTGGATACATCAGCGGGAAGAATGGATAAATGCCGTAGATCTTCAAGTACAGAAATCTGGTGAATTTATTTTGTATGCGCTCTACCATTTGACTGTACTTAGCTTCGTGTGGTGCCCATACCGCCGCGTTAAACTCTAAATGGCTTCTCACCAATGCGTCGTATAGAGTCTTTATTGCATTCATATTTGTAAAGTTGTTCGTCTGACGGAGTACAAATCCCAGGGTCTTGAATGCCTTCTTGCAGATGTTAACCACATGTACACGGAAATGCAGCTTGTCGTCGAGACGAACCCCTAAATCCCTCACCGAATCGACTCTCTTTAACTGTGAACCCTTCAACTGGTAATTGTGGTGTAGTGGTGTCTTCGCTCTACTAAACGTTATAATAGAGCACTTGCTGACATTGAACTGTAGTTTATTCATACCAGTCCACTCCACCACTCTGTCCACGTCACGTTGAAGGCGTTCACAGTCCTCTCCGTCTTTAATCGGTAAAAGTAACTTGAGGTCATCCGCAAACAACAAGCACTTCGCATCCTTGACGACGGTCGGGAGATCGTTAATCATGAGAATGAACTCTAGCGGACCCAGATTGCTTCCCTGACTCACTCCAGTTAAGGTAGAGTAGGGCTCCGATTTGCATCCCGCGTAGTCAACATACTGCTGCCGGTTCTTCATATAGCTCGCGAAGAACCGCAGCAGTTTGGTTGTGCAGCCGATCGTCGCCAACTTCTGAAGCAGTATGTCGTTATCGACCAAGTCAAATGCTTTTTTGAAATCGAAATAAGCGACGTCGACTTGCACCCCGGCGTCGACCTGCGGTAGCATAAAGTGCATTGCGTCAAGGAGGTTACTAGAGGTACTACGAGCCGGCCGGAAACCGTGCTGCGCATCAGATAGCTGTGCCGACACCTGCTCCTGCATGCTGTGCTGCACAGCCGACTCGAAGACCTTCGCTGCAGTCGACAGAATGGCCACCGGTCTGAATTCGGTCACATCAGCTCCGGACCCCTTCGGTATCGGAATAACTCTTGTTGTCTTCCATCGTTCTGGAAAATGTGACTCCTCTAGGCAACGGTTATAAATATAAGCGAGCGGTTCGGCCAGAGGCATCCGACAGTCTTTCATAATATAGACAGGGATCCCGTCCGGACCTGCGGAGCGCTTCGGTTTGAGCCTCGTCAGCGCCGCGCGCACCTCGGCCAGCGCCAGGCGCGGCACATGCACACGCGCGGCACTGGCGTGACTCGCCGCCTCCGCCGCTGCCACGTCTAGGTGAGCAACCGAAGTGCCGTAAACCGAATGAAAGTACTTTGCGAATTCCACTGCACATTCCGGTTCTGTCAGAGTTCTTCCATTCAGTGAGATTTGCTTCCGGTTCACGGCCCCCCGCTTTGCTCTCACAAAATTCCAAAACGATTTCGGATCCTCCGTCAGACGATGCTCCACTCGTTTCTGATGCTGCGCCTGAGCCTCCTCTATCATCCTCTTCACTCCAGCTCTACATTTAGAGAAAGCCCCATAATTGGATCCACTTACTTTGTACTGCTTGTGTAATCTTGCCTTTAATTTAATTTCTCTGATTATCTCCGTAGTGTACCAATTTGGATAGAGGTATCTAGAGTCCTTTCTCGGCAGACGTTTTTTAGGAATGCAGCTGTCGAAAATATCAAATAAAATGTTATAAAATTTACCGACGGCCTCCTCAGGATCTCGTATATCATAGAGATTATTCCAATCAACTTCCGCTATCGACGAATACAGTACATTGTAGTCTGCTTTAGAAAAGTTCCACTGCTGTTCGTCTATAGGCGGGGATAGCGGCGTGGAGGGCGGCGTGCGCGTGGCGGGCTGCGCGCGGTGCATCGACACCGCGAGCGGCGGGTGCTGCTCGTCGCGCGGTACCAGCTCCTCGTCCGCGGGGCACACCACCACCTCATCCATACTCAGAGAGACTAACACTAAATCCAGTATTCGATCGTTAGCATTTCGTACCTCATTTTTTTGAGCGAACTCGCAGAAAGCTGTTACATATTCAAAATAATTGATTACATTATCACTACAAGAATACATGTTAAAGTCACCTAAAACTAAACACGAATTATATTTTGCACACCAGTTTTCGAGTATTCTAAATAAAATCACAAAATTGATTGTGGCGTATTTCCTGATCTAATGAAATGTAGTAAAATAATCCCACTGTTTAAATCGGGTAGTAGGTCTGACCCCACTAACTTTAGACCAATATCAGTACTGCCAACATTCAGCAAAGTTTTTGAAAAACTTATTCTACATCAATTGCTTAGGCATTTCAATGGCAATGACCTGCTGCATTGTAAGCAATTTGGGTTTACTTGCGGCAGGTCAACTACTGATGCTGGTGTAGAGTTAGTATCGCATATTTTTGATGCTTGGGAGAAGTCGCAAGACGCTTTAGGCGTTTTTTGCGACTTGTCAAAAGCGTTCGATTGCGTACACCATGAAACATTAATCAGGAAACTACATCACTATGGAATAAGAAACACCTCTTTGGATCTTCTTACATCTTATTTGAGTGATAGGATACAAAGAGTTGACATTAATGGGAAACGGTCTTCGGGGTCTGTAGTTACAATGGGTGTACCACAGGGTTCTATCCTCGGTCCTTTCCTATTCTTAGTTTATATTAACGACCTGCCTCATCTTGTCAAGAATAATCACGAGATTGTATTGTTTGCTGATGATACTTCATTAATTTTTAAAATGAAACGACAAAACACAAATTTCGACGATGTGAATAGTGCAATCTCAAAAGTAGTTCATTGGTTTAGTGTCAATAATCTTTTGTTAAATGAAACCAAAACCAAATGTATTAGATTTATTCTACCTAATGTTAAACAAGTGAAGGCTGATGTAAACGTTAAAGGAGAAACTTTAGAAATAGTAGAAAGCACCGTATTCTTAGGAATCACCTTAGATAATAAACTTCAATGGGGCCCACACATAGATAAGCTATCGAAGAGACTTAGTTCTGCAGCATATGCAGTCAAAAAAATCCGTCATCTTACAGACGTGGACACATCTAGACTTGTTTATTTCAGCTACTTCCATAGTATTATGTCTTATGGTATACTGCTGTGGGGGAACGCTGCAGATATTAACACCGTATTTGTGCTGCAGAAGAGGGCTGTTCGTGCAATCTATAATATGGGTCCCAGAGAATCCCTGCGTGATAAATTCAAAGAAATAAACATAATGACAGTACCATGTCAATATATTTATGAAAACTTATTGTACACTCATAAAAATATAAATCGGTTCCCTAAAAATAGCGATAAACATAATTTGAATACCAGAAACAAACATAAGATCGCTGTGCCCACAACTAGGCTACACAAAATTAATGTATCTTTTAAAGGGCAATGTATACGCTTCTACAACAAAACTCCTAGTGAGTTGCAAAAATTATCAGTAAATAAATTCAAACAAATTGTCAAAACCTTGCTGTGCAAAAAGGCTTACTATAAAATATCAGATTATCTAGAGGATAAAAAAGCTTGGGACGGGTTTTGCTCCAACTCGAAAAATAACAACTAACAGGCTAAAGGTTTCTTCGTCGCTTCTTTACTTTAGTCTACATACCGAAGCGACAGAAATCAAAAAATATCACTTTATTTCCGTGTCAGTGCTTAGTTTTATGATTTGACCTTTTCTAAGTGTACATTTATTGTATTTATGGAAATAAAGAGTTTTTGATTTTGATTTTTGATTTTTAACAAGTATACCTAATCTTACTTAAGAATATTAAGTATTTTTTAAGAATAACGGTTTTATTATATGTGTTTCGAAACGGACAGCATAGTTTGAAGAACTGCATTTGAAATATGGATGTATATATATGTCTCTATGGTAGTTTTCTTTGGAATAATGCCTTAGTTCCTCCGTCAAAGTCATAGCAGCAAGTGTCCCTGTCATTGTAACTGTCAATGTCAACTCATAGCGTTTGAAATTTTCAGCGGTGTATGCGGAAAATTTTGTGTTTTTATGGTTTTTTTGGTGAAAAAACGATGTTTATAGTGAAGTACAAGCATTTACTTTGTGCAAAATTCGTGCCCATCTCTCCGAGTTATAATCCCGACCACTGGCTATGAGGTAAGCGTGGAAAACTCAATCACGAGCCTGGCACAAAGTTCCCATCGGATGGTACCTAATACTTTGTTTATTCATGTCGCCGGCACCATCAGGCCGGCCGGTACACGCACGAGTGTGATCCTCTAGTACAGTTTGTCTTATCAAGTTATTGCGATAATAACCCAGGTTGAAGTACATAACCTATAGACGGAAGGTGCGGTGGCACCTTTTAGCGCCCTAGATCATGTTAAATCATTTTGCAATCTCTAATTGAGTGTTACAAACATACTTTTGATGAAAAGATGATGATTTAGTAACATGACTACTATTATAAACAGATTTATGTGCATGTAATAGGTATGAAATAATTGTTTGAAATAAAAACATCATTGACACCAAAGTTTGGCAGGGCAAGACATACAAATGCCTACATAAATAATATCGAAATCTTCGTAGGCTACCTGGTAGTACCTACCTACCTGGTTTGGTAAATAAAAAGTTGACACATTAATGCTAAAAGCTGTCATACTAAACACTTGTAGGATTGTCAGAAAAATCCTGCAAAATGAACGACCTAGCACCTGAAGTGCACTTGCCTGAGGCCCATGTGCTTTGTTTTTTACCGGTTTTTCACAGAGAAGATTAAACCTTAGCACAATAATAATAATCATAATAATAAGTCCCCAGGTTCGGTTTGTACTGTTAGGGGCAGAATCACCACTTTATTTTGAAGAATCAGAATTTTGCTACTTATTTCATTGTTACTGGCAGACAGAGTACAGAGAATATATCAGAACAAGAGCTGATTTTTGACTAACTAATCTATATTGTATTGGAATTTAAATATAATATTATGAAAATGCCATAAGTAGGTATATAATTATAGCTTTCTAAGCTTGCTTAAATTATTTAAAGAACAGTACCTACCTACCTTATAACTATTAAGTTAAAAGGTTCTGCAAACTGACCTTTCACATTACAGCTTGTAAATAAAGTTACCTGCAGGTATGTTTAACACTTACTCGGAGTAAGGTGCCAAACATAAAAATACTTTGTAGTCTCTCATAATATGTTACTTTCATTGCATTGAAACTGAATATTATGCTCTAGATCATTGTCATGGTGATCTCCGACATTTTGAAGTACCTATCTAAAACATGATTTACTTCCAAGATCTGTTGACACCAGTTGGAATGAACATCACATATTGAACCTAGTTTCACATTCCCAGAATCATAGGTTATTTCCACAGTTGTTTCCTATGGCTTTCATAGAACAATTTTATTTAATAGTAAGTACCTAAAATTAGTTCTATTATTGACCCCGTATTATTCTGAAAATCATTTAGACCCAAAGTTTAAAATAATCAAAATTAAATTCTCTGCAACAAACTAAAAATGATCAAGACAAATACAGATTACTATTATTAACCTAGGATGTCCAACAGCAGGGCAATGGCATTCCTTTAAATTAAAGATAAATTCCTACTGCTATTTTGTTTGAGTTAGTGCAACTCACTTCAGGTGAAGGTTAGTGCTCACCAACACACCATCAGAATCTGGTATATTAAATTTTTATTACAATATTCACAAGTCACAAGAGTCACAAGAGCTCAAAGTTTTTTCTTAGTTTTGTTAATTAAGTAGCAGAGGATCATTACATAATTATTTGGTTTACAATACATACTTTGAAACCGCATAGATAACCAAACCTTCACAGTTGGTTTCACTCGGATGTGATCCACTTTTGACGAGATGCATCGGATGCACTCATTTGAACGAGAGGTTCCAGTCAGGTGGGCAATGACCCTATCAAATATCTGACACTCAAGCCAATATGTGGGACTATACCATTTCATACCGGTAAACGAAACTTATTATTTTAAGTATAAAATAAGGGAAACTTTATCCTATCGTCAGAAACAATGTAACTGGAACTAATAATGGTGATGTTCATGAGAGAGTTATGTTATAGTTTGACCAACTAACAGTCAAATAATCAACATAATACTGGTATGGTACTTATTGCCCCTGGCCTCGGAGGCTATATCCTAAATTAGGGGCCATCGCATGCTTACTTGGGCTAGGCGATGATGTTATTGGAGCTGTCTTGACGACGATTCAGGACACTACTACGGCAGCATGCCTCTCGGGGAGGTATAGCGGCATGGCCGTCTGCCAGCCAAATAATCTAAACAGAGTATCGGAACGGTACTTATTGCCCCCGGCTGCGGAAGCTGTATCGTGTCCGTCAAGTTAGCAGCCCCGCCATGGAATTTGGTTGTTTCAACTATGCCAATAATTGTGTCCTGAAATAGTGCCTCCGATGCCCTTAGTAAAATAAATAGTGCCCCAGTACTTTAGGAGATATTTAGGTATTTCACTGTGGCTGCTATCTTGACGTCAAGCTGGCAGCCCCGCTGATTTCGACGAATCTATAGCGAGCTATGAATCATGAACTATGCCAATTAACTGTGCCATAGGGTATCTAGTTCTCCTGCAAAGATCAGAAATAGACCTCCTGCGGTTTAAGAGATATTTGACTCTGAACATCTACCTCTGAACATTACATTACATAAAGTACAAACAGAAGTGAATTGTTCCTCGCACGTCGATTCCCGTAACGTTGATTCTTGTAACGGCGACCGTGCCTGAATTCCCTTCACGACGACGTCGCTTTTTTCGCGGTCTACAGTCGGCTGCGGCGTATAGAAAATGAATATAAACTTTATATGGATGATAAAATCCATTACCTATGTTTTTAAAATTATTAAATGGAATAAATAAATTCTCGTGGTAGATTTTCAGGTCGATCGAAGGTCTAGCGGTCGCAGGATCTGAGCCTAGGAGCAGGGTTGGTTTATTATGAGTTTGTAGTAGCCGATTTTTATGATAACTTTTTTTGCTTGTTTGTCAAAATAATGACATAGGTAACTCAAAAAACTGAATAGATGTTTATTTTTGGCTATGATTTCAAGAAAGATTTTCTGTCAATATTCTGGTTTTCCTTTCTTCCTACAGTGTCATAAAAAAACTGTTACTATTTTTATTCTAAGATTGTGTATGAGACTTGGCGTCTTCACAAACGTGTTCGTGATGATGGGCAGAACCTGCAGTTCACGTAGTGTTAGTGAATTACCAATAACTCTGTATAATAAATTTAATATGGCTAAAGATTGTTAATTTATTTGGGAAGTCTAGCACGAGTAGTTTATGAGATAGGTCCATAGTCCATTTCAACTTTGACAGCTGTCATCGAAAATGTAGATTCGTTCCTACCTTTTGTTTGAGCCATGAACTGAAAGTCTAGAAAGAGTAGTTTCGGAGATAGGTCCATTTCAACTTTTACAGCTGTCATCGGAAATTCAAAATGTAGGCTTCGTTCCTACCTCCTCGACAGCTCCTGTCATTGGAAATACATTAGGTTTGCTTGTCTCGACACTGACGATTGTTGTCATTTTGACATTTTTTTTCTAAATCGTTATAATTTTGAGGTTTTAGGATCATTTAAACCAAATAAAACAAATATTATTAATCGCTACTTCATTTACATTTATATTTATTCCCGTTTTTATAATGTGATGTGCGTATTTTGTTATATTTATTACATTTAATAATTTATAGCCTTTATTCACAAAAAAATTATACTAGTATTTACAATTGAAACAATTGAGCTAACTGCAGACTGTTGCAAACAGTCTACAGGTAGCTCAACTGATCCATATCAATACCAGTTGGAAGCGTCCCCAAGACGCTGGCTGCATTGCCACGCTGTATGGCAATGCTGATGCGCTGTGCCAGATACTCACCAGCTCTCGGGTCACGCGTCGCTTCGACCAGACGCAAAGATCATTTTTTAAAAACCCGAAGAGCCTCGGTACCCCACGGACCTAATATAATAATTTATTACATATTTTTTAATAAAAAAACATAGGTTATGAAGATTTTATCAGCCATATAAAGTTTTTATTCATTTTCTCTACGCGGCAGCCGACTGTAAACCGCGAAAAAAGCGAGATCGTCGTGAAAGGAATTCAAGCGCGGTCGCCTTTACGAAAATCGACGTTACGGGAATCGACTTGGGGGGGAATCGACATGCGAGGAACTATTAACTTTTGTACTCGTCTGTACTTTAAAATGTATGTAGATGTTCAGAGTCAAATATCTCTTAAACCGCAGGAGGTCTATTTCTGATCTTTGCAGGAGAACTAGATACCCTATGGCACAGTTAATTGGCATAGTTCATGATTCATAGCTCGCTATAGATTCGTCGAAATCGGCGGGGCTGCCAGCTTGACGTCAAGATAGCAGCCACAGTGAAATACCTAAATATCTCCTAAAGTACTGGGGCACTATTTATTTTACTAAGGGCATCGGAGGCACTATTTCAGGACACAATTATTGGCATAGTTGAAACCACCAAATTCCATGGCGGGGCTGCTAACTTGACGGACACGCTGTATCCGGAACATGGGGCGTGGCATTATAGACATCAAATGAAGGCTATTACTGTAAAATAGTACAATACTTCTCATTATTATATTTCTTCTCATATTAACCAAGTGTGCCTTTTGCTCCTACGGCTAATAAATTTATGAGTGTGAGTATTACCCCATTCATGGCCTGGACTCTGCGGTGTGACCCGCAGAGGTGGCGACTCTGGTGCCCCGTTGCTAAACCTGATAGGTTAAACTAGCAGATGGACACTAACAATGTTAACTCCAGTGCGGAGGAGATAAGGATGCAATTTTTCGTTAAGCCTTCAATGGCTCGAATGGTACTTAAATACCTCTGGCCTCGGGGACCGTATTTAAAAGAGGTTTCCTGGGTGACACTTCATCATCATCAGCCTATATTAGTCCACAGCTGGCTATAGGCCCCGCTGGCACTTGGTCTTAAAAGCGATACCTCGCTATAACAAGGTCAGGTCGACTTTTATAACACCTTCAGTCGAAGTGTGATCAGTCTTGTCTGAATATACACGTCGCCCTCGGAGACTGTATCCGGATAATGGGGCATACATACCAGGCGATTTACGCCCCAACAAAGTGACCGACATTTTGCCAATATATTCGAGCCTGAGAGGATAGCACACAATCTATGATAATGCTTCTGGCTTATACATTTTAAATCTTGTATTGAGGTTCTGTCTGAGCTCCTTTAATGTTCTCTCCCCAGTGAAGTCCCCCCTCAGATGGAGACACTGGAACTTTTGGTAAAAAAGTGTGGGGGGGAAGGGGGGTTAGACGGTACGGTGAAGTAGACAAGTGGTAAGACTAGGCACGTCACCCACTGTCCTGTATCAGATTGTCCATCATTATCACCAACCAAGGTACCATTACCCTTTACCGTCGGATATGACGTGGTTCTCCGCAATTAGATATATATCATCTAGCGGGAACACCATGGAGTTATGGTGTCAGTGGATTCATAACCAAGTATTTTTCATGAAAACAATAACATACCCAAGCAGACACCTGTTTTGGTGTTTTCTGCAACTGGACCTGATTCAAGTACTTATGTTGTTCAGTTCAGAGAACTAAAAAGCTATATGTAGATATCATTAACTACCATCTTTATATTACATAGAAATACCGATAATTACACAGCAAGGGTTATAGCGAAATAACCCCTTGTAAATAAGTTATCCATACCATAACATATTTTATTTTATATTTGTAATGTAATAATGTTAAAAGTCCTATTTGAACTAAATGCAATTAGTATGGACAGTTAATCTCATAATAGCAAGATGAATTAAATTTATTGATTCTAAAAATGAGCACATTACCAAGCATATTGTGATCAACAAATAAATCCTGAATTAGATAAAATTAAAACTATCACATTCAAACTGAAAATATTCTACTAAGCAGAATTCCATTCATTGAAATATTAGACCTTGCATTTTAGAGCTTGCATTTTAAATCAGCAAGATTTTATGAATATCTACCAATTCCTATTTAATAAATTGATGAATCTAAATGGTCCATAGTAAAGTTTCAAATAGAAACCAGAACTTTACTCATTTAAATAATGAAATATATATATTACCTATACATACAATATTTTCATACTTAGATCACTGCCTTTTACCCAGTTTATGACAGTTTTAAACATTGTCCGGCCCCACGAAGCGATCTGCTGTACAGCGACAGAACTGCGGCGTCACCGGCTGCCACTATCCAGACCTAAGCCCCAACGAAGTGACCTGCATGACGGCGCACAATACAACTGCAGAACGGCGTCGCCGGCTGCCACTATCCAGATCCAAGTGTACATAAATGTGCTTCAGGGGCACTTTGTGTGATGCTAAGTATCGTTGAGTTCTGATCAATTAGATTTGATAAATACTCAATATTTTGTTTTACACAACTTTAAAGTCTTAGAAGTTATGTCCTAAGATCTTTGACTTTGTTATTTATGTATTACATGTTAGTACCTACTTAGTTACATGTCATACATTTTATTTTCACATAGCGTTTGTCCGTCTTTCACCAGCAGATAACAAACAGGTCTTCAAACTATGCTGTCCGTTTCGAAACACATATAATATTACCGTTTTGCACAAAAACAAAACGGATATTATGTGAGTGGAGAAACGGACAGCATCAGCAAGGTACTTGCTGGTGTTGATGACACTATGAGTTGACATTGACAGTTACAATGACAGGGACACTTGCTGCTATGACTTTGACGGAGGAACTAAGGCATTATTCCAAAGAAAACTACCATAGAGACATATATATACATCCATATTTCAAATGCAGTTCTTCAAACTATGCTGTCCGTTTCTCCACTCACATAATATCCGTTTTGTTTTTGTGCAAAACGGTAATATTTTTTGTTGATGATGAAGATTTAATTTTATTTGAAAGTTTTTAAAATATAGTGTTCACGGCTGTACCACTATTTGATAGTTTTATTTCGAACAAATAATAAAACATATATTTATAAAATCAGTCATTCTAGGAAAAGGTGTTTTTGAGTTTTGTGCCTAAAAATATATCTAATACAACACAACATAAATACTTTATAAAAAATTTAAATTAGATATTATATTACCTACTTGAATTAAAAAAAAAAGTATTTTTAACTTTTTTTACTTTAAATAATTTAATAATACCTTTAATGTTTATACTTAAATAATACATAATTATTAGGTAGGTATACACAGTTACGAATTAAGAACAATAATACTTCATGTTTTGATAAACGAAAAAAAATATTTACAAATTTTGTGTGCCATTGTACCTTGATGGGCACTTCATATTTTCAGTCATTGTACAAATCAGTCTTTTGGAATTTCAGACATTATGGGAAAAGTACATTTTAAGAATTGTTCTTTCTGGAATATGTACATTTCAACATTCAGTCATACTAGACCGGACCCTCAGTCAGGGCCTCGATTACATTTTAGAATTTAGTTGTGAACATAACCGAAGTCTTCTCCTAAACAATGCTGTTCTCTTTTGAACCCGCTGTGTAGTGTGTAGTGGTTATATAAATGTTTATCGTCGAAGTTCCAATGTTATTATTCTTTGTAAGATACAATAAAAAAAAAAGTAAAATCTAAGAGTTTTCAGAATGTATTCCGTTGGCCTGTGTTGCTTATGCTGTTCCTAGTTAGTAAGTGATCGTATATTCCAGAACTTCGTGTGCTGCGACTGGGTGCACCTCGACATCACGGGCGTCGGCAAGCTGGCGCACGGCGCGCCGCCCTACCTGCGCGCGCGCCGCATGACGGGCCGGCCCACGCGCACGCTCGCCACCCTACTGCAGAACATCGCGCAAGACTGTCAAGCGAAGGCGAACGAGAATAAACATTCCGCCCAGAACTAGTCCCTCCTACTGCCAGAACAATTAACTAATGTTTTCCAAACCCCAGCCTTCTCTGGTGCTGCACGGCGGGCCCCCAGGGACGTCAGTGCACTGTGCAGAGCATAGCGCACGACTGCCAAGAATAAACAGGGCCCGTTCTCGTAAAAACTAAATGGAAGTTTTTGTGCAAAAGCCAATCTTATGCAAGCGACCTAAGAGTTGGTTTTGTACGACAACGTTTTTCATTTCAATTCAGTTTTCCTGTCGAGAGTAGGCCCCTGGACTGCCTGCACAGAACTACCTACCTACAGATAATACTTCCGAACATTGGTTTGCTCCTGCCAGCATTCAGTTGCGCTGCGGCGTGCCCTAAAATCTAACTATAGTTCGATAAATTTGGCTCTAGCTCTGGAGGCCTACTCGGAAAAGGAAAATCTAAGTTTCGTTTTCGTTCTAGTGCAAAACCAAACTCTTATGTCGCTTGCCTGTGATTCGCGTTTGCACGAAAACGAATTATAAAGTTAGATTTCGTTTGAGTACGGGCCCTGGGCCTGGGCCGCGATCACGGTGTGGTAAGGCGCGGCATTACGGCTCCAACGTTAGGGTGCGCGTTCACAGCCCGGCATCGGACAATCCGCACTGACCCCATCAATGGTTTGACATAAAAGATCCGTACCGCACGGAGCGGACTGTCGGCAATGCCGGCGAGGATTCTTGAAGGAAACTTTTCCATTTAATGCGAATGACGTTGTACGCGGTACGGATCTTCTATGTCAAACCATTGACGGGGCCAGTGCGGATTGTCCGATGCCGGGCTGCGAGGGTGCGCGTCCCTCCGCTACCGCTCGAGCCGTAACGGCAACACTTACCACACCGTGATCGCGGCCCTGGTTCCGCGCCGCCCGCCGCGGTCGAGACTAACTCGACAACTACAAGTCATGTGATAGCTTATGTACCTATAAAATAAAAAAATAGAGGATATTAGTTAACGGCTAAACTCCTGACCACTTGTCTTTCTATAAGCCATCTTATTTCCCAAAATGTTGCGTAGCGTGTGATATTGTTTTGTTACTGTACCTTAGGCTTATTTGAGATCTTTTTGGTCTAAAATGAAACTAACTTATTTTCTTTAGAAAGGTACCTAGGCTATCTTAAAGTGATTCCAATTAAAATTCCTGACATGCTTCTATTAGTTTCATTGTAAGAGATATGTAGGCATTTTAATTTATTTACGTAAAATAAAGCCGAGTCCTCTAACCAGTATTTTATCCACCAACTCCTCCTCCACCAAAGCGGAGATGTCCGAAGCCGAGACGAGACGTTTTTCAGTTAGGGTGTATCCCCGAAGCTGTGTGGAGATGATGCATACTATTCAAGCGGAGATGTGACCTCTGGCTAGAGCAGTACTGCTGTACAGTTTCCAATCTCCCATTCAATGGATTCCCATCCAGGGAGACTGGGTATAAACAATTTCGGTTTCCAATCTCCCATTTAATGAATTCCATCCAGGGAGACGGTATAAACGATTTCGGTTTCCAATCTCAGGGAGACTGGGTACAAACGATTTCGGTTTCCATCACATCGTACAAAAACAAAATCATACAATTTTCTGGCTGGATAGAGCCGACCGTCGACGTAGCTGTCATAAGTTACCGATTAAATTCATACTTGTTACTCACGCGTTCCATTACTGCAATGTATTTACTTTACTATTTGTAACTTTGAATCAGTCAGAATGATAATGTAATCGAGCAAAAAAGGTCACGTGTGAGTAATACGACAGTTGACTTTGGTTTTATTTTGACGTCGAGGTTAAAATTTCCATCGTCGATCGGCTTCATCCCGCCGCGCGCCGCCAGAACGTTGTATGTATTGTTAGTACCATATTAGAAACCGAAATTGTTCGTATCCCCCCGGATGGCCCATTCAATGGGAATGGAAGGTTTTAGCGTAAACGCACAGCTGAACTGCGTGCGGCGAGTGTTGGATGCTCGTCGAGCTAACACATCTCTCCTCGTCTCCGCTGCGTGTAGTTGCCAGCTTGCGAGGCACGGTTCACACATCTCCGCTGTGTACCGCCCAGCTCACAACTTCTCTCTTTCTATGGTTGTTTAAAACACACTTCTCCGATTTGGTGGATACCGACCCTAAAACTAATTTTTCATGTCCTCTATCAGTAAGCGTTAGGTTAGGTGCCTGAATTAAGGACATTAGGTTAGTAAGTAAAATAATACCTTTTAGGAAAATTATTTTATGAATAGCTAGTTCGATAAGATAAGAACTTAAACATTAACAGCCTATCAACAGATAACAGCAGGTACTTGGAAACAGAAATAAGAGAAAGTGCCGCGCGCGGAACTTGCACAAGGAACCTTGCTCGCACAATGATAAACAAGAAAATATACAATATTGATTTCAATCCAAATTTGTGACGGATCGATTTATTTTATTAAAAAATAAATTATAATTACATGTAATCTGTCACGTTACAAATAAAATTACCATTACATAATAATAAAATGAGAATAACAACTAAATCACTCGGTAAGGGGGCGTGTGGTAGGTGTCGGGGCGGCGGGGCGGCGGGGGCGGGAGAAACAAACGCAACATAACACAACACAACGGGGGCGAAATGAAACACCGATGCTTATTGACCTAAAAATGAAGAAACATTTATTTTCAGTATGTCTTTTGTAAAATTTAAACAGAATGAATCAAATATCAGAGAATAACAGAGCGGATTAATTTCCATTTCGATAGAATTAGATTACCAACAATAGAAATATAATATTTATCGAGTCATTTACAGAATCAGATACATTAATGCAGTATCGATAAATCTAATTTATTCATTTACCGAGTTAGATCGATCTAAACATTTATTACGAGAATGTACACGGAGTGAAGGGGCCGGGCGCGAGGGCGCTGGCCGCACACAGGAATACAATACTTTTTTTTTGGATTTTTTAAAATTTTATTCTCACGTACTTTATAAATATCTCATACTTGAAAAAAATTTACATTAAAATGTACCGGCGCGGAGGCGCATGGCGGCGCTTGCAGCACGGAGCACGCACACACACAACTAGACGAGGCAGCGCCCGAGGAATATACACAAATATCAATGAGCGATGAGACACGAACCCGAGACTATACCATCACATTGCGACGCACACCTATTCGTTTCCCCTTGTACCGCTACAATTAAATTTTTTCTTACATAGTAAAATTAACGGAATACTTTAAAATCTAAATAAAAGATTACGCGACGAGCGAGGCGAGCGCCGCCGCCTGCCCGCGTCGCACAACTGAAACGAGGACGAGTTAATGTATCGCAAACACTAGAGAAATGCAGGTCCAATACGATGGTAATATTGTGTGTCATGAAACAAAATGTATATTTAAATTCTCTGCTTTTTACACACACACTAGCCGGAGGCTCACTTCGACGTCATCATGGTGACGAATTCTGGAAAAGAAAACAGAAAGCAAGCATTAGTCAAACGTTCGGCGGAGAGCACCCGAATACGTTTACGAGACGATCACATTACCCTTGTCAAGTTCTAAGATTAAATATTAACACAACATAAGAACACAACGAAAGTAACCGACAGATCGAATGATGCACTAATAAATTATGTAACCGCTAGTAGACAGTGAACCAAGATGTATTAAAACAGTAAATAAGTATCTAAATCGGCGCCGAGCACATGCCCGCAGCCCGTGTGCGGGGCGCGGGCGGGGCGGGGCGGGGCGTGTGCTCGGCGCGATGAGGCACAACATAAACGATCCGAAGAGTTCATCATGCCACTACAAGGGGAATATGTGAAATACCACCCTCTGGATATGATCGATCAAAATGTGATAAGTATTGTCCGAAATGAATAGAGACCGTGAGAGTATACCGTAAGTGTTGGGTGCGCTAGCCTGAGTCGAGGGAGGAGGTAAGAGTATCGTCCGGTGCGACACGACCGTCGCACGTTGGTTGCTGCTCGTTCGTGAGACGCGGGGTGCGGGGGGGCGCAGCGTGAGCAGAGCACAAACAAGCAGGAGGGATCACCAGGTGGTATTTCTATAGGGAACGATGCTAACAACAGATGCATGCATTAGTGGAGGCGTGCAGGCTGGTAGCGCGCGGCACGAGGCTGCACGCTCCGGGTGAGTGAGGGAGACAGAACACGCACGAGAGACAGAGGTGAGATCCCAACGAGAGGAGTGAGGGGCGAGCTGGAGGGGGGAGGGGGGAGAGGCGGGAGCAGCTAACAATCCAAGAGAGGAACAGTTAATAACGAGCAGCAAACCATTCAGAGCAACACTGGTATACCTATGGAACACGCGCCGCGCCAGCGCTGCCCGTCGGCACTCTACACTAAGGGGGAAATCGTTTCGAGATCACAGCGTTACGGTAGAGTCCTGTCTTAGCGTTAGTTAGGGAACTACGAGGGCCGGCGGGCGCGCGCTAGCGGCTGCCGTCGCCGCGGCAGAATATGATTTGGGCGAGTGCATGGAAGTCTGCAAAGAGAACGCTTCGTCGGATGATGCGCCAACACACCGCCCCGCGCACACCGGACTCCGGAGCCTCCGCGCACAGCCCGCTGCCGTACTGCCGCGACTACGACGGGACAAGAGCTTCTCATTCGGTAAAGCTACGCCCGTTGCGCGATAGCTCTCGTAGTACGGTTTACAAAGAGTTATGAAACGTAGAAAGCTCCCGGCGAGCTGGAATCGATCGGTTCAAATGATAATGTTTACCGCAGTCGGTTGTGGGCGCGGCGCGGGGAGGACTGTGGGGGGAGGCTCGGGGGCGGAGGGACAGTCGCGGCGTGTGACTTGGCGCGACTGGCGCCCGCCCAGCCCGCTCCATACTCGAAACGTTTAGGATCTCTCGGCGGGCGCAAGCGCAACCATACAACCACTACCGGTTTACTCACTGGCGTCCTAGTCAAAATAAAATCTATAATGAATTACTCAAAACTACATTCAACTGTATTTTTACTAGGACGATATATTCTACATTGAATAGTGCTGAATGCCAATAAATACGTAGATAGATAGTTTTGCTTTGATGAAGTGGTATCACACGGAACACGGTGTGGAAAGCATCAATCAGGACGCGGTGAACATAACTGGGATACAGTTTAGCGCGCGGAACACTTTCTACGAGTTATATTATAATACAAAACGGACATCCGGACAGACAACCCCACGTTAGTGAGACACAGGTACTAATGCATGCTGGCTCGTTTATTCTCATAATATCGTCAGCATGTCATCATCGGCATTCAGAGGGTGGTATTGTATCAAGAACTTGGCGACTGCTAGGATACTGGAAGATTACACTCGTCGAAAGTAAACGATTACGTTTTTTCGTAATTACGTAGCTGCACAGCCGTTTGGCTACGCTTTAGGAAGTAGTTGCAAATCTCAAGCGCAGACAAATGGTTAACGGGCAAAACAATCCCACGCCTATTAATTAAAATTGCATTGAATCGAACGACACCACCGTGCACGACCTCACGACTTCGTTATATTCAAGTATATTCTAACCCAGTCTCTAGCTTAAAAAAAGTTTCCATCATCCGATAAGCAGACGCATGTCAACTCTCAAATAATTGAAATCGAAATCGTTTAGCCTGTGAGCAAAGTTGAGGAATGTAAGGTCCTAGGATAGATATTTTCCAATTAGTGACTAAAGGCCAAGTAAGCAGCAGAAACATAACAGAATTTCTAGCAGACTGAATTTGAACAAATGCTAGGACACTATTCGAAAACTGTGTACCTCTCAAAGTTTAAGACTTAAGAAACTGTTTGAGAAATGAGAGATATGTCGCTGCTGCTTTTGCTAAAAGCGGGTTCACATTAATTCGGGCCGACAGTTTTACCGGAACACAAAGGTGTCGGATGCATATTATTTTTATTCGGTATATTTCATACATTTTCGTTTCGGTAAAACCTGATGCGAACCTGCTTCAAGTCCACAAAGGCCCCGTTAATTTAGAGTATCTATCAAGAGGTATGTAATGTTGGACTCACCCTCGTAATTGACCTGTCCGTCGCCGTCGATGTCGGCTTCGCGGATCATCTCGTCGACCTCCTCGTCGGTGAGCTTCTCCCCCAGGTTGGTCATCACGTGGCGCAGCTCCGCGGCGGAGATGAACCCGTTCCCGTCCTTGTCGAAGACGCGGAAGGCCTCGCGGATCTCCTCCTCACTGTCGGTGTCCTTCATCTTGCGCGCCATCATCGTCAGGAATTCGGGGAAGTCTATCGTGCCGTTGCCTGGAATATACAAATGGGAATATTAATAATTATTGCTGGACAATCCACACAGTAGTGGTGCCGACTTAGAATTTGCACCAAGCCAACTCTTCCCGCGGGTGTCGTAAGAGGCAACTAAGGGATATCCACCGGGGGCGAGCAGCAGCGCCCCCTGCAGGATAACTCTACCACCGAACTGCGATCCCCAACCCAGCCCCCCATCAGAGGGAGGCCTGCATCAGCAGTGGACCAATATAGGCTGTCCACACAACATCATTTAGCCCCAAAGTAAGCAGAGCTTGTGTTGTGGACTGCTACTGGATAACCGATGTACATATTATTAGGTACATGGATTATTTTTTTATTAGACATAGAAAACACCCGGAACTCAGTTAATATTTGTTTCGTGGCGGGAATCGAATCTGCAACCTCCTGCATCGTAGGGGAACGTGCGCCCGCTGCGTCACTGTGCTCGTCAGGATTATTAAGTTTGTAGTAAAAGCATTGACATCGTTATGTTTTGTCAAGACTAGCAGAAACTTCAAGAACACTATTCGAATAAATGGATAACTTAGTGGCCATATCTATGTCACTTTTGTACAGGACAATAGTTATTACAAGTACAATGGTGATTCATTAATACAATAAAATGCTGATCACGTAAGAGTTAACCGACACATACTGTTCTTAGATAGGAATCATGTCTAAAGGTTGATAGCTTCGAGTTGGCGCGCGTACCAAATTATTTTGTGGTTTTTACTGGTATTTTTGGAGCATTTGGGAATATAAGAGATTTTGGGCTCAAAATCAATATATATTCCAAATTGCTCACAAAATACAAGGGAATCGAAGTTTATTTTATCATGAGTTCATAAAAAATGGTTTGCGATTTGCGTTAAATTACGTTTCTTTTAGATTCATTAAAAAATATCTCGCGCCAACACGAAACGAACCACCTTGATTGACTGAAATAGGCAGAACGGATCGAGGCGACCATCCACTATGATTATCATCGATTTAAAATTAAACGAGCTATTTTTGCTAATGTGTTCAGATTCAGATAATTAAAATAGCAAACTGGCAACTGCGGTTGGAATACCTCAATCAAGTCGACGGAATAAACACATTAATATGCTCAAAAGTAACATGGCTATTTGATCAAATACGTAAAGACATGGAAAAGTTTAACAATATACCTACAGTCAAGATAAGCCAGCGGCAGTTTTATGGGCTTGTTAATTCAAATACAAAATCAATGGGGATTATTGGAGTCAAACATTTGTAAGCGGACGCGAACATTCTAGTGAGAGATAAAATTGTTTGTATTGCTCTTCTCAGAAATTGTCGTATTCAAGTATTTATTGACGCTCCGAGTTGTTTACTTTGGAAAATGTCGCGGATTTTACACACGAGCGTCACGAAAACAGTCAATAAAAAGCAAAATCTTCCTTTTTTAGTCACGTAAGAGATAATAAATCACTTTGTAAATGTAAGCCAGAGTTTGCAGTCGGCGCGGCGCGTGCACAGCTCGGCCATAAACACGTCACGTTATCCGAGGAAACATTCAGCTCGACACTTCGCCGAAATCACTTCGCATGTTCACAGTTAACTGGCACAAGAATACTCAGGACTTAACTCAGCATCTCGATCGAGGGTAGAAAGAGCCATAATAATGCCTTAGAAAGAAACAAACGATTCAAAGACAAGACAACATATCTCCCCCAGTTGAACCGCGACTCCCATTGTCATCGTGGTTGCAATAATAATTTCTTACAGAACGAAGGAGTCAGCCAACGGAATCTTTAAACCATTGCCCATCTCAGCGTTCCATTCCATTGTAGGTATTCAATGAGGGTGCGAACAATTGGCACAGCTGTCGCAGAGGTTAACGCTCGATCGAGCGAGCCGTGTTGCAAAAATAAGTTCCGGTTAAGTTTGGCCCGTCTAAATCTGGGTTTAACCTTTTCGAGGTAGTCGCGGGCTATTTATACCGCTGGCTGTGGAGAATGCGTCGCACTTGTTGTTGCAACTGGTCCGCAGCACCTGGGCCGCTGCACTCGCTTGGTTCGCACTCCGCACATTCGTCATAGTTCACTTCCAACCGTCGACACATCAATTTATCTTGCTATTTAGGCCTGTCGTCACCTAGACTGTGGGAATTCGAACAGCTGTAGATTTTTTGTGAATATTCTGAAGGGTTTGATCAGATTGAGCTATTAATCATTCGTAAACATTAAATCAAGACTCGGTTCATTCAGTGTATACAAGGCAATGATGGAATTAATTCAACAGCACAGATTGCTTTATGAAATATGCACGAGGTGTTGGAATATTATGACACGTTGTATGAGCGGCGTGGCGGCGTGGCGGCGTGGCGGCGTGGCGGCGTGGCGGCGTGGGATACACATCGGCTCGTCTCCTTGAACCCGCTGCGCCCGGCGCTCGTTCTGCCTGGGCCCTGGGTACTCTACACACCGCGCCCGTATTTGTTATTATTGCATCGATCCACACTACATTCCCAGAACGGTCAGAGCTTAGTATTTGCCAACAACAAGGATTTACCGGAATAATAAAGATGTCAAGTAAACGCATTAGAATACTTGTGTGTTTTGCTTAATATGCTAAATTCTACAAGTTCTTAATGACATATTTAATTGTGCGCTCGTAGATTATTTGCATAGCTAGACATTTTATTCCAACTTGAGTCATTTGCTTCATCTAGGTCAAATGATGCTTAACTATTGAAAAACTGCAAAAAATTAACAGTTTGAGCCTGTGAACAGGATAGGCTCTCTCTCTTATTGCGCAGTGATTGCCTGCTCCCGATAGCTTTCCAAACAACAATAGAAAGCCAATCGGAACCGCAATCAACCCCGCGATGCAATCACCCAGTCAGGATATACGTTTCATAGACTAGAGTTTCGGGTAAAGTTTGATTAAGCCATTGTCGATGCTCGTGCAGCCTATATAAACATATAACACCCACATACGCTCGTTGCTGGGCAAAAATACTGAATGATCTGGCTATAACCGGAGGTGAAGTCAACTAACTACATTTGTCCTCCGTTAACGGATAAACACATTGTTTCACGATAACAGCGCTTGGTGCCTAAACCCAGATAATCCAACCGGTAGCTCCAGCGAGCAAACACTAAATACGCTTAATATGGCTATTTTGCCAATAACCTCGGATAAGATACAGACTACAGCAAATAATTTGTACTGTACATTCGTACTTGAATCCCTAAGCAAACAAATCTATTATATATGTTTGTTCCATTCACCCTTAGAGCTACCATTTAAAAGTAAAGCATTGAACCACATAGTTTTCAGGTTAATTCAGGCGTGGCTAACATAATGCCGCAAGGCAGGCTGCGAAGCCCCGCAACGGCGACAAGGACATGTGACTCAACATGGCGTCAGCGCTCGCCAGCCGTCCAGCGAGCCTCCCAGCATTCCATATATGATTATGTGATTGCTCGAAGATAAATTACCAATAAGTCTGTTAGTAGATCGATGTAATGAAACATGTTTTTTGCTCATGAGATGACAGACAAGTCGGAGAAATCGTTTGTGGATACGTAACAAGCTTGAGTTGCGGTTTATTAATTGTTTTGTTATTTCATTTTAATGATGTAAGGCTGATATTGCATGAGCTCATAAGCTGTTGAATCAACTGGTGAAATATGCGGAAGAAATGCTGCACTTTAGGATTGTAGAATATACGTGCCGCCTACTCGTGCGGCGAGCGAGGGTTGATGCTCCCGTTAATGAGCCATATATTTATTAAGTTTACAAGAGGGAATGCACACACATGACTTTTACTGCTTCGCGAATAGAAAGATGAACCTAAGAATATAATATAATATAAGTTAATAATGAAGAATAATGAAACGGTAACTGAATGTAACAGTAGATGTGCAACCCGGAGACTGTCCCATGCAAGCGTTAAAGCGAAGAGCTGCGGTGGAACTATCTGGCGGAGAGCCAGCTAAATATGCAGATTCATTAGAAAGGTAGCGGCAATCTAACGTCTCCGGAGTGGTTATGAGCGCTGTCAACACTGTTTATCGCTCACAACTATCGCGACAACACTAACTACATTCACCTGCAGTTTACTACCGGAGCTCAATTAATTTGATATTTGCGTAATTCTGTTTCATTTCTGCGCGTTAACGATTTTAGATTGTTGACTGGAGAGGTAAATATAGAAGTAGGGGACGATACTATAAGCGTTATTCGGATAATGAAAGGTCAGTCGGCCAGCAGGACAGGACGTGCCGCGGTGGGATGCCCGCAGCCTGCAGCGCTGAAGGCGACAGGAACTCGCCAGCGGCAGATCAATATCTTGGCGCGCCACCAACTACACACAAATTAGTGACTATTCCGTTAGCTATCGCTATACTTGTACAATGTTTTTGAAGCTGATTATTTCCGTCTGTTTAGTGATGGAGAATGCTCTTGACATTTGCGGCGAGGCGATTATGTCCTCCGATTCGGGTCAGTCGTTTTGAATTACCTGCGGTTTCGAAAATGGTGTCATGTTCCTACTGTGATGGTGAATCGAAGGAAAAAATAATAGCGCGTGTGTAGTAATAATAAGACAACCATACCCACCCAGCATGTAGACGATTGGTAGCAGCATTGCTAGGATTAGAAAATATTTTTGACGAAAGCGTGTAGTAAACGTCATGTTTAATGAAAAACAGAACCAGTCACAAGCATCACTAAATAAATATCTGACTGAATAAATAATATTGCGAGTAGTAACTACACAATTATAATAAAGCTCGGTTTTTATCCTGAAACGCATAAAAGGGAGGAAAAATATTGAGACATTGATAGTTGTGGCCGCTTTACCAGAAGGAAAACAAATGATCCTCTCTCGCAGGATAAATGACGGCATGGAGGTGCGAATGCGAACTACATCGTAATGGGACAAGAAAGGTCAGACGTAGACATATTGGCACATAAATACAGCGGGCACTTTCTATGGACTGCCCACATTTATATCACGCGCTAATAGATCCACTAATAGACATCATTTCGGTTTACGAGCAAAATTTTAGGGCGTAGTTCGTCTAGATTACTCATGATTAATGTTCAAGCAGAAATACTAAACCGCATTGTTCCATGCTTACTTCCTACACCTACAGTGACATCATCCTCCGATTCTGCATAGCTTACGTAGTTGTCCATTAATTTTGATATGCTACAGCCTTCCTAGATGAACTGAAGGTCAAGAATGATGCGAAAGGCTTGTGATAATGGCATGTAATAAAGCGATAAATTCGATAGCAAAATTGACAAAGGCAAAGTAATTCAGCAGATAACAAACTTGTAAGTGATAGCATGAACACTGTCTAAAGATAAGTTCGTGAACATTATTTCGAGATGATTATGCAAATTCAACGTGAAGCTTCTGTGCTTAAAGTGAGATCAAAGAGATTGTGCGCCAAAGTAGAGCATTACAATGAGATAAGCCGGTCGCTGGCGAGTTGCATGACCGGCACTGCCTATTTTTATTGCGATCCCGGATTAGACGGGTAAACATACGCGCGATCAACTTTTACAATCGGCGCTGTACACATTAAATCATACTAGCTGTAGGTGTCATTGGTTCCATGTTAGCAAATATATTATTATACTAAGGGGCTACACATGGCGAAGAGTGACGTTCGGCTCGGTTTGATCGATCGGAGGCGCGACGCAGTTGGACGCCTATTATAAATAATGAATCAGTCTGTATCTGGTAGACACAAGCGTTCTCCAAGGGAAACAGATCGTGTCAACAGCGTTTCAATCAGAGCGACAACTGAATCAATTAGGTATTGAAGGAGGAGGCTAGCGGTTCAATAGGGTTAATAGAAGCGGGAGACGGTGCGCGGCGACGCGGGACCATCGAGCTAATTGGTCGCTCGCCACCACGCTAATGGCTCGCGCGTACCGTATTTATGGGCCCACCTGCGCGGTGCATTTGCATTTTTATATCTTCTTCTGAGTCGTAGATAAATCTCTGGAATTTATTGGATATGGATTGAGCGTCGTCGAGCGGGATAATCCAAGATTCGCCAAGTCACCAGCGCCTAAGGGGATTTTTCGGGTAGCGAGCCCGCCCGACCCGGTTCCAACACGTTTCGGTATTGATCGCGGAGACCCTCGCTCGCCCCACCGGCGTCAGCTGACGAACTATACAACCTGCCTACATCAAGGGTGGTAAGTGGTACTCAATTACTGGAATAGAACATTATTTTGAAAGATACACGAGTGTAGCGTAGCATACCAGCAGATCATAGATAGCACGCGCCAGCGTTCGGTCAGCTGTTGTATCGACAAGTAAATTCGGTTAAATTATCTTGCGCATTGTTACAGAAATAGCGACGACATCGGAAGCGTCGGCCTCTGTCTCCCTCTGGCGAGTGAACGACTCCTTATCGCAGCGTCCGTGACATCACTGGCACTGCCGACTACCGACTACCGATGCCAACTAGAGAACTGTAACGTTTACTCCCACTAATAAATAATACTCATCCATCATGATTCTACCATGAGCCGTATCGTATATTGATACCTAGATTGGAATAATATCGATCCATGCGCCTCTACTTAGGTTTGCTTTATTACTTTTTGTGCACCTCTACAGAGAATTAGTGTTCTGTGTGTGAGAATTACTTCAACATGATTGCAATGAATAAGTCAGCTGCACTCTGGCTCTCGAAAAGCCGTAAAATCTTCGCTAAAATATTCAGGAAGAGGGGTCAACAGACCCCGGGCGCTGTTGTTCGTGTCTTCGCGAATTGGGTCAGCTAGTCGCCAGGGGTAGAGCCATAAGCGTTCTGTAAGGTGGAACAAAATGGAAAACAAAGGCACGTTCGTCGCGTCTCTTTTCGGCCAACTAGACTTGGTTGAAAATATCTGAAAGCTCAGCGCGTTTTGTTTTCTAAAGCGGATAAAAAGCTAAGAGAGAGAGAGAGAGAGAGGTGATTTCATTAGAGAAGATAATTGCCTCTTATCAACGGAATAACGGACATTTCCATTACACAGAATCGATTCAATCTGCCTTGGCGTTTATCGCGGAGGCCGTAAAATAGCCAAGTCCAAGGCCGCAACCACGATAGTGTGATAAAGCACGTATTAATTCCCATTTCCATAGCGTTTCTTGGAAAGCAGGGATTTGTGGTAATCTATTTCTTTCTATGCGTTGTACAAATACTAATGCAGATTGGTTACAGTTGTAAACAATTCGTAGTATAAAGCATGGACTGGACATTAAAATAATGACCGCGGGGCGCAGTAGCAGTACCTACACGACATTCATTACCGATGGAAGTTTGCCCAAAACAATATTTATTGCTCTCGATTACATACATGTGATTCGGTACTTATAAAACGCTTCTGTTTATAAAATCAATTAGACAATAATCATGCTATTCATGTCTGTGTACGTGTACGTATACTTTAGTAGGTGCCGAATATTTATTTATTTTATTCGGATTGCTATCAGCTTAACTAATTACAATATTCAGTAAGCAACCTCGAGTTTTCCATAATCATTAGTTTTTCACGCAAGAACTAGCAAGGCTTCTTTACCGGGGTGGTTTGAACCGTCTCATCACTCAATCTGGAATTAACCAGGTCATTTCCTCGAAGTTGGCCGGAAATCCGCCGTCAATTGTTCCGCCATTTAATATTTCCCAGATCCAACCATAAAAGACGTGTAGTTCGGCGCAACGCGTAGAATTAGACACAATCAGACATTCTTGCGGCTTCAAGCCGGGACGGAATAGTCTGGGACATCCTTCAGCGAACATGAAGACCTCATTTGGTTTTACGACTGCTTTTATGTTTTGCGTCTTAATATTGGCGAATACTTGGTCTACGCCATCCATCATTCGAATTGTAATGAGGCTGCAGAATAGCTACATTGTTTGACTGTCAGAGACGTCCTCGCTATGAACATTCAATAAAATCGGCATTATGTCCATGTCACGAGCGTTTTAACAGGTAAATACGCGTGTGTTATCGCACGCTTTCCGCTCGCGGGTAGAGAATGAATTTGCGGCGGTCGTTGGGCTGCGCGGGCGTGCAGGATGCTCCGCCGCCATTGTTGACTTCATACGGACAACCGTGACTGTCGGACACACGACCTCGTGCCTCCAGCATCGCGACACCCGGTACAAAAAACTATTATTCTGATAGTTTTTTGATCAACAGTAATTTGGATGCACTGTCAAATTTATCATACCTATACCTAACTTGCATGAAGGTAATTTCAATAACACAGGTTCCGAGAAATAAGGACCATAAAAAGGTAATTAACTCGTGTAATAAACGGTTGCATCATACATACATACCTGAGTAATTTATCAACAGATTGATTAGAATTCCCAGTACTAATCTTATCTATCACCGGCTTAAGCACTGCGCACTGTAATCAGCTCAAACGTGCAAGCCAGCCGTTTGCGTCGGTAATCATTTGATCGTTTCGGAACAGACTTCGAATCCCTTCATTTTACTGTTTTTAAGTTTTGCGGGACAAACACTAATCAAATGTTCTCGGGAATCAAATGTTTCTGGAACCAACTTGGTTTCATTCTCTATACAAAATAGAAATAATTGTTATTATTTATCAATGAGGCTTTTTCTGCTGACTGTACCGGAGATGAACAATTGCAGTCATTATGTGGAGCCACGCCGCACGCGAGCCTGAGACCTATTGTGTTACCAGTATAATTGCCGTATCAACAAGAGGCCCTCGTTCCTCATCACACTATTGTTAAATATCTTTCAGAATAACATCTTTCAATAACAATCGATGATGTCAATAGAAGAAGAAGAAGAAGAACCGACCACCGCGGGGGTAAACGTGTTCTTGAGTGGAGACCGCGAATCGGCAACCGTAGAGTACGACGCCTCCGCCCAGGTGGGATGACGTCCTGCGAAAGTCTGCAGGCAGATGCTGAATGCGGCAAGCTGAAGACGATATTGCGCTCATTAGTCGAGCAGTCCACAGATATAGACTGATGATGATATAATAGAGTGGAGGCCTACTCTGTAAACGTAGCGTTGCCGTTGGCCGCCCCGTGGCCAGGTGGGAAACGATCTGCGAAAGACTGCTGGCATTAACAGGTTGCGGCAAACTGACCAAGGCTCTGCCATATGAATACTTAGTCCATGGTATTCATTACGCAGCAGAGCCTGCTGATGAAATCAATCAGATCTAAGTAGAGCATTCTGTCAATCTATGTTGCTAGCTAAACCAGAACCGAGGAAAGCGATTCAGTATGCAAATGTGTGTCCCACGCAGCGCAGTGAAAGTTCGCGTCTCGGAGGCCGAGGCAGGCGCCTACTTCTCAAGCCTCTATTAATCTGCGTGGACCGGAGCGGCATCGATCGCGTTTGTTTGTTCATTGATAAGAGGCAAGTGTCAGGGTCAGCTCGGGTAAACACCGCGGGGTAATATACTCGTCATCGCCTCGAATGACCGACGCGACGCGACGCCCACTTTATGATTGATGTCTTCAATGTGGGAGTCATTCCAGATCATGATTGCTTTGTTTTTTAATATACGCTGACATTTTACTCTTCTAGCGATTCTGAATGTAGCCCCCGACACTAACGGAGGGTCAAATTGTTTGAAACCACCATGGTTATTAACACTAAAGTCATTTACAATGGGATATTCACCATGATTTAAGTTTAGAGCTTTCCAAACAAAGCAAAGAAAAACTCATATCATGCTAATTATCCCAGTGTAAATGACTAAACTGAGGGTTTTTTGCCATTCATTGTGGCATGATGACGAAATCGACGAGATCAACATCACAAATTTTGATCTCGAATTTTTTTTGTTTCAAAGATTATTGAACCGAAATGTCTTTGTTTAGCTTTGTTCGACGAAAATCTGTGCAGCCATTCAAGTATGTCAGTGTATGGTGGTTTCTATCCCTGAACCCTACTAGTTTCCGATTGTTCTTATTTGCTTTCAGAACACTATCAGTACATTTGGTGTGTAAACATGGCTGGGAGCTCTTTGTTTGGCCAATTCTGGCAAATACTATTCAACCGAAACAAACCTCATTACGAAAGCGCGTGAACCACGAAGGCAGAGAGGCAGACCATGGAAACAGACTGAGATGACGTTGGTCTGGTTCTACTAAAACATTCGGCTCTATTGTCGACGAGTCTGGTTCTACTAAAACATTCGGCTCTATTGTCGACGAGTCTGGTTCTACTAAAACATTCGGCTCTATTGTCGACGAGTCTGGTTCTACTAAAACATTCGGGTCTATTGTCGACGAGTCTGGTTCTACTAAAACATTCGGCTCTATTGTCGACGAGTAAAACAATCTGTGCGGTTATCGCGACTCAAAGTTTATCTGTAAACCGTACGTAATGCTCGAATACACAATTTTATGTACTTTTACATTCTGCAGAATATTTTAACGACTTACATTGCCATTGTTTACAATTACAACGAACGTGCGACGTATAATTTGACAAATTATAAATAAAATGTTATCTGTTTATCTGAATTATGTTAAAAGAAATCCTGCTTTAGGTACAGGCAAAAGATTGTGAGGATGAAGTTGCGTTATACAGGGCGGACCAAACGCAAACTTCGTATCTGCTATCTAAATTACTTGTAGAACCGAGAAAATAGTAAAAACCCGATTATTCTTACAGCCTCACTACTACCCACCAAGCACTCGTGTCGGTTTAAAAGGGAATTTGCTGCAATTAAAACTCAATTATGTCACTTGAGCACGCGTTCCGTAAAGGGAACACTGCCGTCTTACTTCCAAACTACAATGTGTAATTAGCTGTGACGCACGACGTGTCCTCGAATAATAGCTAACCATATATTTTAAAACGAGTTTATGCCCGCGGCTTCGCATGTGATGTTTCTTTTAACGTTTAAAGGTGATTTCTATCCCATGGGATCTGATTTATGGGATAAAAAGTAGCCTGTTTGATTCCAGGATTAGAATTACCTGTTTGCTAATTTCAGTTCGATCCGTTCAGTAGTTTCGGCGTGAAGAGGTAACAAACATTTATCCATCTATACATCCATCCTAACTTTTGCATTTATAATATTAGTGTGATTATGTCTTTTGTTATCTGGTAATAACAGGAAAAATTTTAGACGTGCTAGTGTAGGGAACTTTTGTGTTAAATACACACACCGCAAATATTTGTAAAAGCATTAATGATTTTATTGCTTTCTTAGGGCTGTGTGAATACAACGCGCCTGCCGGCAATCACCGCGCGGCGCTCAACGGATTCGTATGTGCCCATTTATGTCACTTTGTATTAGATTGCCCATAAACCGAGCAAGAGCCATCGATCCACGGTGTTCATTGTACGGCCGTGTAATTACTTGCCCGATATCCTGCCATCATAGGCAGGTGTGAATAAAACTGGGCTTATCGACGGATAACGGTCGCGTATCAATCAGTATTTAATGTCGATTACATTCCACTAGCTAGCTATACACTAGCCAAACTCGATGTAGAATGTTTGTAAACAAATGACCATACCTTAAACTAAACTCACTCCGTTGCCGTGGAATTTACATTACTTGTCATTTGTAATAATCCTTGCTTCTTGCTTAAGGGGGTACCCTACCTCGTTATTGTGTGAAGAGGATAGGCATAGGATTTCGCGTTCACAGGAGCGGGACAGAGCAAAGCGGCGTAAGCCCAAAAATCAAGTTTTTAGTAGTTATTTGCTCCCCACAAACATTAGAATAGTTAATTGAAAAAAAGGCAACATATAAAATGTTCTTTATACTTAGCTCAATTACTATGCTTAATCTCAAGATCGTATCATCTGTATTTATTGAGAAATTAGGGTTTTAGTAAAAAATTAGAGGTAACTTTGCGATTTTTTTCTATCGAGAAAAATTTTACGGAATCGTGTTTTCGAAACATATGATCGATAGAATAAGTCCTGAACTTTACCATATATAAATTTCAAAGTTAAATATTCAGTAGTTTGGAAGATATGGAGGTCCGACGGAGTTGAAAATAAGCAATTTGAGGGTAGGTACCCCCTTACAAATATTGCTTACAATTATATCTGAATCTCGACGCCAAGCAAGCGAGTTCTAGTTATTGCGTCGTGGTTTGTTTACAAACATTCCACTTCGAGTTTGGCTAGTATAGAGCTAGATAATCAATCAGTTATGCCGACCATGTAGGCACATACGAAAAACTTCTGATTCTAATTCGGTGCCAGATCTACACACAAATTGCTTATTTAGCGCTAAATGAGGCTAAAATAGTGAATGTAGTTTCCCGGTAGGTATTCCTGTTATTGGCTAAATGTGGCTGCGGTCAAACTCATTGCCGCGACGCGCGGCGCCCGCTAATGAGGAAACTAGGTACTCGGGTACGTTTCAACTGCAGTTAGCCAAGCCAGGGCGATTCCTTGGCAGAAGTGGAGTGGTAGGCATGCTTTATGATATGATACTCTTACCTACAACAATCTTATGCAGTTGTACACGGACCTCAGTTTCATCATTTACGCCGTTTACGTTGATTGATACATATTTAATGACAAGAATAGAAATCTGGGATGATTTTGATTCTTGATTTTGTTATTGCGAATATCGTTGACTAAAGTCATCCATGACTTCACACCTAGTCATTAAAGTGATTCACCTAAGCTTTCGATCACCTTTTATAGTAAATAGGTAGATAATAAAGTACTATCAATGGCGTGACGAGCTAATGACAATTGACGATCAAGGCCTGTGACTGCGTTAAATCGCTAGGAATTGAAGGAAAGAGAGGAATTGGGCCCAGTAGTGGGACAGTAACCTCGCAAATAAACATTCAAGCGATTGGTCACACCTGAACGGCACACCATTGATATACAATCAACTGAAGGTCAGACAGAAATCCAGGCAACCCTCCACTGTCGTCGTACAGAGACGAGACATGCGTCGGTCATATTAACCAATTTGATACAGCTTTTAAAAGCTCCTATGTTAAGGCTTCAATTTGATTTGAGGTTTCTAAAACGGAATATACCTATCTAATCTTAAACAATCCACACAGCAGCATCTAGCTCCAGAGCAAGCAGAGCTTTAGTTAAGGGTACGTGACTGAAATAAATAATAAACCTGGATACGGATAGCGGAGAGCTGCAGGGGGCAAAACGTTTTTCTTCGTAAATAAAAAGCTTCCGATATCGAATCCGACGGCCTTTCCGACGAATCAAAATACCCTGCTGGTCACTGTGGCCATCTTTGGGGAGCCCCATGTCCAGCACTGCCAACTCTCGGCCGACGAGATGACTAGTAGGCGAGGTGAGACTCACCGTCTGCGTCAACTTCGTTGATCATGTCTTGCAGCTCGGCTTCTGTGGGGTTCTGTCCGAGGGACCGCATGACGGTGCCCAGCTCCTTGGTCGTGATGGTGCCATCGCCGTCCTTGTCGAACAATGAAAACGCCTCCTTGAATTCCGCGATCTGTTCTTCCGTTAGTTGATCCGCCTACGGAAAAGAACAATATTACTGCTAAGATAAGAGCTACTTTCGTGGAGCACGTTGATAATTAGTTCGATGACTTTGATGGCCCAAGTCTCATAAAATAGTTTTACGAGCTCCGAGATCAGGGATAGCTTTGCAAATTAAGTTAGGGGCCGTACGTTTTGCGCCATGACGACCATTGTCTCAGAGTTCTGTAGACTGAAGAGTCGTCGGGTCGCGGGTGCGTTATCGCTATCAGTAGCGATAAGATAGGAACACGAGATTATGTGTAATTACAGCCTCGCGCCGCGTCACACTGCGGGGTTTGCAGCCCTGATACCGAATGCCGCAGTACACTTATCGCTTATCGACGCCGACACACATACCTAATCATCACTTATGCCAATATACCTACTCAATGCCAATTTACAACCAAATCGTGATTATTTAATTAGTCAATGTTAATCAATACCTTCCACCACACACACGAGGTACATTCAATACCTACATTCACACCACACAGACTAGGTACATTCAATATCAGGTCAAGTGCGAGTTGAATTATCAAAAATTATATCTATCATTTTTGCCACTAGATAAGTATTGATGAGCAACATGTTTGAATGAATTCCTACTGCAACAGCTGACTACAAGATGTGTTAAGGTATGATACTTAGGCCTGTATTACCTTGCTCAGTCACAGACCTGTGCTTGAGTGACGGTTACGCCGTAGAGACTGTTACTCAAGCATAGATGGCTGACTAAGCAAGCTCTCATAATATGAGCATTAATGAAAACTCAAGTCATTAAATAAATAAACAATGCTGGACAATTCACACAGCATTATCTAGCCCCAAGCTAAGCAGAGCTTGTGTTATGGGTACAGGTAACTGATATACATAATACAATACACTACATAGACCCTGGGGATCATCCTATCCTACTAATATTATAAAGCCTGAATTGTTGTTACCTAGGATCACCAAAACTACTGATCAGAAGCTAGTAGCTAAGTATAAAATGAATCCCTAAATGTGTTGCTAAGTGCAAAACTTGAGAATGCTTGGACTGATGTAGCATTTTTTTAAATATTCCTGTCCAGTCCATAAAAACGTAATAACTAGCCATTCAAATTTACCGCGGAAAACGCCGCGGGGTGCAGCTATTTCTCAGTACTAAACCAAAAGAATCATCAAAATCAGCCCACAATTGATGGAAAAATTAATTAGCAAACATACATAAAAAACACACGAACCTCCTTTTTTGAGTGGGTTAATAAATAATATAGCCTTTTATTACCCAGTTACATGTATTACAAAATGTTCACATAACTGTGTGACAATGATGGAGTGCAAGTGGTACCCAAGTTGTTGATGCTTTCATAAAATGTATCAAAGCTGGGTGTGCCCTCCGGCACGCCGCCGCCAACACTCTCCATCGGGACCTATCCTCAGCCACCCACCCTTGTCCAGATCTCCCTACATAATAACAACTTGTAATAGGTATAGCCAGCATCTTAGGGATGCTTCGGACTGGTATTGATATGGATCAGTTGACCTATCTCTAGATTGTTTGCAACTGTCAGTTGCTGTTAGCTCAACTGCTTCAATTTTAAATACTAGTTCTAATGTTTCTATTTTTGTATTGTAATTTTCTTTGCTAATAAAATGTTGTCAGATCGAACTTATTAATGAAAATAAAATTTTAACATTAAAATTTTCAACCAACCTAGAAATAGAAAATAAATAATAAATAACAATATTCAAGTAATTTTGCCATCAACACTCAAAATAATGTAGGTACCAGAGTGGTACCTTGTTAGTTATTGACACCTTGTTAGTTTGACCAATACATTAATGTGACAAACAATCAACTCCTTATGAATGTTGGATGATTACTTGTAAGACAGAGTTAAAACCAGGATGTTATCAATAGCCCATTGGGCAATTACAAGTTGCGGGCATTGTTCCACAAACTGTCTCAGTAACTCAGTCGGTATGAATGCTGCCTTTGTCCATGTTAGCTTACAATGGAACTGTAATCTCATGCAGCTGATAGCAGCCCTGGCCACAAATAGCTACAGAACTACTGGCAATTAAAATAGCAGAGTAATGAAGCAAGTTTTTTAATCCACTGTGACAGACAGCCAGTTATTAAAAGAAGATTATTCATGGTCGGACTAAGTTAAATATTAATCAGCAAATACTTAAGTAACAATTTTTTATTTGATAAACATTAGCATGGCAATGTGAAAAATCCCTGACATTTACGGACTCTTCTAATTACCCAAGTAAGCAAACATGCCTTTACAAGCTGATAGAGCAAGTAAAAACATTAGAGGTTGATCGCTTTCCATATTCCTGTCCTGCATAATGAGCGCGATAACCATAGGCGGCGACATGACGGCATACATCACTCACACACTGCACACCTTCTTCTGATTCGCTATCATCCAAATATGTATCAAATTAGCTTAGGCGGCCAGTTCACCTTCAAAAATAACGGTTAGAAAACAATCTCGAGTGATAATAGAGTGGCATGATAGCGAGGGAGATGGATCGGAGTCAGCTGTGACAGGTGCGGCCGCGGGAAGCGACGGCGGCCTCGCCGGACAACATTACCATTGTCTGGCGCCGGTCAACGGCTCTCCTGATACGCGAACTGCGTATCAAAAAATATCGCAAAGCGATGACGATGAGTCAACGGGCGTTAAACAGTTACACCGGTCGGACGAACGACGCTGGTGATGGCTCTTGCGCTGTACACAAACTGAATACTTTGGAATCACTTGTTTACGGATAACACTAGAGTATGCGACCGAAACGTTATGCCAAAAAGCAGCGTTGGTCGACCGGCTTTGAGCAAAATAACGTCACTGACTTCACCGGCTACGGAACTATGGCGACGGACGTTTCTCGACCCATTTGACGGTTGAAATGCGATGTTTACGGTTCCCGAAATCAAAACTCTCATCAATACACTCTGGCTTATTTCTCATTTCATTCCTTGTTCGGGTTCAGGAACGATTTCGTTCCGCATTGCGGTAAAAAACGGCCATCACAATAATATAAATGGAGGCCGTCATCACTAAAACACCGATGCACCAAATCTCCGAAATATACCCGGGACCATGTCCGGGAGGATCCCCTGAATGCACTTTTGACACGATTCAGCAAAAATAACACTCACCATTGTAGATTAACTTGGATTATCTGGAGCTACACTAAAAATCACAGTCTACGCCGCAAAAGCGACCGCACGGAACGACGGTTGACACGATACTGCCGCCCCCCCTCGCGCGAGCGGCCGCGCCGAGAAGCTCGCGACACCGATTCGCTTTGAGCCCGGCACGAGTTGTTCCGAATCGACTATTCGATTAGCCGTGGTCTCATAGCCGTTCTCCGATCCTTGGATTGGATAGTCCGAGCACTAAACTGGATGCTGTCCGTTTATAAACAAGGATAGCAAACGTCCAAGTCCATGTCTCGAAGCGCACAACACAAGATTAAATTTGAACCGCAAAGGATAGTCGGTTTTATATCGGGCGGGTGCGGCGGTAACGAGAACGTTGCTTCTTCGGCGCGCGCCGATTGGATGTCGCGCACCTGCAATGCGTCACTGCGGGAGCTGGCTGGCAGCCGGCGGCGGCGGCGGCGGCGGCGGCGGCGAGCGCGGTGCGTGGATGGTGGGCGGCGGAGCAACGGCGGCAGCGTCTCCAGATGATAGCGGCGACTAAACCTACTACTGACAGCCAAGGGTTACGATGCCCTAGTTCGCGGTCGCAGCCGAGGGCGCGCCAGTGTCCACAGGACAGACAACCGACCGACGGCGACGAAGCGGCGACGCGCTAACGAGATAATCATGCATGACACTCGCTTGTTGACAATGTGGTTGCCAAGCTTGGGCTTTTTGACCAACACGCGTACCTACCTAACCAAGTACCTACCTATTATCATAATATTTAGGCTCATGTGGTCAAGGTACCTACTCACTTGCTTTTGCTTTTTCGGGGTTCCACAGTTTATTTATTTTAGCAACAGTTATTGAGTGAGAGTTAGACACTTCTCGTTCCTTTCGGCATTAACCAGTTTCTGCCTGCGGCTTAGCACGCGTTGTTTCTACTCTACGTCAACGCTTTTAAGTTATTTCAATCCGATGGGAACTGAATTACATTGGTATGGAATAAAAGTAGCCTCTTTGTTATAATTTCATCCTGATCCGTTCAGTAGTTTTGGCTTGAAGGAGTAATTAAAAGAAACATGAGGGTTAGTTATTGAATCGTATAATCTCACAAAATAAAGGTAATCACATTTAAATTAAAAAGATAACAAGGTTTGCCTGTACACTATGTACTTACAATAATCTAGGCTACAATCTACCCAGGACTAGGTACCTATTAGTCATTTTGAGTTTACTGTTCGACTCGGCGGCGGCGCGGCGGCGGCGCGGCGGTCAGGAGCTTAATGAAGTGGCTCGCTCGACTAGATGGCTCGGATTGGATCGGTTCGGTCGCAGGTTCGAGTCGCAATGCGATGCTCGGTCGGCTTGGTCGAGCCGAAAGGCGGCGCTTCGTTTGAATTTGACGCGCTTCGTTCACGTCACATTAAGACTAGGGATACCGGTATTCGGTATTACCGGAAAACCGGTAATACCAGGTTATTTAAGGCACGTCCGGTATTTCGGTATTTTGAATAAAATGTTTCAAAATAAATAGAAATGTACCTAAATATAGTTGGTAGTTATTCATTATTTATATTAAAGTTAAGCGGTTATTTATTGCAGATTCATGAGTTTTTTACAGGTACATATGTGTAGGTACCGGCTTATTAAAAAGTTTCGGTAAAATAAAAAGTAAAGTAGGTATACCACAGTTTTTCCATCATACTTGATCAAGCTTAGGACTAACAATCTAGACAATTTCCGTAAGCGGCAGATACTTTTGTGTTATTATTATTATTCTAATGAAAGAGATAGGTAACTAGGTAAACTGGTAAAAATACCTATGCCAAAGTGTTCATTACTGTTAAGACATAAAGCTCAAAAACAATGTTGAAACTTGTCGCTTTATCTAACGTAAGTACAAATGTGTTTTTAACTGTACATTGCAATTTAGGTTGTTAGTTTAAGATTACCTTTTTTGAATAACACGCAATGTACGTGTGACAAACATTATAAGACTTCTAAAATCGTTCTAATTGAGTTAGAAGATCACAAAATTGAGTTAGAAGCAAGGTCTTATAGCACAAATAAAGTGAAAAATCCAGAAACGGTAAATTTGTAGTTTATTCACACTTGACATTTTATTTTTTAAGTTAAATCTTTACATCCACAGATTTTTTTAAATTACAATTAGTCAATGTGTGCGAGCAAGCGTAGGCTGCCTTGCTAATAGCGAGCAAAGCATTAGGGATATTTCTTCGTGCATAAAGCTTTAAGTTAATTGGTGAAATTAACGGCGTGAGTGCAACGGCGAGTACAAAACAACGATTGTTCCTGTAATTTCTTGGAAAAAACCATTATACCCGCGTGCTGCATCTTTCTTTATCACGCACATTTTCAATTGCATAGTAAACTCACGCTCTGTAGGCCAGTTCCCTATTCATTGTTACTACGCACGAGCACAAGGTACAAACGGCAATCAGTGTATACGAGTATTTCATGGTGACAAGAACAGTTTGTATGTTTTTTTTTGTTATTATAGTGCGTAACCCCACACTAAGGGTAATTTCAAAGAAATCAAATAATATCGCAAAAATTTTTTTTTTTTTCGACTTCGACGGGACTTGAACCCGCGTCCTCCCCTCAGTACGGGGATGTGATAACCAACTACACCACGAAGTCAAGTGACGTGGGAGTCGAAAATCTCTGCGACTTCATACGGTCTCTAGCGCCGTTAGCTCCACCTACAGGGGAAACATTGAAGTTTATCCAATCCTGTTCAAAGACTAAAGTTACATTTAGTTCGTTTGACGAGAGGTGTCGCGTAGCTTAATTCTAAGGTTTTTTTGTTATTATAGTGCGTAACCCCACACTAAGGGTAATTTCAAAGAAATCAAATAATATCGCAAAAATTTTCGACTTCGACGGGACTTGAACCCAAAAAAATTTTTGCGATATTATTTGATTTCTTTGAAATTACCCTTAGTGTGGGGTTACGCACTATAATAACAAAAAAACCTTAGAATTAAGCTACGCGACACCTCTCGTCAAACGAACTAAATGTAACTTTAGTCTTTGAACAGGATTGGATAAACTTCAATGTTTCCCCTGTAGGTGGAGCTAACGGCGCTAGAGACCGTATGAAGTCGCAGAGATTTTCGACTCCCACGTCACTTGACTTCGTGGTGTAGTTGGTTATCACATCCCCGTACTGAGGGGAGGACGCGGGTTCAAGTCCCGTCGAAGTCGAAAATTTTTGCGATATTATTTGATTAGTTTGTATGTTGTTTTGGTTTTGGAGACATAAATTGACATTTGTAATAAAATTAGATCTTCATTGAATGACAACACTTTAGATTCCATTTATTTTCTCTTTTTACTTTTTCAGCAACAACATGTAGGTATAAATATAAATAAATGTAATATAAATAATGCAGGACAATTCACACAGCATTATCTAGCCACAAGCTAAGTTAAGTTTTAATATTTATTTAAAATTAATTCAGAAAAGATCTTTGGTTTTCTTGTCATGTTTATTTGTTGTTGATTCTTTATTAATGTGTCAGACGAAAAATAATAGAGTTATAATGTTGAATTGTCGGTTTTTCAATCTTGATTATTTTGTTTCATTGATGTTTTTAAGAAAATTGAGATTTAAATGTTTAGTTACGTTAGTAATTGTTTTATTATTGTGATAAATATTTGATTGTTATGCATAAACATTTGATATTTTAAGTAAAAGAAAGACTATTATAGTAGTAAGTACCAAAAATTATCATTAAGAGTCAAGTTGATTTAAGAAAAATTCTTTTTTAAGGAATATTTTAATGTACCTATTAATATAAATGAGTAGTTAATATAAATATTATATATTATAATTTAGGTAGGTATATCAATTCAGTCTAAAACCATATTACATGAAGTGGAAAATACATTTTTCTACTATGTATTTTAATCTAGTGAAATCCCTGTTTTAAAAATATCAGTACCAAAAAAATTGGCGGTATTGGCCTCATTGACAATATCGGTATTACCGAAATACCGGGATCCCTGTTTTAAAAATATCAATACCAAAAAAATACCGGTATTGTCAATGAGGCCAATACCGCCATGCTCTTATTGTCTCAGCTGCAGCGGGAAAAGTAACGAAAGCGACAACATATTGAACATCCATCCAAACTTTCGCATGTAAGTATATTATTAGTGTGATGTGATTAGTAGGACTACTCCACGTTGATTTCGTGCCAAAATCTGTTCTGACGTGACGTGGTGTTCATGTAAATTAAATTAACAATTATTATGATTGAGAGTGAGCGCGCGCGCAGGATCTTGTAAGCACTTATTGAACGCACCCAGCTCAGCTTAAAAATGCTTCGAATAAGAATCGACCAAACAAACAGATAGAATCGATACTATTTCTGCGCGTCCATCACTAATTTGACGGTGAAATTGACACCTTTGGCAGATCAGAAAACAAACAAAATCAAACCATGAACCTCTAGTTTACTATAAAGCAAACTGACGTTCAGCGCCATCTAGTCACTTTACAGTGAACTTGAACGTTGATAAGATTTGGCGCCAACTTTGAATCATAATTTTATCGCAAGCTAGCTGGTAGCCCATAGGTTTGCTCGTTGTACCATACCTGTTAAAATTTCACTTTTTAAAGCCTTCTGCCAGTGCTTCTACACGAGCAGCCTATGGGTTAAGTAGGTACACGCAAAGTGTTCAATATAACAACATTCTCAGGATGCTGTTGGGCCTGCCTCGTTATTGTACCTAGTGCGTCAGAGATGTTCGCGAACACCTTCACTGATGGCTTCGCGGCAATCATGCGGCAGCGAGCGGCGTCATTTATGAGTAGAGTGAGAGGTAGTAACAACAGCATCCTGAAAGTCATGTCTATCAAGTCGTATGACTGTCCCATACTGCACCTCTGGGTGAAATAGGTTAATACCTAGAATTAGTTATTTTCGTTTATTTTTATTTTCTTTGTTTTCTATGTTGTTTGTAATTTTGTGTTTTTTATGGACCTTTGTTGTCTGAAAATTAAGATTTTGATTTGATTTGATATATACGCGAAATTACTGCTAAATTACTTTACTATTTATTTGGTTATTTATTTTTGCAATTTTGGAGAAACTTTCAGCTAAGTTTACACAGATGAACATTATAGAACATGCCTGGATAGACCAGTGGTTTCCGCAGATATACAAATAGCATGATAAACAGTAAGTTGACGACTTCTAAGAAAAACAAAAACATAAAAAGTAGAAAAATACTAGTAGATTATACATAGGTACCAATAGAATATAAATAAAAATAGAAAAAACGATACAATACTATGAAGTTATGAAATAAATGAAGTCATCCAGCTGGCGTCGGGGTCAGACCAGTCAGACAGGTGTGCGATGCGAACTGCGAACCCCACCAAGTCATGGTTTAGCAGAGAACACAGACATTTACCGCCATTCTGGGTAATTACTATAGTAACCTAAACGGGAGCGCCACTCATCGCGTAATGGCGTTCACTTCGATTACTAGCACGCACGCTAGTGGAATTCTATTTATTTATACGGCTAGTACCTACGTAGGTACGCATATATTTTATAATGGTTCATACCCACTTCATGCTCGACTAAAATGTACCTATAGTTTGTTTAGGTAAATCACTAGGTAATCAAATCATAGTAATCATATTCATTTATGCAGTTGTTTCATGGCGACTGTTTCCGATACAAAGGGCGTACCATTTTACCAAATACCATACACACCACAATGGGAGACCATTTTAAGCAAAACGACTTTTTGATACAACCTCACTAAATTTTTCACGCTCTTTCGATCTGCGTACCTTTCTAAAATTGCGCTACGACGAAAGAAGTGGTTCTTACCACCTAAAATTTAATAAGTAATTTGTTTTTACATTTCGCAAAAATTATGGTTTTTACAACCTGAAGAATTGCTCTTGTATGTACTTAAATGGCTGTTACTTCAGACGTTTGTTACCAGGCCATTAGTTAATGGGTCGTAAACTAGGTCGTACATAAATTTTTTTAGGGATTCAGGAGTGTAAGTCCATGATAACTTTTGAACGAACGCTCGTATATAACTGTAATTAAATGAAACAAAGGACAGCCCAAATATAAAAAGTTTCTTCCTATAAGCAACTTAATATGTATAAAAACAAAAAAGTAATGTAAAAACAGATATTTATTATTTTGTTTTTTGCTTATTGCCACAAGTTGGATTTGGAATTACGCCCTTTGTATCGGAAACAGTCGATGTGTAAGGCCTTCCTCCACCTTAATAACCTTCTTAGCCCCTACCAGTCTGGCTTTCGACCTGGTCACAGCACTGTGAGCGCACTCATCAAAGTCTCGGATGATATTCGTTGGGCCATCGACAACCAACTCCTCACTATCCTTGTGCTATTGGATTTCAGTAGTGCATTCAACACTGTCGACTATGACATCTTTCTCTCTGTCCTTTCCTCTCTCAAGATATCACACTCAACAATCTCTTGGTTCGATTCATATCTTTCGGGTCGGTCGCAGTGTGTCCGCTTCGATGAGTCTTACTCTGATTGGTGCGACATAACTGCGGGCGTACCGCAAGGAGGTGTTCTCTCCCCTCTCCTCTTCTCCATCTTTATTAACGCTATCACTCTTGTCATTTCCTCCAAGTATCATCTGTATGCTGATGACCTGCAAATTTACTATCATTTCAAAGCCGATGAGTTATCCATAGGTGTTGATCAAATTAACTCTGACCTCAACAATATTCACGCATGGGCAAAGGCCTTTGGCCTTCTGGTCAACCCATTGAAGTCTCAGGCTCTAATCTGCGGCAGCTCTTACATGCTGAACAAAGTTCGGCAATCTCCTATTCCCTCTCTCTTCTACAGTGGCTCTCCTATCAGCTACTCTGCTTCTGCTAAGAATTTGGGTGTCATCTTTGAACCTATATTATCCTGGCAAAAGCACGTTAATGCAATCAGCCAGCGAGTTCACTACTCATTTCATTCACTTAAATGTTTTCAGAAGTTCCTTCCATTACAAACCAAAATCACTTTAGCTCAATCAATCCTTCTTCGCATAATAGATTATGCTGACTCTTGTTACCTTGACGCCACGGAGGAAATTCTCAACAAATTAAAACGTCTTCAAAATTTATGCATCCGGTTTATTTTCGGTTTGCGTAAATACGATCACGTCTCAATGTTCAGAGATCAGTTAAAATGGCTTCCAATCCGTCGCCGGCGTGATCTGCACGTTCTCTCTCTTCTTTATAACATTCTGAACAATCCTCTCTCCCCTTCTTACCTCCGTGAGCGTTTTGAGTTTCTTTACCCTCGTGATAGACCATGTAGATCAACCTTATCCCTCATCCTTAAATTTCCGGTTCACTCATCCAGCCGCTACGGTGGCTCTTTCACTGTCGACTCGGTTAGGTTATGGAATTCTCTCCCACATGATATTCGTGCCAGCCCCTCTCTCTTCATTTTCAAGCGTAAAGTCAAAGAGCATTACCTATCTTTATGATTTTGTAGTATTTAATATATTTATTCAATTTATGTATGTATATAAATATAGTATTTGTTAAGTTATAGTATTTTATGTATTTTATTAGTATTATGTAGTCTATTTAATAAGTAGGTTAAAATTAAATCTTGTATCCTTTGTTTAAGCACATGTACCCACTTTCACAAACTTGTTTCTCTCTCCCAATAAGGTTTGCTGGAAGAGAACTCTATTTAGGGTTAAGCTCGCCTTTGCCATTATTTTTCCTTGTAAATGTTCTACTTGTACCATGTTTTTTGTGCAATAAAGAATTATTATTATTATTATTATGAGAAGTAGGTACTAGGTATTATAACAGACAGTGTTTGTTTGAGTTCTACGACTTGGTCGCAGCCATCGTAGCACTTGCTACAGGGTGGGCGCGGAGCAGTCGTTTGTAAGTAAATGGTGACCTTTTGGTGGTTGTAACGTAAGTATATCCCGGGCGAGGCGAATTAACATGGCACCACTCGATACTTCCTCCGCTTGCGAAGTCTGCAGCGATGGCATCACAATTACCTTACCTACTCAGGAGCATGTTACATTTTCGAGTTATTCGAGGTATATTTTTTTGTATAGGTATTGAAGAAAAACTAGCCTATAATTTGATTGTTTTGAAAAAACTAAGAACCTAAATTAGTTATTTTAGGGATAAACACAAATCAATCGGGAATATCTTTAAGCAACCACCTCGGGATCACCCCTATACAACTGCAAGTCGGTCCATTATGGACGGAAGAATCGACGATTCAGCCGAACATAGAACTTCCTTTTTTCAAAGTCGGCTAAAAATACGTTTTCCTCATAGCTTCCAAGATTTTTTCCTTCAGGACATATCTTATCCCTTAGCACGTTAAATAATTTCCACTTTGTTTTGCCATAATGTCACCACTATTCCGACAAGGGACAAAAAGCGGTTCTAGCTACAACAAACAATTTGTAGAGCCCTATTGTACGGCCCCCGTCGTCGGTGGAACTACTTAGCAACTATTCAAAGGAGTGCCACAATGCCCAATTTCGACTTGAACAAGAGAAATTGCCCCTTATTCCTCGTCAGTTACCGAATTACCCCGCTTTGTAACGAGTTGTTTCGAATTGGCTTTGGTTGAGCTTTGATGTTCTCTCGTCTTTAAATTGAAAAGTTACCTACTACGAGTATAATGTCATTTCTGTAGCTGTATCAACATCCGTTCCTTCCATCATCATCATCATTGTACCATCCCGTTGACAGCCACTGTTAGGTATAAAGCTTGTCGCACACCTGGAAAGCAGCGCTGCAGCCATGCAGCTCCGCACAAAGATACATTTGCATTCAAATATGGTCTCATTGAGATGAACATTATATTGACGGTAACGGATGACAGACAGCACGCGTTTGAAGTTTGTGGAAAGACAATCTGTCACCATAAAATGTATCCTCAACCTCAACAGCCTGTATTGGTCCACTACTGGACGCAGGGCTCCCTCTGATAAGCGCCTTATTGGCTTTTATCCCATGGGGGGTAATTAATGCATAATCGCAGTTCGGTGGTAGAATTGTTCTGCAGGGGGCGCTGCTGCCCGCCCCCGGTGGATATCCCTTAGTCGCCTTTTACGACACCCGCGGGAAGAGTTGGGGTGGTGCAAATTCTAAGCCAGTACCACACAGCTCTAAATATGTATCAACATATTTGAAAGCACGTTTTGTGCAGTGTCGTAGTAGTTTTGGATTAAAGAGCGCAGAGCTTAAAGCCTCCTGTTGTGCATGCTGCGCTGCCTGCTGCTTTTTCTTGTTCTGGATGTTTTCTATGTATAATAAAAAATATATCTATCTATGTAGTGTATTGTATTAAGTATATCAGTTATCTAGTACCCATAACACAAGCTCTGCTTAGCTTGGGGCTAGATAATGCTGTGTGAATTGTCCAGCATTATTTATTTATTTATTTATTTTTTTCCAGCATCCAACGGTCGAATGGCAGAATATAATAGGTAGCTACTTAGCCACTAACGTAAGTGTCAAGGCATACCTACATTTATTTTGTTTATGAATGAAATATGTCGAAGTGGTGTGAAAAAGGTCAAATAAAATAAAATAAAAGTTCCCAATTTCTCAAGGGCCCTATAAAAGCCGCTGCCAATTTATTCGCCGTATCAGTATCTGGTGGGTGGGTCTTTACTAAATTAACGAATTCGTAGAATCTGGTGCCAAATGTGTCCATTATTAAAAATTGGCTGTCGTGTGCGCGATAGGCCCTGAGTGACGCTTGGCACGGGTGACTTCACATTTGGCACGGGCCCTGACTGAATCAGGCTGGAGCAAGCCTCATGGCTGATCCCGAAATTAAGGGCGAGATTTATGAGCTTTTGAACACTAGGTGCATATCAACTGAATATCAACGCTAATAGGAAAAACACTACGAGGACGTAATAGCCCATTTCAGAATGTCGATATAATTAAAACTTTCATAACGTCGTAGTGAGTTAATCGCACTCGCAGTTCGCAAGCTGGCGATTTTTACAGACCTTGGTTTACACAGCTAGGTAATTTGCTAGGTTTCTAGTTCGGATGGGAGTCAGCCGTGCACTGCACTTTTTATTATCCACCAAACAATCATATACAATAATATTGATTCACACAAGACATGGCACATTATACGTGGGTGGAACGAGACGGCCGTGCTGCATATCTCGCTCTCAAAACTCGGTATTGCCCCAGGTAAATGAGAAATACTGTTAAATACCTCATTAGACTATTAACAATATAACGTCAAGTGGGAGTCGTACTCGCGCACTAAGGCCTTATGTCAAGACACAAGGCCAAGGCGTGATCGACCGAATTAAACAAATATAGCTTTTTTAGGGTTCCGTACCTCAAAAGGAAAAAAGGAACCATTATAGGATCACTTTGTTGTCCATCTGCCTGTCTGTCCGCCTGTCAACCCCCTTTTCTCAGAAACGCGTTGAGGTATCGAGTTGTAATTGAAATAAAATCCTCAACTCCGTAACCTTTTGGAGCCTCATATAAATAAAACTTTTAAGTCAACGCAATCAAAAAATACAGCCGTTTATGGCCGAATATTTTGAAATTTCCAAGGGAATCATCAAATGCACACAAAACCTATAGGGTACTTCCCGTACACCAAGAATCATGAAATTTGGCGAGCAGCAAGGTCTTATAGCACAAGTAAAGAAATGCATTGCTGCCGAAAACCGTCATTTGCAGTTTATTCACAAAAAAAATAATTTTTGATTCTGGCCATGGACCTACAGGGTTCTACTTCCCGTTGACCTAGAATCATAATATTTGGTAAGATGACAACTATACGGAACCCCCGTGCGCGAGTCTGACTCACACTTGATGTTTTATCTTAAGCCTAGGATCTTATTGCATACCCTATCCTACAGGGTACACGAATACATGCTAAACTCTGTAATATATTTGTTATGCCATAAAACATTGAATACTGAATACTGAATAATAATTGGGTGGCGTTATGCCTGTGCTAGTGCTAAGAGCGATCTCTATCAGATTAACAACACGACTCTACCATAACCTCAGAACTATACATAATTAGTAACTTTATCTTATATATTAAAACATATTAACAAGATCTTGTGGGGTAATAGGGAAGAACATCAAAAGTTGTTTTACACAAAATTATGTGATGAGGCTTTACAGGGGTGGATAAATAATTATAATTTAATTTATTCTAGACTTTCTAGTTTGTGTGTGTCCCATACAGATAATAATACTTATACCAAATACATAGACAGTTTATATGAAGATATAGTATGTTTGTTACAATAGGCAGCAGAAGAGAGTTATAACTATAAAATAGGAAATAAGAAGCGGAAAATTGTCGGTTGGAATTTTCACGTCAGGCAGGCCCATGTTAAAGCCAAGGAAAACTTTCTATTATGGACGCAGTATGGTAGACCATGCTCGGGATATTATTATGACAAAATGAAGGCTACACGCAGGGAGTTCAAAACCGCTCTTAAATATGTACAAAATAACGAAGACAAAATAAAAATGGAAATGTTGGCCCGGCATCGTAGTGTAGGGAATTTTTGTGAATTTTGGAATGAAGTAAAAAAAATTGATATAAAGAATCGTATACCAGAAAATGTAGAAGGAATAAAGGATCAGAAAAATATAGCAAATTCGTTTAGTAAACATTTTAGTGTTAGCTGTCTTAATTTAATTAATAATGTTAATAATTACTTCAGTAGAGACCGTTGTCTCCAGGAGACCGAACACGTGATTATAACACCTCAACAGATAGAGCTGTTACTAAGAAAAATGAAACGTGGTGTATGCGGGCCAACTGATTTGTGTAGTACTAGCGCGGTTTTTGTCTCTCTGTGTGAAGCACTGCTACCTCCCACAGGACCTTATACGCACTATAGTGGTTCCTATAACGAAAAACAAAACCGGTGATATCTCGAGCATGGCCAACTATAGACCAATCTCTTTGGCTACGATTCTAGCTAAGGTACTGGATCGTGTTATTCAGTCTCATCTTGGTAACGTTCGGCTAAATGACGGCCAGTTTGGCTTTCGTCCGCAAGTGTCGACTGACATGGCCATATTTTCACTGAAACAGGTTGTCAACTACTATAAGCAAGACGGGACTACTGTCTACGCTGTTTTCCTCGACCTCAGCCGCGCCTTTGATACGCTCAATTATTCTCTGCTGTGGGGCAAGCTGGGAGAGGGCACATGTGTGCCGCCTGACCTTGTTGACCTGCTTGAGTACTGGTACAGCAATCAGATCAACAATGTCAGGTGGGGTACGGAGCTCTCAGACAGCTATCAACTGTCATGCGGTGTGAGACAGGGGGGGCTCAGCTCGCCGGACCTTTTTAACGTATACGTCAACGAACTGATCGATGAGCTGAGCAGAACCCCGGTAGGGCTCTGGCTGGATGGCAGATATGGCAACAACCTGAGTTATGCCGATGACATGGTTCTGCTCAGCCCATCGATCAAAGGTTTAAGGAAATTAATAAGTATCTGTGAAAAATACGCCAAAGATCACGACCTAATTTACAACGTTAAGAAGACTGAGATGGTCATTTTTAGATCAGGAACCTTTTCCTGATCTAAAAATGACCATCTCAGTCTTCTTCCCGACAGTGTCCCCGAGGTTTTTCTTAGCGGACAGCCTGTTAAAATAGTGGAGAATTTTAAATATCTAGGTCATATCGTCACGTCCACCTTGAAAGACGATGATGATATGGAGAGACAGCGAAGGTCACTGTGCATCATTGGAAACATGATCGCTAGGAAGTTTTTTAAAGCCTCGCCTGATGTGAAAATATCCTTATTTAAGTCGTTTTGTCAATCGTTTTACACGTGTCAACTCTGGACTAACTATACCAAAAGATCGCATGATGGTATAAGAGTGACATATAATAACATCTTTAGGCATCTTATGGGCCTGAAGCGCTACTGTAGCGCTTCAGAAATGTTCACAGAAGCCCGTGTGGACTCTTTCAATGCCATCCAAAGAAAGAGAATAGCGTCATTCATGTCAAGAGTTGACATGTGTAAAAACGACATTATTGTAAGCCTGTCTGACCGTCTGTTGTTATCGGACACTTACAGACGGTGGGTGAATATTGCCACCTGACGCACTGAGTACTGAACCTAGTACCTTAAATTTTATATTTTTAATTTTTAATTTATTATTTTTATTATATTTTGCTTTTTTAAAAATGGATCTTGTGTCTGCAATAAAGAATTATTATTATTATTTATCTGAAGCGGCATATTTCAGTAACATTCATCATCATCAGCATCAGAAGCGCAGCGAGCACGGCTACAGATGTTATCTAGCGCCGCCCCCCCCCCCCCCCCGCCACTCGCTCCCCTTGATTGCCATTTTGCATAATAAATGACTTATTAAAGCGGTATGCATTCGGAGCACCAAGAAAAATACTAAATTTTAGCATAAGGCTTTCATTTACAAGCGGAAACGGCAGGGCTGCGGCAAGGGGTTGACAGTCATTAAAAATGTTTGAATTCATGAACCTTTTATCAACACGCACAAACTAAAGTTCACAATTGAGTATTTTATTATTTTACACGCACACTTTAGGTTTTAATATTTTGTAGCAAAATATAAATAGGACTTATGAACAAATCACCAGATCAGCTAACATTAGTCCATTGCTGAGCAGGCGAATTGGTGATCGCAGTTTAGAAGGGAGATGCTGCCCTTCTTCTGATAGGTTCTCTTAGATTAGACGACTCTGACGACATTCAGGGGACTGTGAATCCATGGAACCCATCATCAGATCAAGTAACCTGTATGTAGGGGATCCAATGACCGATAGTATGCACGATAAGGGATACATCAGCTCGCCACAGCCAAGGCATTCATGAGCTGCCCCTCACTCTCCAGGCGGCATCCGTCCCACTATCACCCGGACTCCCGCTCTCCCGGCTATGTCCGTCTGAGAAGTGACAGTGACATGACAGCTCATTAGCAACACCTCGACCTACGAGATGACGTATGTAGACCATGGTTTATATTATGTAATATTACCTGGGTGGACATACACTACACTGTACTTACTTCTAATCTTCAAAACTTTCAATATCACACTTAACAATTTCTTACGTAGGTATTGAAATAAAATTGGGTATAATATTAAATAAAGTGAGGCGACAGCAACCCTACTATAACAAAAGAGTTGATGTGAAAGAGTGTATTTGCATGAAGCGCGATTGTAGGCACGCGTCGTTGGCTGCGACAAGCTACTTGCTACAACTTTATGCAAAAATATATCCTGAGAGTGTTATTATGTTGAAGGCTTAAAGCACGAAATCTTTGTTTAATGCTGAAACTAAGAGGAACTGGAGGAAATACCTAGGTGTCTTTTCGTAGCATCGTAGAAAACGGTTTACGTAGAATCGAGCTGGTTCATATCTCTCTACGAAGCTACGAAATCTACGCTTGCTACGGGAAAAGTGCTACGAAATCTTTGATTGCTACGAAGCTACGAAATCTAAGCTTGTTACGGAAGAAATGCTACATAATGAATTATTTGCTACGATGATGCTACGAAAGTAACTTATACTACGGGAGAAATGCTAAGAAATCTATGCTTACCTATTACACAATATGTGCTACGGATAAAATGCTGCGAAATTAATGTTTGCTACGATAGTACGCAATTTTCACTTGCTTTTGATGTTTTTGTCAATACTTGCGACGGATAAAATGCTACAAAATCTTTCTTTGAGAAGATAATCCGCGTTAAATTCAATGCTACGATATTTATTCTTACTACGAAATTGGTATATTTATATTAAAATAATAATAATAATTTTATATTAAAATAAGTTTATTTCAGATAACATAAGATCAATATTCGGGCTAATCTTTATCTAAGTAGTTTAATATTATGTTTAACTAAAGTTTTATAACATAATGTTTCATTAATTTGTAAACGTCTAAGTCTAATCAAATAATTTGTGGACTGGCGAGCCTCCTAGCTTCCCCAACCCGCATGTCCAGCGTGGGGATTATGGGAACTACCCCCTCCTCATCAGGGGCAGGTTGGCTAGACCAATATAGGCTGTTGAGAGGTGAGGAGGCTGTTAAATAATGTGTTAATTAACTAAATTGGCCATTAATTAGTAGAGTAGGCATTCCTCGTGGCGACTGGGGTCCACTAACAGGCTGTCGTTTGCATGTAAATGACTCACTAAGGCTGAGCCACACAGAACTTCATTTGAGTTTTGATGACTTTCTCGGTTTCTGATACTCATTTTCTACTACTTATGGCATTTACTAACTTAAAGTGTTCTGCATTCGGATAAAACGGATTGCAATTTTACTTACGTTAAATTACGGAATATGTAGCTGACCTACCTAATCCTACGTTAAATTAAGGATTTACATAGGTACCTAATTCATTATTTTTATACCCTCATGCCCTCTCTTCTGGCCATACGATGTCGTGATGTTGTCTGACCATCGGGGGTGTCTCACTTGCTTGCTCTTTCACATGCTTAGACCTTTTATTAAAGTCTTGATCTTTGAGTATTTGGGCAATAATCCGTTGCCTAACGTCCATCTTTATTTTTAGCCAAGTATTACACTTGAGTTAATACTACTTCGCAGAATGTAGCCAAGCCCTAATCGCATCACCGACTGAATATTAATCATTTTGTTCATTTCATTAGAGAAGATAACTAAAATGGCGGTAGACTGTAAATAACGTTTTTAATCATAACGAGCTTTACCTGTAATGGCGGCACCTGAGTAGTCTCCTGATTTATGGCTCTTTCACGAGTTGTGGCTTCGTGAACCCTAAGGTTTACACAGTTTTACAGCAGGGCGTAAAGTTCGAGCGAACAATGAATTATAGACCTTTGTATATTTTGTCTTACAAATACAAAAATACTTTGTGTTACGAAGGCTGGTACACATCGAACTCATAAAATAACACAAATAAGAATGAAACAAGACAAAGGTAGGTAAATAAGCAGCGTTTTATTTTGCAAATATTTAATAGCGGTGTAAACACTGTCTAGAATGTATTATTCTTGACAAAACCAACAATAAAATGTTCTTTGCATTGTAATAAGTAACAATTATTTACGAAATATTAATAAGTGTGTGCAATTAGTACCAGTCGTGTGAGACGTGATTATGGGTAAATGCTGTTATTTTCGAAGTAGGTATGTTATAATAACTTTCGTCGTAATATAACAAGAGCTTGAGAAACATGTAATGTTTAAGAATACCTACTAAAATTATTTCAAGGGTTTATTATTTTAGCCAGCGAGCCGGAGCGGCGCGGCCGCGGCCGGCCCGCCTTGTTCATGTAAATATTAGATACCTACTTACTTGTCTAGTACCGACTTCATTCTTCCAACTCACTTGTCCAGAGTCGACACCCATGGCGTTTCTACGGCTCTGCTGACCACACGCTACGCCTCCAACTGTCTCAGTGGTGGCTACTACGACTGTCGGACATCCAGACATTTGTCATGACCAATCACTGACCAATTTTTGCTATTACTTAGAAAGGGCTCTCATGTTTCAAACAACCAGCTACAAGGAGTTTTATATTTTTAAATGGACCTAGCTACCTTACCTTACCTGTATCTTTTATTATATACTAGCTGACCCGGCGAACTCTGTTCCGCCTTAAAGGCAATAAATAAGCATAATTTCGAATTTATTAAGTTAATTTTTTGATCAGAAAAAAAAAATGAAGTACATTAATCATTTATTATTGTTTCTCCATTTTAGTACATAGGTTGCTCTTCACTTAAGTACCTGGCACGATTTTGCATTGTCGACCGAGCCGTTTCCCGGGCTGCCTCACTTTGCTCCTGTGATTGAGAAGCACGAAGTCGAGCCATACTAACGCGGCGCTGTTCTCGTGCAATTTCTTGTTCTTCTTCAGTCCTTTCATTTGCAGTGTTTCGTATCCTTCTTGCATTGCGGCTTTGTCGGGAAAGATTCGATCGTCTTGGTCGCGGCATTAGTCATTAAACTTCACTTCACTTTAATTCACCTTTTTTGTTATACCACGTTTTATAGTGACTGATGTTTTATGTCAAGTCACACTTGAATGCTATCGAACGGAATATATAGTATCCTATGTCCGTCTCCTGGCTCTAAGCTACCTCCTCACCAATTTTCAGCCATATCGGTAAAGCCGTTCTTGAGTTATAAATAGTGTAACTAACACGACTTTCTTTTATATATAGATTCGTATACAGGGTTATTGGTAATTAGACCGGATCCTTTTAGGGGGTGATGGGGGAGGCCATTTGCAACTATTTTGACCCTATATCGTATTATGCAAAAGTTAACCATTTTTGAGATATTCGCAAATTCTTAATTTTTTGGGAAAACCCTGATTTACGTCTTCAAAATTAAATTAAAAAAAAAGTGATCATCCAATTCAAATTTTAGTGACTGATTTAGATAGCCTGAAGTCTAATTATTAATAACCACTAACACAATCGTATGAATCTGTACCCATATGGAAGCTAAAGGACATGTTTATAAAAACAAAGTTTATTTTTTTTGTAAAGTCCTTACAAAAACCCCATTTTAAAAAAAATACTCCAGTGAATTTGGTCGGCATGTTATTTAAAAAACATCTACACATCTTTAGCTATCCAAAGAGGTATAAATCAATGCACTTTGTAACACAATTGCAGAAAAATACGGGTAAATGTAATGACTTAGCTGGTGAATAAGTTTGGATACATTGCTTTACCAACATCTTGGACTTGGGCTTTGCTTGCGCGATTTTCACTTAGTTCTTTTTTTGAATTATTGTTCCGAAAACAGAATAGGCTGATATCATGGCGGAGTAAAAACTTTTTGTTGTTTGACCTGCAATGAAAATAACCGCCGAAATCTCCCGCTAAACGCATGACAAATGAAATTCTAATAGTTTTTCTTCTCGCATTTTTCGAACCGGTGAAGTAATAAAAGATTTAATTTATCAACAATTATGGCTGCAGTGCCACGCATCCTACCACCTCCTCGAGACTTTTCAAACGAAGAATATGCGGATATACTGTTTTGTTATGGTTATGCAAACGGTGTCTCTACACGTGCACGGGCAGAGTATCAGTCTCGGTTTCCTCAGCGCCGGTTACCTCATGAAAGTGTATTTGATAATACATATCGGCGACTTCGAGAGACTGGCAGTGTTCAGAGACGACAAAGTGACGCCGGCCGACCGTCAGGGTTTTCCCAAAAAATTAAGAATTTGCGAATATCTCAAAAATGGTTAACTTTTGCATAATACGATATAGGGTCAAAATAGTTGCAAATGGCCTCCCCCATCACCCCCTAAAAGGATCCGGTCTAATTACCAATAACCCTGTATATTCTCTTCAAAAAGCTCCGAAAGAAAATATATTTATTACATAATCTCCTAAAGAGAGATTGCTCTTAATTGCAAGTAGAATAAACGAAACAAAGGAAACTTCTCAAACAAATCCTGTCCATCTAACTTGCGCAAAATAATAAGCATTCATTTATTTTGCAAGTTAGAACAAGCAATCATTTATTTTGTAAGTGAGCAAGGAAACCGGCGGCAAACGCGATTGTCCCGGGAGTTTCCAACAAAATGGATAAAAAGGGAAGTTAAATACAATTCCACGGGACCTGCTGAAATATTAAGCGCGCGCGTGCTGTACGGGCGGGGCGGGGAGAGAAGGACGCACGGTGTTGGTTATTTGATTTTCAAAATCTTGTGACATTCAGCATCAAAATAATAAGTTCCGAAAACTAACTTCCGCTGCTCAGAATTTTTTCATTCGATACAGTAAAATGATCCTTACAAAGGACTGAGTCGATTGGCATAAAAAAAAAATTATCAACTTGATTCATTTTAAGGCGCTACAAAAAAAAATTTAATGCCAAATGTTTTTCTCCAAAAAGGAGCTGATGTTTCAAAAGAAACTGCACCTGTATCTCCTCTGGTTGTGGATGCCCTCGTACTGTCCCAGTTAAAAAAAAACACACTGTGTAACGGTTGAAAAAGTGGTGAAAAAAATTAGAGCAATAGTAATTTTCATCTGTGAATATCTCAGAAACCTGGTACTTGAGGAGTGTGAGAGGACATTTTTTATTTGCATAAGTGTCTTCTATCCAAATATGTATATATATTTTTCACTGTGTGCGGCGATTTCGAAAAAAAAACAGTTGCCGATGTTAGGGCCATCCTCCATACTAAAATCTTCAAACCTCAAAAAGAGCACATCACTACAGAATGTACCTACTAGCGCAGAAGTTCGGTATGAACGAAAACTCGGGAATTTTTACATAAGAGAACTTATTACAACTTTAAATCACTTTTACTTTATGCAAATTAGTTTCTATTGTCCGAAAATACTTTCTATCTTTTTTGTTGAAGGAGAAAGTTAGAGGATTGTTAACATGCCCAATCCAGCCACCCTTAGAAAGTTGTTCGTAAGTCAATTCATGTTATATAAGCCTAGTTAGCAGACACAGATAATGTCCGCGTTATTCTAGGCTAGCAGAGCAGATCACGGTTAATAAACCTAGTGAGGGAGGTAAGGGCCTTCGATTCCCCAGCCCTGAAGCGCCCCGCCCTGCCCGCAGGTCACCGCTAGGCCTACAAGCTTTCAGATAGCTCGCTGGAAGTACAACATATCATTATCAGCAGCAGACTATGTGCGATTAGCTCTGGGCGGGGCGGCGCGACCGCAGCGGGCGCCTTATTTTATTATCGCCTTCCTGCCCCCCTCCGCCCCCGCCCCCGCCCTGCCGCCGCGCCCCGCGCCTGCGCAGTGCGCCCTGCAGTGTGTGTGCGGCACATTCGCAATGACCTACATGCCACGTACGTACTACGTCTATGTAAAGCAAGCGTTCGTGAATTTATTAATTTGGCCCGTTATGGGGATCAATGAGTTTGCTTAATTAATTTGCTGTATTTAGACGCTGATGTTTAACTAAGCGCTATTTGTGTAGCTACAGGGTGCTACTGTTTGTGTAGCTACAGGGTGCTACAGGTAGCGTTTGTTTGACTGCTGAGTAAGCAGAAGCAGGCTATGATTTGAGGGAATTTCTTCTGAAGTACCTATTGGAACACACCTACGATCGTGTTGTTTTAATTAACAAATGTTCAATAGAGTCTCATTTACCTGTAACTAACGTCACTGGTAACATTATTATATTACGAATTCTCGTAAACTTAATTTCCGCCTGACCGGCCTAAGCTTTTGGAAGAGAAAATGTCTTGAGTTGGTAAACACAGATTAGCGAGCTTCCGCGGGCTTCGCGAGCCGGTTTTGACCGGATGAGACTGTAACGGCTTTGTATTAAAAGCCAGGGAAAACGACTTACCTACAAATCCAAGCAGGAATATTTTATTGTTTCACTATAGTTACGGAAATGAGAAAGCTCTGCTACTTATTCCGTTGTTTTGTTTAAATAAGTTTGAAGAAAAATACAAAATAACGACGTGTTTAAATATTAGAGCCGTGTGTTTGGTTACCCGAAAGCATCCAGACGTCATAGAAACGTTCCATTTTTGTCTGGGATACCATGCGCGTATGGAACTAGCGAAACCTATATAAAAATGGAACGTCTGGATGACGACGTCGCGATACTATCGAGAAATAATCTCACGGCGCTTTATCAAACTCTGACGTAAGCTTTTACAACACAATTGACTCGATACTCAATCATTTATTGTATTCTGTAGGTGTAGTCATTTGTCAGTATTTTTATTGCAAAACAAAAATATTACAAAGTTTTGTAAGTATTCATGCACCCTGTCAGGTAGGGTGTGGCAATTATCTTTATCTAGGACTTAAGATATGGATTAAATTAAGTTCTTCGTGTAGAGGTGTTTATAATTTATATAATTAATTAAGTATCACTATAGAATGGACCCCGCTGCGCACACAATGTGCACGGAGAGAGGGGAGGGCGTCATTGGTAACTTGTTGGTTAGGAATATTTTACTCGTTTGCATATTTCTTATCTTTCATTTATATATTCGTCTAAACCGTGTAATTTGCTTTTGTGATTCATAAAAACTTTAATTGTTGTATAAAACTTTTGCTGTTTTTCTCATTTTTCAACGCGTCAGGCAGTTTAATATATAATTTAATAGTCAGTACATAGGGGCTCGATTAGTGAAGTATAAGTTTGGAGTGTGGTCTTATATTATAAGTTTGTTTTTAAATCTTAAGGAGCGAGGTAAGGTGTAGGTTTCTGCACGGGTTTTATAAAATTATTTATGTTTTAAACAAATTTACACATTTCAAATATATGTACATAGTAGGTCTATGCAGTGCAAGGTTAGTACCTATCTTAAAATTTTGGAAGTAAGGTTTACAGAGCTGTCTTTTTCATTTATATTTGCTAAGATACGTTTAAGTTTATTTTGTTTTTAGTTTTGTTTAAAGATTATTTTTGCTTTGGTACTGTTTCCCCATAGGACGACGTAGTACGATAGGTGGCTATGGGCACTGGTGTAATAGATTGCAAGGGAGCTTTTCAAGTCGGTTGTTTTCTTCGCGGAGGGCATACGTCAAGCAGGATAGTTTTGTTTTAATTTTTGTGTATGTGGTATCCAGTTTACACAAGAATGATGCAAGAACCAAGTGTGGCATTTTGTAACATATTTCAGGCGCAAATTCCTCCTTCACATACAAACTTCAATAGAATACCTGAAACAAAGGCGCCCAAATGATGAAATTCCTCTTGCGGCGCGAGATAAGGAATTCGCTATCGGTCGTCGACATTCGGAATGTAAGAGTCTTCGGGTCAATGAACCCGAGGGGCCTTACCATCAATATCCCTCGCGGCTCAAGTGTCAGCCTGAAATGTGATACTGTCGCCGCGGTCTCCATTCTCCAACGATGAAGGAATACGTTTTCACAGCGTCGTAGCATTTCGTAGCGTTTTGGTAGTAATTTGTAGATCGAAAATAGACTGGAACTTTCCTCTTACACAATGTATTTTATTCACCTACCTACCTACGATATCTACAACCGTACCCACAGCTACGCTCGAGCTCGAATTTTATCGATAATTTGTAAGTTCTGAATTAAAACTTTTGAATTTATAATGGATATAAAACATGCTTACCTATCGGGATATTAATCATAATAATAATGATTTGTTTTATTGTGTTGAATTAAAACTTTGCACGTGATTTTAGCTATTCCGTGATCATGGCGAATGCAAGTGTGCCGAAATATAGGACAACTCAAAAAAATACAGAACATAAGTGATTGGTATCTCAAAAAGGGTCTCCTCGTTACTTTCCATCAGGCGACGAAGAAAGGGTTACATTTAGGTGTTTTGTTGTTGGGTTGCAATGCAAGGTACTGAACTCCCGAAGTGACCTCACACTCCACGTTCATTTGTCTGTGACCTCACGAGGTGCCCATGACTATTGATCAGAGCCCGGGAGCCCCCAACGCGGTCGTTAACCCGCCCTCTGAGCCCAGGCAGCCGGGCGGAAGGCGCCCACTTAGCGCTTAGCCGCTGACTTTGGAAGCCACCACACTAGTAGACGTGTTAAAACCTTTTTTGAATGGATGGTTTGAGTAAGTTAAGGCGCTGGTTGAAACAGTTCTACTTGTTTTTGCTAGTCTACGGATAGGAATGAAGAAAACAAGAAGAACAACTTAGAAGATATAATTATAAAAAAAGGAATACATCTCAAGGTCGTGAGTTTAGTTTTGAGGAATCGTATCCGAATCGCGTTGTGAAACTATAGTATACCACTGGCCTTAGCAAGAGCGGGAGTCGGTCCAGTGCAGCAAACAAGATGGGCGCTGACTCGCGTGTGGAGCTCGGATGATGATGATGATGATGATGATGAAGTGGGTCTGAAGACTTCAGTGGGACTCTTCAGTTAGAACTGCCCGTAGGGTGAACCCTGGAATTCATTTCCAGATCATTGAGAAATGGTCCACTTTCAAAGTTTGACTGCGACATCCCAAGCTCGTGCCGAACGCAATGGTAACTAGCAAATAATAGTAATCAGTGATGAGGCAGTCAAACAAGTGGATTAGAAAGCTAAAATAAGCAGTGAGAATTACGTACTTATAATAGTAAGTACATGGAATGTATAGTGAATATGAAATGATTACTTAAGACTACAAGAATAAATACAAGAAAAATGAAATGAAAGACCATGAGCCGTTGCACCGACTTATTTTCTAATTCATGTATAAAGCACAACACTTACCCAATTGGGGTTTCACAAGTTTCGGGAGATTAGAACACAATACTTAGCGAGAAGTCAGCTGTGTCTAGGTGTTTGTAGTTTTTTAAAATTAAAATAAAACTTTTACGATTACTCGTAGCAATTAAGCAAGTCGGTGTTCAGTCCAGCCAGTGACAATCGAAAAAGCTGATTCATTCTCTCGATTGTCGCTGGTCGCTCGCTTCGCTCAAAGTTGTCAGTGACGTGACGCTGTCAGTGGCGTGACGCTGTCAGTGTCGTTAGGCGTGAGAGCGCAGGAGTTTTAACATTAGGATTACGAAAGTGTTACATACCCCCCTTTTTAGGTTTGGATTTTTTCTAAGGAAAATCCGATAGAAATAGTCACGTCAGCTTGAAATCTTTGACATGCCAGGTTCCTAAGTTTTGACCTGCCATATCTTCTAGTTCATAAACGAGCTTAGATTTTTTTGCTACAATGCGACATTTTATGAATTTTGGAGCTAATTTCTTACAGAATCTCTTGTCCTTGTCACTAAGGTAGAAGGTACGTTTCCATACGATGTCGCCTATGGTAAACTCAACGTTTTTGCGCCTTAAATTATAATGCGAAGTATTTCTTGAATGAGCTTTTAATAGTGATAATTGCACTTTATCGAATATTTTATGAAGATGACCTAAGTTTTCTGCATAACTGTCACGCGGTGTGAATATAATACTACCCTCCAAGTCAGGGTCGACATAGTGTGATCCGCAGCTAACTAATTCCCGCCCGAAGACAAGAAACGAAGGTGTGAATCCGGTTACCTCATTTACGGCGCTATTTAGAGCAAATTGTATCTTGGGTATGTTAATATCCCAGGTACGGTGATCACTTTCAATAAAGGTTGAGACAGCGGTCATAATGGTTTTGTTGTACCGTTCTACAGTATTCACCTGCGGAGTGTACAACGGGGTAAAGCAGACATTCGGGATTTTATAGTTAGTTAGCAGAGCTTTCATGCCATTGCTAGTAAACTGTTTACCGTTATCCATCAGAATAGTGCTAGGAATGCCGTGGACTAAGAAGATCTGTTCTTCCAGGATACGCATTATTATTTCGGAAGTTGCTCGTCTTATTGGGAACAGCAAACAGTACTTAGAGAAGCAGCAAGTAACGACGAGTAAGAAGGTGTTCTGCTTTCTAGTGATAGGTAAAGGACCAACTAAATCCATACTGAGCATTTGAAATGGGCGGCTACAGTCTTTAGGGCGACCCATTCTGCCAAGCGTAGCATGAGTAGGATGCTTGTGAGACAGGCACACATCACAGCTAGTGACAAAATTAGCTACGTCCTGGTGCATTTTTGGCCAAAAATATTTTAAACTGAGGCGCTTGTATGTTTTGAAAATTCCAAAATGCCCAGAAGTCGGTTCTGAGTGATTTTGTGAAATTATTTCTTGCCGTTTTTCTGACGGAACTATCTCCTTCCACTCAAATTCCCTAGTCAGCGGATTTAAAGATTTACAATACCTGAACAAGCTGTTATTTTCCACACGATAATTTAAGAACGATGTAGGAGACTCTTGGCAACCTTTAAATAGTTTCGTATACCAAGCATCATTAGTTTGAGGTATCAGGGGAGCAGAGTCAATAGCTGTAACCGGTACAGCGCGAGATAAACTGTCGGGAACCACGTTCTCGGCGCCCTTCCTATGCTTAATCTCAAACTTGAAAGCAGAGAGACGAACTCCCCACCTTGCTAGTCTACCTGTCGGGTTATTAAGATTCAGGAACCATTTAAGTGAGGAATGGTCCGTAAAGACAGTGAACGTCGAACCATTCTCGAGATAGCATCGCCAGTGCTCTATTGCTAGTAAAACAGCTAAGGCTTCGCGTTCTGTGGCACTGTAATTCCGTTCCTGCTGTGTGAGTGACTTGCTCATGTAAGCTATAACCTTTTCCTGACCATCTAGAATTTGAGTGAGTACAGCTCCAATGCCGTAATCACTTGCATCAGTATGTACTTCGAAGGGCTTAAAGTAGTCAGGACACGATAGAATAGGTGCGGACACAAGATGGGATTTAAGTTTATGAAAGGAGACGTCAGCGTCAGCAGACCGTGCAAATGGAGGAGAATTCTTTTTCTGAGACGTTAGCTTATTCAAGGGGGAAGCCAAGGCACTGAAGTTAGGTATAAACCTACGGTACCAAGACGCAGTTCCAATAGGTAAAAGTCGTATCCGTATTACGTTGAGTAGCTTATCGCATTTAGTAGTTTTTCTTTGGTGTCGGCTTAATTTTTTTTTTCACCTAGTTTTAAGTTTGATTTCTGCTAAAGCTTATATGTGAGTACATTCAAATTAATTGTGGTGTTTTTACCTTACATAGACTCCGTAGTTTTCTGTTGTTCTTACTGTATAATTTAGTTATTGATACCACATATAAGCTAACCGGTTGTGAACTTGTTTATAACATTAATTGTTTATGCTTTCAATTACTGTCACAACACTTACTCAATATGGCGTACATCATTAAGTTCCTCTCACTTCAAAAATCAGAACTAGAATATGAGGTTACACACAATACTTAGCGAGAAGACTTAAGAATTCCTAAGAATGAAAAAGAAAAAAATTCTACTTATCGTAGAAATTAATAGATGGTCTTTTGCGGAGAAGAGTTGATGTAAATGGGATATCATGACAAAACGAGCATGGTCTTTTGCGGAGAAGAGTTGATGTAAATGGGATATCATGACAAAACGAGCATGGTCTTTTGCGGAGAAGAGTTGATGTAAATGGGATATCATGACAAAACGAGCATGGTCTTTTGCGGAGAAGAGTTGATGTAAATGGGATATCATGACAAAACGAGCATGGTCTTTTGCGGAGAAGAGTTGATGTAAATGGGATATCATGATAAAACGAGCATGGTCTTTTGCGGAGAAGAGTTGATGTAAATGGGATATCATGACAAAACGAGCATGGTCTTTTGCGGAGAAGAGTTGATGTAAATGGGAAAAGTTCAAATGACTTCTCATGACAAAACAAGCATGCTCTTTAAAGGGTCCACAGGTAAAAAGCGTAAGTATCCTTTCTTTTTAATCCGGTTGAAATAATTATATTTTTTAAAAGACCTGATTAGATTTAATTTATCGAGAGATGGCGGTATCCGTAGCACGGCTAGGGTTTACCTTAGTACGTGTTTTAGCACGTAGGTATAAAAACATAAATAAACAGTAATCTTATTTACACAAACACGCTTCAATAAATTGTTGTATAAACGCCATCTACAGGCTTCTCTACTTTTTCATGGCTTTCTGTTAAAATAGAAATCTAACACACGTTATGAATGTGAAATCACACTGTTTCACAAACTTGCTATTTGTTTGTTGAACTAAGAGAAAATATTGTAAGTTTTAAAGGCACTCATAATGTGTTCTCTAAATATTATAAAACTGACACCGTTGAGCAGACTGCGGCAGCGATGATGCCAACAGCGTGAGATACGGCGGAGGCCTACAATTAAGCGGAGACTCCTTGGCATGGCCGCGCGCTGCGGGTGCCAGCGCCGGGCGTGCCAGCGCCGGGCGTGCCAGCAGCCGCCGCCAAGTGAGGCCTCTGCGCTCGATATCATTAGCAGACACCACATAGGGGATGTAGTGCCTTTAAGATAGACAATTATCTGATACATAATTATAGAAAAACCCTGTGAAAAGAAACGTACGGAATTGAATTGGCTGAAAAGGGACTTGGCTATGAAAAACTAACTAATTCATTCGATTAAATTATATAGACATTACAAAGTAGGTAAAAATAATTGCGTAATAACTTCAAGACCTTGTATGCTTCTTGCTTCCTTCTCCATTATCAAATTATGTAGGCACTTTAAACGTACATAGGTAGAACTATGAACTTACAGTAATTTGTTTATTGAGGGCCCATTATAAAAACAATCAACTGAATTGTGTGTCGCTGACTCATAGTTACGAGCTGGGTCACGTCATTCTACTGTAAACCCCACCTCGTTCTCTACTCTAGACTAGAGCACCAGACAGACGTACACGATGCTTTTATAAGTTACCAGGGTCAGTACCGTAGCTTCCACGCACAATATCTTACACCGATCTGCATTTTTTAAAACTATTTTTGGAAATAGTCTTACATTTATAATATAAAATATAACCTTCTCAAATAACCTGACGTAAACTATTGTCTCTAGGTAAGATATATAAATAAAAACGCTGGACAATTCAGACAGCAGTATATAGTCCCAAGCTAAGCAGAATTTCTGTTATGGGTATCATTATAAAAGGTATTCATAACTTAATTCGTCAACGGCCCGCGCGGGCTCGCTATTTTTATAACATTATGTGAGTCACCACAGCGCGGCGGAGAAATTTAAAATCGTATATTTTACCCCATGATCATGAACCCTACTATACAGCAGCAACATAAGCTACCAGCGGTGACAGTTTCCAGAAGCGATCAGAGAACAGCCGAGCTCGCTGTGCGCTCACACGGCACAATGGCTTCGTCGCCGCCGTACAAATTGGTTCCGCCGCGCTATTAGATCACTTCCACTCGGCTGCCGGCGCCGCGCCGGGCTTATCAAGATGGACTTGCCCTTTTTCTCGAGTCTATTAGCACGATCGAATCAACCTTCAGCAACTGTTAATAATCGTATAAAGTTCTTTAAGGCATTGAGTTAATGAATGTGGGCTTCTAGGTATTTACAATACTTTACTGATCGTAACCCGTAATAATTGTAATTGTGTTTGATAAATGATTATTTACCTAGATTTTGTTCCGTGCATTTGTTGAGATCATTAAAAAAAAGCTGATCAAAAAAACTGTGTTCTGTGTTCAAAAAGCCACGGTTTGTTTATGTTGACTTCGACCATCATCGATCAAAGTACCTATTCAGCGCCCTATGATTGAAGACTTTGTTCAATCGATTGTAAAACTCCTTGTGCCACTTCCTGTAGTCGCATGTTTATATTATCTGCTGATTTTAAAATAACAATTAACAAATAATAAGATAAATAATGCTGGAAAATTTACACACGTTAGCGCTTGTGTTATGGACAATAAAGAATTAGAATTAAAAATTGAAATCATTGGAACTGCAAAGTGTTGCAAACAATCTAAAGGTACCTAACTAAACCGACATTAAAATAATCCATCAACAGTTTCCTCAGCCAAGAGATTGAAAATTTATTCACCAACTTTAACGTTCGAGAAGTTTCAATACAGAATATCTTATGAGTATGACGTATTCACGATCTCCAAGTTCCAGTCAAGTGATGGATCCCCCCCTACCCCCTACACGTAGGTACTCCATGTTATGAATAAGTAATCAGGCAGCCTACAGCGCCCCGGGCCCGGGTGACTCTGCTTTGAGCCGTCATCCAATTAGGTGCCTTTTGAGCGGCGTTCACTCAAGAACGCGGTAACGCGCTGTGGCTGTGGCTGTGGCTGTGGCTGTAGGCCCACGTGTTTATTAACACACTGATTTGTATTAGATAGAGCTTCATTCAAACTGTTACTTCTATTCTTTTAAATGACTCAAAATATTTAAAAGTTTTCGTACACTTGTTATAATTCGTGTAGTTCTACGGAATATGCGTGTTTAAATTATTAAAACAAAAATGTGCACCAGAAAGCTCTAAAGAAAATGAACTTTCTGATCGAAATTTTTCATGTACCTAAATCCTTGTACTTAAATTAAATAGGTCAAGATCAAATCTAGCATTGTGTTAGAGCCTTGTCGCACAGCGAGCTCGCTGCGCGCCCGCGGCGTCGTCGCGGCGCGTCCGCGGCGTCGTCGCGGCGTGCCCGCTGCGCAACCGCCAGTGTGATAAAGCTCTTAGTCAATACAAATTAGAAACTGCGCAAAACAATTTATAAAAACTTACAAAGTAGCTTTTAATGAATGTACTCTAAAGTCATGAAATAGTAGAACAAAGGCATGGAATGCCGAAATCACAGGTCGTGTTAGTGGCGCTGGTAGCACAAACACTCGGAACAACTTCCGGCTCACGCGAACTACTTCATTTTCCCGCGCAATTTAACTTTCCGTGGAAATTAGGGCGCGCGAGCCTCCACCGGTCATTTCCATTTAAATTAATACAACTTTGTCCACTAATGGAATGGCTAATTTGGATAGCATGTGTGTTTTTGTCCACTGTGTAATGATTCTCCGAGCCCATTTTCGTCTATTACTGAGCTTGTGTTGTGCAGCTCTACTATAACGCTACTCTGACACCGTAAACACACATTACAAAGACATTAAGCGCACGCCACGCCACGTCGCTTGCTTTGCCCGTGTGTGATTGTGAGTGCCAGGGTTCATGTCAACATGAGATACTGTAAAGTAAACCCTTAATCCTGGTTACCAGTAGAGCGAAACACGACTATGCTTGCTCTACATATAGGAAACACTTGTTTAATACATTGAGTGACGCAATGATAAACTAGTTAGTATACAATTGCAATGAAGGATTATTTAAAATGATTACCATCCTATCCTACCAATCCTACTTCCTTCCTAATAAGTAATAATCCTACTAATATTACAAAGCCGAAAGTTTGTGAAATGTGAAATTTTTGTTACCTAGGATCTCCAAAACTACTGAACAGATCAAGATGAAATTTGGCGTACGCTTAGAGCAAAGCCTAACTTTGATAATAGGCTACTTATAATACGCGTGTGAAGCTGCGGGCAGAAACTAGTTTTCAAATAACTCAAAAAAAAAAAAAAACCGTTACTAAATCAGAAAGAAAGAAGAAAATTTAAAGGCTCACATAACAAGAATACACAGTAATATAATACAATAGATAATGTACACTTAAAAAGAGACAAACACAGCTAAGCAGTGAATGTTTTATAAATGGAAATAGGGTGTGTTGATGAAACTTTGAAAACCAGCTTCTTAGCCTACAAACCCAGAAGCAGTCAGTATTATCGTAAAGCCGAGAGAGGCACGGCGCCTGATCCTAAGCCTGCATGAAATATTCAGCTGCGAGCGAAGGCCCCGGGTACTCAGCGCGCGGAGGCACCGTGTACTCAGCGGCCGCCTGGCGCGGCGCGCGGCGCTCCCCCGGGTAAATACGTAATGAGCACGAACCTGCCTAAGAACAGCGATGACGTACATTTTGCAACTATAGTGATTTCTATCATACCTCAAAATTCATCACACGTTCGCCAATATTACAGCATTGCGGCTCCTCTACTAGGAAAACAGTGATTTTAAGCAATGTGTTTTTAACAGGGAAACTCCATCACAGTAGCATTTTGCTCGCAAAAATAACTGATGCAATATTGCATTGTCCGAGGGTAAAGCGCAGAGCATAAATATTCATTTTGAGCTCTACGTGCGCTGACCCAACGAGCTACCGAACTGTACCCACCAATTTACATACATCATCGTCACCATCATCAGCCTATACTAGTCCACAGTTGGACGGCGCTGCGGCCTCTCCTAATGAGCGGCATAGTGCCCTGTCTTCAGCTAACCATATCCAGCATCTGCCTGCAGTCTTTCGAAGGTCATCATCCCACCTGGCCGGAAGGCGACACTACGTTTGTCGAGTCGTGGTCTCCTCTCAAGAACACGTTTACCCCCAATAATAATAATAATAATAAATAATGCTGGACAATGGTTGTCGATTGAGATACGGCCGGCTCACTGCCACTTCGGCTAGCTAATTCTTAGAGCTATGCAAATTTCCATACACCTGTCAATATGTGTACCTTCGCAATACCTAACTCAGTCAACCCTTATCTCCCTCAAAAAGCTATTCCAAAAGGTCTAAGTTTAGAAGCTAAAACCGACACCGGAAACCTTTACGAAAATACTTTCTCCGTTCCACAAAAGTGTAGGGTTATGTTTGATCCAGTAATACTCCTGTCGCACCGTCGTCGTCCGTGGAAACGAGTAAACATGCCGACTGGTGGCTGGTGTCGCGTGGTGTCGGGTGGTGTCGTCAAGCGGGAGATAATCCGCCCTTGGTGTTGATGTTTGGCTATACAACAGAGGAAAACCTAAAACTGTAGCTGGAAAGAAATATGGAAAAGTTTTCCTATCTATCATTATAAAAAGAAATTATGATGGTATAGGTTTAATCGTATGTGAGGTTTCGAAAATAATATACATAACTATGTATATCCGAGTCTTTATCTCCATAGCTATTTTAGACTGTGACCTACAAAATCCTGAAATTCATAACCAATTAAAATTTAGTCTTAAAAATTCACATATTTTTAAGTTCTTTTTCTGTCGAGAGCAGACAACCAAATAAAACAAATAAAATACAAAATTGAAATATACCGTCGTTAAGAGAGCTTGCTAATTAATTGTGGCAGCTGAACTAATTTACGGCAAAGTAAATTGAGTTTATTATTCAGTGAAATTACTGGAGATAGCCAACTTGGGATTTTGAAGTCAGCGTCTATACGTAAAACAATATCAACAAATCGTCTAACACATCTTAACTTAAAGTAAATACCTATTCATCATCATCTTATTGTGACGTAAACACTTAAGTTACGATGCCTTAAAATAGTAAGTAGCTACTTATATGAGTCACCTCTGTAGTGCCTGTATTATTGTCAAAAGTCACTGGTTTGTGTTATGGTACAAAACCAACCCAGCTCATTTTGGAGCTACAACATATCGGGTTAAATGTTACACCATAAAAAAATCTGCGTCATACACAAAAATAAAGAACAAAAAACAAATTCATAACAAGGCTCTAAAATATTATCCAGTTTCAGGCGGAATCTGTGCAAAATGTGGGAATGGAAAAACAACGTAACCGGAGCCTGTCGGCGACGTCGCGTCACTTCGCGCACGGCGTAGCGGCGTAGGATGTGACTCCACCAGCAGAAAGTTCAGTCTACAACTATGCGTCCTCCGGACCGAAAAATTTGTTGCTTTGTATTTATTTCGATGGTACAACGTCCACTGGATCGGCGTACCTGCCGATAGTGATGCCAGGGAGCGGTATTTACGCCGATGATGTCATCCTTCTCGTAGTGACAAAGACATTGTTGTGGATGATGTCATCGGCAAATTCGAGAGCATTCAAAATACCTATTTTGCCATTGCAAATTCCGAAAGCAATGTACGCACGCACCCTATCGGCATGTTGTAACCGACGACGAGCGTGCGCTGCTTACGCTTCGATCGAGACGGAGAGGACGCACAACAGAAAGCGCTCCTAAAACTATTACATTCTTAACAATTTAAACAATGCCCAGTTAGTTTTAATTTGATTCCATTGTAGTCTTTAAAACTCGAGTGAACAAGTTCCATCAGGGAAAACGAGCTCCTCCTGAGGTCTTCACTCCTATCTTCACTTACATAGTGAGATGCTGGCCAAACGCTTACCCATCTCTAAAGAAAAATGTTCACCTAGTCCATCTTTACCTAGAGCTTGACTATCGCGAAGAGCACCAAATAAAAGAGATGCAGTACTGTAGCTAATTTGATGCCGTATCGATAGCATATAAAGTAAAAAAAAACTGAGTGTATGTTATGTATGTTTCTACAAATACCTAATGTAATAAAACCTTATAACTAATGTGTATAACTTCTGAAACCGTCGTGGGTATAATGTGCAGCACGGGTCAGATAGGCGACGAGTTTTATTGACAAAGTTTATACGGCACTAGGCGACGCACGTGACTCTACTCGTAAAACAGAACGATGAATGTGTTGAACATTAAACTTGGATAAAATAAGTATTGGAACTGCAATATTGTGTGCGACTACCGATGTATATTATACGTATAGCCATATAAGTATAGCTGTTGTGTGATACCTACCGCAAACGTTATAACAGGGTGACAGTAAAACAGGTATAACTCATAATTCACATCTTGCCTTCTTCCATGCAACAGGCAACTAAATTTAAAAAACTCAAGCTTTAGCTAACGAATACATGAGAGGCTGGTGTGACTATAAATTACAATTTCAAATTCTCCGAATACTCCAGTAGATCGTCCTTAAATAAATTCCACTCAGACACGCGCCGTATTTATTGGTCTAGCATCGATCGCCGCAAATAACGGAGCTCCCGGGAATTCCCCAAATCCCAGGGAAGAGGCACACGAGGATATTTCTCCGGGGACATAATACGAGCTAAATTACATTCTTCAAAGCTACTTTGCCCGCGGCCATGGGGCGACAGTTCATGAGGAAAGGACAGTTTTCCTCTTGTTTTTTTTAGTATTTTTTTCCAAATTGCTAAACGAAATATTTGGCAAGTTTGGCTTGTAGGAGATTCAAATAATTTTCAAAAATAATAAAAAACAGTCTGCGGTCAAAGACCTATTTGTATGCTTTCTAATGTTTCAAATATGAAAGTTACTCTCTGTCTATTACTTACCTTTTCACTTTATGGCAAGGAGATGCCTAGGCTACTTTTCGCTAGAAAACTACGATCGAAGCCGCAAGCAGAAGCTTGTAAACCATAAAGGACAAGTATGCCTGCCGTTTCAACAGTGAGAAGATCGCCACGAAGCGGTCCAAGGCCCACCAGTGCGGAGCAGTGCCAATAGAACGCAATGCAGTGTCGATCGGGTGACCTCGTACAGAGCTGCAGGCTGCGGCGCAACGTACATACTCAAATATGTTTTCATTGAATTTAGCTATTGCACAATTTGCTGTAGTTCTAGTCGAATACTTGCTTATTCAAGGGAGCATTGCAGGCGCGTCTGCAAAGGCTTGAAGAAGTCTCAATTTGGGTTGGTTGTAGTCTCAACCACTGATTTCTGTTTTCCCCATAAGTCTCATTCCTCTGTAAGGAGATAATCTTACAGAGGAATGAGACTTATGGGGAAAACATTATGTAAAAGACAAATGGCTTGTTGAAAGGAATTCTATTTTAATCTGGGACTTGTTACGTTACATAAATCAGCTTGTTAGCCATCTAAGTAAGCACATACAACGTTTTATTCTATTCGTTATTCATAACCATTTCCAATATCCTCATGTGACTTTTTAGTGCTTACCTTCTGCTATTCCATTGAAAAGAGTATTTATTTGTCGATCTGAGTGTTGCAGCTTCCGCGCTGTATAGACATAAATAACGACAGTTGGCACCGGCAGAGACACTAAGCCGATTATCTGATTCAATAAAACAGCGCAGTTAAATACCGCGGGTTTTCATACAGGATTGCAGGATTGCAATTTTCATGTGGCTTTCGAATTATTTCTACTTTCATTGGAGGGTGTGGACGGACTGGCAGAAAGTTTGAAATTGAAATTATTCAATAGTAGCAGAATACAGCCTAGTCAAGTTGTGCGCCAGTCTAGACTCCTGCTGAAATGATCTACTAATATCTAGCAACCTATAATTTAGTACTAGAGGTAGTTCATTTATTAGCTTAATGATACAAAGTAACAATTTATTCATACCAGCAACGTTCAACATTGAAGAGGCAATATTGATGAGCGTTGTGAGTCGACCGCTAGATAGTGGATCCGAAAATACGCGATGAGAGCCCTCGGCCCCACACCCTTGACCTGGTTGTCGAGTGCATCGATCGGATCTGTCCCTATTTGAACATCTAGAACCTACCTTACCCTTCTAGAGATAGAGTTTAGAACCTAATGGTGCCACTTCGAATAAACGGTACTATATTTTGTTACAAGAGCGTGAGGTTTCATCCCACGCAAAAAATAATAAAAGATTTAGTCTAGACTTACACTATACTAGATTATTTTTTGTTAATGTGATCGAGATTCGAAAACCATCCATGAAGACTTTTTGCCTACTCAAATAAAACCACCCAGTTAAAGTAGTTGACTTGCTGGTCGGCTGCTCAAACTCAAACACGTAATCCGTGGCATTTGTATGCATAGTATCCCAAACGAAATAAGAAATATGTGTTTTCTATGAATATATGTTTTTATACGTTTCGTTGTGACAACCTCGATCACAGCAGCTTTAATTAAACTTCTTTATGTAGGTTTATTTTCTTGTTCTGACACTTAACGATATTTCTCAACTCTTCCAAGACAAGCTGGAAGCGGTCGTCGAACTGCCCTAATCTCATCAATCCCCCCCCCCTTTCCCCCCATGCAGATGAACCCTCCCCCTCCACCACCCGCGACTAACGAACCCTGAATACTGAGCGTTCTTCGTTATTATCCGCGAGAGGCAGAGAAATATTGTTTTACTTTATATCACTCCTGGCGTTGTTGGTGGCGGGGACCTTCAGCGGGATAGCTAACAAGAAGGTTGGGTTATTGGAGCTGAAAACGTAATATTACTGACTGGGAATTGTCTGCCAAATTGTATGTGAAAGTCTGTTTTGATATAAAAGAAATGTTCTCCACCTGGACATGGCTTTTGTTTTGGGAAGAATAAAGAAAAATGACATGAGCTATGGCGGCAAATATCTTTATTAATGCATGAAAAGAACAGGTACTTATTTTTTATCAATTAGATAAGCCTATTGCGAGTACACCAAAACTTTCAAGGTTGTAAAATTGGTATCATGCTACTGAAATGAGCTTGCTACTTAGTTCATTATGTACACTGTAGATGAAATTTACTGCTGATGCACCCTTTATACTTGTATCCGAATCATTACTCCTGGTTGATAAGCCCAACCCAAGACCCCCCCTCATCCATACAATTATACAAACTACACTGCTCAATCTACACACTACTGCAATTATACAAACTACAAAGTGAGTGATGGCGATGAAGGAGTAATTGCATCCAACTCTCAGCACGTCGCAGACCAGTGTTACCGCAACCAGTGTCCGCCTGTCCGTCCGTCACGCGGCTTGACCACAGCTAGTGCCATGGGAGACATCGCCTGAGCTAGGCGGATTAATGAGGGTTCCGTTTAGAAATCTTATGTTATGATCATGGACACCGTGGAAACTTCATACTGTAGCTGTGTGTGTGTAATAGTATTGTACTGTATATATATAGGCGAGAAAGTACTCAATTCCTATCGAGTGTGTCATTTGATTCACACTTAAAACACACGAGGTAGGAATCGCACTCTCTCCCGAGTGATATATTATGCTACATACCACAGCATCGAGGAAAATCATCGTTTTAGAATCTTGATAATCACTCGAGTAAATTCAAATTGTAAACTAAATTGTTCTATTTTTGAATGATTTTTCCGGAACAATAATTAAAAAGGGCGTTTATTGGGAGATTCATGTCACTTGGGATAAATGTCACTCAAGCATAGACCTATGACTGAGCAAGATTTCATAATACGGGCCTTAATCTCTTCCATGGTAAGTACCTAGGCCCTATAAACTAGTCCCCCCTGAGTCCTCCCCGGAGTGGCCAGTAGCCGGCCAGCCCCCGGGACTCGCACTACCCGCATTACCGGAGTGAGACGTTTGGGCCGCTTCGGACGCTCGCCCTCAGTTCCCGTAACGACGGTTGTAAGAACTGCTATAAAGAACAATGAGCTTAGCTTAGGGGATTTCCACAACGACCTTCGAAGTAGAATTTTGTAAGTTTCTTTCGTAAATTTGCTACTTTGCTACGACGTAGAACTTGCTACGGCGTAGACCTTGCTACGGCGTAGTATAAAATACTTATAATAATTATGCAAAATTATAATAATGAAACGGTATAGTTTACTTTCACATACTGCAAGATAGTAGCATTACCTAGTATGACGTGTCACTGCTGCGGTCACCGTTAGCTCTATGCGAGCTTTTGGCTGCAGCATAGATAATTTATAAACACTACTGGTATGCAGATAAAAATATATGCAAACCTGCCAAACCTATCGTCATCAGCCGATACTAATTAACTGCTGGATATAGGTTTCCCATAGTGAGCGCCATAGCACGATGTCTTCAGCTTGCCGCATCCAGCATCTGCCTGCTGTCTTCCGCAGATCGTCATCTCATCTGGCCGGAGGTCGTGTAACACTATTGTTGAGCCAAACCTATGATGAGTACTAAAGTCAAATAAAATACAAAGAAATTATTGTAGAGACCCTTTGAAATTCTCCTTCGGAACATAAAACACCAGATCGTCTTTCATTAATTATTTCGCAATTGGTAGCGGTATAAAGCGGAATGAATACAGTTTTTATGGCGCGAATAAAACGCTCGCAATATCCTCGACCGCTATATTTTATCCTCGGCACCTCCGAGAGACCGCTCCGGCCGCTGGTCGCGCTGACAGCGGATTCTAAGTGTACATTTATTGTATTTATGGAAATAAAGAGTTTTTGATTATTTTTTTTGAAATCAGGCAACAACTAAAACAAACGTTACAATCTATTACTTTTATTTATAATGGCTTACAAAATTATATCATATATAGTAGCGGAATAACAACAGTAAAATATGGTGGATACCAGAAACAGAAAAGGAGTTGGAGGGAAGACAAAGTAGACCTGTTACACAGCTAGGTTTCGATTAAATAAACCCAACTGTGTTGCTGCAATTTATCTGATACGAAGACAATATCACTAAACCTGCGGGCTATGCTAATTAATAAGGGTTCGTGGTTGTAATTAAGTGGTCCGTCTACTCTACATGTTGGTCGAGTTATGTTTAAGGAGCCAAGTTTTGTACGCAAATCATAACGCCATAAACGTTTTTGTTAACACAGATTCTGTGATAATCTTTATATATATAATTCTTCTGTGAGTGTGTATGTCACTGAACTTCTCTCAAACGACTGGACCGATTTTGATGAAATTTTTTGTGTGTGTTCAAGGGGATCTGGGAATGGTTTAGATTCACAATTTTGTCCGCTGGACAATGTTTTTTTAAATAATTTTTAATTTATTAGTAGTTGTTGATTTTGGAATGTTTTACATTGGATCCGACAGACGGCGCTACCATCGCAGTGTCAAATTTTAAATAATATTCGAATTTTAATTTTAGTCTGTCCCGACAGTTAGCGCTGCGATCAAATTAAAAAAGTTTTGTTATCATTGTGTTATTGTAGACCATGTGCTGGATCAAATATTAAATTAAAAGGTACTGAGTGTTTTGAGAAGAGTTTTGAAGTGTGCCTAAAAAACTATACATTTTGCGAATTTAGTGCAGAATCGAAGTGAGTATATTTCTTATAATATTTTTTATTCGTTAGTTACCTAACCTACAAATTTATTTGTGTAATATCGGCGTCATTAATTTATGACTGTTTCGAGATTTAAGGGAAAATAAAATAGTATGCAAATAAAATTTAAAAATCACCTTTAAACGTTTCTATAGAAACAACGCGTGCGAAGCCGCGGGCATAAACTAGTCTATATATATAAAAATGAAACCCGTTTTCCTTGGTCACGGCATCACGCGTGAACGGCTGGACCGATTTCGCTAATTCTTTCTTTGTTGTGTTTGTTATTGTCAGGAGAAGGTTTTTATGAAAGAACAAATTAAGAAAGTTGGAAACATAAATTTCCACGGGGGCGAAGCCGCAGGGCGCAGCTAGTAGTATATATTTGTGACACAGAATAACTGCTATTACCATTACTTGGGTAACATGGCTACGAACTCTAAACTGAGCGATTCGATTTCGGTGTGATTTCAAATGTATGAAATAAACATAAAGTCGTATCCAGTTGATACGACTTAATGTATGACCATGTAAAAGACCATCTTTACCTGGGTGCCGCTTCATATCCGACCGCACCTCACGCGGTCCATACCCGCTCTTGTAAATATGTTGTTAGGTGACGGCCGCGTCGCTCCAAGCGCATTTATCACGCACCCACATGCAGACGACTTTATGTAGGGCCTTGTAAAAGGATTCACGCTCTAAACTTGAATATGTGGCTGTATCCTATATGGAGGGAATGAAGATTGCTCCTCGCGCGTTATGGTTGCCTGGTACTTTCGTTTAGTATAACGAGATGGTGAAAGCAAATTTGGTCAGTTAAATTAGAGATACCTACTATAATAATGACAATCTAGATACAAATACAGGATTTAGGCACACAAGTCGTCCGGGCCAACTCATCAGTGGACGCGGCCTATAAGCTATCTCACCTGACATGTCCTCTGTAAAAAGGCTTTCTACAAATATCAGATTATCTAGCTAGAGGATAAAAATGCTTGGGACGAGTTTTGCTCCAGCTCGAAAAATAACAACTAACAGGCTAAAGGTTTCTTCGTCGATTCTTTACTTTAGTCTACATACCGAAGTGACAGAAAATATCACTTTATTTCCGTGTCAGTGTTTAGTTTTTTGATTTGTTATTTTCTAAGTGTACATTTATTATTTTTATGGAAATAATGAGTTTTTGATTTGATTTAATAATAGACGTACCCGCTCGCTAGGATGAAATGCAGAACGATTTATTCGTAAAACGGCCGCGCAAAAAAATGGGAATAGACTTTTAGCACAAGGGTTATTATGGAAAAAATATTGAGAGTATCTGTTCCAAATAAATTTATACAATCTTTTGAATTATAAAACTATGTCGGTACGGGCTATATTTTAGAGTTTCCTTTCTCCGTATATCATTTATTTTCTCCCAAAGTTGGGCTAAAATTAGTGTTGAAAAAGAAAGTTTAGAAGCTTGTATTTTTCAAATGTATACTTTTTTACGGTTTTGTGTGTATACAAACATAGATAATGACAAGATAAATTAATATTATCCATAGTTTTAGATGGTCAACATCAAACAGCGTAGTAGGTACCCTTCCACGTTTGTATGGAAAGATGAGCGACTCTTTCAGCCTTAAGTACAGTAAGTCTAATAAATTTAAAATAAATACATTTATTCACAAAGAAAATTATACTAGTATTTACAATTGAAACAATTGAGCTAACTGCCGACTGTTGCAAACAGTCTACAGATAGCTCAACTGATCCATATCAACACCAGTCGGAAACGTCCCCAAGACGCTGGCTGCATTGCCACGCTGTTATATGGCAATGTTGATACGCTGTGCCAGATATTCACCAGCTCTCGGGTCACGCGTACACATTTGCTCCCCTTGGAGTCGAGACCCTAGGTCCGTGGGGTACCGAGGCTTTTCGGGTTTTCAAAAAACCATATTTAAAATTAAATAGATGAGACCGCGGACAAACCTAACATAGGCTTTAAGGCACTGCTAAGTAATGTAACGAAGTTTTTAATGAATAATGACCTATCTGCTATCTATACCTATCAACCTGACTTTTTACTGATACATAGTCATATCATACTTTGTCTGATATTTTATGGAAAGGAGACGGATGTATCCTAACCTTGGATACATCGATCTCCTTTCCATAAATTCACTAGAACTAGGATTCCTAGGTAGGATAGGTCCCATTTTATTTATGGTTTTCTTGACAACTATTTAGAGACCTACTCTAGTTTTCTAACAGCATCACACTGGCCCCCGCTGAGTACACCACTGTGTTAAGAGCTGGCACACTAAGTGACGTCACCCTAATGGAGTATTTCCATTTTCTACAAATAACATGTAGTTTTCCCTTAGCTGTCCATTTTCATAATAAATTCTCGCCGGAAATATAATAATACTAGTTTCTGCCGCACCTTTTTTATAGTTAAAAATTGTCTATAGATGTAATCCAAGTTAACAAAGACCGATCTAATAAGAACAGAATTGATTTGTGGGATAAAAGGCAGACTATTTAGTATTCCAGGTTTAGATTAATTTTTTTACCTTCGTTGTTTTTTAATCGTGAATAGACCTTTGTTTCACCACAATATCAGCTGATGGTAAGTACGACCGTTCAGTAGTTTTTGGCGTGAAGAGGTAACAAACACCCATCCATTCATACAAACTTTTGCATTTTTAATATTAGAGTGATCAATAAAATAAATAGAAGCGAGGGAATTGTTTTATGTTCACTGCCAGTAGAATACAATTTAATATGAAGGCCCGCTCGGCGAAGGTCGCGGGTTATGGTTCTGCTGTAGCAATGATAATAAAATGATAATTTCCTTTGGTATAATATCGGTTGATAGCCGTTTTCATCGGGAGTTGTGTTTTCTTTACGATTAAATATCAAGCCACTTAAGAAAAACGTTAAGGAAGAATTAGCTTTTCAATAAATACATAATGCTAGCCGTAAAGCAGGCAGAGCTTGTGTCGGTTGCGAGCTGCGATGTTTGTGAAACAAATTGACATTCTTTTTCGCCGCTTCTTGGTTCTTTTGCTCTTTTTGATGGTCAATTAATAGTGGCCTGTTCCTATCAACGCAGTATCCGCTTTCTAGAGCAGTAGCGGTAAGCTAGTGTTTTCTTTTTCACTTCTCCCGCTTTGGAACAAAAATTGGAGTGAAGAGAATCAATCAATACGTTATTTCTTAATTGTATTTACATACTAATTTTAACTTGTCTATGTGGTTTTGTTGTAAGATTATATTATTTATTGTAAGATAAGAAATAAATGTTGTTCTGATCTTTACCGCATAGATCTGAACCTAACTCATGGCATATAAAAATAAGGTTTTAAAGAATTATCTTTAGTCTCCGATAAGAAGCAGTGTTAGAAATAACTATCTCCCAAGTTTAGTTAGTATTCCAATAACACGTTCCAAACTAAATAAAACAACACAATAATAGTTGAGATTTATCTAAAGCAATAATGGCTTCATCTCGGCTCAGCCTAAGACTGTGCATAACCGGATTTACCTAGTTCTTAGTTTTCTCGTTGCGACAGATTTTAGATTGTACAAATAATTTTTTAAGATTGTTTAATTATATCCTATGGTTGATACAACGCTGCTTATGACTAGTCTACCATGACTATGACTGACCGTATTACAATACCACAAAGGTGTTTATTTAAATGTTACCTACTTAATCAAATTATGAATTCAAAGATCTACCTTGCCCGCAGTGGCGTTTTGTCATACTCGTATAAATTCACGCAAATTTTTTTAGTTATACTAGAAAATTTTCAATTATGTATAAATATATGACTCATAATTTCTCATAGTTTTGGGTCCAGTAATTGAATAGGTAATTCAACTCCATAGCACAAAGGATTGGCGTGACTATTCGTAGCGTCTACGAGTCGTAGCACGCCTACGCGTCGTAGCACGTCTACGAGCGTAGAGGTTGCTACGTCGGCTGAATGGGAATCGCCATTTTGCGTCACATGAATTTGTTTTTATCTTTGATTTATTTGAGGGTGCGCGTTATCAGTTTTGTCGAAATGATCATTTATTGTGTGATTTATTATAGGGGTTTGGACTTTCACGACATTCAGCGATTCAATATCATTTTTAACGGTTTGTGAACATTTATTAAATAATAATATAATCATTTATGTGCGGAGGACGAGTCGCAGATAGGCTTATTACTGGACATTTCGCACGTCATCGTCAGCTAGTCTATGTAGCTTTCGTATATTTAATGTAATAAATGCGTAGGCATAACTTATGTTATTTCTTCCTTGAATTATGTTTTTATTTTTAGGTTTATCCATATCTGTCCTTTTTATATGACTTCTAGTTAGTGAGTTCATAAGAAGAAAACGTTAATCAAATAACAAAGCCGCAACGTGACATTAAAAAAAGAAGAAATAAAATGCCTTGTGACGTGTTGAGTAATTTAATAATAAAAATTTAGTTACAAAGAAGCCCAGCCGGAGTACACAGGCGCGGGCGCGGGCGCGGGCGCGGGCGCGGGCGCGGGCGCGGGCGCGGGCGCGGGCGCGGGCGCGGGCGCGGGCGCGGGCGCGGGCGCGGGCGCGGGCGCGGGCAAACTCTTTGTTTTATTATTCAACCGTCCTAATAACAACCGGCCTCATAAAGGTCCGGGGCCAGAAGCTACGACATGTTGGAGAAGGCAACGACAAACACTTTCTCTATACACGTACATTACTAATTACTCACTGAAATTTTGCATTTTGATTTATAATATGTTCAATTTACCAAAAATGCAAATAGGCAATACAAATTACAAAAAGTTTAAAAAATTCAAATAAACAAAAATGACATTTAATAGCTGTTCCTTTTACGGATGGGTTAAAAGACAAATGTATGAATCAGAAGCCCAATATTCAAGGGAGCTCCATATAAAATATTTTCTTAAAAAGATACATAACCGCGTAGTTACTCAGAAATTACACTCGACATAAATTTCCAAAGTATCTCCTCCACTTCAGCAGCTTTTCAGCGATTGCGGCAACGAACATAGACTTCCAAACAATGTTATTTATCCCACAGCCAGCGGAGTACACTTTCTGGTAATTCAATAAGAATATCAGACAATGAACTACTCCCCGGGCTGGGGAGAATTCTGTGCTTACTCGTTGAACGTGGCCTGGTTAGTATCCGTAGGTAGCCTTTTACCTGACTGCCTGGAGAGAGCCCTGTTCATTGCGTGCTTATTGTCTAAGTTTATTATCTTTTGCGCGCAGCATCGCGCGCGCTATCCGAAATAACTGTATCACATGGATAGATGTCGTTTATTGTCCAAAAGATTACATGTTTTAGGTTGCCTTAAATTCAAAGTTTACCTAGATACTAGGGTTCTCTAAAAATAACAATATAGATAAGTTGTTAACGGTAGGCAGTTACGCACAAAAACACAGTGGTGTCACCGTCTAGTTTTCGTATAGCTGTAATGCGCGCGCCGGTATGCAGTTGTACACAAGTGCTCCACCAACCACGCGCATCAGGCCGGCGCCGGCGACCAGTGAATGACAACGCTGCGCTTGAGCTTAGCTATAGGATGCTACTAATATTTGATGGTTGGATGTTAGGAACTTCTTCACGTCAAAACTGCTGGACAGGTCGGGCTAAGAGCTCATACACACGAGCGGCACGATGTCGACGGCAGATGCAACTTCAGCCGTCGACACCCGTCAACGGCAGCCGCCGACGCGTCGACGGCTGCCGTTGACTTGTCAACATCGAAGCTCTGCGGCAGCCATCGTCGACTCTCTTTGTACAGGAGCCAGTTGCAAAATGAATTCCGAAGAAGAAACACTGTTATTGCTTTTACTCCGTCGACGTTTTTTTCAATTAAGGATTTATTTTGGAAATCACTCACAACATCTTCACACACAGCCGCCCATGCTCTGTTTTTAATTGTTTTGTTACTGTACTCTTGTAGTTTATAATTCCAAATACAAGCATTTTTCTTTACTGCTACAATCAGCAATTCCACATCAATATTCTCACTGGAGCTCATTTTACAAAACCGCGACGCGTGCGCACTCCTGGACTATGTGCAGTCCACTGACTAAATGGCGGACGCGGCACGCTACAAACACAAACAACTGCAAGCGACGCTATTGGTCGACGGCTGCCGTCGACGCGTCGGCGGCTGCCGTTGACGGGTGTCGACGGCTGAAGTTGCATCTGCCGTCGACATCGTGCCGCTCGTGTGTATGAGCTCTAAGACTTTAGCCACGTCGTATATTCCTGTTCCAGAACTTCTGAAAGTTTTAGCTTGATTTGTTCAGTAGTTTTGGCGTGTTCTCGTGACAAACATACATGACCACAAACTTTTGCGGTTCTAATATTAGTTGGTAACACTATCAAGAACATGGCTCATAAAATGCATACAGGTTGACCTAGCACATAATGAATTATAGCTAGATTTTTTTTTTTATAAATTCGACACTGTATAATCTTTTATTCATAGTTGGTAAGAAAAACCTGCGTTTATTTAACACTTATAGAGTAATTTCCCCTATGTTTGTGTTGTAGGGTATACGGGCGGCGCCCACCAAGCAATTTGCAGGTAATTTTACACATGCAACTGCTTTGGCACGTAAACTATGGCACCGTGAATAAAGCACGCGAGTAGATATAGCAAGTGATTAAAATTATATAAAAAACTAAAAATCGCCTGACTACGGAACAACAAAGTCGTTGAAGAAGGCATTTTAAAATAACATCCTTCGTAATGGATTTTGTTTAACAAAATGTAGCATAGGTCACCGGGCCTATTACGCTAAATCAATGCGTCCATTAAATCCAGCGACTGCAGGCAGATGCTGGATACGGCAAGCTGAAGACAGGGCGCTATGGCGCTCATTAGGGGAGGCCTATGTCCAGCAGTGGACTAAAATAACGTGATCTCAACGTTATTTTTATGCGAATGTTTTGTTACTTGCCACTTTCATTTGACGCTTGAGAATAGGAATGGCCTTTGCCGTTGGCTACTATTACTCCTTTAACTAGTCAAAAATGTGTCAAAATCACATTTTTAACTAATCACTATTTGACACTAATCTCGTTTATTTATGGGCATTTCGTTCAGATTTGATTGGGACTGTCTGTATGACAATTATCCATTGTTTATCTAATTTATTATAATTTCAGGGAAACAAAATATTACCCATGCAATGGATCTATTGATTTAGCGTTTCTATCTAACCGGTTCTATCTAACGAACCGATTAACAGCTTAGGTATTTATTTGATAAATAAGCTGTAAATCGATTCTCTAGTTTAAATAATTTAGGCATCACCGGATGTATTATTTATTCACTCTCTAACTGTTAAGGTTACACCACACAACAAGGAAATAACATTAAAGACATCAAAAGTAGGACATCGTGGGAGTGCAAGGGCGGCGATGAAGACACGCATAAGCTGCTCAAATTATAACCCTTCCTTCTGGCGTTGCAGTAGTTGGGTAACAACACCAGCAGAAGCCTTCACCCCAAGCCTCACCGCATCGGGCCTGCAATGCGTGGCGCGCGCTCGCGCAAGCCGCTACCCGCGCTTCCTGTTCCAATTTAAATCGATTATAATTCTAATATGAATTGTAAAGGTTACCCGAAACATTGGCTACGACTTTTGATCTCGACTTTTAGTCGCAACCTTCAGTTGTTAAAGTACAGCTTTAGGGCTAGCGCTTACATACAACTGTTGCATCGACTAAACTGTTTCGTCGAGTTGTGTACTTTTCGTGATTTCTACTCAACTGAACAGTTTAGTTGATGGAAGTGCGTATACTATCGATTTTATATCTTCTCAAATCGACCAGTCTTTATTCAGCAACGCTCGAGTCAAGGTGTTTACAAACCATGTCAATTAACAACAAAGTTTTAGTTTGTGCTTTGCTTTATAGAAATTTTAAGAGAGATAAAAAAAGAAGATACTGTGTACAGATTGATGTCTGAGTACTCTTTAAGTAAAGCGCAGGCCTTTTTTCGACGCTATTAATGAACTCCTCCGTGTCGTCCGTAATAGTTCCCGCCATGGCAACAAGAGACGTGCCGCCGCTTCAAATGCTTATACGAGACTGGCAGTCGCGGTCAGTCGCGGATCGACTGTTTAGTCGATGGTCTGCGCACATCAATACAATGCAATTTATGCAATACAAATTGAGCGCTTGATCGATAGTTGTCCAACTTTTAAATCAAAAGCAAATCGATAAAGCTTTTTGACTTTTTTGTCGAGCAACTATCGAGTTAACAGGCGCTTTAATATATTCTTTTAAACATATGATACACAACAAAATAGTTGTTCAACTAAAAGTTGTATGTAAGCGCTAGCCCTTAGTAAAATGTGTGAACGAGATATTTTTGAAATGGGATCTAGCTTCTTTCTGCCACGCACGAAACGTTTCGCCTACTCCACGGGACTGCGTCCCTGATAATGGCTACGCAATTTATTTCGAACGTTATAAGGATTTTTTTGATTATTAACTGTCAGAATATTACTAGCAGCATAATGTCGTGTCCTGTATCAAGTAGAATATTACTAGATAGTGATTTGTTAGCTCCATGCTGTCGTGTCGGCGCCCATAACGGGTCACGCGACGCGCGCGCCGCGGCGGTACACAAAGGAACTAATGCCAAGCTATTTTTGCCAATCATAAAACTGAGCAAATTGTACCTTTTGTCAGCTAAAGCTGCCTTATTGAATTTTACGGCATCGCCGAATCGCGTTTCTAGTAAACACGAATTCGTACTTGAATTTAAGGTTTTTGAATAGTTTAACATGGAGCGTAATAGCTTTGAAAATGAAATGATTTGTGACAAATAGACTTACCACATATACATAATGATACTACTATCTTAAATGTTTGCTTGCTATACTTGATCTGCAATATAGACTGTTTTCAGTGTATAGAATAAATAAAGCCGATATAACATGGAAACAAAAGCTCGTAATTAAAAGTTTCAGGGAGACGAGAACTAATTAGAACGGAAAGCTGTTCCCATAGCAGTCAAGCAAGTAAATTAAAAGCAGCCACGTAGTACGTGATAGCTACGTGTACGTGTACGGGGAAGCCCGTCATTAGCTAACGGCTGGCCCTAATTGGAAATGGATTGCAAATTATCGGTGTCGTGTCGACGACCCGCGAGGGCGCGCCCGCTGCTCTCTTTCAGGGCAACCTTCCATGTGGTTCATCTATGACTTGCTAATTATTACGAGATAAAACTGTTTTTCTGGAGTCCGTAGAAAGTGGCAAAGATTTTCGACTCCTACGTCACTTGACCTCGTGGTGTAGTTGGTAGCACATTCCCTGTAATGAGGGAAGGATGCGGGTCCAAGTCCCGTCGAAGTCGAACATTTTTGCGATATTATTTGATTTCTTAGAAATTAGCCTGAGTGCGAGGCTTACGCATTATTATAACAAAAACCTTAGGAATTCAATTTTTAAGGGACCACCTCAAAATCAACTCTTAGACAACATCGAAAGAAGAAAGAATTTGTGAATTTTGGAAGTCGGTTTAAAAGGAACTTTAATTACGACTGTTAACTCTCATCCATCTAAAATCTGTTGATGAAAACGAATGGGTCTGGCTCTCGTAGTAACGAGCTCTTATAATTTGGTTAATGCTCGTTTATTCAGCTATGCATTAAATAATTTCGCCGCGGCCGCTTAATCAGGGTAACGTTCTTAGAGAGGAATAAATCTTCGTTCGCCTCCGACAGGGAGACCTTTTATCTGTCGGATGCTGGACGATTTGGAACCTAATTGTTGTTTATTTGAACCTTTTTCTTTCTTTGTTACCTTAAACGGAAGAAAGATTAAAATAAACATGGAAAAACTCAACAATAACCCTCTTGAAAGAATTATGTAAGCAATTTTATATGTAAGTACCCTCTTCATCATTGTTATCATTATCGGCCTAAACAAGTCCACTGCTGGACATAGGTCTTCCCTAAAGAGCGACATAGCCCATCTTTAGCTAGGCGCATCCAGCATCTGCCCGACTTTCTAACCTACTTATAGTTAAGCTATTGCTAAGAGCTCGTCGTTTTCTTCTGGTAAGATTATTCAAACAAAGACAAAACGCTTAGCAACTGTTTAAGTTATAAGTTAGGGGTCGATGTCTATAACGAACGAAAAGAAAACTTTTTGAACTTCCACCGTTCTCTGACGTTGATGATGAGATCCTGGAGCTTTTACGAATTCCCTCATGACCTCTCCATCGGATGTGAGGAGTCAATTCCCTGTTATCCCGGAGGCGAGTGCCATTAGCCCGACTCCGGCTGCCCGCGTCACTCCCCCGGGATCTCTTTACAAATATCCCGGAATATTCTACAATATTCCACAATACCCCGGGATATCCGAACGTTTGATATCTGCTAGCTACAGCCGATTGTCAATTTGCACGACCATTTTTCACGATGAAATATGAACGTATTTCTCCCTGAATGTGTTTGGTTTGTGTCGGAATCCAATTGTATTTGCAGAGTGACTTGTTTGTTTATGTATTTTACTCTAGTATATATGTAGTTTGTCAACTATAATCTTAAAATATACTTTTATTAAAACTTTCATGGCCCACGACGCATATGTCCTTTTCCAGCTACGTGAGGCTGGGCAGGAATATAATATAATAGAATATCATTTATTGTCCAAAGTAAAGAGCTACAGCAAAATTGTCCTTATAAAACCTAGTGCGCGGCACAATACAACGGAGTCGTCAGATGACACATAACTTAACACATAAGTACACAATACTTAATTATTTTAAGTAGAAAAAAGTAATGCCATTCTTGTAAAAGACATAAATAAGTTCTATTCAATGTTGCAAACCAGAGTCAAACGAAACAAAATGAACTAAAATTTATAAAGCTGTATAGAGCCTGTCCATAAAATATTGTTTGGATATCACAGGGAATGTGATATACTAATATTTGAGACTAACTAAGTTACTATAATGTTCAAAACATTTCGTAGCTTTTAAAAGCACATTTATTCTGAGAAACAAGACAAACAAAGCGATGTCTTATCTTTGAACAAATAACTTCAATATCGAGGCGTTTACTTAGTTATCGAGTTCGCTCTTTCATTCCGCGGACAAGGAGCCCCGGGGGTGGCTAATCGTTGTGGGGCTTTCAGATAACGTGCTCAATAAATGGTAGATATCTCTACAAATAACTTTCCGTTCAGTTTGCTTTGTTTCGCTAAAGCTATGTTAATACGGTTTCCTCTGCTGGAACTCGTTAAACAAGGTTTGACTAGTTAAATAACTAGCTCGTTATAACCCCGACAGAAGGTAAACAATAATTGTTCAAACAGAAAGCCTTTGAGCAAACGAATCGCGTGAAGCAACTCCACCCAACCCTCCAACCCTGGCTGCGCAAATGAAATTCGACGAAGAACAAGGTTGATGAGCGTCCTTAGAGAGAACCAACACGCAACCAAAAGGCTCTTTCAATGCCATCAAATTAGTTCATTTACAAAGGCAAGTTTTGATCTCAGAAGTCGTAAAACACAAGGGTCGCCCATTCTTGATGTTTCCGCTTCCAACCTCCAACCGTCCTAGTTTTAATCAGCGCTCCGAATGTTCAACTTTGTAAAGTAGCCTCCTGGAACCCATTGCAGAGCCCAACCCTGCCCATTAAAATGCAAAAGTTCAAAATATCGTGACGAATGGCCGTTATATTCCCCTTTTCGAACATTCTGTCGATTTCGAGATCTCCGTGCATTTAGTTTTAAATTATTCAATTGCATGTTAGCAGACATCATACATTACGAGTACCAGTACCACACACATGCCCCGCCTCAAGACGAGCCTTCATTCGAGCCTCCCTGGCGACCGTCAGAGAAAGAAATGAAGCAATTATTGCGACAAATTCCTTACCATATGGAAAAAATTACCACACACAATGCGCGAGGGCTGAATGTAAAGCTTGCGCATTTTGGACACCTCAGTTTGAATCCGTCAATGTACGCGCTACAAATGAAAACCCTCGGAAAATTGTGGTGTCGCGGAGCTAGGAGGCACGTGGCAGGGACGCGGTCGATATACGTGCTACAACTGTTGCGCTAATCCTCTCTCTCGCTCTTGCCTGCGCCTAGAGCCAGCAGGAGACAGAGAGGGAGGAAGGACGAACATGAGCTCATAGCGCAAAACTCACGCACCGCGCCCTCCGTCTCACGTGAACGCTGCGAGATGTGGTGGGTGCGAGAGGAAAGGAAGATGCGGCATTGCATGCTCTTAATACGTCAGAAAGGAGGTCGGGCGATGAATAACAATGCGGACTGCGGAATGCTGTCCTGAGCGAGGATGTCTCGATCCGTTTACGTTTACGGCGAGAGCGTACGACTCGCGATGGACGAGGAGGCTGGAGGGACGCGGACTCTGAGCGTGTGGCTCTCAGGAACCAAGGCATAACCGCATAACACCAACTATTTAATATTGCGAAACATGTTTTCAGAAAACTTATGGAGAGATAAGTCCGAAATCAGTCATCTTTGTGGATTTTGTTCAGGTTGTATTTATTTTGAAGGAAGGCAACCACCATATTGAAACGAAATAAGTAATCAAACCTATCATAATATTCATTCTAATGCTGCGAGATGTCTTTTATTTTTTACGTATCGAAGAATTCCACCCGAAACAGTCCAATAAAAAAAGTATTTTTTTACGTGTTGGCTCAAAGGGCACGCAGCCTAGGCCGCTTCTAGGCCTCCAATCTGTTTCCATTACAAATAAAGTTAGGACCGTCGTAAAACGCCCGTCTCCTTGCGAGGGCGTTGATGGTCACCTACAAACTCAGGGTATGTCTGTAGATAGGACCATCAACGCCCTCGCTCTCCCACTTTTTAAACAAGTTGATAGGTTGAAGTTATTAAGCAGTTAGACTAGTTAACTTATACTGTAAAGCAGTGTATGTAACAAGTTGCGACGCCGGCAAACAGCTACAAACAACCATAGAGACGATTTTACGCACCTAAACGTGTTGAATGTTGTATTGAAAAAATGGTAATTTCGAAAACTTGCTAAAATAAATTTAAACGATATGAAAACAATGCATTTTATTCATTTTATACATTATGTGTCATAGTAACATTTACTGCTTAAGACCTACACAATCGATATCTAAATATAAATAGTGTTAGTTTTGTTTTTCAAAACGTCCGGGTTCGATTCCCTAGCTGAGTCCTTCAAAGTTTCTTTTAAATAGATGAATGCAGTTTTTCTTGTTAATAAAATCTCGAAAAGAGATCTTCATATGTCTTATAGTTTCAGACTTTCCCATACTGACCGATCTAAATGTGCCACCCTGTATAGGTACAACCAGAAAAGAACTACGGGACAGCTCCACTCCACATTGACTCGACACGACTCTGTAGAACTGCAACGATGATACCACGGCGTGGATTTCACGGCGTGGAAACGCGCCCAGAGCGTTGTTGCAGAATGAGACGGCGCTTCGCCCGCCGCACCAAGAGCTCCTGTGGCACTGCGAAGCAGAGGAGGAAAGAAAGAAAGAAAGAAAATAATTTTATTTACCTTAAATTTACTACACAACACATTAACTTAGTAACTAAAAATTAAAAAATCTTGAGCAAGGCTGTGGTCCCCGAGGTCGGCCGGTCGAGACTATTATTCTGCGACTTAGTTTGATGCTAGTAGGATGCGGATGAGGAGGAGGCGAAGCAGGAGGTTGCGGGTTCGATTCCCGCCTGGAGACCAATGTTTCTACGATCTGCAGATATTTGTTCCGGGTGTTCTGGATGGTTTCTATGTATATAAAATCTATGTACAAATGTGGTGTATTGTATTTAAGTATATCAGTTATCTAGTATCCATAATACAAGCTCCGCTTAGCTTGGGGCTAGATAATGCTGCGTGGATTATCCAGCACAAAAAAACTGAATACTAGCAAAACAATGACACTGCCGACTGTTGCAAACAGTCTACAGATAGCTCAACTGATCCATATCAACACCAGTCAGAAGCGTCCCCAAGACGCTGGATTACCTAAAATTTTTAATAAAAATAATATACAAAATTAATCAGTAGCAACAGCGGTGATTCTGATTAAAACTTATCCATCCAAGGTAATTGAAAAGCTTCAACTTTGTCGCGTAACTTTATAATTATTTTTGTATGGCAAGATTGTAAACTTACTTAGTGGCAGATGAGCGTGTAATATTAGTAAGTAAAGTTTGATTTTTAATTTAATTTTTAATTTAATAACCTTGTTAGTTTAGGCGTCGAGTCTAGCTAGACTATTAAGTTATTTCCATTGTTCACGTAGCACATGACGTAATTACAATAAAATGAACTATGTTTTTCTTACATATTTCTTTAGGACAAACGAATCGCGGGTTTTATTATTACATCACTGTTTTCAAAAGATATTATTTTAGTGAACGAGGCAGATACTTTATCAGGACAATTTGATTGAAATGGAACACGAAGCATTTGTTTGTGGTTAATGCAAGGCGCATGTTTGTACTCGTATGTGTCGGGTGGAGGCGGCTGGAGGCGGCTGGAAGGGAGCCAAGAGACGAGCTCGATATTCGGGAATTAGCATCTCTGAGGAAGCGCCAGCTGAAGGGGGCTGGATCTAAATACCATTGTGCCAACAAAATGCCGCAGAATATTTTTTATTGTGTTTGGTATTGGTTTTACATAAAAAGTGATGGATAGGCCAAAATAAGCACTATCTGACACATATTGAGTGGTTCTGTAAGCAATGGTCCATAACGCGCCTCTTATCTTTTACATATCTCTATGATGTATGTATAACCAAACTAAAAAGATTTTTTTAACTGGACTAAGGAAGAAAAGATGAATTATTAATGTGATGAAACCTCATATTAGCTTTTCAATTATGGAACCCTAAAACAACTTCATCAGAACCCGGTTCTCTTTCCAAAGGAAAAGAACGCGACTAGAATAGATAAAAAGCATTCCTCTTGCGATCCTCTCATATCAGATTCCATATTCACACATCTCGGGCAGAATGCAGCCCGCCCTCATTCCGCCCTAAACAAACGAGGAGGCTTTTGCGTGCCGGTGCTCGAGGTACAGTTGGAAAAGACACGACGTTACCACGTAAGACAGAACGGAATAATTGGCTTCCTATTTAATTTCACTCATATTTTCAGAACAAGTCACACGCAAAGTTTTTTGGATTACAAAGTTACGTAAGTAAGTTTTAGTTAAGAAATTTCTGAGTAAAGTAAGTGTCTGATATCTTTTATCGTCTCAACAGCTGAACTGCTAATAATAAAGATGGAACCTATCTATACAGGGTGCCATGGAACAAGTGTAAGCCGAAAAGGGGTCGAAATTAAAAAAAATCTAAGAACAAAAGTTGATCTCCTCAGGGTCTAGAATCACCCCTTTTCGGCTTAGTACACATGTTTTGTGGCACCCTGTATTCTTACCAGTTCAACTTGGAAAGACTACTACTACTAAGTACTAAGTCTACTTCTTATCTATTTATTTATTTATTTAACTACTCTTCTCACATGCCCAGTAACACCACCCGGGTATCTGCACAGAGTGCTATAAACCTCTCGGGGCTGAAACGCGACTACAAGATTAGTGAGGGCCAAATGGACCCGCGCGGTCCTGCTCCAATGGACCCCACGACGACGGGCCGGATGAACCCAAACCTACCACTTTGTAAAGTGTTTCCGGGAAAATTCAATTTGTAAAGATACGCAGAGAATTCAAAAGATGTTGTTGGCTTATTAAAGACTAAATATTTCGCGGAATTTATTCAAAGAACTTAGAAACAATGCTTTGAAGGACGAAAAAGTAGGTCATCATGAACACAAACCGTCGTGAAGTTACGTTCTGGCTTATATTTGCGCTTTCAAGAAGGTTTATTTTTTCATAACATGCGTGTCTTAAATAAATATTATATAGACATATATAAATATTATATTGTTAGTTCTACTGGTTCTACCTACCACTATAAAAAGATATATCTTGAAATTAAAGGAACTCTTGCTTGTGCTAAAACCTTTTACAAAATTCACGTCTGCCTTCACCATTTTTTGTATATTTTCCTTTCTCGCGAATTTCCATTTATTGAATTTAGCGGCTCCCAGGGAGCGCCAGGGCTGCTAAGCTGCTACTCCCGGGGATGGCTCGGCGTTAAATTATCATAACGCGCCTACGACGGTTTCAGGACGTGTTCTGTATGACGGAAAGAACTTCTTATGAACTTCGCACTAACGTGTGCAGCTATTAATTTAGACTAAGGTATACCAGTTAACCGTTGGATCCGGGTCGAGCATGGCCGATGATTATGCGAACTTTGTGGATAGGCCTTCGTCCAGCAGTGGACATCTTTCATTTGAGATATTGTTATTATACCTAAATAAATAACGATGGACGTTATCCACATTCTATCATCAAGCCCTAACTAGTAAATATGTTTATGATGATAAACAGTTTTTAGTGAAATTATTTGCTGTTTTTGGAGATTTATAATTGCTTCCTAGGGAGTATTTTTGTCCTGGTATTTATTTTAGGTAGGCTTTCTGGGCTCTGTTTTAAATTAACATGATGATTCTGTAGGGACTCATTGATAAAGCTATTAAACTAAACCTGTCGGCGAGGATGACTCAGAAATTGCATTTTTGTGCCCGCGTGGGCCTTACGCGAATTAAGTTAAACAATCCTAGCTATGGAAGTAATAAGTAATGATCCACCGTAGCACATAAGGTAGATTTTAATAACATGATACTTTCGAGTCTGAATTATTTTCAATGATGATTCAAATGAAATATGTAACGAAAGAAATTGTCTGAATGAAATTTATTCAGAGAACGATCGTACGTTAGGTAATCGTAGCAACATTGACGTATTCATTTAAATAATTTATCGCGACGCGGCATACATTATTTAAAAGCACGTTTCGAAGAGACACACGGTAGAACATGGTACATTGCACATGTTTATTATTTCAGTTATCTATTGTGAACATAATTCTGTTTACTTTAAGACTACCTAGATGATGCTATGTGGTGCTGGCTTAGAATATGATTAGGTACATTACCCCCATGAGCTAAAAGCCAATAAGGAGCTTATCAGGGGAGGCCTGAGCCCCGCAGTGGGCTTATATAAGCTGTTGAGGAGGTTGAAGTTGATTTTGAAGAAGGTGAAGAGGATGTTGTGTAAAAATTAGGGATCACTTATTTATTTCATGATATTGTTTCAATTGTAAATACTAGTTCTAATTTATTTCTATTATTTGATTATAATTTTCTTTGTCAATAAAGTATTTAACTAACTCTTTAAAAAAAAGTTTAATTCTACAATATTAAGGCGCTACCCCGATCCAAATCAGCGCCACCACCTCAGTTGCTCATTTTGGCCACCATGGTGGCAAAAAAGAGCAACTTCGCATCTCTTCCTACACTATACAAACTAAAAAATTTATAGCATTAAAAAATCTCATAAACTGACCAAACGATTTTTTAAAATTAATACGTTTTACATAGTAATTAAATAAAATAGGCGGTGGCGCTGATTTGGATCGAGGTACGAGTAGCGCTCGAAGCGCCTTAACAATAATTCTATCCAGTTTGAAACCGCATGCCGTAGAAGTTTGCTACGAAGTGCTACGGCGTAGCAATATTATAGGTGATTCGTAGACCCTCTGCCTCTACGGCATAGCTACGGCAACCGCCACAGGCCAGAAAGTGTGACGGTATGCCTCCAGAGACCTCGTTTTGCATAACTATGTAAAAGGAAAGTGTATTAGTTTTTAGGCAGAATAATGTGAAGTTATTTCCTTCGTATTATTTTTAGGAGCCTGTATTGCCTCACTGCTCGGTAGAGGTTTTCTACTTCCGTCACATCTTTTCTGATTTAGCTCATTCTTTCAAGTGTGCGTCTAGCTCGTCTCTTTATTGACGTCCTCGTAATTAGTGGTTTTTCTTGTGCTTAAGATTTAGGAAATAAATGTTATTGATTTATATTATAACCCTTGATTCTTTTATGCTCTTGGTTTGGTTCGGCCTATGTTTGTATTTGGTACTGTGTATGTCTGTTTCACCATAATCCTTGGTGTTACACCCAGGTATTACTACAGGTATGAGCGGGTCGGGGGGCGTCGGCGGTGGTGGTGTGAAACGGGTCAAAGCGTGACCCGCCGGGGTCGGGCGCGGTCACAGCGACCCAAGATTCAACCCGATATGCACAAAGAAGAACACGTCTTGAATAACGCTGTTAAAATAATAATATTTCAGACTCAATAGAATGTTGTAAATATTTTTACTTACTGAATATTTAGTTTAATTTGCTCTTGCAAGTCAATTTGATAGTCGGTAGGTTTATCAGATTTTTATTTGTCCTGTTGAAATATTTATAAACTAAGAAAACATAGTACCTATTCAACTTTACTAGATTACATTTCTACAACCTCTGAAAAGTTACTAAAGCTAATATGGCGCACAAAATAATTATTAAATTAACAAAGAGTTGCTGGCTTGTTTTAAATTCCTACTAGGACGTTGACAAAGGCCGCCGGTCTCTTTGTACCGCCCGCCCTCACCCGCCCTCACCCGCCCTCACCCGCCCTGCCTCAGTGATTATACACTTGTTATACCTATTTAAATTACCATTACAATGGAAAACTTTGTGTTCCTAACGGTATTTTCTATTCATTTTTCATACTGCAGTGAAACAAAGAATTTATGCTGTCCTTTGCCCTTTTGAACAGAGCTTTCAGTATGTGAACAGTGTGAATTGTTGTAGGCATTATTACCGGCTCTTAGGGTTCCGCACGTCCAAATAAAAAAGCAGAACCCTTTTAGGATCATTCCCGTTTCTGTCTTTCTGTCCGCCTGTCACAAACAATTGGCTCGGAATCTAATAGACTGATTGTGTTGACATATGCCGTCTGTAATAAGCATAATCTGTCAACATCAGTAAACCTTTAAAACTATAGGTTGGTAAATTATTTTTCAAGGTTTTATAATTACTGCGCAAACCCCTGTGGCTTTCACTGGCTACTACGTCAGTGCTATTAAACCGCCATCAAAGATAGGCTGTAATGCGAGAGGATAGCTCCAATACACTTACATTTAACAGCCACGTACTTATAAGGGACATAAAATCGAATTGAACTTATGAGTAAAGCCCTTTTACTGCGTCGTTAAACGATTTTGTTTTGTTTTCAAAGTTTTTATGATTGTTCCTTACCCTTTCCGTGCACGTGTACCACGCTGGGCACATTATTGGCTTTGGTACCTGGGTAGGTACGTTTGCCTCGGGTAAGTTAGATAAGCTTTTCAGTAAGGGATTTGTACGAAATTGCTCCATTCAGAGATAATAGAAGCCGTTCGCATTTTAAGCAAGATTTTCTTACGATCTCTGCTATACTCGTAGAGGTTTGAGAATACTAACGGTAGGTAAATAACGAATTTAGTAAAGAGTAAACAAATGAAAGGCGATAACGTCCGCTGCAAAGACAGGCCAGGCTTACTGTTACGTAGCTAGTTAGTTTTATCGTGTCGAATATCGCAGGAATAACGTTTGTGAAACGGTGAACTGTTTACGGCCCATGTGTTACGTGGCTGGTGGGTATGAAAAGCAATTCGTTGTGTATTAGATAGAACGTGGTGTGATAAAGGCTGCGACGTAAAAAGCGTCGTAAAACGACCGTAAAGACAATGGAGTGTTCGCTTACTATGAGTTAGTAGATACGTAGGTGGCTATACATATATCCGCCGAGCGCGAACTTTGCGAATATTCTTACTCCATTAGGTCCAATGGATGGTTTCACAAGATTTTTTATAAGCTTTTACCGTATTTTCTAATGTATTTTTTTTCTAAACGTTGGAAAAACTCTGTATTATTGATTAGAAGCATTTCTTTATCGACTCTTAGGTACCTTCGATCGGTTGGCCGCGAATACCTTGGTCTAATTCCTGAGAGAAGATAATGAAAAGAAGAGATTACAACAGTATAATAAAATCGTTGGAACAAAAGGGAATAAATAAAAATTAAACAACGCATCAGACAGCGTGTTACCATGTATCTTTGAGGTACCATTTGCGTCGTTCCCTCCGCGATCCATCAGCCTGCGTCCCTGGCAATCATAAATAAAATGTTCAGTCATTAGTTACCGGCGTTACCGCGGAACAAACAGGGAGTATCGTGGAAGATCCTTTCGGATAAAACGAGTATACGTCAGGAATCGCGGCTCGGAGCTATTTGTTACACATGTTTGCAAATAGCGCTTTCAGTACAAAATAACCTAGACGTGGGGAGTACAGACGTGTACGAAGTAACATTCATGCCTACTATTCTGAACTTCCTTTATGATAACACTTTTACATGTGTCATCACGTCACAGTAACTTAATTCAATTCAATACGTTTACTTTAGCTTATTATAATATACATATATTTCAGCAAAGCATAGATTTATTAGTATATACACATAAATAATATTATTATAATAAATGCCAAAGTTTGAATGTTTGGATGGACCTTCTTTACCTTTACACGTCTAAAGTATTGAACGGATTGGGCAAAATCTTTGCATAGATGTAGTGCTAGACCGAGGATAACTAAAAGTTACTGTATTATCTCGGAAAAACGCAGGCAAATCTGCAGCAGAAGCTAGTGATTAAAAATTTTCTCAATATTACCGTAACTACTTCGCTACGCGGCGTAGCGGTCTCTTGAAAATAAAATATTATATGTAGTTTCATCTTTGAGCTCTTGTCTCGTTGAGCATACTCAGTCAGTTGATGAAAAGCCGTATTCCGGCAAGTTTACGGCGTCCGCCGCCGCGGCAGCACCGACGTCCGCCGCCGCGGCAGCACCGAGCTCGGGAAAATGCAGGAATTTCTCGCGATAATCACTCCTAGACCAACTTCTGACACCAACGGGAAGTCACAGTCCAATATTTCAGTGCTTCACAGAATTTCACCAAACATTTAAGGGGGTTTTTACCTGAATAAATAAATCTATCTCCCTACCATTCTTTGTTCTTTAAGATAATATTATCTTCAGGAGCCTGAAGCATCATCTTAAGAATTTTCAGCAAGTGGTAGGAAATAATCGGTAATTTTTTAGGCCTACCTAGACCCTATATCCCTCGTTTCTTTCCCACTACTGGGCAATACCCTACCTTTCCTCTTTTCACATATTTTTTTCTAGGGCAACATTGGAGCAATAAACTCTATGCTAGATGGTAGGTATCAAACTAAAGAGTAAGTAAATAAGTAAGTAAGTACTTAATAGTAACACAAATTCTAGGTATTTTTGAATAAATGGAAACCTGTTCTACTGGTACAGATCTGTACACTGTGCCTAGATTTAAAGTTAGTGTTGTCTAAGTGCCTGAGTAAATACGAAGCCGTTGTTTGAAGCACAACTCAAATAAAACGCGTTGAGCCTCAGAACGTTTGCTTGTCCTTAAATAAGCACATAATTCCGAAGTTCGCTTTGCTCTCGCGGTACTAACGTGTTCGTTCAGAATGTTCTGGTTTCGATAATCCTTGCTGCGAGCTCGTGTATATCTGTGTGGATTATTCATAAGCTGCTCTGATTTATTAGGCACATCGCGCAGACAGCTTCCTCGGTGAAATGAAATGTGAGTGGGGTACCAACTAGGCCGGAATATGTATGAATTAATAATATGCAAGATCAATCCCTTTTACATACATCTTATACAGTTTTGAAAAGTCTTGTCTCTAATAAACCTATCCAAACGTCCAAACGATAACCTTAGCTACAGAGGGCGATGGTACGCCTGCGACGCAGAGGGTTGCGGGGTCGATTCTCGCGAGACAAATGGTGTTTCTGTTGTGTCATGATGAGTCAGTCATCGGGTACCCATGACACAAACTCTGCTTACTTTAGGTCTAGATGATGCTGTCTGAAAATTTCCTGCATTATTTATATTTTTTTTTGCAGCACTGCAGAGCAAAAACCAAAGAGGCAAGGCAAGGTTTCGTTGTAACAACCCTGAGCGCTGTTACATGTACTAAGCGAGTTGCCGTTGCACGGTGCGTAGTTGCGCATTATTGACCGGGGCGGGCGCCGCCCTTGGCCTGGCCGCCGCGCAATAACGCTTTAGGATTTACTTACCTACCTACTTACTTGTAGATGGGAAGCCTTTATGCAGGCTGGAACAAATCTAATGAAATCAGAGGCATAGTTTGTATAGCTTAGGCTTTATCTTATGGTGGTAGCTCACGCGTGAAAAAATATATCGCTTTATGTCTATTCTCTCGGTTCTACAAGTAATTTAGATAGCAGATAAGAAGTTTTGCGCACACTGTAAGCCATTTGCTGTGAATCTTTGCTAAAACGAACTTTGAATCCAGTGTAGTTTTGTAGTCTATCGACATAATGCAGTTTTTAGTAATAAATCTGATAGTGTCAAATTTGACTCCAAAAGACGATTAATTCGTAGTTAGTTTTAGCGTGGGGTTCAGAGAGTTGGCTCTCATGGTTCTCATGGTGTCCACTACCATCTCAAAAATCCACCCTGATTAAGTAAGCTAGGTACAGTCAGCAACGAAAGTAGCTAGCTAGACACGAATTAATTTTCAAAATAACGTAAAGCACCAACAAGAAGGCTTCAGTATTTATAGTCTCGTTTCAGTAAGTTTATTTGTACTACACCTGCTCAGAAAGTTGCTTATTCCTTGTCCAAACATAAGGCAGAAAGTACGTCATTGCAGGCAGAGTAAAATGCGGGACGGAAAACTCTTTATGGAAAAGTGCATAGAAATTAATTTCTAACGTGCTATTTTTAATTTTCTGAAATATCAGCCGGTTCTTCATGAAAGGTCAAACGACGAAATGATTTTACTCCGAATCCGCCATGATATTGGCTTCTTCCGTATTCGGAACAATAATTAATGATTGAGATGTAAAATATCTACTTCTCAATGATTAAATTTCACAGTAATACCTAACATCGAAAAATTCAAAAATAAATATACCTACAGATATATTTCTATATCAATAGAGAAAACGCAAAAAAATTATTCGCTTTTAGGCGAGAGATTGTGTACTTTCTCGCCTAGATGTACAATGTACTATTCATAATAGGATAGGAAGATGGGAAAATTATATTACATACATGTCTTAGGTATAGGTATAAATTATCATATACTATACAAAAGTATCACATATCACATCACACAAATATCACACTAATCACACTAACATTATAAATGCGAAAGTTTGGATGGATAGATGGATGGATGTTTGTTACCTCTTCACGCCAAAACTACGGAACGGATCGACAACGACGGTCTAACCCTGGAATCAAACATAGGCTACTTTTTATCCCATAAATCAGTTTCCATGGGATAGAAATCACCAATAAACGTTTATAGAAACAACGCGTGCGAAGCCGCGGACATAAACTAGTATTTAATAATTTATAATAAAATGGTATTGATATGGATCAGTTGAGGTACCTGTAGACTGTGTGCAACAGTCAGCAGTTAGCTCAATTGTTTCAATTGTAAAAACTAGTATAATTTTCTTTGTGAATAAAATAAAATTATAGTTCACATGAATAACATAAGTAGTAGGTACCTATTTAAATTTGTAATAACTAGTTAGTTCTTACGAGAACTTAAATTATCAAAAAAAAATCTTCCACCTCTCACCTGCTACTTTAATAACCCATCAGATTTTTTAATAGCCCATCAGACTAACTAAGTAGGTACCTAACTAATTTATGCAAACACACTCTGTAGGTAGTGGCAGGTGGTGGGTACTGTAGGTAGTGGCAGGTGGTGGGTACTGTAGGTAGTGGGTACCTATTGTAGAGGCAAGCGAACAATGTTTTAATAATTAACCTTCCCACTCTGATCGCGTTTTCAGGTCAATGGCAAATTAATTAGGGGGTAAGTACCCTCCCTTGTTTACCGAGTTTAATCTTTGAGCCGGAACAAATGTTTGCAGATCAGCTTTATTTGAACAACTAATGGGAATCGATCGCCCGCGGTGAGTTTTGGGCCTAAATTGAACCAAATAAAAACGATGGAAAAAGTTTCAGGGAGCTCAGTCCATGATGTTCGTGCAAGAAAATATATAGGTACGAAGTTTCTATGAAAATTCAATTAGCTGCGTTTTTATTAATTCTCGGGCGACAGCGACAGATAATTAGTAGGACTTGTTTTAGCTAAGCTGGCTAACAGGGCTTTATGTTGGTTGATCACGCGTGGAAAAGACGTATAATGTGGGCAATTACTTCTTAACTGCTATCTAAACTATTTGTAAAACCTAGAAAATAGTATAAACCAGTTTTTTTCCACGCGTGGCTAACCAACGGCGTCTCTATGGACCGGCCTATGTCCACCAGTAGAGCATTGACTGATGATAATGATGATAGCGTAGCCAGTATCCGTTAACCTGCCTTGCGTTAACACCATCAGTGACTCTTATCCAGTCAAATGTCCCTTTACAACCCAGTACAAATTGAAGACATGTTCCGCAATACCTCCGGTGGGTCCTCGGTTTAAACGTTTAGAGCTAAACGAATTAATGCGGAGACTGCGCTCTGGATGGGCTGCGCGCGGGGGCGGGCGGCGCGGCGGGCGGGCGGGTCGACCCGACATTGACCCGCACTGCGCCCAGGTGCGTCATTCATGCCTGCAGACCCGGATGCTACCAGATTCAGCCGGAAATTGCACGCCGTGGAAAAACTCAGAGCCGATTGGAGCTCCCATCCATTTCCTGTATACAGATTACGGGAATTTGCTCGCATTTGCCGTTGAATATTACATAGTTGGTTGGACGGGGATTTAAGCAAACGCGGATTTTGTTTGATTTCGTAAGCCGTTCATAAATTATGAATCATTTATTAATTATGATAGTTACATACATATTTTTATTTTTACTTAATAAAAGTATACCTAGTGCCCTGCGTATACCTACCCCGCTGGGACGCTACAAAATAACTTTATCTAGTGAGTTATTCGCAATTTTGTCACCTTCAAGATCATTTACCGCCAGCAGGACCAGTAGTAGTGACTGCTCACAGCTACTGAGCTGTGACCTTTACACGTTTATCTGTTTGCCATTGCCAGGGTAATCCGGCTAATAGCCGAGACATCGGGTGAAATGGAGCGCGGGTGCTTAGCGCAGGGGCCTCGTGCCGCGCCGCGCTAATCCGCGACGTCGCCGCCAAGCAAGGCCCTCACGCCAAACCTCACAAATTACCTATAGGAACCTCTTACTGTATCAAGGTAACCACAAGATCCTAAGTAAACCTAGGATCTACGTATAATATCTACCTGCCCAACCTTCGGAACTCAAGATCGTCGGAAAACAGATGTAAACGATTGAAAATGGACTCCTTATCTACATAGAAGAGATTATATTAACCCCATGTACCGGCAACAAATAGGTACTTCATTCCCAGATTGTTCGGAATAATTCGTCGTTCCATTCAACAGTAGGTATTACAGTAGTTAAGTATTCATATTACTCACTAGCTTCTGCCCGCAGTTTCACAAGCGTATTTTCGGTATGATAAGTAGCCTATTTTCTAAGTTAAGCTATGTTCTAAATGTATGTTAAATTTCATCATGACCTGTTCAGTAGTTTCGGAGATGTTAGGTAACAAAAATTCACATTTCACAAACTTTCGGCTTTCTAATAATAGGTAGGATAGGATCCGCGGTATTCGCGGGACTGAAAAATATTATAGGTACTTAGTCGAAGCAAAATGGGCGCTGATGTCCTTCTGAATTTTATTTATCCCGGACTAATTTACCAGCAATTAAACCACTTTCTTTCATTTATTTAACAAACATCTTTAATAATAATACAATGCCACAGATATAATACTATATTAATAACAATGCCCAAAAGTGTACCTACCTACCTACACCCTACACCTGTGTTGTTTACGCGCACGCACACTAATTATTGTGTGTGTAGGTACGAGGTATTATTATATCCTGCGCATAGCTATACTCCGTTGAGACTGGGTGGGCCGCCGCTGTGGCCGACATTTGCCAGGAGGACATCACCTCACCAATGGTCCGTCCAAACTCCAAACTTTCATTTTCATCAGAGACAACCGATTACGATTTAAAATACATGTAACGCCATCTAGCGGTTCTCAAAATCAATTGTTTCATCAAAATTTTACGTTTACAGAGGAAGCTTCATTCGGTTTTTTCGACGGAAGTATTAACGTCACGTAACTCCCTTCGAAAACATCTGTGAAATGTCAGCTGTCAGTCTTGACATCGCTGTCACATTTGGCCTTCACTCACAATCGCTGACTGAATCTTCCCGTGATTTCGCGATTGCATTGATATTTTGCAATGTTCGTGAATTGTAAATAAAAATCAATGTTGTGACACGATAAAGTGATTCCCCGTGCTAAGAAACATGACGTCGCGGAGTAAGAACGCGGTGCGTGTGTGCGAGACGGAGATTGAGAAGAGTCGGGAGGAGTCCAATTGGAAGAAGGCGGTGGAACTGGCTCAGCAGCTGAAAGCCAGGTCCCCTCAGCATGGTACGCGCTAAGCCCTCTTACCACCCTTCATTCAATAAAGTCAACAATCATACCAGTCACTGTAACCCGCTTGAAACAGTTTATGTTTATCCAACAAATAGTCATTGACTAGACCATGTTTTCTTTAGAAACATTCTTTAATTTCACTAAAATTTAACTTAGATTATAAAGGAAAGAAAAACCCTGGGCATAATAACATTGAACTGTAATTAGGTTATCAGGTCACTGGCAAATTAAATTAGAGAGGGATAGTGGGAGTGTTGGCATACAGATAATATGGCATGGAGGGAGATATACTATCTGCGTTGCCAGACAGATGCCCAGATGTTGGCGGGATGTCCCTATTTTAAATCAAAATGAAATGTCCCGCACGGGACAGGCTTAGTCCCTCCTTACGAAGATAACTCGATAACTGTTTTTTATATTTTTTTATAAAAAAGACGAATAAGACTCAACTACTTAACGATAGGGTAAATCTGATTTAAAATATTATATTTTCTATGGCTATTTATGCTATCTATTGTCATTTCAAAGCTGTATACTATACTTACCTGTAATACAAATAATTATGTAGAACAATTATCACAGAAGAATAAAATTACTGTAGATAAAGATTCTTGCATAAATAAAGATAAGTAGGTACCTAATAAGTTTTGCAGCTAATGGCTTAAAAATATTTCAGAAAGTCTTGCACATTTCCTAATTGGTGAGGGCAAGCTAGAAGCCTACTTAGAAGAATGGCCTCCGATAAAAGACAATACAGATCGAGCACAACGGGAGCTGTCGGAGGCCCGAGGCTACCTGACGCTGGCCACGGACGAGGCCGGCATCAAGGCCGGAGTGGCCCTGGATGCATATTTACTGCTGGGCAAGCTTAACTACACCTGTGGCCATTATGATAAGGCACTCAAACATTTCAAAGATGCAGAATTGAACACACTCACAGAAAAAGAGTTACCTGTGTGAGTATCGAATTTTAAACTAGTTGTGTGTATTTGACTTAGACTCTTAGAATTAGTTCAAGCGAATAGCTTGAACTAATTCTAATTCTAATAGTATTCAAATAGACTGACAAAAGGTAAAAAAGGTAAAGATAAATTGACTAGCTTCAATATGATGTAGGTTCCAATCCGACAACATAATTACTAAGTACTACCCCAGCTCTATTATTAATATCTTAGATGCAATTAATATACACAATAGCTGTTTGGAGACTGCTGAGATAAACAGTGTTACTTAAGTGTAATAAGAAACATTTGATACCTAAGCCCTAATGCCTGTCACTATAATGTTCAAAATTAACAAACAAACAGTAATAAAAATCCAGGTTGGGAACAAAGTGTTTTATGTAGTACAACAATAATGAGTACTAAAGGTTGGCAAAGCTGTTGTTTTCCTTGAGTTGCTGACTCACCGCATTGATTGCTGTATTTAGCAATGTGATGTCATCATGCATACAGCTGTAATTATTCAACTAGCTACGTTTTCTTATCATACTTCCAATCTTATTATTTATTATTTATTTGTGATACACAGGCAGCTGTTAAGCTGATACGTGTATATCTGAGTCTTTGTCAATGCACTTTAAATATTTGTCCAGTCTATTTTTGAAAGAGTTCACTGAGGGGGCACTGATCACTATGCGATTCGGCAGTATGTGCTCTCTGGGTTTGCTGGTACTTGGCCCGCATTGCAGCTTCAGAGAGTGTCCTCTCAGGTTTGTGTTTTTGTTCATAGTATAAAATCTTTTATACAATAGAAAAGAAATAAACAATGCACTAATTACAGTAAAGATCCCACTGCTGGACTGAGGCACTGAGGGTCATTAAATATATTGACACATTGAAATGATGATGAGGAACCTTTATCACTTTCATTGGTCATGAAGTCACATCCATGACACACATTAAAACAGTTTTTATATTAAACTAAACAAAAATACCGAACTAACACTTTAACCAGCAAAGTTTCCACCATTAAATGAAACATTAACAAAAAACAAACAGATCAGAGCACAATATCCAATCATCAAAAATCTCCCCGTGTTGGAGCTGGAAAAGACTGTGCAGTTAATGGGTCATCAGCAGTCTATTTGATGTTAGGAACGAGACATGATCGTGACATCTCCCTTTCCCGTACAATTAGGTCCAGCGCCTCTGTCGTGTGGAAGGGAACTACGCTAATCATATAATAAAAGGAGTCCTCACGATCACGTCTCATTAAACTCTTAATCAGATCTGTCTCATAAAGCCAAATAGACTCGCCCTCTGAACTTTGTTTGAGAAATGAGTTTACATAGTTTGTTTTATCATTATCAGGTTGATGTGTCATGTTAAATGTTTATCTAACTTTCATAGCTTATTTATAGTTTTACGATGTTTTGAAGATACCTATGGCGCTTTTCATTAGGTATCATTTAGTGTTTAGTTTAGATAGATTATCATTCTGATACAAATTATTAAATACCAGTTTCTGCCCGCGGCTTCGCACGCGAGGTTTCTATGGAAACGATTAAAGGTTAGTTCTACCCCGTAGGAACTGATTTATGAAATAAAAAGTTGCCTATGTTTTATCCAACCCAATCCGTTCAGTAGTTTTGGCGTGAAGAGGTAACAGACATCCATACATCTAACCATTCAAACATTCACATTTATATTACTCGTATAAGTGTGATTTCAAAACATGCGTCATTCAATGCTACGCGTAAAAAAAGGTTTTTTACTTTTTGGGGGCTTATCTTTGATAAATTAATTTATGCTTTTTCAATAATTCATAATTCACCTCACCCTGATGTGCCCTGATGCTGTACCTTGGTGAGGGTGTAATGTTGGTGTTCCTCAAACACGAACATAATAACTGTTCTGTTAACTGTTCGCAGCTCATATTCAGATATTTAAAATGATTGAGATTTTATGATTCATTTATTTACCTATATAACAAAACTGGAGCTCTGTTTTGCTTGGGGTAAGATGTGTGGATTGCCCAGCATTATTTATTTATTTATGATGTTATTTTTTTCCATGTGTTGTTTTTTCAATGTGAAATGTCTCTTACAGCCGAAGTCTCAGGATAGTGGCGGAGTCGTACGCGATAAAAGGTCTCTGCCTGGAGCAGAACGCAGTCCCTAGCTCCACCAGTCGCTTCAAGCAGGCCGAGAGGGAGGCGGAAACGGTAATGCACATTTAACTTTGACGACCTCTGTGGCGCAGCGGGCGAAGGTAGGTTGCGGGATCGATTCCCGTCTCGGGACATGACATGTTTGTACTATCTGCAGATATTTGTTCTGGGTGTTACTAAGTTGGGGAAAAAGTCTTTTCGCATTATAGTATGTATGAATTTGTAATAAAATCTCTTTGGCTATACTATTTGTAGCTGGTTGGTTTTTGTATCATTAAAAGTTTAAATATTAAAGAAGATCTGTAATAGGATTTAGTTTTTATTAATAATTACATACACATATTACATACACATAATATTTAAAAAGAAACTATCACTGCATATCAAGCAGTGAAACTAAATCGTATGAAATATTCTCGGTACCTATCTACTTTAGTTCAATCAATTTAAAACAACAAAGCTTAAACAAATACGTGAAGTGGGAATATTTTATAATTAGCTGTTTGTTATGTTCGTAGTTTATTACCTATTATTTACTGTGAACGACTGATATGTTATAACTAAGTACCTACTTATTAATTTAGTTCTCATGTAAGTGACGTAATTGTCTATATGAGAATAAAGTTCTTTAAACCTTAAACCTTACATATTACATACACATATTTAATAATAATTACATACACGATTTTTTATTAATAATTTCAAATTCAAATTAGGAAAATGTGTGATTTTTATTTGTTTTTCGTACTGTTAAGATGAGTGAATCTAATGAAGAAATTCGATAAATTATTAAAATTTTACTACAAAAAAGGTAAAATGCAACGAAACGATTCTTTATTACGACGTAATGAAACCGAACCATTTTTGAAAAAGTTGATAACTGGTGATGAAAAGTGGATCACCAACCTGCGAAAAAGGTCGTGGTCAAAGGCTGGTCAGGCTTCACAGACTGTGGTGAGACCCGGGTTAACTCGCAACAAGGTGGTGCTGCGTGTGTGGTGGGATTGGAAGAGCATTATTCATTAAGAGCTATTATCACCGGACAGGACCATCGATTCTGAACTCTACTGCGAACTACTGATGAGATTAAAGCAAGAACTTGAGAGAAAGCGGCTGGAATTCATCAACAGAAGGGGTGTGGTTTTTCATCATCATAAAATCTTTAGCCACTCAGCAAAAATTAAGAGAGTTTGGCTGGGAGGTGTTAATGCATTCGCCGCATAGTCCTAACCTTGCACCTTCAGATTTCCACCTGTTTCGGTCTCTTCAGAATTCTTTAGGCAGTGTCAGGTTAACATCACGAGAGGACTGCCAAAACCACTTGTCGCGGTATTTTGATCTGAAGCCCCAAAATTTCTATAGCAATGGAATCATGTTCCTACCTACAAGATGGCAAAAAGTTATCGAACAAAATGGTACCTACGTACTTGAGTTAAATGTTAATAAATTATATTAAATTTTTATTGATGGCACAAACTTCGGGAGGCCTATACCCCGCTGTGGGTAAAATCCGGCTGTGGATGATGATGATGATAGCAAGCCTTCAGTTGGCTTGCTACCAGTCCTTTGCTTCATTGAGATGCGGCCAGCGGTTTGTACAGTGTCATATGTGGTGGAACGACAAAGATGTTGGATATATTATTGGCATATGTATTTCAATAGCGCTGTTCACATTAAAGCGACCCGATAAACTGACAACAACTACTGAAATTTTGCTCACATCAACATCTGGACCTAGAATAGCAAATAGCATTTGCGACAGTGAGGATCCGTAGCGTTATAGCAATTTCAATACAACTAGATCCACATTATTCTTTATGACATTAGAATAATATAATCTTTTAAAATTATCCAAATCGGACCATTACGTACGAAATTATGACTAAACGTGACGTCACACGCACCCGCAGCGGTCATTCAGTGAACAACTTCGTCAATTTTCGTCGTAGAACAACAATTTTTGCACTGTGTGTTATGGATTTCTTAGCTCTATAAATCTGCATTCTCAACTAAAAACGTTACGGATCCTCATTGTGACATATCTCCACAAGAGATTAAAAGACAGATAAATGATTTTATCGGAATGTCCTGGTGTTCCAGATCCGCAGTTTCGAGCTGGCGTCCGAGCTGACCTTGCTGTACCTGCAGCGCACCAACGCGCCGGCGGCGCGCGCCGGGCCCACGCTGGAGACGGCGCTGCAGCGGGTGCCGCTGCTGCACATCCGCGCCGGCCGTCTGCAGAGCGCCATAGACAGGTAGTCTCACTACTCGGCTTCTTCACTCTACATTTCGTCTTTCTTTGCTGGCATGGAAGAATTAAAACGAGCAAAGAACGTTGGACCTACTTTGATCCAAACCTTCGTTGTGTTTTTAACCTTCCGATAATATTTATCTTATAACAAATTAGATTGTTTACAAGTTGGTTTGCATACAGGCTGAAATTTTTGGACGGGGCAGTAAGGGGACCTACCCTTACTGCCCCGTCCAACCTTAACCGGTGTAGCTACCTACGGCAAAATAGTATGTAAGTGCAATGCACTCTACACGAAAACTTTTTTTGATGGCAATCGATCCTGTCGTTATTTCATAAACCCCATGAACAGCCCAGCCCGTAGCTCTCCATCATTGGAAAAGGATTTATTAGGTTCCAGAAACTGTTAAGAGTAGCGCCCCCCAGGGTTCCACTTGTACCATTCTCGTTCATATCGTACCGTTAGACCACGACTCAAATGTTGTATCCCTTGTTCCAGGTATAGAGAAATGCTGTCCGCAGTGGAAGCGCCGTCCACGCAGGCGCTGCGGCTGACGCTGGCGCGGCAACTGGCAGAGGTGCTGATGCGCGGCGTCACTGGACAGGTTATTATACTGAGTATTATCTACTCTATCATATCTTACGTAAAGTTCAAAATCATGCTACAGTTACTGTGTACTTTTTAGATTCCAAAATTGCTTCATTGTGCGTAGAGAATTCTTGCTAGGGTCCGACTAAAAGCGCAGATTTTTAGAATCTTCACAGGCTTCGCGGCGTGACCTCGAGTGTAAGGGGATGTCTTGTCGTTGTGCTGATACTCCCTGGCACGAGGACAACATGACTCGGTTACGTACCTACTACGAGTATAAGCTATTGGGGGCAAAATCTATTCAGTATCAGTCAGTATACATCAAGTCACTCTGACAGGTTAAATCTCACTAAATCACAATTAGAATTGAATTGTATTACTCAGGTGTACAAAGCGCCCGAGAAGGTGAATCCCGCGCCGGCGGCCGGCACGCTGTCGAGGCGGAGAGAAGACTACGTGTCGGAGGGACCCTGGAAGCCCAAGAAGTATGCTGCTATCAATCAGGTAAACCACGCTGGGCTCATCTTGTCCGTCGCTTGGATATCTTTTCAGTCATTGAATAGATACCATTTGTGTAATGTCTCTCAAATCTGAGTCTATTTGGTTGTGTAACTTTTTTCCCTAAACTTATAGTTTCGAAGTAAATCACTAAAAACTGATATCTGCCTATGGTTAACGGGCGGCGACCGAGCAAGTGACGTCACACGCACCCGCGGCGGTCACTCAGTGAACTTAGCTAGTAATTTGGTCATCACCACCATCATCATCTTCAGCCTATATTAGTCCACTGCTGGACATAGGCCTCCCCTAATGAGCGCCATAGCATTTGGTCATGACTTCGTCAATTTTTGTCGTAGAACAATAATTTTTGCACTGTGTGTTAAGGATTTCTTAGCTCTATAAATCTGCATTCTCAACTAAAAACGTTACGGATCCTCATTGCGATTTCTCACTCGAACGAACACTCTTTGTAGTGAACGTTCTCTTTCTCTCCTTGTACGATGTACTGTTTCTGACCAGCTTGAGTAAATTGTGCGTCGATACATTTGAACCTGATCTTGTACAAACACAGCCGCATGATGTAAGATCTGCCTCCGTTCCAGTTCGTCCCCCGCAACGAGTACGAAGAGGTGATACTGTTGCTGCTGGTGGGCGAGGCCATGGCGGTGCGCGACGCCGTGCTGTCGCAGAGCGCGGAGTTCGAGGCGGCGCGCGCGCACGCGCTGCGGAACGCGGTGGCGGTCATCGACCTGCTGGCGCTGTGTGCGGCGCGCTGGGGGCTGCTGGCGCCTGTCACTGAGGTACACTTGCATTTCCAAAGATCCCCATCAGCAAACTGTATAAAACAAAGTCAATTTTATGCAGTAAGCTAGAAAGAAGTGACTAAGCAAATATTTTTTGTCTCCAGTCGTTAGAGCGAGCCATGAAGTTCTCGAACGGATGCGCGCACGTGTGGCGCCAGCGCGCGCTGTGCACGGCGGCCGCCGCGCCCTCGCCCGCGCACCACTCCAACGTCGCGCACGTGAAGCCAGGTCTGCCCCACACCGGCACACGATAGGACATAACGCCGCGGAAGTAGCTGCAGTGTACTAGAGTCAAAGTAGTCATGTCATGTATGATGTTGTCGGTTTTTGACAGAGTATGCTGAACACCTGAGTTTTTTGTTAATTTATCTATAAATAATTTATATTTTTCTCCATAAAGTTAAATTACTTTAAAAGGGTTCCACCCTTTAATGTTTACTTTGTAACTTTTTCTTACATACTTTTCTGGCTTAGAACCCGAAATTGAAATCTAGCAGGAAAAGTCGCACATTTTGGTCGGTCATGTGAAGGTTATTAGTTCAGCCTATGTCCAGCTGTGGACATGTTTGGGCTGAGATGATGATGTGTTGGTACTTGCAGGCAGCGCGCTGTGGAGCTGCGGCGTGCGAGCGCTGGGCGTGCTGTCGGCGGCGGCGCGGCTGGCGCCCGGCGACGCGCCGCTGCGGCTGGTGGGCGCCAACACGGCCTACAGGATGGGATGGGTCAGATGTTTTACTAATACACGTACTCCTCTAGTTCACTCACTTCAATGTTTCTACTCTTGAAAGGCCTGATCAGGCCATTTTCCGTCGCCATTTTCCGCGCACGCGCCTGCGAGTGGGAGTTTATTCTCAGGTGTCAGAGGCTAACCTGCAACAAACATTCTCCAGGCATCTCGGTCATGAGTTTTGTTTCGCTAGTTACGTTGTGTTCACGGAGATAAGAATGACAACTCCGCGGTGAATTGTCCAATACGGTCCTCACTGTTTTAAATATTTCTCTAAAACGAATCTATTCAAAGAAGTGAAACGAATCACGAAATTTAACCAATATCATAGCAATATATTATGACCTATTGGTCAGGTTGACATTGTCGACAATTACGTACTTATGCAGCAATAAAATTATAACAAATAATTAAGAAAAAAACCAAATAAGTAATTAAAATTAAATGTAAAACTACATCATGTGCAAAAGAAGTTAATCATGCAAAAGAGTCGTGCATCGCCTTGTCCTGTGAATGCTGGTATTGAAAGAGTCAATGTTCAACATCTTGCTGAAATCATTGACAGTTCTACTCGCTCGCACTACTAATGAATTTTGTCTATAATTAGTTCCAACATGTTGGACATGTAGTAGGGGATTGTGTCTAAGCTGCTTACGCGGTACATTGAAGTCTAATTTGCTAAGAAGTTCTGGACAGTCAACATCATTGTTGATAATCTTGAGAATATAAAGATAATCAGCTATATTCCGCCTGTTTTTGAGTGGCAAGAAATGGAACCTCTTGCAGAGTTCATCGTAGGTAAAAGATTTGTAGGGAATCTTTACTCTTAAACACAGGTATCTTAAGAACCGCCTCTGAATACTTTCAATACGATCGAAAGTACGAAAGTAGATCCTTAAATGCCCGCACCTTCGCCTACTGGAAACGGTTGAGCTGACAGAAATCCTACTAAAGAAGTAAGGAGCCACGGATAGCCGCCCAGTTTCTGGAAAAGAAATTCGTGATCAAGATTAAACGTTTTTGAGAAGTCAGTGTTGATTACTCCTTGTTCTAAAACTGAAAATGTTTATTTCTGTACACGCATTACAGTTAATAACAGGGTTCTCATTTAAATATAAAAAAGGCAAATTTTCTGGTCAACGAAAAATAATACTTTCCCTTTATTTTTCTGGTTGGTAGCAGCATGCCTATACAGTGAGTTTAGGAGGCGTCAATGATTGCTAACATCAGTAATGTTGTGACAGATAGAAGAAGGCATCGCGCTGGCCGAGGCGGCGCTGGCCATCGAGGAGGAGAGCGAGGGGTGGATGCTGGCCAGGTGCTGTCTGTTCACGGGCATCGGCTATCAGATGCAGGCGCAGGTTGGTTGGACGGGCGACAACCTATTGTTATCGAAATATAAGATTTTTATTGGTTCCCAAATAAAAATTCTATGAAAGCTTAGCAACTGCTTGCCAACTGCTAGCTATAGTAGACCTTTTTTTTCGTTATTTCAGGTCTTTAACTACATTTATGCAAAATTACAGCTCAATTCGCTCAGTAGTTTTAGTGTGAAAAAAGTAGCCAACATCACACCAATATTATAAAAGCGTGAGTTGTTTAAATCACGTTTCTAATTCCGTGGCTTAAATACCTGGATGTCTGTTAAATTTTCACACCAAAACCACTGAACGGATCAATTTTTTGCTTTCAGATCATTCTACGCCCGAAATAAAACAGGCTTTCTTAGAAGACGTTACTAACGTCTACCTACTTCTTATCCCAATAATCCCGTTCAGCTCCCATGGGATAGAAACAACCCTAAAACGTTTCCATAGAAACAACGCGCGCAGAAACTGGTCAATATTAAATCTGGAATAAAAGTAAGCGACATGTTTGTGTTTGTGCCCTCAGAAAAAAAATTCCCGCATCGACAAAGAAGCGGCGAACGAGAGGGCGCTCAAGCACCTCGTGCGCAGCGTGCAGCTCGACGACAACGACCACCTCGCCTTCTACTACCTGGCGCTGCACTACATGCAGATGGGCATGCTCAACGAGGCCATGGTAGCTACTCATTACATTACTCATATCATTTTCAAAGGGAATAGGTCATTAGATAAGCTACCAGTAGAATACGATCTCGTTATTATTACTGACTAGCTGGGCTAGTTAATATAAACCATGAATTGGATGGACCGAGTAACCCTATTGCAATTTCGGAACCTAGAGAACGTTTTAGATTTATGCCAACTCTTTCAACTTTGTTATTCAAATGATAAGTAAAAAGATCCAAAGAAATTGCCTTTATTCCACAGAGATGCCGTTTTTCAATTAAATTAATTTTTCTTTGTGACAAAAATCAAAATCATCTTAAGTTTTTAAATCTGGAATAAATAAATAAATAATGCCGGACAATCCACACAGCATCATCTAACCCCAAGCCGAGCAGAGCTTGTGTCATGTGTACTAGACTGATATACATAATAGAATACATTACATAGATAAATATTTTTTTATTATAAATACATATAAAATACCCAGAACACCCGGAACCAATATTTGCAGATCGTGCAAACATTTGTGCCAAGGCGTATCGAACCCGTGCGTCGCAGATGGACCCGCGATGGAATCTGTAGGGCTGACACGTGCGCGGCTATTTAGAAAGAGCAAGTCTAAACGACAAGGATTATTGTCGCGGTGCACGTGGTGGCCCTGGCCTGACGTTAGCCTTGCAAAGTAAGTGAGTGTCGTGTGTTGCAGGAGGCGACGCGCGCGTGCTTGGGGCGCCGCGCGGAGTGCGCCGGGGGGCTGCGCCTGGCGGTCGCGCTGTGGTCGTGCGCGTGCGCCGGCGGCCGCGCCCCGCGCGCGCTGGCCGCCGCCACGCTCGCGCGCCAGCACTACCCGCACGCGGAGTGGCCGCTGGCCGCGCTCGCTACCCTGCACATAGGTAGGCTAGGCTAGGCCTGTCACTCACTTATTTACTTAAGGTTACCTACACCAGTCATCGGCGCGAACTCCTCGGTGGGCGCTCCCTTTTTTTGATTTTGACTGATGATGCTATCCCATCTGACATAGTGTGCGATCCCGCGCGCTAGGATGAAATGCACAATGATTCATTGGTGAAACGGCCGCGTAAAAATATGGGAACAGACTTTTAGCACGAGAGTTATTTTACTATAGATCTTTTCAAAATAAATTTATTTCAACTTTTGAATAACTAAACTTTGTCGGAACGGGCTTTATTTTAGAGTTTTGTTTGTTCGTATATTATTAAAGTTTAAAAAGTTTAGAAGCTTTTATTTTTAAAATGCTTTTTTACGGTTTTAAATTATAATTCATTATCTATATAAAGTCATTATCTATATACAAATATAGATAATGACGAGATAAATCGATATTATCCTTAGTTTTGGATGGTCAACATCAAACAGCGTCGTAGATACCCTTCCACATTTGTATGCAAACATGAGCGACTCGTTTTACCTTAAGCTGCCTTGTGGCGCAGCGACCAAAAATGAATCTTATCCTCCAACACAAGAGTTCTCTTGGTTCTGAGCCCTCTCTCGCTAGTAGCGTCGAGTTGTTGAATTCGTCAATCCGGCGTTACCTGTGACGAACAACTACGCCCGCGCCCTGCGGACAGGTGCAAGCCCCATTGTTATACGCTTCCTTGGCAGCCCGTTCCTCCTCCATGCACTCGTATTTATTTTATTATATTCGTATTCAAGCCAGAGCCGCGTGTGTAAAAATATGGCTAATTTTCCTGTATTATCTTTCAGCGTGGGACGCTGGCGAGGCCGCCCTAGCCGCCGGCAAAGAGCTCCTAGCGCTGCTGAACAGCGCGGACGCGGAGGCGGACGCCGACCAGCCCGGCTACCTGGACCTGGACGCGCTGTCCGACTCGCTGCACGACGACACGCACAGCACCAGGGACGCAGGTCAGTGCCACCTGCTCCCCACACGGTGGTACAATAGTTGAGGACTGATTGCACCGAAGCGTGGTTTATAAAAAAGTTAGGGACCGCATATCTATCCTACAGGCTTGAAATATTTAAGTCAGTTTTATTAAATTCATTTATTCTAAAACAAAAAGTGAGGTAATTTGATCTTTCTGTTCATCAATAGTTCTGAGTATAATATGTATTATACTATTGATGAACAGATGTCTTGATTGTTACGACAAATTGTTATGTTGTAATTAGTAACGCGCGTGCATGCGGACATCAAATGAATGACTGAAATGGTAATGTCCCCAGCGTCGGTCCTCGCGGAGTCGGCCGGCGTGTACCGCGTGGAGCGCGCGCTGTCGGAGGGCGCGTCCTCGCTGTCGACGGCGCGCGCGCGGCCGCCGCGCGCCGCGCACCGCGCGCACGCCTGGCTGCTGCTCGCCGCCGCCTGTCTCAGGTAATGTCCCCAGCGTCGGTCCTCGCGGAGTCGGCCGGCGTGTACCGCGTGGAGCGCGCGCTGTCGGAGGGCGCGTCCTCGCTGTCGACGGCGCGCGCGCGGCCGCCGCGCGCCGCGCACCGCGCGCACGCCTGGCTGCTGCTCGCCGCCGCCTGTCTCAGGTAATGTCCCCAGCGTCGGTCCTCGCGGAGTCGGCCGGCGTGTACCGCGTGGAGCGCGCGCTGTCGGAGGGCGCGTCCTCGCTGTCGACGGCGCGCGCGCGGCCGCCGCGCGCCGCGCACCGCGCGCACGCCTGGCTGCTGCTCGCCGCCGCCTGTCTCAGGTAATGTCCCCAACGTCGGTCCTCGCGGAGTCGGCCGGCGTGTACCGCGTGGAGCGCGCGCTGTCGGAGGGCGCGTCCTCGCTGTCGACGGCGCGCGCGCGGCCGCCGCGCGCCGCGCACCGCGCGCACGCCTGGCTGCTGCTCGCCGCCGCCTGTCTCAGGTAATGTCCCCAGCGTCGGTCCTCGCGGAGTCGGCCGGCGTGTACCGCGTGGAGCGCGCGCTGTCGGAGGGCGCGTCCTCGCTGTCGACGGCGCGCGCGCGGCCGCCGCGCGCCGCGCACCGCGCGCACGCCTGGCTGCTGCTCGCCGCCGCCTGTCTCAGGTAATGTCCCCAGCGTCGGTCCTCGCGGAGTCGGCCGGCGTGTACCGCGTGGAGCGCGCGCTGTCGGAGGGCGCGTCCTCGCTGTCGACGGCGCGCGCGCGGCCGCCGCGCGCCGCGCACCGCGCGCACGCCTGGCTGCTGCTCGCCGCCGCCTGTCTCAGGTTACCTTTATTTTATTTATTTACTGTTTGCCATCTTGATATCTCGAAGGCTAAAGAGGGCTTAATGCACGCCTTTTTGTGTAAAGTATAGGCATAGGATTTCGCGTTCATAGGAGCGGGACAGCGCATATGTTTTTGGTGTAAGCGCGAAAATGATATTATTGCTTATTTACAAGAAAACTACTCAACTTAAGAAGAAACTGTATTTAGGAAGCAAAGAATTTAGGAATAACCTACGAATCAAAACAATAATCTTGTCTATAGATCGCAGAGTTTCTGAGATCTCGACCAAATTAGGTGCAAGACAGTGCATTTTCATAATTTTTATATCGTCATTCTTTTTCGCAATCATGTTTTCGATTTGAAGGAACCAAAGAAATATTGTAGAATTTTATTTAATTCTAACTTTTTACCACGGGGCTCCCGTGAAAACGTAGTTTTTTGATGACACCGTAAGTTTTCCGAATTCTTAAATTAATATTGAATACTATGAAACAAATATTATCTGTCTCTAGGGACTTTGCGCTCACGCCGTAACGGCCGCGCGGATAACAGCTATAAATAATGGAGATAGAAGTCTGGGAGTCGAGACTTTTTTATTGTAAATATCTTCCTTTTTAAGAATCTTCTTTCGAAAGTCCTTAAATAATAATAGTTTATGAGTTATTATTTACTAACGCAAAACTAAACACCTTTTTCTTAAATCCTATTTTGTTAAACTGAGGCAACTTTTTTGTGTTCAAAAAAATCCTCCAGATTCATTTTCCTATACGTCATCGAATGAGCTATCGCTTTTTTGTGTTCAAAAAAATCCTCCAGATTCATTTTCCTATACGTCATCGAATGAGCTATCGCACGTATTTTTAAGAGCTTGATCAAAAACGAATACCGCGCAATGAACTTGTAGACTGGACTAACATAGGTTTTCTCTTAACCTACTAACTTCCGTATGCATAGTTTATCCATTTGTTAACATTAATTTTTATTAACAAAGAAAATTACAATCAAATAATAGAAATAGAATAAAAAATTAAAACAATCGAGATAACTGCAGACTTTTCATATCTGTCCATTTAATATTTATTTAGAATTAACTATATCAGACAATGCCATTTAACAGCAGCACCATGAATTTATAATTAAGTATTATTATTTTGTTCGCATGACTCTAACGATGCCCATTTACAGCTGATCCATTTATCAATTTATCTATTTTTGTATGTACCAATATTCCTAAGTTCCTTGGTTATTTTCTGTCTTGTCTGTTTTATGGCCTGGAATTATAACATAGGCACCACGTATTGTAACCCATGTATATTTAAATTGACATTTCCAAGTGTGCCTTGTGCTCCTACGGCGAATAAATGCGTATGAGTATGAGTATCAATACCAGTCGTCGCGTCCCCGCTACGCTGCGCTGCGCTGGCTGCATCGCCCCGCTGTCCGGCAATGCTGGCAATGCTGGCAATGCGCCGGATACTCACCAGCTATCGGGTCACGCGTCGCATAGACCAGACGCGAGAGATCATTTTTTAAAAACCCGATAAGCCTCGGTACCTGTGTTATCTACCTTTGTGAATTCATTGTTGTAACTATTGTATTTAATTCATGTATTTCTGTTGTAGGTTAGATCGAGTGAGCGCGGCGGCGGGCTGCGTGGCGGAGGCGGCCGCGCTGACGCCTTACAGCCATCTTGTATTATACACGGTGAGTCACTACATGTATTCCATTGCTGTACTTTAATTTCTCTGTTAAACCTACAATCTGTAGGATTTTTTTTTCATTTTTACAGCTTATATAGGAAGATTTACAACTTATATAAATACAAAATAAGTTAAAGCAACAAAAAAGCTAATGAATGGCTTCCACGGCTAAATGACATGCAGTGTAGATATTAAATACGCTAATGCAATCATAGAATTTAGCGATGGTCTAGAAAAGAAAAAAGAAAGTTAAGCGAACGTCGAAATTAGGGTATGATGATTCAAATGGAACTAAATCAATGCAGATATTTTTTATATATCGTCAATAAATATTAGAAAAGGCATAGGTGCAACCAACAATCCTTGTGGGACACCGCTAGGAAAAATAAATCAACTGAATGTTATAATTAGTGATACCAACAGCTTGGTATCAATTGCAGATAGACAACGAAAAGCATCAGAATAAACTCCCTTTGATACGTATCCAAAGCTATTAAAACGGTACAAGCTTACGTGCAATCCTATCAAAGGTCTGGCTGTAATCGGTATAGAGCACGTCAACGTGATGGCCGTTGATAGATAGAATACACTTTAATATAGCACACAAAGACAGGAAACAATACCGAGAAAATGCTAAGAATAAAGGTACTAGAAAGGGCGGCCTTAGCGCTTAAAGCGATCTTTTCCAGGCAACGGTAGGATATAAAAACAAAATAATTGTATGTGTCTTCTATGTGAATTTGTAAGTGTCCTCTGTAAAAGAGTAGGGAAATGAATAATTTCTGATAGCGTTTTTTTGGGTTGTGTTGTTACAGCGAGGTCTCGTCCACGCGGCGAGTAACGAGTGGGAGGAGGCGCGGCAGTGCTTCCAGAACGCACTCGCGATACACCCCACACACCTGGACAGTATGGTGCAGCTAGGTGAGTCTCGTAGTGTTACAGCGAGGTCTCGTCCACGCGGCGAGTAACGAGTGGGAGGAGGCGCGGCAGTGCTTCCAGAACGCACTCGCGATACACCCCACACACCTGGACAGTATGGTGCAGCTAGGTGAGTCTCGTAGTGATTCTGTACAGCCAACAGACGTTCACTACTGGACGGCGGCCTACCTTACAAATAGGCTAGAAATTTAATTAGTCCGTCACTTAATTATCACAAGATATGGCACGTAGTTTTTCTTTCATCGATTAAACAAAAAATGATGAAGATATAGCCAGTTAAAGTTCCGCGTGACGTCACACCTGGCGACACTATTGGACGTGACGAGCCTCCACTCCCAAACTTTGACGCGCTCTAAATTAGTAATTTTTTGTTTGATTGACAAAAGAAAAAATACGTGTTCAATATCTTCTGATAATCTAACTGACGGACTAAATATAAATATATATAGTGATCTGTGGTTCGGTCTAATATCTTTGAATGGAAACTCTTTGCTCTTTGATTGAGAAATCATAATAGGTATGTATAATAATAGTAATAGTAGTATTTTATTGCACCCGTGCGAAGCCGGGGCGGGTCGCTAGTAATAATATATTTTTACCCAGGACACTACCCTATTGTCAAATTGACCAGTCTCGCGCTGCCCGCATCCCACGCCGCAGCGGTTCACCGCGCTGGCTGCAACGCTGCGACCTTCACAAGGGCCGTATTATGAAAGCGTTACTCAAGCATAGATCAATGACTGAGCCAGCTTTCATAATACGGGCCTTAGTCATTGGTCTGGCATGTTGGGCGGGGTTGGATATGTTGCGCCTTCGGTGCTCAGTTCATTTTCGCGCTCGTTGAAATGTGTACTATACTTCTTTTGAATGTAGTGAATTAGTATTGTATTGCTCTCATGAAAGCGCCGTTGGGCGTTGTGTTACGTTTGTCGATTGCTCGTGATAACCTAAAGTTGTTGTGCTGCTTTCGCGTTTGTCACTAACCTAGGACCCTTCGTAACTAGTAGTATGGTACCTCCAGGTGCGGCGTACTACGCCCTCGGCTGGCTGGGCCTGGCGGAGCGCGCGCTGCGCGAGGCGGCGGGCCTGGCCCCGCGGCACGCCGACACGTGGCGGCGGCTCGCGCTCGTGCTGTGCGCGCGGCGCGACCACGCCGCCGCGGCCGACGCCGCCGCCGCCGCGCTCGCGCTGCATCCCTCCACCACGCTCGACATGCCGCTCTGATCCGCAACACTGCACGACCTCCGTCGTCGTCATCTCTCAACGAGTCCGCATTCCCTCTCCAACCATCCACTGGACCGCTGCACGCCGACGGTATCGTCTCCGCGGCGTGATCCTGACAAGCTGCATCGCTGGCGCGCGACCTGATATCTTTAGTTTTCGCTTAGAAAGATGACACTTGTCAGTCTGTTAGTCTGGTTGGCGTGGTCGACCGTACTGACGCCGCCGCATGCCGGCAATATCGTTTCTTATCACTAGGTACCTTCCTTATGCCTTACCAGAACCGGTAGCATCGTCAGTTGCCTCACCACTACTGGCAATATCGTCCTTTACTACCGACAGTGTCGTCTCTTACCTCACTACTACGGCTTGTATCCCCCTTACTTTATCACTGCCGATAATGAAATGATGAAACCCTACCATTTAAAAGGGAGGCTCGACCTTACCGACGTACTCCCCGCCCTTTAGAACCACTGGGGGGACCGAGTGTCTCGATCTTGTCGACAATTCAAATCGCCGATAGAATTTTGACACATTGTAAACTACCCATGTCACAGAAACGCACGATAAAACCCTCGTGACGCCTTATCCATTGTCGGCTGTGTCACATAATCTTAACTTGCTGAAACTACTATTCTTAAATGGTCAAAAGATTTCTTATTACTTACCAGCAGATGGATCAAGAAATGCATTGCCTTTTAGAATACATTTCTAGATCCACCTGCTAGTTCGTTGATCGCTTATCCCATCCCATTCGATACAAACGTATTTCAGTTTTATAAAGGTTAATTTGGTTGCTTTTAAATCAACGATCAAAGTATGTCACAACGCAACGTATCAACTAAACAGTTTAATAACGAAAAGCTAAAATAACTATTTTACTTAAAAGTTACTAGAACTGACACTTTATACCTAAGAATAAATTAGTAATTTGTCTTTAAAAGACGTCACAGCTGCCCATAGACGATAGTGAAAAACTACTTTAATAAAAATTAAGTAAGTATATAAAAAGTTTAAATAAATTAAATACTATTGAGTAATATCCGAATGTGTTTCGCTAGGTGACGGTGTTAGCGAGTCGGCTGCTCTGCGAACGAACGTTCAAGCTAAAGTAACCGCATTAGGTTATCATTGCCCGTAATTACTTTGGCTTAGTTCGCCATTGTATTACAATACAATACAATATTTTTGTCATGAATAGACGTTCGTTTGTCACATTGCCCTACAAATTAACTAATGACGGATACCACAAAAGTAAATAAGAAAAAGTTGAGCAATGTCGGTTGTTATCAGCAATTTTTTTCATGTGTTATGCATATAACTTATGTATGATTGAGATTGAAAAAAATAAGAAAAAGTTTGTTAATCATCGGATCTTTCCATTCAATTTAGGATAGATATGTGTGTCTTGTCTAGATATATAGATGATAGTTTTTTCTATCTCGGTACTCGATAGCGTCAACTGTAGGTACTTACACAATCTCAGTGGAATCAAATACAATCTGTCAAAATCAAAAAGTATTGCAAACGTTCCTACTTCTAAATGCGAACGACAATGTACTTACGTAGAACACTCGCACTAGGTACGTCCACGCATTTATTTTCTTTGGCTGAATGAATGAATGCGATATTTCATAGACCCTGCTTCTTTTTAAGAATAGTGATGCGCATATACCGGCTCGAAGACTACCGGGTAACGAGAGCGAGATATTAATCGAGCGGACTGTCCTCACCGCTTTAAACACTTAAACTTGTCTAATACAAGAACAGTAACAAATCACAAAATATGACCGATATCTGATCTGCACGATAAGATATTTCGTTTTACAATATTTTGTTATAGCTTTATAATAAATTACTGTAGAAAATACAAAAAAAATGCGCGGGGTTTTAACCCTCACAGTAAATAGGAAACACCAAATGAAAAAAACATTAAAACCACAACTTCAACTATAATATATCTTTCCTTTAAGTTGTACAGATTTTCGTTATTATTATTATTATGTTCAATACAATAATAATAAAACCCCGAGGAAAATTTGGAGCAAATTTAATATTTTTCAAAAGAACCTCAACCTTATTGGTCATATATGTTTTTGGTTATATCTTTCGTGATTCGTTTTATTGCTTTGAATAGATTCGTTTAGGAGATATATTCAAAACGGTTAGGACCTTATTGGGCAATGTTCAGCGGAGCGGCCTTAAGGGAAAGAAATAAATTCGTGGAATATAGGTAAGTACGCATTTATGCGTTATGATAAATTAATATTACGCAATAAGAGATGATACTCCAAATGTTATGTTATCTGTTTGAATTCAAGTGCTTGATGCGACTCGCTCTCGAGTTATTACAAAATATGCACCATGATCGAGTAGACACTTCGTGGAACTGTGCCAATGGTAGGAATAGGTACCTACTTGAAGTGAATAATACAAAATAATGTAGATCCTAAAGTTTTGTTCATGACTCGTGTCATACATTTGCACTTGAAGTGGTTTGTGATGCTCCAAAAAAAACTGGTTTTTACTATTTTCTATGGTTTTTACTACAAGTAATTTAGGTAGCAGTTACAAAGTTTTGCGGACATCGTACGACATCTGCTAGAACCCACGCGAAGGCAATCTACGGATCAACTGTCGCTTTGGAGTCTATTGACATTATGAGATTTTTAACTAAAATTAACGTAATGGCGATCGATTCCATAACTAAGATGGTTTTAAAGTTTCTTTTGGGAACGATTTATAGCAAAAGGCTTACCATGCGCGTGCGCAAAGTTTCTTATCTGCGATCGAAATTACTTGTAGAACCGAGAAAATAGTAAAACCCTGATTGCTGTCGAGCGTCATGTACTTACATATACAATGTACGTAAGCAATTTAATTCAATAGAAAATCTTTAGACGTGTCACCGGGTGACACTCATATTCATATTCAATAACAATTTACCATGAAAGTGTCAACAGAATAGCCTCACAATAATATTATTGTATAATTTATCGAAAATGTACGTTAAATCGTTTAGTTTACGATGCCCGTCCAATCATACTTACTCGTACGTTTTCATTTACACGAACACAAGTAGTATAGGTAGATACATTTAATGTGGAAACAAAGTCCTCCATTATAGTCATAAAAACTGAAATAGGTACACAAAATATTATAGTTTTAACGCGATTAGAGCCATGGGCCGAATTCTGCTAATCAATCGCTTTACTATGGCAGTGACCGTATCGTCACAGAATCCTCTATCGGTTGGAGCCTTGGCACTTTTGACACGCGTCCCTACATCTGTAGTTTGGGTCATCCAAAGGTAAAATGGCAAAATGTGTCATTCTTATACTACTGCTCCACCTGCGTTAGCGTTGACGTTAGTGTTAATGTCCATTGACGCGGTGATTAAGGCGTTAAAATGCACCTGTCTACATTTACGTAACAAAGCCGTCATGAGGTAATTCATAGTGAAGTAGGATTAGCGGCTAATGCCGTCAGTAATGCCGTTAATAAACGAACACGTTCAAACCTTGACCACATCTGCGTAAAGCCCTAATTAACGCGTTAATTAAGGCGCTACCCGACCCAATTCAGCGTCACCACCTGTTTTATTTAATTATTATGTTACACGAAGGAATATTAAAAAATCGATTGGCCAGTTTGTGATTCTTATCATAAGCTTTTTTTTGTTGCTCTTTTTGGCTACCATGGTGGCAAAAAGAGCAACTTCGCATCTCTTCCTACACTGTACAAACTAAATCAATTATAGAGGAATAATAGAGGCATTAAAAAAAGCTAATGATAGAATTAACAAACTGGCCAATCGATTTCTTAAAATTCCTTCGTTTAATTAAATAAAATAGGTGGTGGCGCTGATTTGGGTCGGGGTAGCGCCTTAACGCGTTAGGACGCAGGTGGAGCCTATTCCTTATGAAGTCGATACAATTGTTATGGTGACGGGATTCATTTAGTGGAGTCGGGCCCTGATCGCGGTGCCACTACACGTCTTCGCGACGTTTCATATTCGACCGAACACGTGTTGTGTTGGGTTTAGGTGCAGGTGCAGGTGAACTTTGGTAATTGAATCCTTCTAAGTATTAGGTACGTAGGAAAATGTGGGGTGATTGTTTTATAACACGAAGTATATACTATGTGGGCTAGGGTGACTTGTATATTATAGCATAGCATGTCATGGTTGCACTGTACATAAGTAATCAACGTGTAGCCTCGGAAGTTAATAAAAAACTACTAATTTACTGAACTCTGTCTTGAAACAGTAAATATAATAAATGTGTTTATTAAATACACCCTTAAAAACTAAAATTCTATCTCAAAACTGAAAATAAAATATAAAAGGTTTTTAAATAAAGCATTGCTGAAGTATAAAAAAAAGCCTTTTATAATTTTTTGACCGACATTCATTCCAGAAGTCGCTATACTTTATAAATTAGTAACTATTTATAAATATCGTATTGTTATTTTAGTATTGTAAAGTATTCGTGTCATTTGAATTGTTATCCTTTTGCAATAATTCATCTTGTATCTAAATGTATATTTGTAAAGCATAGGCACACAGCACGTGTCATGTGTAGGTACCTACCTACTTTTTATTGTTTGTAAATGTAGCTGAACATGTTTTTATTTGTAATATATTTTATCGTTTTATGTAGATACATGTACTTTGAAAGGCAACACATATAACGAGGGATCAGATATAAATATCTTTATTGACATAGAAAATTACAATCAAATAATAGAAACAAATTACAAGTAGTATTTGCAATTGAAACAATTGAGCCAACTGCAGACTGTTGCAAACAATCTACAGGTAGATTTAAGTCAGACGATATTTATCTATTGAACGTCTCAAAACCTCATTATAAATGTAAGCGGGTTAACTACGAACCTATTTTTTACCTCGGTTTGTACTGGAAGAACATAAATTACAAAAATAATATAGGCTTAATAAAATAAAAAAAATATTTGAACAAAAATTGATCACCTCGGGCTCCAGAATCTAATGTCCAGAGTCTAGCATGTGTAATGTTACGTGGCACCCTGTGTAGTAAAATATATCTCAAGGAAAGCGAGGCGCTTCCCTTATGGCCGCCGCACGACCGCACGACCAATGCGTTGCGATCTCGCGCTCCGAATAAAACACGATTGTCGGACTGCCCTCGATACGGAGCCCTGCGACCTCCCCGCGGCAACCGCACTGTGCACATGTGATCATACACGTGGTGGAGCTATCTGTTATCTCACAGCACAGGAAGCATTTATCAACATTGTTCACCGCGAGACGAGATCAAGTCTCTTTGCTCCTTGGCTGATATGACGTCGCCTGAAGGTATTCCGAATAGTGGACATCACATCACACTAATATTATAAATGCGATAGTTTGGATGGATGGATGGATGGATAGATGGATGGATGGATGGATGTTTGTTACCTCTTCACGACAAAACTACTGAAAGGATCAGGCTGAAATTTTGCATACAGATAAGTCTAACTCTGGGATCAAACATAGGCGACTTTTTATTTTTTTATTTATTTTATTTATAAATAGCCTCAAAACGTTTCCATAGAATTAATGCGTGCGAAGCCGCGGGCAGAAGCTAGTATATAATATGTCCACTATTCGGAATACCTTCAGGCGAACGTTTTGTTGCAACTTATCAGAGAGTCAAATAATTATTTGACTCTGTTATGTTGCAACAAAATGCAATTCGCATGCACCGGCTGCACCGGCTGCACCGACTGCACCGACTGCACCGGCCGATCCCACAAATTGACATGATTTGCGCGACAAAGCCGTATGTTGTGTAGGGTGAATGATTTGCGCGAAATTGTTACTAAATGTTTGCAATTTCCCGCAAAGAAATGTCTGAAGAATTTTTTCTATTTACTCCGAGAAAAGAGACTTGATACTCTTTCTGATACGACGATGTTTTAGTCATTACAATTACTATAATCAGTCTAGACCTTGTTACTTTTTTTCATGTTTGCACAACATTCATTACATTACAGAAACTATTTAGGTAGGTATTAATATCTTAACATTACGACTCTTATCTATTTATTTATCTTGATAAAAATATAATGGGAACAGAATTCAAATAATTTATAGTATGTTAATGATATTAAAATTCTGATAAACAGGATAATTATTTGTCACCATAAGAGAGCAAATTGTTATTTTAACCCTGTTACCTACTCGGCAAGGCATATAATCTGTATGCCTATTTCTATGCAAAATAAGGAGATAGCGATGCGATGAAGCTATGAAGACATCCTTGTGTTTGAGTCTAAGCATTTAGACATAGGTACCTAAGCATTGTGTTTATTCCACAGTAGGTCAAGTGAAGTCCTTTATCGCTAAGTCATGCGACACCTACCGCGATGCGAGTTCGCAACGTGTTATCCTGCGATGCGTTTTACAGTATGAACGTCGAGAATGGGCGTTTCTTCTTTGGCCGGTTCGGCCCGGCACCGATACCGACACCGACCGTACTGTGCCGACAGCTACATGCTTCATTTGACCGACACGACACAGCGGCTTTCTAATTCCACAGAGACCTCGCACGCACGCCCACATAGAAGCTTGCGTAGGTACACAACACATACGTACGTACGATGCCAGCCCGACACAACTGGGAGACTTGCTGCGACGATATATCGGCGCCGGCGCCGGCATGTCGGTGTCGCCCCGGGCCAATGGGACAGTGTGCCATACTATTTCATAGAATGATGCGTCCACCGATGTCGGTATCGGTGGCGGGCCGGCCAATGAGACAGTGTGCCATACTATTTCATAGAATGATGCGTCCACCGATGTCGGTGTCGGTATCGGTGGCGGGCCGGCCAATGAGACAGTGTGCCATACTATTTCATAGAATGATGCGTCCACCGATGTCTGTGTCGGTATCGGTGGCGGGCCGGCCAATGAGACAGTGTGCCATACTATTTCATAGAATGATGCGTCCACCGATGTCGGTGTCGGTATCGGTGGCGGGCCGGCCAATGAGACAGTGTGCCATACTATTTCATAGAATGATGCGTCCACCGATGTCTGTGTCGGTATCGGTGGCGGGCCGGCCAATGAGACAGTGTGCCATACTATTTCATAGAATGATGTGTCCACCGATGTCGGTGTCGGCATCGGTGCCGGGCCGGCCAATGAGACAGTGTGCCATACTATTTTATAGAATGATGCGTCCACCGATGTCGGTGTCGGTATCGGTGGCGGGCCGCCGGCGCCGGGCCGGCCAATCAAGAAACGCCCATTCGCGTTTGACGCTTCTCGTTTTGCCTAATTACCACGTTTACTGGTACAGCCAGATAGGCACTTGCCTAATTACTTACTGTTTATCACCACTAAACTACTGGTTAATGCCAAAGTCATTTACAACGTGATATTCACGATGATGTGAGTTTTGAGCCTTCCAATATTTCGGCACAGTTTCATGCGCCTTGATCACGGAATAACTGAAGGCACTGTCACTTTATTGGCAGCATACCGATCTACCCTCAATTTTTGTATTTTGTTACGAACGTTACCACACACTTGTTAATAACCATAATGGTATTAAAAGTTTTACTGCTATGTTAATGTCCATGTTTGTAAATAATAATGTACCTAATTGACGTGATGTGATTTGTGACTCACTTTACTTGAAGGATGTTGCTCTACAAACTACAATACCCGGGAATCTGTTTATATTCAGAAATACGGACTCGTGTGCCAGTGCCTTGCACACCTAATGATCTATGAATAACTAGGAAATATTATTTAAATTGCATCTATGTAAAAATGGCAGTACCTACCTAATTTGAACTTGAATTTGATAAAAATACCGCACCTATCGATATCATTCAATATTTATGATAATGTGCACTGGTCAATGAAAAAAGACGTCATTTACCTACATTAACATCATCCGTGTTATTAAGGCGAATAGTAGGGGTGATAGTGGCGCCACTACATATTTAATTTAATCATTAAGTTATACAAAGAAATTATCAAAAAATCGGACCGCTGGTAGACGATACCTATGACAAGCTTTTATTTAATGTATCTGTAATAGTTTTGTTTTGTGTTATTCAATCAAAAACCTTGTTTGGAGAGCTTGGTGGCCACCAATAGGAACTAAACTCTTGAAACAAGTACCTGCCTAAATAATACAGTACAAAACTATTAAAGATACAATTAAGAAAAGCTTATGATAGATATCGTCTACGCGCGGTCCAATTTCTTGATAATTCCTTTGTATAACCTAATTATAAAATTAAATATGTAGTGGCGCCACTATCACCCCTACTATTCGCCTTAAATGACATCGGCAAGTTATGTCTTCGCAAATTAAAAAAAATACTAGATTGTCAAGTGCATAAACTGCAAAAAGTCTGGTCATAACTAAAAAACTTGCCCTTGGCCTTGGCGTATTACGATTTTATGGCATTTCTCAACACAGGCGCCCGAAATGAAAGCCTTCTCTAGACAATACTATTCTGGCATTATTATCTCGATTGACTAAAATTACCTGTGCCTATTTGAAATGTAGTGTGTATTAAATATTTCTTTGTATAAATATTTTAAACTTTAAGACCAAATAAGTCGTAATTGAGTCGCGATGGTTTGTGTTCCACTGTTTAGATACCTACCTTGTTTCAGAAGTGTACCTACATAGGAGGTGCCCTCATTGTATTTATTTATATTACATATTATATTAACTAAACACTCGTTTACGTTACTGTACCTAATGTGATGTAGGTATAATAAAAAATGAACTATTATATTACACTGAATATACCTGTTATATATTGTACAGAATGTCCCAGAAATGTGAAGTGAGATTAGCTATTAACAAATTATAAAGATTTTTTTACGTGCGCGTGTACTCTATCCACTCTTTAGAACTGTTAAAATTTGTGGGGCACCCTGTATGTCAGCAAATAAATAGTTTATGGACCTGTTGTGCTCTTGTGTACTTTAAATACTTGTAGATGTTGTTTCTGATGTCAATGTTGATTGTATATAAAACTTTAAGGATATTAAATATGATAATTATTATGTTACATAATTTTCTTGTTTTATTTGTGTAAAATATTCGGTGCCGAATAAAAAAAATAACTTAAAAGACATTAGGTAGGTACCTACAACAATTTTTTTTATCAAGTTTTCGTCTTAGTCGAAGTAGCTGGTAGGTACACCTGTCTGCGGAAGCCACAGAAAGAGGCGGCAAATATTAATACTGAATGCCACAGACGCACTCACCGCAGGCGCGGTCCCAGGGGGGGGGGGTCACGGGGGTCATGACCCCCCCCCCAAAATCTTAGTTTAGGTACTTAAAAAATTGCAACCCAGAGCTTGTTGATTACTTTTCCTATTTACTTTCGTTACATTTACACAATAAAAAAATCGCGGCTCGCTCCGCTCGCCGATATTACTGGTTCTTTGGGCTCTGTGTTTTGATTAGCACAGAGGCAATGTTCCTAATTTTATTGTTCTGGCTGGTCCGCTATAGTCAGTTTGTATCAATCCAACCGTCACAATAAAATGCACAAAAATATATCAAACTAGCTTCTGCCCGCGGCTTCGCACGCGTTGTTTCTATGGAAACGTTCAAAAGTAATTTCTATCCCATGGAAACTGATTTATGGGATAAAAAGTCACCTATGTTTGATTCCAGGCTTAGAGCTACACCGATGCAATTTCAGCTCAATCTGTTCAGTAGTTTTGGCGTAAAGACGTAACAAACATCCATCCATCTATCCATCCAAACTTTCACATTTTTAATATTAGTGTGATAATATGAGAGGTCGCTTTGTCAACCATAACAAAAAATAAGTAGACAACAAAATTTTCGCGTTTTGTCCGTCGCTGATAACATTTGTTCCTTCTGACTATGGTCCAAAGCTCGACCCCCGCCCCGCTTTAGGTCACTTTGCCAAATTTTCTGACAAATTGATCAAAATCTAACAAAACCAAAAATTGTCGCAGCTCGCTCAGCTTGCCGGCAACTTCATACTGTCTACCTCTGGTCATGGGCTCGTTTGAGGTCTGTTTTCCAAGCACTCCAAAAATCTAATGAAACCACTAAATTATCGCAGCATGCTCTGTTTGCCTCTGATAACATTCTGCTGTTTTTATAAGCTTCTGGCTTGCTCTAGTCCAGGACTCCTTTTCCGTTTCAGGTGAGTTTGCAACTGCAAAATATCTGATACCAAACAACTCACACGCACAGCCAGATCATAAAAATTTTCGCGGCTCGCTTCGCTCGCCGTTGATTCTATATGGTGTCTGGTCTGTTGTCCGCATATTTGGTTGTTATTCGACAAACTTTAAAATAGTTCTTAACTCATATTTAGCTTCCTTGTCTCGCATGAACGCATGCCTCACCAATTTCAAGAAAGGCTGCGGCTTATTCCACTCGCTGATATTTATTTTTTATTTGTTTTTAAACATATTACTAAGCCGCCGCAAACTTCTAAAATGTTCTGATCTCGCTGTTATTTATTTTCTGAACCAGTTTGTCACCAAACGAAAAGGGATCAAAAATTTCGGCGGCTCGCTCCGCTCGCCGTTACATCCTTTACAAGTCTTTTTTGTATTTATAAGTTCTGTTAATCTCCCTTTTTCCGCTCGCCCCGATTCATATTCATAGCTTTTTATCTACTACCGCAAAGTCTTATTCAAAGTCATTTATTTTGTTATAGATACCTATCGACAGCAAAATAAATGATGCGGGCGAGAGTAAGCAAGTATCCTACTCTTGCTTACTTTTGCCCAATATTCAGAAAATATCTCAAAAATTTCGAGGCTCGCTTCGCTCGCTATATCTTATACCTACTATTGTGGGGAGTTGAGTATAAATTTTCAGCGGCTCGCTCCGCTCGCCGATAAAGTTTAGTGGTTTTCGGTGGGGCCTGCAACCGCCTACAAATACATTTGGTGCTACGGCCCTCACCAAGTGTGACCCCCCCCAAAGTCTTGGGCTGCGACCGCGCCTGACTCACTGTCGCACGCGTGCTAGCAAAGCCGAGCCGCCGCCGCCGCGCCGCCGCCCCCTCCGAGTCGCGTCGCTGCAGCTTAGCAGTGACCGCGCTAACACTGACTTCCACCGATGCACTCGGAAGTGCTGGAAGAGCCACCACGAGCCCCGTCGGAGACCAGCATGTAGTGTAGCGATGAGGCGACAGGACGCGCTCCTGTACCTACGTCGGTCGCACCAATGAGGCTGGACAGTTAATGCGTTGAAGAGGCATATTGTATGTATGTACCCAGCAGTGCCCAGCAGTGGGCTGAAATAATGATGTCGATGATGATGAAGTGTTGGTTTGAAATCACTATCTGACCAGCAGGTAAGTGAGTCAGTGCAGCCCTCCGGGGGCTGAATTCTGCTAACCCATCACTTTACTATTAGGACAATGGTACCGGCGCAGAATCTTCCTAGATGAATGAAACTCGAGAACTAGATAGTGCGCGCGCACGGAGAGATTCATAGAATGGTTTCAGCCTTGACAGGCGCTGCGCTAGGCGTCCCTCCATCTGAGTTTCTTTCATCAAAAGTAAAATGCCAAAATGTGTCATTCCGAGACGATACCATTGTTATGGCGAAGCGATTAATTGAGTGGATTTCGTCCCCTGGCGCATGGCGGTGCGTCCGTTATCTGCGGGCGCGCGGGCGAGTGCCTGAGTGGCGACGAGAGATTGGAGATAAAGTCGGCCGCCTGCGAAGCACCGTCCAAAATAAATGTGGACCGAATTTGTTTTTTTTGTTTGAATGTTATTCTCTCGAGATGGTCTCTACAAGTTTAATTCCTGAGGGATTACTATTTGTCCAGTAAAACTTAATAACCAGTGAAGGTGTAGGTACCTACCTAAGGAATTAAGTAGAAGTCAGTTGTGAGTGAATATATATTTGTAAATGCAAAAATTATTTATCGATACATATTCATATTTTATGCAAGCAGGAAATGTAAATCTTACTATGTTGTAAATTTTGCAATAAACAAGAGACTGGTACTAAATGTGCTCATCAGACCTTCGTCGCATCAGAAGGTCTCGTCTCGTATGCTTCCTGGCTCCTGCCGGTTTCAGAAGTTATCCATCACATTCCAATTACTAATGCGTCTTAGTCTTTGCAAAATGACGACTCACGCAAGGTATGACGGCCACTGATAATTCCAATGTTGATCAGATAATCCTTTAACATTTGCGATAGCTACTTACCTCATACGCAGTTAAGGAACCTACCTACCCAAGTAGCACACGTGAGCTGCTTAAAAGTTAGGTACATTGAAGATAAAATCAAAATATTCAGCCTTTGTGCTACGGGTTAGGGTACATCTGGGCCGAATCTCAAACTGATCCACGGACGAGATGTCCACTTCACTTTTGAGTAGGGGTACCTACATCTCGTCCGAATCTAAAATCTCTTAGTTTTAGATTCGGATCAGTTATACCCTCAACCAAAAGTGAAGGGGACATCTCGTCCGAATCTCTTTTTTTTCTCTTCAAGGGTGTTGTTTGGGTAGTTCGGTAGGTACCTACCTACCTGAAATTTACTGTAAATTTCTTTTATTCAACCTTAAACCGTATTCAAGTAAGAATCGTTGAACGAACGATGAACCTACCCTCCAGGGTGCGTACCTAATCAAAATCAACCTTTTTTCAGGATAAAAAGTAGCCTAGGTATATAGGCCTTCCCGGGACAGCGTCTATCTACCCGCGAAATTTCATCAGGTTTCGTTCAGCCGTTAAGGCGTGAGAAGGTAACAAACAGAACTACCTACCAACTTTCGAAATTTATAATTGAGTAGGTATGGATAGATATTTAGTGGTGTTCTGTAGAGACGACACGGCCGTCGATGCCACCACCAGCCCGTCGCCGACGAGCAGCGACCTTTGCCGAGGTCGGCGAGTGTCTGCATACGGAGACGAGGACGAGGAAAACGGCCTCTACTCTGAGTGGACCTGCGCCTGCGCCTGCGCTCCTGACATTGATGACTCACTTGCACCACATTATTATGCTAACTACGAGTATGTAGCACAAACCTATATTAAGTATTTGGTAGTTCTGTCTCGTGCTTCAAATTATGCAAATAAAAATAAAACGTCAAGTGCGAGTCGGACTCGCGCACTAAGGGTTCCGTAAGACCTTGGGTCTTGCCAAATTATCATGATTCTATTCTAGGTCAATGGGAAGAAGGTATCTTGTAGATTTTGGTCCATGACGAGAATAAATTTTTTTTTTGTGTATAAACTAAAAATTTACACCTGGATTTTTCCCTTTAATTGTACTAAATTTTATGATTCTAGGTCAACGGAAAGTGCCCTATAGCTTCTGGTCCATAGCAAGAATCAAAAGTTTTTTTGGTGAATAAACTACTCTACGGTTTTAGGACTTTTTCCATTACTTGTTCTATAAGATCTTGCTTCTTGCCAAATTTAATGATTCTACGTCAACGGGAAATACCCAATAGGTTTTGGTCCATGGCGAGGCTTATTTTAGTGAATAAATTACAAATTTATGGTTTTCCGATTATTCCTTGTGCTATCAGACTTTGCTGCTCACCAAATTTCATGATTCCAGGTCTACGGGAAGTACCCTATAGGTTTTGTGTGCATGTGATTCCCTTGGAAATTTCAAAATATTCTGACCTAAACGACTGTAACTTTTGAGTGCGTTGACTTATAAGATTTATATAATATAGGATACGGACTGGAGTATTTGACGTTAATTTCAACTCGATGCGTCCACGCGTTCCTGAGAAAAGGGGGTTGACAGACGGACAGACAGACAAACGGACAACAAAGTGATTCTATAAGGGTTCCTTTTTTCCTTTTGAGTTACGCAACCCTAAAAAGAACAGGTTATCCTCTAGGTAGTACTTTTTAGATAGGCAAGAATTTATTTTAACTAATTAAAATAACTTTCACTTAGACTTAGGTTAGGTTAGTTGATACGGTACCTATCAACACTAAACTTCTGTTCTTTTTTATGTACCATTCGATGATAAAATGAACGACAAGAGCTCTTCATTGCCCCCTGCATAATGCATGCAGGTTTAAATCTAAACCTTTTAATCGTAGGATTTTTAAAAATCGGAAATAAAGTATACCTAGGTATGTATTTTTATTAAGGTAACATTTTTTTATGGCAGAAGCCTTTATTCACAAAGAAAATTACTAGTATTTACAATTGAAACAACTGAGCTAACTGCAGACTGTTGCGAACAATCTACAGGTAGCTCAACTGATCCATATCAATACCAGTCGGAAGCGTCCCCAAGACACTGGCTGCATTGCCACGCTGTATGGCAATGCTGATGCGCTGTGTCAGATACTCACCAGCTCTCGGGTCACATAAAAACAGAACGAATAGATAAAAAAACACAAAAATTCAGACCTGCATTGTTTTATGCAGCGGGGTTAATTCTGACGCTATCTGTACGTATGTACTTCAGCCGTTAGGCCTAGATCACATCTTTGGCTTAGATGACTGAAAAGTGTATTCGCTGAAAAGTGAGAGGATCCTAAGAAATCAAATAATATCGCAAAAATTTTCGACTTCGACGGGACTTGAACCCGCGTCCTCCCCTTGTCCGGGTTCAAGTCCCGTCGAAGTCGAAAATTTTTGCGATATTATTTGATTTCTTAGAAATTACCCTTAGTGTGGGGTTACGCACTATAATAACAAAAAACCTGAGAGGATCCTGTTTACAGATCGATAGATTCAGCGACGTGTTTCTCTCTACCAAATATTACCTAGTTACCTACTTATTATTTCTGTAATGTATCGTGTAAATAATTCAGTAATTTATGTTTCTACCAGAATGTATTACATTTCTATTGTTATAAGTTGTGTGCGATATACATAAAACGCATAGATTAAATACCTAATCTGTATTGTTATTATTGTGATTGACATATTAAAATTGAAATTGTCAGAGTGCAACCTGCCAGCAACTACCAGTGGTAGTCAAATGAAGGGTAGCAGGATTCCATTGACGGTAACGTAGAAGGCGAAGGAGATGTCTAGTCTAGACACGTACGGAAACAAAGGGCGGTCGGCGGCGCGTGCGTTGCGTGCGTCGCCGATGATAAGCGATTTCAGACATATCCGCGTGGTGGAGCGAACCTGTCGCCTCCACCTGTGCATGTGACCTGTGACCTGTGACTGTGACCATGCCGGAGGAGAAACAGAAGGGCGCGGAGGAGGCCCTGGACTTCGACGCCATCTTGCTGGAGATCGGCCAGTTCGGCCTCTTCCAGGTCAAGAACTACTGCTTCATTCTGGTCGGGATTGTGTTCAGTGCTTTATGGCTCAATCAGTTCATCTTCAATGCTGCAGCTGTGCAATACAGGTAAGTGTTACTTTCTACTCTGGGTATTTATAAGAAAGTTTCAGTACCTAGGTTATTGAACTAAAGCCAAATAAAGTAGAATTTGCGCAGCCGCCGCGCGCCGGTTAGTCTTGAAGTTGTGTTTTGTTTTTGCAAACCCTCAATGTAAAAATACACACTCAATGTAGGTAGGTACCTATTCCAAGTGCCAGAACTGCTAGGTACTTAAAACGCGTTTGGCTAAGTGCTACACAGGATCTGTTTCGATATTTGGCAGCAGCATAGGTAGGTAGGTAGGTAGGTACACAAAGCGTGTTTTCATTTCAGATTGATGCAGATGAAACAAAAAGCTTGTTTACATAAATAACAATAAATTCTTAAAATAGAACAAATGAAGCTAAAGACAGTTTCCACTCGTAGTCTGTAAATTATCCTGAACGAATTTTAATTTTACTAATGAATACTTAATGAAACCAGATCCGCCAAGGAATGGGTATTTTTTCAACTTTCTTCAAAACATTTCAAAAACTATTTTGAAATGTACAAACTGATAGGTACCTTTTATTTGATACCCCACATGAGCCTGTAGGTAGGTATCTTTTAAAATTTCGACATCTCAATGGATGTGTGTATGGAAAATGTTCATTTACAATTTTTTTTTCTTTTTTTTTTTGCTTCAATTCTGTAGAGGCGCACGAAATGTGTTATTAATTAGGTACTTATAATTTCAAGTTGATAGCTGCGGTAGTTCCTGTACTTAGTAAGGAGGGAAAAAAGGACAGACAAAGCGAGACCTTAAGGGTTTCGAAACCGATCTTCGATCTCGAAACCCTAAAAAATCGAATCTAAATTACTTACAACAAAATAAAAAAAAGAGTTCCAAAGCAGTTTATGTTTTCCTTACTACTTGGAAGCACTTCTCAAAAGCATTGCGCCTCATATTGAAGAGATCAACATTTTTAGAATAATAGAGCATTTATCAAACAAATTTGATTCTCATGATTGACCGATCTTCGTCTACCGATCGGTGCCATAAATAAAAATACAATGTTATTTTGTTTTGTTTGGAGTGGGTTCGATTACCTGATAAGTCAAGTGATTTTTCAAAACTCTGCAAGTGCAGTTTTACATATTTAAAATAATAAAACGTCAAGTGCGAGTCGGACGCGCGCACTCAGGGTTTCCTATAATTGTAAGACCTTGTTTCTTGCCAATTATCATCATTCTGCGGGAAGTAAGTACCCTATAGGTTTTGGTCCGTTGGGGAGAATCAAAAGTAATTTTTTAGGGTTCCGTACCTCAAAAGGATAAAAGGAACATATTATCCCCATATTATCACTTTGTTGTGCGTCTGTCTGTCTGCCCGTCTGTCAACCCCCTTTTCTCAGGAACGCTTGGAGGTATCGAGTTGAAATTAACATTAAATACTCAAATCCTTAACCTCTCTTGGAGCGCGATAAAACTTCTGAGTGAACGCGGTCAAACGTTACAGCCGTTCATTAACGAGTTCAGACGTAGCCGCGTGGTGGAGCGAACCTGTCGCCTCCACATGTATAGGTATTCATCCAGGACAAAACGTCTTTGATATTCATGCATCAGTGACCTGTGACCATGGCGCAGGAGAAACAGAAGGGCGCGGAGGTGGCTCTGGATTTTGACGCTATCTTGCTGGAGGTCGGCCAGTTCGGCCTCTTCCAGGTCAAGAACTACTGCTTCATTCTTGTCGGAGTAGTGTTCAGTGCTTTATGGATTAATCAGTTCATTTTTAATGCTGCAGCTGTGCAATACAGGTGAGTGTTCAGTTCTGCTGTGGATATTTAGGAGTTTCAGTAGGTTATTGAACGAATGCCAAATAAAGTCGAATTGGCGCAGCTGGCTTAGTTTTGTAGCAGCATTTGGTTTTTACAAACTTAAAATGTAAAAATACACTGCATTGAAGTGCCAGGACGCACGTGGCTGCGTGCTGCAAACAGCCACAAAGAACCTGTCTTGATATTTGGCAGCATGCATAAGGCAGGTACTCACTTACCTTTGTATTGCATCGGTACCAACTTTCAGTCAAACCTGCTCATGAGTGAACAATGACCTTTAAACCTGTCTTTATTCATTCAAACTTGGTACCTACCTAAACCTCGTTTCAACTTGAATACCCTTCAGATTGGTAGTAGGTTCGGAAATGTTTGCAAAGCTGCAAAAAAAAAAAGTAAGGTAGGGTACCTTACTTTTTTTTTGGTACCTAGGTACCTAAAATGCACTCTGCTGCCGCCTCTTTATACGCAATTCCCATTAGGTACATGTCGATTTAAGATCTTTCTTTTAATAAATATTGCTTCGGTACAATTCTACCTAGGTATCTGAAACTCGACAAGCAAATGAATTTTAGTTTTTTTTTGTTTACCAATGTGTCTAGGATTAGAATTCTACCAAGTTCATTTTACGCGCATGTTTCGGCTGCAGAAAATGTGCACTTGAAGACGGCAAAATACAATGTGATTCGCTTAATTAGGTACCTACCTACCTTCATAATTTAAAATCCCTATACAAACGCAGGTAAGTACCTTATCTTTAAGTTTATAGCTCCTGTGTTAAGTCTAGTTGATTGCTCCAATCCATCCACACTTCTTCTCTTGATATTATAAATGCGATAGTTTGGATGGATAGGCGTTTGCTTGTTACTTCTTCACGCGCAAACTACCAAAGTGATCGGCCTGAAACGCATATACCTATATAATATGTACATGTAGATATTTCATAAACATAAGAGCCTTTGTCCTCGCCCGCGAAAAATCTAAGTATTTTCTTGTCTGAACAGCAATTTATCCCGGAAAGGACATGGCTACTTCGTATCCCGATAAAGCGCATGCGAAGCCGCTGGCAAAAGCGAGTTAAATTTTAAAATACCAAGCAGAAGTAAACCAGCGCGGGAATGCTATGCGCGATCGGCTGGAGCGACGACTGCTCGGTTTCAGTACCTACCTAGGTATGATTGCGATCTCACGGTCAATTAACTTAGATGTCTGTAGGTACTTTACTTATCTATTGTTGTCTGTTGCATTGTGAACCTCGCTACTCACTACACTACTCACCTACTTTTACACGCAAGGAAATTCTGCGAAGGTGTTAATAGTCATTTTATTAATCAGATTTTACGTCAAGCTATTTTTAGGGTTCCGTACCTCAAAAGAAAAAAAGGAACCCTTGATACCTTTGTTGTCCATCTGTCCGTCTGCCGACCCTCTTTTCTCAGGACCGCGTGGAGGTATCCAACTGAAATTAACATCCAATACCCAGGTCCGTAACTTCTTGGATCCGTGATATAAATCAAACGTCTAGGTCAATGCATTCAAAAGTATCAGCCGTATAAGCCCGAATATTTCGAAATCAAAGGAATCACATGCACACAAAACCTACAGGGTACTTCCCGTTGACCTACAATTAGGAAATTCGGCAAGAAGCAAGGTTTATAAGCACAAGTAAAGGGAAAAACCGTAATTTTAAAGTTTATTCACAAGAAAAATATTTTTTATACTCGCCATGGACCAAAACCTATAGGGTACTTCCCGTTGACCTATAAACATGTTTGGCAACGAGGGAGAGAGGTCTTATAATTATACGGAACCCATGGTGCGCGAGTCTAACTCGCACATGACGTTTTATTTTGGGTAGTCGTGGCACGGCCACGTCGTAGCACGGCTACGTCGTCGTAGCGTAGCGTCTACGGCGAGATCCTTGGATTATTATTAGGAAGACTTAGGCCTTTCGAAAAGTATACCCTCCGCAGCGCAGCACGAGGTAGGCGGGGCGTAGATCAGGTAATGTTACTCTGTGCGGGGCTGGGCCGCTGGGCCCCTGTGGTATTACAATATAATATATTATGGTATTACAATATAACTGGAGGCTCTCCGCTTACTGATGGTGCTGGTGAACTTTGGAACTTCTGTACCTGTCCTACCTCTACGTTAGGATTATTATATACTAGCTGCGCCCCGCGGCTTCCCGCATAAAAATTTCAGAAATTTACCGCACATCCCCTAGGGGTAGTTTGTAAAAATAAAAAATACGTAGACTAATAATTTTTTTACTTAACATTATTTGTACCTACAGAGTTTTGAGTGAATCGAAGTAGGAACAGAGTTTTAGTGAATCGAAGTAGGATTTTCTGCACCACAGAGCTCGTCGTTACATCTGACATTCACAACATACTCGTAGCAATCAGTCAGTTCAGTTTAGGATCGTTCTTCTGAGGCGAAGTTACTGCACAGCGTCCCTTTACTTCAACCGTAGTGTCCCTTCATTAGCAAGGAGAGTACAATAGGTATAACCTTATTAGCACAGATTTACAAGTATAGTCTTAAATCTTATTAGTCTGTGACTTCAACTTCCAACTCCCAAACAACAATAAATTGTAATTTATTATTACAAATAAAGATCGCCCTAAGAGCTTTATTATGAGATATGTTTCATTATTGTTAGACAAACCTTGAAAACGGAGCCTACAGTGCCCTTGGTCCTTTTGGAAGCGTTATTTTACGTGTTTTTGGAAATGTGAATAAATGCTCGGAGTAGCAACAGGGTTACCCCCCGGTTCGGTCGATCCATCTCGTCCGCTCGTGTCCCCTGCTGGGTGGTGCTGGGCCTCTCAGTTGCGCCGAGGATACGAAGTGGAGACTGAATGTATGAGGAGGAGGCTACATACATGAGAGAAACCGTCGACCTGGATTCGATGCTCGAGGAGCTGGGCGAGTGCGGCTGCTTCCAGCTGTAGGTACTTTACTTATCTATTGTTGTCTGTTGCATTGTGTACCTCGCTACTCACTACACTACTCACCTACTTTTACACGCAAGGAAATTCTGCGAAGGTGTTAATAGTCATTTTGTTAATCAGATTTTACGTCAAGCTATTTTTAGGGTTCCGTACCTCAAAAGGAAAAAAGGAACCCTATCAAGGGTTCCTTTTTTCCTTTGTTGTCCATCTGTCCGTCTGCCGACCCTCTTTTCTCAGGACCGCGTGGAGGTATCCAACTGAAATTAACATCCAATACCCAAGTCCGTAACTTCTTGGATCCGTGATATAAATCAAACTTCTAGGTTAAGCCCGGTTATAAGCCCGAATATTTCGAAATCCAAGGAATATATTTTTTTTACTCGCCATGGACCAAAACCTATAGGGTACTTCCCGTTGACCTATAAACATGAAAGGATGATGGGCACAAATGTATGGAACCTGGTACCGGCACCAATCGAAATGAGTGATATATCGTTGGAAAGCTCTTTTTCTGTAGAATAAGAATAACCGTGACGCTAGTCCCGGTTCGTTGTCCGTTTTGAGTAATCCTACCCTGAAAGTTACTTATTTTCGAGTTTTTTGACACTTTCTTCTAGAGTAGTAGGTATCATAAAAGGTGCCTAAAAAATATATACATATATGTCATTTTTTTACATTTTAAGCATAAGTTATATTGTTTTTACAATTCATCATCATCGTCAGCCTATATTAGTCCACTGCTGGACATAGGCCTCCTCTAATGAGCGCCTTAGCGCCCTGTCTTCAGCTTGCCGCATCCAGCATCTGCCTACAATCTTTAGCAGGCCGTCCTCCCACCTGGCCTCAGGCCGGAGGGCGTCCTACACTACGTTTGCCGAGTCACGGTCTCAACTCAGAACACTTTTACCCTAGCGGTTCTGCGCGAGACATGGCCGGCTCAAATAATGATTATTATTTGAGCTACATCAATATAAGTATTATTGACTGTCGGATGTATTAGTTTAGTTACGAATCACCATATCCTTCAGAAAATCTGCGTTTTTCAATTATTAACTATTAATAATAATAATCTCGGTAAACGTGCGCGAAAGACGTTTGCGCGAGAAGATATTTGTGCGAGTGGACATTTGTGCGAGTAGACACTTGCGCGATTAGACACTTGAGCGAATGACACTTGGTCGGAGGACATTTGCACGGGTGACCATTTGCGCGAGTAGACGCTGCGCTTGCGCGAAAAATCACAAAACTCCCAATAACTCTCGAAATAGACGTTGCAGAGAGTTGCAGATCGCACCATTGTGTGTGATTTTGCCCTCTTTTTTCTGACACATCTCATCTTCCCCTGCTCCACCCCCTTACTTTCTCATAACGATACACATTTTAACGTAGATCTTCGTAGCACGTGCAACGATTTTACGATGGACCGTCGTAGCATACCAGACTTCAACGCGCACCCAGTTTTCTACTATACACAAAAAATTATTTATAACTACAAAACTAATACAACTAACGAGTTGCTTTTTCAGTATGACAAAGGAAAGTTCTCGTTCCTTACTATCTTTATTATATTATAATGTGTTATTTTGTAGACCTTCGTAGTGCTAGCTACTATGCTACGGCGGACCGCCCGGCGGCCCATAGCCAGCGAGGTTTCTACGTATTCATGTGTGTGTAAATGAGACATTCAGAGCTGCCAGTAGTAATTAGTAAAAACAAGTCACCACTCTACTGAGTACCACTGTTTGCAGACATGAATGCGTAAAAAAACTCGTTGGCTACGCCGCATGCGCTTCGTAAGTCTACGAAATATCATATTTATGTTCGGGGAAGTAAGAGGCAGGGGTAGCAAAAAGTTAGTACATTGATTGTAAAGAGCAAAAGCTTTACATTATCATTCCGAAAACCCCAACTCGTCAGGTGTATTAGTTTCGTAGCTATGAGTAGTTGAGTGTGGGGTAGAAAAGTGCTAGAAGGGTGGCGTTGAAGTCTATTACATGCTACGACGGCCCATCGTAGCACGTGCTACGAAGATCTAAAGAAAGGGGGAGGGTTAAGGGAACGTGGAATATATCAGAGGCAAGAGCCCCCTAACAATCCCCTAGCTACGGTGAAATATGCGACGTCTACTTCGAGAGTTATTAGGAGTTTTGGAATTTTTGCGCAAGTGTCTACATGCACAAATGGTCACTCGTGCAAATTCCATTCACCCATGTGTCATTCGCGCAAGTATCTACTCGCACTAATGTCCTTCGCGAAGTGTTTTTCGCGCAAATGTCTTGGTACCATTTGAAAACAGTGCTGGCTCAGTAAGGCCTTCGTGTTTAGCATGGTCACATCGCCGCCGATTCTGGGCTGTGAATGCGATAATAATATCCTCCTAGCGGAATTTTGACGGCGGCCAGTCTCATCGGAGACTAGCCAGATGCGCAAGAAATATCAAGTGTTTGTGCAAACACAGGTGCACTCTCTATTCCCTCACTCTCATAATCGGCAGACCGACACGACCGGGGAGAGGTCAAGCGCAGGACCAACGACCTAACGTGCTTTCTGAGGCACGGGGGTGTAACACCGCCAACTTCCTGACTACGGGCTGCTACTGAGAATTTTTCTTGCTAGAAAACCCCAATAACAACTATTGGCCCGACCCGGGACTCGCAACCCAGGACCTCATAATCAGCGGTTGAACAAGCTGACTGCTAGACCAACGAGGCAGAGAGTGAATGCGATAGTGCTTTACTAAGTACTTACCTTTATACTTAATAGGCTAAGAAATGTTTTTTTACAATGTGACTTATGTCAACAGAACAACGTAATGGGTCTCTTCAAGACTAGAGCGAATAAATATAAACATTCGTGATTAATCGGTACCTACATCGGAGATTGTGGTCCAACAAAGGTCTATTCGGTTAAAAAACGACTCTTATTCAGCCATTCCAATGCTTATTTGCCCAAGAGAGGTTTATAATGAGGAGGGATTGTCATCTACTTACACTCAGTGATTTTCGCAAAAATTAAGCTGAACCTGATGGTAAAATTTTTATTGGATAAAAATTCAACATCTTCAGAAAAATATATTTCATGACGGACAACTGTAACGGGTTCGTCGTAGTAGATTTTTTTTGTCCACATGAAAATAGCTATCCAACGACGTATGACTCGTCTTAATTGGACAAAGTACCCAAACGGGCCCAAAATGCCCATCCTCCAATGGCAACGAGGGAGAGAGGTCTTATAATTATACGGAACCCATGGTGCGCGAGTCTAACTCGCACATGACGTTTTATTTTGGGTAGTCGTGGCACGGCCACGTCGTAGCACGGCTACGTCGTCGTAGCGTAGCGTCTACGGCGAGATCCTTGGATTATTATTAGGAAGACTTAGGCCTTTCGAAAAGTATTCCCTGCGCAGCGCAGCACGAGGTAGGCGGGGCGTAGATCAGGTAATGTTACTCTGTGCGGGGCTGGGCCGCTGGGCCCCTGTGGTATTACAATACAATATATTATGGTATTACAATATAACTGGAGGCTCTCCGCTTACTGATGGTGCTGGTGAACTTTGGAACTTCTGTACCTGTCCTACCTCTACGTTAGGATTATTATATACTAGCTGCGCCCCGCGGCTTCCCGCATAAAAATTCCAGAATTTTACTGCACATCCCCTAGGGGTAGTTTGTAAAAATAAAAAATTGGTTGTCTGTAAAGTCGGTTTACTGACGATAGTTGAACGTGACAACGTCTTAAGGAAAGAGCGAGGTAACGCCGCATGAGGTAACGCCGCATGACGTCATGTTTTTTCGTGCGTGCAGCCGGCTCTATCGAATTATAAGACGTTGTCACGTCAAAAATACGTAGACTAATAATTTTTTTACTTAACATTATTTGTACCTACAGAGTTTTGAGTGAATCGAAGTAGGAACAGAGTTTTAGTGAATCGAAGTAGGATTTTCTGCACCACAGAGCTCGTCGTTACATCTGACATTCACAACATACTCGTAGCAATCAGTCAGTTCAGTTTAGGATCGTTCTTCTGAGGCGAAGTTACTGCACGGCGTTCCTTTACTTCAACCGTAGTATCCCTTCATTAGCAAGGAGAGTACAATTAGGTATAACCTTATTAGCACAGATTTACAATATTCATTTATATATCTTATTAGTCTGTGACTTCAACTTCAAACTCCCAAACAACAATAAATTGTAATTTATTATTACAAATAAAGATCGCCCTAAGAGCTTTATTATGAGATATGTTTCATTATTGTTAGACAAACCTTGAAAACGGAGCCTACAGTGCCCTTGGTCCTATTGGAAGCGTTATTTTTACGTGTTTTTGGAAATGTGAACAAATGCTCGGAGTAGCAACAGGGTTACCCCCCGGTTCGGTCGATCCATCTCGTCCGCTCGTGTCCCCTGCTGGGTGGTGCTGGGCCTCTCAGTTGCGCCGAGGATACGAAGTGGAGACTGAATGTATGAGGAGGAGGCTACATGAGAGAAACCGTCGACCTGGAGTCGATCCTCGAGGAGTTGGGCGAGTGCGGCTGCTTCCAGCTGGAGATCTACACAATCGTCCTCATGACAAACATCTTCGCCGCGATACACAACTGCCAGTACATCTTCATGGCCGCGAATGTCCACTACAGGTGATTCTTTTTCCACTAGTGGACAAAGATTTAAGTGAAGAGAAATAATAATGAATAAATAAATAATGCTGAACAATTCACACAGCATCATTTAGCCCCGAGCTAAGCAGAGCTTGTGTTATGGGTACTACGAGTAGATGACTGATATACTAATTACCTACTCATATAGAAAATCAAGAACACATTATTTCATAATTGATAATAATTTATGGTATAAAATTTGATTTTTCTAATTGCTTATTTTGTAAGCATACAGAAATAAACTTATTGAAATCTGAAATATGGAAATGTAAATCTGGTGCAGTCTACACACGTGGCACTCGCACGGCGAAGGTTCGCGGAACCTGACTTGGAGTCTCTAGTTTATAATACTAGCCTCGGACAGTAGTTTGACTTGCATGGTGACTGAATACAACGTAGCCGTAGCATCAGAAATTATTAGCACTTTAGTAAAAGAATTTGTAAAGTCGACCGCCGCCGCTTCGTAGATTACCTACCTCCATCTTAAGGCGCTACCCCGACCCAAATCAGCGCCACCACCTATTTTGTTTAATTATTCTGTTAAACGAAGGAAATTTAAAAAATCGATTGGCCAGTTTGTGCTTCCTATCATAAGCTTTTTTTTAATGCCTATATAGATGTTTTAGTTTGTATAGTGTAGGAAGAGATGCGAAGTTGCTCTTTTTTCCCACCATGGTGGCCAAAAAGAGCAACTTCGCATCTCTGCTTAAAGTATTCAAAATAAAACTTTTACAGGGTCATTAAAAAAAGCCTATGATAGGAAGCACAAACTGGCCAATCGATTTTTTAAATTTCCTTCGTTTAACAGAATAATTAAACAAAATAGGTGGTGGCGCTGATTTGGGTCGGGGTATAGCCTTCAATAATTATTAGTATAGACTGGTGTCGAGTCAGATGTCGATCCAAGTAAACAAACTAATTAGTAATTAGGCAGCAGTAGCAATGTAGCTGTCCCTGTCATAACGATCCAAATAAAAAGGATGCCATCATTTTAGTGCTGTCCAGGCGCGGTCCCAGGGGGGGGGTCACGGGGGTCATGACCCCCCCCAAAATCTTAGTTTAGGTACTTAAAAAATTGCAATCCACAGCTTAATGATTATATTGTTCTGTTTACTTCCGTTACATTGATTATGGTTACCAACTGCAGCAATAAAAAAAATCGCGGCTCGCTCCGCTCGCCCATATTACTGTTCTTTGTGCTCTGTGTTTTGATTAGCACAGAGGCAACGTTCCCAATTTTATTGGTTTGGCTGGTCCGCTATTGTCAGTTTGTATCAATCCAATCACCACAATAAAAAGCACAAAATATAACAAATAATCTGCGAGGTCACTTTGTCAACCAGTACAAAAAATTAGTAGACAACAAAATTTTCGCGTTTTGGTCTGGTCGCTGATAACATTTGTTCCTTCTGACTATGATCCAAAGCTCAAAACCCGGCCCGCTTTAGGTCACTTTGCCAAATTTTCTAAAAAGTTGCCCAAAATCTAACAAAAACCAAAAATTGTCGCAGCTCGCTCAACTTGCCGGCAACCTTACACTGTCTGCCTCTTGTCATGGGCTCATCCCTCGTTTGAGGTCAGTTTTCCAAATACTCCAAAAATCTAACGAAACCTCTCAATTATCGCAGCACGCTCTGCTTGCCTCTGATAACATTCTGCTGTTTTGATAAGCTTCTGGCTTGCTCTAGTTCAGGACTCCTTCTCCGTTTCAGGCGAGTTTGCAACTGCAAAATATCTAATACCAAACAACTCACACGTACAGCCAGATCAAAAAAATTTTCGCGGCTCGCTTCGCTCGCCGTTGATTTGGAAGGCTGCGGCTCATTCAGAGCTCGCTCCACTCGCTGTTATTTATTTTCTGAATCAGTTTGTGACAACCCGAAAAAGGGAACAAAAATTTCGGCGGCTCGCTCCGCTCGCCGCTACAGCTTTTTCGATGTTTTTTGTATTTCTAATTTTTTGTTAATCTCCTTTGCTCTGCTCGCCCCGATTTATATTCATAGCTTTATATCTACCTTGCGGTGGTAGATATAAAGCTATGAATATAAATCGGGGCGAGCGAACTTTTTAAAATTTTCGGGGCAGGTTTCGCTCACTTTATTTTGTCATATTTGTCACTTTGCCCCGAACAGCAGAAAAAATCTCCAACATTTTTGAGGCTCGTTTCGCTCGCCATTACTTATACTTCCTATTGTTGGGTTGGGAGTTGGGGGAAGGGATGTCATGTTTGCGGCCAATATGCAAAACACTGCATTTTGCGGCTCGCTTCGCTCGCCGATAGTATTTTGTTCTTATCTGTATTTGGTCCAGTGCTAGACACTTGTTTTGCTCGGGTAGTTACCCGAAAAAGTAACAAAAATTTCGGCGGCTCGCTCCGCTCGCCGTTACATTTTTTTCATGTTTTTTTTGTATATCCAATTTTTTGTTGATGCCCTTGCTCTGCTCGCCCCTATTTATATTCATAGCTTTATATCTACTACCGCAAGTCTCTAAGATTTTCGGGGCTTGCTACGCTCGCTATCATTTATTTTTTTATAGATACCTATCAACAACAAAATAAATGATGCGGGCGAGAGTAAGCAAGTGGACCTACTCTTGCTTACTTTTGCCCAAACTTCAGAAAACATCTAAAAAATTTCGAGGCTCGCTTCGCTCGCTATAACTTATACCTACTATTGTTGGGAGTTGAGTATACATTTTCCACGGTCGCTTCGCTCGCCGATAAAGTTTAGTACTTTTCAGTGGTGTCTGCGCAACCGCCTACAAGTACATTTGGTGCTACGGCCCGCACCAAGTGTGACCCCCCCCAAAGTCTTGGGCTGCGACCGCGCCTGGTGCTGTCCAATTAGTTTGTTTAGATTTGGCGGCACCTGAATGGACACCATTATTGTACTGAATTAAACCGGTCCCTGCCCGTGGTCCAGCTACGAGTACATAGTACACCTGGCTGCACCGGGAGCATGTTCAGGCGCCCATAAATAATATACGAAAATCTAAGTTCGATCTTTAACTATCAAATATCTTGCTTAAAATTTATAGAATGAATGTAGAATAGGTATATTATGTGAAATATCTTTATCAACAGATAAGTCATATGTGGTAGGTACAGCACAAATGACGACCTTTGTCTCGAGACAAGACTTGCTCGTGCCGACTTATCTCATGTTTTGTGGAATGCAGCGGTTTTTACCTGCTCAGAGGAAGGTTTGTAGGTAGGTGGATCGGCTACCGACATTATCAAACTGTGAGCACGTGTGTGATAACAAGGTGAATCTTGCAACAATGTGCGGATAAGAATACAAAACTACTTCTTTAAAATGATTGACGAAGAGTATTTCTATGTGTAAAGGGGTTCGGTCTTGGTGTTGGTATAGTCCCGAAACCCTTTGGGTATTGGTTTTTGTGGTATTTATGGTTTATGGTAGTTTTATACGAAAAGTCGCTAGTTTTTGGTATGTAAATATAATCACAGGTAAACTATGAGTAATATAAACTTAAACTGATTGACTTATGGTATTTAAATGGTTAATTTATGGTTAGAATGGTATTGGTATGAATCCGCGTTCTCGGTGGTATGCTCCGGCGCGAACTGTCGGAATTTGGGTTAGCCGCGAGCGAAGGCGCGTCAATTGCTAACTAAGCAATATCGCGTATTCGCTGCGTGTTTGGTTTTAACCCGAACATATTCCCGAGAACAAGGACGAAGATGCTGGTTATGATACATCTTAAAAGTATTACAACAAAACATGAAAATACATTGAAATACAATTGAGTTGGTAAATATTACTTGAATGGTTACCTTAAATCTAACTTGCAAACATTATAAAAGCTTGGAATAAAAATAAACAATAAATGGTAAATTAATTTAGGAAACAAGTAGATAGGTGTAAAGCAGTTTATAGGCTGTAGTATAAAGCAGCTTAAGAAAATTATAACTATTACACGTAAGATTCTTCTGTGACAACCGATGAGTCCGTTTTGGCCACATTATGGTCCATACGTGCGTACGTTCGGCGAGCCCAAACCCGATTTAGCATAAGACTGCACTAGCACTACGAACTTGATTAGCCATCTGGCGCTTAATAAGATCACTAACACTAAACCCTTCTTTCGGTTGTGGTGCACCGGTGGGCCCCGGCGGCGCGGAAGTTTCTACCGACTCGCGTAGATGGTGACTTCCGCGTCGACGCCGAGGTCTTTGTGGTGACGAGGCCGCCGCCTCAGCGTCCCGTGGGCGGCGACCCTCGCCGAGGCACCCCGAAGGGTGACGTAGGTGGTGAAATGATGATGCCCTGCATAATTTGTTTGCAAGATATCGGACACCGTCGATATGTCTTCGACGGCGCCTAGCTGTCTGAGTCACGTCGCGCCGTCTAGCAAGGACGTCAAAATGCTGCGCTTGTAAAGGTTCGCTGTAGTAACGAACTATCTTCCTGGTAATTGTGACGTGCTTGCTGGACGATAGTGGTTTTCCGATGCGTTTTGGTCGTCGAACTAAGGCTATTTCACTCGGAATTTGTTTTTTCGGTGGTTCCTTATCTTGGTTAATCGGTAGGACCGAATGGTAAACAATAAGAGGTTTCGTGACCTTATTCGTTGTTTTTGCGTGACGGTGGCGGCTTTCTTGCATCTGTAGGTATGGTTGGTGTAATAGCTTTTTGCATTTCAGCATTCTCATTATGCATGCAATAATATTAATTGAGCTAAATTTGTCCAATGGTTTGTTGTGTTGTCGTGTCATAATTTTGTTGTGTTGACATTTTTGAGCGGTGTTATTAATAAACGACGTCTTTGGCTCTATAGTGGTTTTGTGGTTAATGTGGTTTACTTTGTTGGTTCTAGATTTAGCCCGGGTTACTGTGTGATGAGGTTGACAGCACTCGGGTTTTTGGTTGTCGTTAGATAAATCTTTATCCTGGTTTCTCTTCCGAAATTTCAATAAATTGGTAGTGGTGTTGAGAATGACGTTGCATTGGTAGTGTGGTTTTGTTGTCCCACACAGCAACCATCCTAAGTGTGTTTGTTGGGCTAATGGTTGGTGGTCTCTGTCTCCTCGTAAAATTCCTCCTAGCATTATTTTACTGTAGACGTCGGCCCCGAGGAGCAGATCAACTGGTCTGGTAACGTTAAATTGCGGATCAGCCAACATTAATCCTTGGATATGGTTCCATGATGATGGTATGGTGAACGAATTATTTGGTAACATTTTCATCAAACTGTTCATAATAACAACGCTAGTACGGAGAGAAAAATTGCTATGGTTTGACTGTATGGTTATATCTATTGCGCCTTTAGCGTTATTCTCCTTTTCCTCCACGCTGAAGATCTGTCCTTTGAATAGGTTTCGCTTTAATCCTAGGACTTGCGCTGCCTTTTCGTTTATCAAAGAAACCTGTGATCCTTGGTCGATTAAAGCTCTCATCTCGTGTTGTGTCCCATTGGCTCCAGTTATTTTGACCATGGTGGTAGCTAAGAGTATCTCCGACGTGTCATCCCAGGATGCTTTGGTTGACCTCGATGAACTTTCTGTTGCGACATTCATATGTGTCACTGTGTCACCACGTTTCGACGCGCTTGCATTTTTGTCAACGACTAACGCGTCATGAAGTAGCGTATTGTGCGACCCTAAGCATTTGCGACATCGCTTATTCGATTGGCATGGTTTCTTGTAATGATCAAATAAGCAGTTGTGGCAATATTCTAGTTGTTTTATTTTTTGTAGTTTTAGTGAGCTTGTCATGTTCATAAATTGAGGGCACTTCCACAACCCGTGTACATCATTGCACAATCCGCAAGTTGATGAACGCGAAACATGACAAGTACTCATAGATATGGTTCTTTTTTGGTTAAAATTAGGGTTCCTGTTTTGATTATCGAAACCCTGGTTCTGGTTTAGGTTGGTTTTTTGTGGTTGAGGTGTGGTTCGTATTTGGTTAGCGGACCCTTGCTTTCGATGGGAAGCTTCCAATGCAGTGAATTTTCTCTCTAAGTAATCCAGGAGCTCCAGTAAAGAAGGTAGCTCTCTGGGCTTTTCGATAGATTCGATATACTCCGTGAAAGTTTCGTCATCCAACTTCCGAGCCAGCAGGTGCACTAAGAGCGGATCCCACGTTGTTATGTCGACCCCTAGGTTGGTAATAGCGTGAAGCGTTTCTTTAGTCACGTCGTGCAGCTCTTTGATGGTAGGTAACGACTGCTGCTGCATGTTTGGAATCCCCAGTAGCGCATCGATATAGGTGGTGAAGATCAGTTTCTTATTCCCATACCGACGGTTTAGAATTTCCCAACACACCTGGTAATTCTCAGAGCTGATCTGTAGATGGTGAACCAGGCGCTCAGCCTCTCCCGATAGTCTACCTTTAAGGAATTGCATCTTTTGTGCACTAGATAAGGACATATTTTTGTCGATTGCCTCACTGAATAAATCCTTGAACGAAACCCAACTGTTGTAGGATCCGTTGAAGGTAGGGATACTCATCTGAGGAGCGGAACTCTCCCTGTGTTTCACGGACCACATCTTTCTGTTAATAGCCTCTGTCAACTTGCAGTACTTATCTTCTTGCAGGCAAAACTCTTCTTCGTATTTAACATCTTCACCTCCATCTTCAGCTTCGATCTCCCAGTGGATCTTATCGATGTCACCCCATCGGCCCTCGAGAGATTTCAAGGCGTTTTCGAACTGCCACCTGTTCTCGAACATGTCTACCTGAATTCTGCTCACAGTTCTCTCGAGTGCTTTGAAGTTTATCATCTGCTTCTTCTTCAAACAGTCCAGTCTGGTTAGTGAGCTGTCCCTTCCTTGTTGGATGTCTTGGTAGTGAGATGGCATACCTGTTCTTTCAGGTAGCTGCGCCGCCTGCGCATTTGGTTGACGTTGACAATTTTTTGCCTCCATTATTATATTGGTATTTTGGTAGGGCAGATACACAAAGGTAATAAATGGTTGGCTCTGACCTTGATTGCTGCTAACCTCCTTCAATCCGTAGTCACTGCAATCCTTATTTTTGGCACTGTTTCACTTGGTTTTAGGCACTGGTTTTGGTTTTAGTTCTCGAAGGACCATGTAAAGGGTTATGGTTGGGGGTTGTGGTAGATGGCGCTGGTTGATCCCCAAACTGCCCTTTGAGATTGGTGTTTGGTTGGTGTTTGGTATGCGGTCAAGGAAAGTCACTGGTAGGTATGGTATGGTATGGACTATATTCACAAGACACACGTATTTTATAGCTAATTAAACTACTGCCGCCAACTTATGGTATGAATGGTACTGAATGGTTGAATTGGTTTGAACCCGCGACGATGGCGGTCGATCGCGAACTGAGTAAATTTAGGTAATCGCGAGCAAATACGCATTCAACTGCAAGCGCAGCTAAATGCATATCTGCTGCGTGGTCGGTTTACCCGAACACTATGAAATCAAATAATATCCCAAAAATGTTTCGACTTCGACGGGACTTGAACCCACAGCCTTCCCTCGGTGCGAGAATGTGCTAACCGACTACTCTTTGGGATAATAATTGATTTCATATAAATTACCCTGAGTGTGAGGGCTTACGCAGCAACAAAAACCGAAGAGTATTTCGTACTTGAACACCGATAAATGTAGGTACATTGGTCAAGAATCAAGATGCGAAGTTAATCTAATAGTATCTGCCTACTATATGTATGTAGCTGCGTATGTAGCTATACTATATGTATGTAGCTGCGTATGTAGCTATACTATATGTATGTAGCTGCGTATGTAGCTAAACTATATGTATGTAGCTGCGTATGTAGCTATACTATATGTATGTAGCTGCGTATGTAGCTATACTATATGTATGTAGCTGCGTATGTAGCTAAACTATATGTATGTAGCTGCGTATGTAGCTATACTATATGTATGTAGCTGCGTATGTAGCTATACTATATGTATGTAGCTGCGTATGTAGCTAAACTATATGTATGTAGCTGCGTATGTAGCTATACTATATGTATGTAGCTGCGTATGTAGCTATACTATATGTATGTAGCTGCGTATGTAGCTATACTATATGTATGTAGCTGCGTATGTAGCTATACTATATGTATGTAGCTGCGTATGTAGCTATACTCGTACTAATAAGTGGTCAAGTGTCCAGTTTAATGTAAGTACAGATCACAAGGACCCTGTAATTCAATTGAATCCGCTCGGTGCTAAAAGCAACAATGAACCACTTCCTCAGCTCTACACAACACAGATTGGTGTCTTGTCTCCTCGTTGCCGCCGGGGGGGCGGGGGGGCGGGGGCACACAGGCAGGTTTTATTTTGAACCGACTTCAAAAAAAGGAAGAGGTTCTATATTCAGCTGTATGTCTTTTACGTATGTTTCGATTTCTCCGTCAGTTGTGGAGCGATTTGGATGATTTTTTTTGCACTTGTATGTGTGGATGGAAAATTCTGAGGTCCTATAAAAATTTTATTCCAAGGGATTTTTGAAAGTTTAAACGCAAAACTTAAAAAATTAGAATTAGCTATGTCTTGCAGTAGACGAGGAGCTGTGCCCTGCAGTGGGACGCTTCAGGCTGAAATCATAATAATAAGTCAATAAATAAACACCGCTATGGGTTTGAATAGAACCATTTCCTAGTATGGCGTCATTTGGCATGTATCGTAGGGAGACTGTAAAGGCTCGTCCAAGCTTACGAGTATCGGGCGTCGTGCTAGGTGGGCACTCATACAAGTGATACCGCAGGGACAGAATACTAAATGTAATGTTGTTTGAACTTACGCGATCGCTTACGATTAACTACCTACGCGATTACGTAGGACAAATCAACGGTGGGGTGGCGAATGGTACCTGTGAATATTTTAATAATATATTATGAATGATGATGTCCCGTGATTCCAGATGTGTAGTCCCACAATGCGAGTCTTCGCCCCCCGAGTTCAGCACGGACGGCTGGGGCCAATGGGCGCTGCCCGCGGACGGGGGGCGTTGCTCCCGCCTGCGGCCCCTGGGGGACGCCTGCCATCCTGACAGCTTCCAGGTCAACCAGACGGTGCCCTGCGACGCCTGGCTGTACGAGAACCACAACACTATTGTAGCCGAGGTCAGTATCCATCAACACTTGCTTAGCTCGTGAGAAAGCGTTGTCAATTTCTCATTTTAATTATCTTTTAAGCAAACGCATGCTGTAAGATTTGGATCATCATCATCAGCCCGTAACCGTCCACTGCTGCACATAGGCCTCTCCTAAATGACGACGGCACGAATAGCGCTCCTAAGCCGCCCCCATCCATCGAGATTGCTTGTTGTGCTTTATTTTTCTAATTAATGTTTTTTGCCCTACAATGATGTTTGAATGTTGTAAACTACAAAGAAATCAGAAAAAGCTTGGCGGATGCAGTCACTGGCGTGAATTATTCTGAGTTCCTGCACAGTTAAACGGTTGCGTAGTGGTAGATGAAGGGTACCGAAGTAGTTCCTATCAGATGAATATAGATGTTGCTTGTTGTTTCCAGTTCGACCTGGCGTGCCAGGACTGGAAGCGCACCCTGGTGGGCTCCGTGCACAACCTGGGAGTGTTCTTCGCGCTGCCACTCACTGCTTTCATCTCGGACACGTGAGTCCACCATTCCTATCGATTCCATCTCGTGACTCTGCGTCTCGTCTCGAGAACTATGCAATACAGACAGATTCACTTGTTTGTTGCCTTTAGGAAGAAGAGGTACAGTACAATACACTTAGAATGGGGCAATATAGCTGTTTATACACGTATACAAAACAGTGATTAATCGTGTTTTGTTTAAAAGCCATTTCTTAAAATTGTTAAAACCATAACTCAATAGGCAGGTACGTCTTAGATAATTAGACATTAATATTTTGTAGCATTCGATCAGGTATTCCGCGGCCTCCCCTGGGGCCATTAGCCTGCAACGGTAGTGATAAAGAATTTAATTAAAACAACAGACACAAGAGAAATCACACTAGTGAGAAGCCGAATTTGCCAGTCATGTATGTATGTGATAAACAATTTTAACGAAAATGTACTTTAGTTAGACATATGAGAACTCCCACAATTGAGCTAAGTTGGGGTTTTAATATTGTAGGAATCAATTTTTTTCACTCACGCATACAAAAGGCTAACGAAGGTCTACGACACAATAATATTCATCTATTGGGGAGGCACGTAGGTACGGCGGGAAATAGGGGGAAATAAGAATTTAATTGTGTATAAATATATAAATGATGCTGGACAATACACACAGCATCATCTAGCCCCACGCTATTATTAGAATATTGGAAGTAAAGGAGACCTCATTTCTCTGAAGGTGAAAACCGCGGCTTGGTAAGTACATCCAACTAATATTATAAATGCGAAAGTTTGTGAATGTGAAATTTTATTACCTAGGATATCCAGAACAGATCAAGATTTAATTTGGCGTTCGCTTAGAGCAAAGCCTAACTTAGATAATTAGCTACTTATTATATTAAAATACGCGTGCGAAGCCGCGCCCAGAAGCTCTTTAATACTCCTACAACATGAAACAACTGAATAAATGATTCTAAAAGTTGCAGAGTTAATGAGGAATTTAGTTTGTTGTAGGAAAGCGGGTGCGCGTTGAAATCTTTTGTATGCTACGCGACTCCGACGTAGCACCGTAGCAAGCGCTACGGATATTTACCCTTCCGCATTGTTTCTCTTTATTAGGGAATTGTTATAGAAGAAGAGCGAGAGACAACGAGTATAGAATTAATTTCAAGTATCAAGACATTAATTTGCGCGAATGGACGCGCTAAGTTTAGAGTTGTGTAACTGTAGCAGTTCCTCCTGGCAGGTACGGCCGCCGCGTGGCCTTCCTCCTGAACGCGGCGGTGGGCAGCGTGGTGGGCGCGGCGCGCGCGCTCTCCGTCAACTACCCCATGTACATGGTGATGGAGTTCTTCGAGGCCGTGCTGGGCGCCGGGCTGTACAGCGCCGGCTTCGTACTAGGTACCATGCACAGACATACGAACCACTGTTGGATAGGCCGCCCGAAATTTGTGCCATCCACTGCGCTGCTGCGAAAACTGCATTCATTGACGTCATACTGATGCCCTGCGGCGTGTTCAGTGGCGTTCATTGTATGCTGGTCTGTTGTTACGTTTCAAGTCAATTTGTATGTATGATACATACATACCTAACTATTTTAATGTAGAATCTTTCTGCTTCTCTGCGTTTCAGCATTGATCGCTACCTCATAGTGGAGAGGTGAAGGAAGGGCACGGCTTTATGTTTTCATAACAGCTAGCTTGGTTTAGCCTCGATCATGTACCCAAAGTTTAGTGTGATCGAGTCTCTGGTGGTTGTTTCCAGCGCTGGAGATGGTGGGCCTGGACCGGCGTGTGATCGGGGGCAACATCATCTCGTGCGTGTTCGCGCTGGGCCAGGTGGTGATGGCGCTGGCGGCCTGGGCGCTGCCCCGCTGGCGCACGCTCACCGTCGTCGTGTACGCGCCGTCCCTCATCAGCTTGCTGTTCTTCTTCGTGATGGAGGAGAGCGTGCGGTGGCTGCTCAGCAAGGGGCGGAAGGTAAGACCGGCACTGATGGCGCTCACCGCGCTGCCTCGCTGGCACATGCTGGCCGTCGTCTTCCACGCACACTGACAGTTTCTTTCGTAATCTGCTAGAATACGAAAGAAACTGTCTGTGCGCGTGGATGCTGGTAGCATGCAGCCGTATCTTTCGTTCCCGTATAGGCCTAACAACTTTACAAGTCATCTACGTAAGTGCCAAAAAACACCCACTACATAAACCATCCTACGTGGATGTAAGGGCCATTGATGATGATGATGATCCATTGCAGGTAAATGGATATCCACGAAGTTGTCTTCCATTTCTACCTTATTTAAATATCTTTATTTAACCTTTATTTGCTTATTTTAACCCCATGCATGTAAAATGCATGGGGTTAAATAAGCAAATAAGTATAATTGTAAAAGTATAGCCGTAAATTTTCTTTACAGTAGTCGTTAAATAAAAATAAAAAAAGAATTAGAAACATATTTACTGTCAACTGTTGAGTATGTATAGGTATGTACTTATTGCGTTCGAGGTTTAAATCAATAATAATGTGTTTCCTCGTGACTTGTAGGAAGAAGCCGCTAAGATAATCTTCAAGGCAGCTAAGGTGAACAAGCGCAAGCTGTCTCCGGAGACGATCAAGCTGTTGAGCAGTCCGCCGGCGGCGGAGGGGGCCGCGGCGCCGGGCGAGCCGGCGGCGGCGGCAGGCGGACCCACGCCTTCGCTCTTTAAACAGGTTTGATTCCTATACTTTTAAAAGCTATTTCCCAGTATCCATCATCACCTTAATGAAGCACCGCGGCATGCACGCCACCTCGCCTGCCGGCGCACGCGCTCCTAGCGGGCGGACAGTCCCGACATACAGACAAGGTCGTGCATCTCACTGCCTCTTCCTTCAATCGTCGTAAGTTAGTATATCACTTTTCCATTTAATTACTTCAGTGATTCGGTTGGCACAAAAACCTAAATTAACTAGCCTAAAGATTTAAAGAATTAGCAAGGCTAAAAAACGGACGGCAATATTTTTAACAACTCAATGTTATAACTTCTTATCAATAAACTCAAATTTAAGGCAAGTGGGTAAGTGTGATGTGTAGAATTTGAAATTGTAATTTTGCGGCAAACCATGAACGGTACATAATACCTACAGTAATCCACAGTACCTACAGTAATCTTCTTTGTTACTAATGCTACACAACTTGCTAGAGAGGGATTTTCAGAAACTTTTTCTTCTGCTCAGCGGGTTAAAAATGGATTTGTCGTATACTTTTTCTCCCACATTAGTACGACAGTAATAACGTTTTTTGTTATTATAGTGCGTAACCCCACACTAAGGGTATTTTCTAAGAAATCAAATAATATCGAAGTCGAAAATTTTTGCGATATTATTTGATTTCTTAGAAATTACCCTTAGTGTGGGGTTACGCACTATAATAACAAAAAACCTTAGAATTAAGCTACGCGACACCTCTCGTCAAACGAACTAAATGTAACTTTAGTCTTTGAACAGGATTGGATAAACTTCAATGTTTCCCCTGTAGGTGGAGCTAACGGCGCTAGAGACCGTAGGAAGTCGCAGAGATTTTCGACTCCCACGTCACTTGACTTCGTCGTGTAGTTGATTATCACATCCCCGTACTGAGGGGAGGACGCGGGTTCAAGTCCCGTCGAAGTCGAAAATTTTTGCGATATTATTTGATTTCTTAGTAATAACGTTTCTTCTGCCTGATGTTTAGAATATGAATAGGCCACTCTCCGAGCAAGTGTAGTCTCCACTTAACTAATCTTAAATCATGACCGTGCACGTGCATTTATAAACAAATAAAATGTATGATAATGGTTTGTTGTTCATCAATTTCAAAAGCTGCCAGTATTTTCTCTTGTCCCGCCTATACGCCTTTCACAGCTCGCATACATTTCTCGCAAATTACCTGTAACTAAATTCTACGAAATTAATCGCATCATAGTAACAATGTTATTGTCTCTAAATTACACACTTTGGCATTGATCCTTTTATGAAATCAACTACAGAAGGAGGGACCATTATATCAATGTCTCCGTGCAAATCATCATATGGACGATTCTGCGACGAACCATTGGCATAGCAAGTGATTGATTTACCGAATTTATCCGATAATGCCTGATAATGTGCTGGTATTGATCAGAGTATCCTTCAGGTCCTGCGCTCGAAGACTCTCGTGACGCGACTTCTAATCTGCTCCACCTGGTGGGTGACCATCACGTTCATCTACTACGGGCTGTCCATCAACGCGGTCACGCTGGCGGGCAACGGCTACGTGAACTACATCCTCATCTCGCTAGTGGAGATCCCCGGCTACACGCTCAGCATGCTGACGCTGGACCGCTTTGGGCGGAAGAGCTCGATCATCTCTGCGTTCTTTGTGTGCGGAACGGCGCTTATTAGCCTGCCTTTTGTGACTGATGGTAAGACTTACCGAAAGTTACTATACATATCATAGGGTGCCACGAGAAGGGTGTACTAAGCCAAAAAGGGGTGATTCTGGACCAAGAGGGGATCAATATGTGAAATTTTTTAATTCTTTTTGATGATTCTTAATACTTTTCCAATAATTTTTTTAGTGTTTTCTTGTTTTCTTAGCACTTTTGCATTATTTATCATTACAAAAGTTTTTTGCATATTTTTGCAGCAAAACCAGTGTTTCGTCATCAATCCGCAAAATCTTTCGGAAATTCAAAACATTAATAATAATGTAAGAATACACGTAAAAGAATACGAATATGAAGGCAAATAAATTGAAGTTTAAGAAATTGTAAAACATGAGTTGACCCCCTCGATGTCATCCCCTTTCGGCTTAGTACACCCTTTCCATGGCACCCTGTATCGCTTAAAGTAAATGTGTTTTGTTCAGACAAGTTAATCTATTTTGTGAGTGTGCTTCAAACTAGAGGGTTAGTACTTAAGTTAGTGGTTAAAGTAGGTTAGTGGTTAGTAGTAGTAGTAGGGATGACGAATCAAAGGAAGGAGAATGAGGTTCACACAAAGGCTTTGTACCACTCCATGCATCGAACAAGGTAAGATTTTAAGCAACGGATATTAACAGTAGGTACTTGTACATTGGGTCCGTCGGCTCTTGAACCTGCCTTTCCCCCCGACGGTGAGATTCGCCTCATTGCTGCTAACTAGTGCCTGATAGAAGATTCGACACTGTGGTGATTGCTTGTAGTGTTTGAGCAGGCATACATTCTTATTTCATTTTATAAAAAAATGACGATATTCACAAGTCCAGGCTCCAGGCCCCAGGCACTCACATGTACTCCCTGTACAATGTGCAGCTGCTCTATGTTTCCGGAGATTTGGGAATCATTTGCGTGTGACAGCTACTAGTGTGTGTTTGGTTTACGATTTTAGAATTTCATAAAACCTAAATTTTAGAAGAGTTTCTTGATCCCATCTTCATCATTATATAACCACTATGTGATGTAGCCCTTCTCCGAGCTAGATGAATGCGTAGGTACACTAGCGACATATTGTTTATTGATTCGTATTGAATGTACGACTAGTTATATTAGTGTAGTAGTTGTGACAGTAGCCTCTCCCCAGAGCTCCCCTGGCTGCGCGTGACGCTGACGATGACGGGCAAGCTGACAATCAGCATGGCCTTCTCCTCCATCTACATCTACACCTCGGAGCTGTTCCCCACGGAGCTGCGCCAGAGCCTGCTGGGGGCCTGCTCCATGGTGGGCCGGTTCGGGTCCCTGTTGGCGCCGCAGACACCGCTACTGGTCAGTACAGTGATATCCACAGCCTGCTGGGGGCCGCCTCGGTTCCATCATCGCGCCATTATCCACCTGGTAACGTCCACGCCCAACAGCGCCCACACGCTCTCATATCATCATAATATATCTGACACAGCAGAATCCGCAAGGATGCTCAGCTTGCGGATATTATTTAAATTAAGATCTTAAGTACCACATAGATTAAGAGAGGCTTACGGACAAACCGTAGTTAATAACTTACGACAATACGCTAACCTTGACCGAGGACCGAGCTATTTAAGCCGCCCGCCGGGGTGGAAACCCTGGTCTTTGGGGTCCTGTCCATCCACGCAATTTATAAAGATCTTACCAAACTTCTTATAGAGTCCACAGGTGATCGGAATGCTGGCTTCTATTTAGGTAAACGAATTAGTATTGCCTTTCAACGTGACAATGCTCCCAGCATTCTGCCTTCTGGCAAGGGCTTAGATTTTTAAGAAATAGATAGCATTGTAAATACTAGTTGGAATTGTTTTATTTTGTGTAATTTTCTCTAAGGAACTGGGATTGTACCTGCATTGAATACGCGACCGGGGTCCGGCTGGGTAGGGAATGATTAATACTAATACGATGATACTAGACGTAACAAATTATGCGAGATGTCTGTGCAGGCCGCAGTTCCTACATGAGGATAAAAAAATATGATGTGGTTAGAAATGTTTCCGTAGGCGTAGCGAACACGGAGCCATTCCTCAATATGTAGTCAGGCGTCAGGCAAAACTCTACCCCATCAAAGAACACTCACTGGGTCGCATGTGTAGTGAAGGTGATCAGAACACTCTCCGTAGAGAACATGGCGCTACTGCTCTCCACCGTGGGCAACCTGACGATCAGCATGATCTACACGTCCATCTACATCTACACCATCGAGCTGTTCCCAACGAGCTGCCGGCACAGGATGCTGAGCACCTGCTCCATGCTGGGCCGCATCGGGTCAATCGCTGCGCCGCAGACGCCGCTGTTGGTACCGGCACCACACACTTATTTATGTATCTCTGTAGCATCATGTAGCCATTACTCGCTGCTAGACCTTCAACATATAGAACTACAATAGTGTTGATACCTGCACCTTCACTGCTCGCTGTTGTTATCATCATTGGTTACTGAATCATCATTGCCTACGCAAAGTTGCCATTGTAGAGCTTAAGAGGTTGATCGTGGCTTAGTGCACGTAGGTGTTACATCATTTGTAAGAAGTGGTAATGTCATGCGGCAGCAGTGGTCACAGTCACGGTGAAGTGACTGTGACCATTGCTGCACCCTCCGACAGCATTAACAGCCTAGGCACCTCGGCTAGGCTGGTGGTGCTATGCTAGAATTGAGGAAAATGTCATAGAATGCGTACCTTAACAGGCTATAATGGTCCACAGCTGGACGAAGGCCTCCCCTGATAAGCTTCTGATTGGATTACTATGCGTAATATATTGAAATCAAAGGAATGAATTTTACATTACGATTTACTAAAAATTACATCGATTCGCCTACGAGTTTATCCATTATATTTTGATCTTTTTTTCAACCTAGACAAATCGCTTTCTAGGGTGACCATGATATGCTTGACAATTCCGCTATGTTTTAGCATAATTCTTTGATATGAATAGTCGATGGTTTGGTCTGTACCTGCGCAATTCCCCCAGTTCTCTGCTCGTAATTAGTAATTAAATAATGCTTCTTCCCTCCATTCCAGCAAGCATACTGGGAGTCCCTCCCGTACATGATGTTCGGCGTGATGGCGGCCACCTCGGGCCTGCTGATGGTGCTGACTCCAGAGACGCACCGCATGCGGCTGCCGGACACCGTCCACCAGGCCGAGACCATCGCCGTCGCGCCCAAGGTGCGCCCCGCGAGACACCACCACGCACAGGCTGAGATGAAGGCCAAATGAATACCGCTGGACCTAACAAGACAGATGTGAAGGCATAATGAATACCTAACTACTGAATTTTCGAGAAGTTAACGTTTTTGATTCAGAATTCTTATCTTATATTCTAAATTCTACTTGAAATCTGAATTCCCAGACCCAGCGGTAGTGGTAAAGTAGAAATATAGTTTAGTTATTTTAGGCAAAAAAGAGTTTACAGCTCGGAATTGCTAGATGAAATCCTAATAAGACTGGACTAATAGTCGCCTCTGCAGTGATACGGGACCTACTGACAAAAACCCTAAAACCACAATTAAATATTTATAGGCTAAAGATTTGGCTTATTTTTCAGGCTACATATTTAGCGTATCAAAACTTCATTGTGATATTCGTATCTTTCTTGCGCGTCAATCCGGTCAATGTGATTATGATATGATAGTACATTCGAAGTGCCTATTTTTTTGTTATTTTCACCCACCAGAGTCTGCGGCCCGCGGCTTCACACGCGTTGTCATAGAACAAAAAGTAGCTTAAATGCTACTACCTAGCTTAAATACTACTTACCACCCTTTTAGAGGATTTTATCACAAAGTAACTGTTATTGTTATACATATTTATATTGCAGATATTTGTTCAGGGTGTTCTGGTCGTTTTCTATGTATAATAAAAAATATCTATCTATGTACTCGTATATTATTATGTATATCAGTTATCTAGTACCCATAACACAAGCTCTGCTTAGCTTGGGGCTAGATAATGCTGTGTGAATTGTCCTGCATTATTTATTTATTTATTGTAGTAGAAACGCTTAAAATAAAATATATTTAATCTTATAGGTACATGTGTAAGAAAATAAACTACGCTTGACACTAGCTAATGTCAAAACCCGTTTTTATGTCATTAATGCTATTTACGTCAGAAATACCTATAGCTTTAGAACCCAGGCTACCTATGATAAATATCGCTTATTTGGAGTATGTCGCATAGATAGATCTTTGAATTTCCCGCCTGGCGCGTGACTTACAACCTTAGTGATAAACTTTTTGCTTACCTACCATCATAGGCTTGGATTTATTTCATAACGAAAAAATTACATGTGATTAAAGTTCTTAAAAAATTATAATGAAATAAAAATTTGTTGTAGTAGTAAATACTATAGTTTGTAATAAAAAGTAGCCTATACTTTATTCCAGATCTTTATTGCAGGTATTTTTATGTGTGCAAAATTTTAGCCCGACTACTGAATGGGTAGTTTCGGCGTTAGCTCCCGCCATACATCTTGACAATAGCAAAAACTTTCGTCCTTATAATATTATACTTAGTAGTATTATATCTGCTAAATAATAATAAAACAGTTATACCTCTGACGACAAGGAACCATGACGTTTGCCTCGCTATCCAGCTATCAAGACTCCGATAGTCACAAACAAGTACAAAATTCGATGTTACAGGTATTGCCATTAAGTTCTGTAGTATTATTTTAATTTATTTATTGTTATTATTAAATCTAACAATTTATTAATTTTAAGATAGTTTTTAGCATTACTTTGACTCTTTGAATAAATTTATTTTTAATTATTTGTCCGTTATTTTTTTGATGAATCGACAGTATGCTGTAGCACAGTCACGTAGTGGGCTTACGGCGTAGCAGCCACGTAGAAGGGCTCTATGCAGCAGCCACGCAGAGGGACTCGATGTAGCAGCAACGTAGAGGGACTCGATGTAGCAGCCACGCAGATGAAATCGATGTAGCAGCCACGTAGAGGGCCTCGATGTAGCAGCCACGTAGAGGGCCTCGATGTAATAGCCACCTAGAGTTGCTACGACGAAAAGGGTTTCACGTCCTTGCGATTGGAATATCGATGATTCGAGTATGTAATAAAATGTAATAATACTATGTATTGTTTCTATCGATAAGTGTGCAATAATAGTACATTATGGTACTAGTGTGTAACATTGGTGATTACCGCCGAGGCGCCATTGAGACCCGAGCCGCAGGCGAGGGCCTTAAGAGAGCCGAGGACGCTAATCATCAATACACACGTGTATCATACGACGTTTTTCAACACACTTGTGAATAAAATAATAATAAAAACTCATTTTATTTAGTGGATAAAAATTAATCAGTTTTCCTATGCGCGCGCATTGTGATCGGCCACAGACTAAAGGGATGAGGTTTCTTTTTTATTTTCCGCGCATAGCATAGGGTTTGCGCCTATTCTGCCACGTACAAAATGGGGAAGTTAAAGTTTTCTTTTATTACCTACAGAGAAAAAAAAAGCTATATTTGAGTGAAAGTTTTATTTATTAAACACGTACGAGTTAAAATTATCTATTTAAAGAAGAAGTTGCATGAAATGAGCAAGCAATAGGAACATTAATGTATTTATTCTATTGAACACGATCTCTTTTTGAATAAAAACTTTTTTTAGAACAAAGCAACTCAACCAATAAAATTAAAAAAAATCTATAACCCACTAGTGAGTTATAGCAATGAAAAAGTCACTGTTTGATTATGGGTGTCATTCTATGCCTAATTGCGGTGACCATAGAGCCATTTTCTATCCATCTATTTAGCTATGCCTTATTTTTATGTTCCAGTTTATGGCTTATTTAGCGTTAAGGTAGATCATTAATGTTGAATTTAAAAACTTGTGATTAGATTACAAATTTCCTGAAAGTTATTATAAATTTCACTATCAAACAGAATCTTCCTTACTTTATTATTGATAAATTTGCTCAAGGTTAGATAATAATTTACAAATCTAGATTCGATCAGCTCCGTAATCCTTCATATTTTCTCGTGCCATCATAAAATGGTTTTAATGGATCATTACCATGGGCTGGGCACAGATTAACTATAATGTACCCATGGGTGGCGTGGGTTTCATTGCCAAAAGAATTTAAAAACAATATCTTTACACCATTGTTCATTTGTTTCACATAGAAAACCTATCAATTTCGTGATAAGTCAAAATAAGGAAGTCGAATCCATAATCTCTAGGTACCTATACTATAGGTACGAAGATTTAGTTGACTTTTGCCCATTCACTCCCTTAATCTTATCAAATAATCATTTTATTATCAGGTTTATAAGCTGACTACTAAAAAGATATTTAGATTAAATAACTACATATTGTAGGTACCTATAGTACCTACGTAGCTTTGTTTACTGTCGAGCGGTGGACTTGACGCCGTAGAGTAGGAAGTGCATTCACGTAACATCATGGTGAGACGAGCTCTGTCCACTCAGGCGCTTGCTGGTTGTATTTCCTTTGACTCGGCAGCACGTGCCGAGATTAGATAGCAGGCACGGCGACGTTTATAGAGCACACAATGTCACAACATTGTCTGGTAGCTAATACCGGCAATTGACTTTATATAGACAACGTTTACTTTACTACTATACGGTGTCCCAAACTCAACTTTGTACGAGCCGAAAGCGGAGGACAGGTGGGTTTGTGACAATCAAAAACCTAGGGTCTATCTCCAATGGTTTCTAAGTTGTAGGCTTTTTTCTGAAAATCATAAATTCTCTGCCCGGCGCCAAACTTTTCCATGGTGTCATTATTTTGTGATTTTTGTTTTTTTAAGGAACTCAAATAACTCATTCATTCATATTAGTGCGAAGTAAAAACATAGTACCCATATTATTTAAAAAAAGATTGGTTAAGTTCTGTTTTTGCACTAATCATTTTGAATCAGTTAATATTGACACTTAACAACAAAAAACTCCACCGCGAATGTTCTCTTAAAAGTTGGCACAGTTATTCTAAATTTGAAAAGTGCTGGCAAAACTGATTTGCTGCAAGTTGAACAGGCACAACGTTCCGTCCTGAAGGTTATGCTACATAAACCTTACAGATTCCCCACAACTGATGTATATACGGAGAATGGTGTCCTGAATATCAGTCAGCTCTTCGGCTCTAGAATCTCTACTCATGTTCACCGTACCATCATGACTTCTGTTTTTATTAATAAATAATAATGCTGGACAATTCACACAGCATTATCTAGTCCCAAGCTAAGCAAAGCTTGTGTTATGGGTACTAGATAACTGATATACATAATACAATACACTACATAGATAGATATTTTTTATTATACATATAAAAACATCCAGAACACCCTGAACAAATATTTGCAGATCGTACAAACATTTGTCCCGAGGCGGGAATCGAACCCGCAACCTCCTGCGTCGCAGGTGGACCTTCGCCCGCCGCGCCACAGAGGTCGTCAAGTATTAATGACTTATTAAATCTGTTTATTAGAAGAGTTTATAAAATTCCTGTTTCGTCAGTAAAAACCCGTATTGCCCATCGTTTTGGCGATTCTGTAAAAGCTTTTTGTCTATAAAACTGTTGCAAAACACTGTGACATTAAAATAAATCTCTTCAAAGCGCTCAAATAACAAATGGTTACTTAGCCTCTCTTTAGACTCAACCGAAGACTTACTTTGAATAGTTTGTTGATGATTGTTCCATGCTGTTACTGTATATATTTTTTTCTTGTTGTAATTTTAATACTCTTAAGTCAGTATTGATGTACCTAGTATCATAAAACTGTAACAGGTCCAATTCTGTACATTGAAGATACTTCAATTTTTTTTTGGAGGGTATTTTATTATCCTTACTGAAGCCAAAACTGTAATTTTGGGGTTTCGAGATCGGTTTTAAAACCCTTATGGTCTCGCTTTGTCTGTTCTTTTTCCCTCTTTAATATCTTAGCAACTACCGCAGCTATGCTTGAAATTGAAAATAATAATACATTTTGTATGCCTGTACAGATTTGTAGAAAAAAAATTAAATAAATGAAAATGAAAATTTTCCATACAAATTGTGTAGCCGAAATTTGAAGAGACCTACAAAGTGGGGTATCAAATAAAAGGTATTAGTTTGTACATTTCGAAACAGTTTTTGAAATTTCTGTAGGTTTTATACTTTTCGAAATATTTTGAAATTAGTCGAAAAAATACCCATTCTCCGAAGTTTGCAGAACGATCCATTTAAAATGTATGAAGCGTTGTATGGATGGGTCTATATTTTACACGAAAAATATAGAGAAGTTTGTAAAATGAACACTTTTTGAAAAATGCCCTTACGGGGGGGGGGGGGGGGTAACTTTCAAAACTTGGTTTCATACTTTTTGAAATAATAGGGGTTAAAATTGCCGTTTTATATATACCTACTATCCAATACCTATTTCAGGCAAAGTAAAATATACAAATGGATCACGACCCCAATTCTGCAGTACAATTGCTTCACTATGACAATGGAATCGTCGCAGAATCGTCCCGTCGCTTCTTCAGATTAATAAAACGTAGTGCGTGTGGGACAAATTAATAAATAATAATAATAATTCATACTTGACAATTTGACGCGCGTCTCTCCACCTGAATTCATCATAATTTCTTTCATCTAAGGAAAAATACAAAAACGTGTCGTTCTGTGACGATGTCATAGTGAAGCGATCAGTTTAGCAGAATAGGGCCCCAGCTGAACAGAACCATGAGTAAGAATTTAAGAAGTGAAACGAGTATGACACTTCTTGAGACTGACGCTTGCCGAGTCGTAGCTATAAGTCGTGTAGTTAGTTCAGTTCGAGGAGAAAGAGAGTGTGGGAGAAGGGTCGTGCCAATGTGCTACTAGCATAATTATGCTCAATTCAACTAAGCACGGATGATGAGCTCACAGTCACCTTATACGTCTTGTTTGCCATCTCACATCGATCTACTGACAAAGTTGTGGTGCCAGACAGCCAGGCAGGTGCAGACTTTAATTCCTGCACTGGTATTTGTGGGTTTTACCGCTGCAACGAACAAACAATGTAGCTAAGGTAGGTAATATACCCGTAAAGGCTTATATACCTATCTCATTAAAATCTACATAACTTATCGAAAAATAAAGCAGAAATAATCAGATATAGATGTGTTTGGCAATAATGAGCGCAGGTTTCATTTGGTTGGGGTCGGCGGCGCGGCGCGCACGCCTGGACGGTACACATGGCTGACAGTAGGAAAGGAAGCATGGCGGAGGACGCAGGTAGAAAAGCAGAAGAAGCTAACGGAAAGGCCAGCATGGAGAATGATGCCGCTGGTCGCAAGGCCAGCATGGCAGGTGCTGGTCGGAGGATTGACACGGAGCCCGCTAGCCTAGGCGGTGGCAAGGCTCTGGACCTGGACGATGTGCTGATCAACGAGTTGGGGCAGTTCGGCAAGTTCCAGCTGTATAACATCATGCTGGTCGCCTTCCCGATCATCGCGTCCGCCTTCATGAGCGAGTATATCTTTTCTGCTGCTGCTATTCCACACAGGTATACCATTTCTTCTATAATCAATCGTTTAGTTAAGTTACCATTTATTTTCTTAGCAGAGAAAAACTAAATAAATCTGTGTAACGAACATTTCGTTCGTTAAAATTGTTCGATTACTCAGATTGTCTACGAGGGTGTGGACTGTATCTAGTAGACGAAACTAATTTATTTGGTGTTATACCATTAGATAGTTAACGACTTTTTGATTGATCTCGGACGGCGGCGAAGCAGTTTAATGATTTTAGATGAGTGTGATGATGATGTGAGCGATTTCGGGCAAAATAGGATTCCACTAACCTTCCGTCCGAAGCGATGTGACGAGTCGGCCTGTGTGCGGCCCCTAGGGTCCACTAACATAATACCTAAGAACGCGGGCGCCTAGAGATCGCGCTTACAAAACCGCAGCTGTGTGTAAAAATCTCTGTCTAAAATCGTGACTGAATTTATATAACCAACTTATGTAATAGGGAGGATGTACCAATAGGCAGACCTTACTGTCTCCAAAACGCCCTCAATATCGTTATTTACAACCTGATCCCCCATTTTTGGTACCGAGAGGAGGCATGACTCAAAAATATTACGCCACTACGATTCTGCGCGACGTTTGTAATGTCTTCACTCATCCATCTTGCCGCTGGACGAATATTATATCACAATATAACTATAACACAGGAGCTTCCCTGGTTCCCAGATGTGCAGTCCACGAGTGCGGAGAGAACAGCCGAGACGTGCCGTTCGACCCCTCCTGGCTGTCGGACGCGATCCCCACGACCTCATCCGGCCCCGCCAGCTGCGAGCGCTTCGTCCCCCTCGGAGGCAACGGCACCCTCGCGACCTGTCCCGCCAGCCTCTTCTCCGACGCCAGGCAGTCCTGCGACGGATTCGTCTACGCCAGGGATAACTCTGTTGTCTATGATGTGAGTGGACTGTGCATCTACGTGTCGTATCGAGTACTATACTCAGTGCCAAAGGTGGCAATACGCCTCGTTCACCTCTTCCTCCACGATACCGCAAAATGCAGTAAAATTGCTGTTGGTACAAGCGTAGGTACTAGGAAGCAACAGATTTTCAAGGAATTCACGTATTTTAATGTAAATACATTATTTTAATGAATTTTATGACACATAAGAACTATTATTATAGTATCGAAAACGTTTATAGGTAAATTCAAAAGAACATAGGACTATAACTTAATGCGTAGGAATAATAAGTTTTCAAAGAATGAGGATCCGTCACGTTTTTAGTTGAGAATACAGATCATAGAGCTAAGAAATCCTTAACACACAGTGCAAAAATGTTTGTTTTATGACAAAAATTGACGAAGTTAGGACCAAATTACTAGCGAAGTTCACTGAGTGAGTCACCGCGCCGCCGTGGCGGTCGCTGTGACGTCACTCCCTCGGTCGCCGCCAGTTAGCCGTAGCTGTTTGTTTGGTTATTTGTGACTTTGAAACAAATTAAGTGTCCGATTTGCGTCTAATTCACCTTTTTAACTGTCGAATCGTGAAGTAAGAGTGCCGGCTCCGCTTCGCTCGGTTCGCTCGGCCGAGTCAGTGACACACCCGTGTAATTTGATTTCACCAGCAGTAACGGTGTAATGTAATATTTTCGATAGTAATAGTCCGGCAGGTCAACAATAGGTCAGAGTAGATAGGTCAACGACCTATATTGCCAAGCTATCTCTCTATTTAAATTATTACCAATTATACTAAACCAGATTTGCTATACTAAAATGAACCAAAAGTTTTTTTTTCACTTTTAAAGCGTGTTTTTTTTTCGATAACAACAAAATATCAATATTGAAACAATACAGAAACACTCAGTCTTACCAACGCAGTTGAAAATGATTTAAATGATTTATTTACCTACCACTATCTACACGTCAATTTGATTATTTTCGCGAATTCTTCGATGCGATAAGGGAAATTTAATCCCCCAATCAAGATTTAGGTACATTTACACCAGGCACCTGCTTCGAACGTCACCAACTCACCAAGAAAATACATATACAAGTCTCCACGTTGTGGTCGCACCACTCGTGAAAGTCCTTTGTCCCTTCAAGTCTAGCGGACATGCAACGACTACAACTCGAAATGCCCTAACTTTTATTTCTATCTGAATAGACAACCTGCAAGTTGCTTGGACACGTCGAATTTAATTGTATAATGTCAGAGTGTCCCAATTTACATATTTTAATTCATTTTCATTAAGAAACATGATATGCAATAGAAAAAAAAATTCACCATAAAACGTGTCTCGATATAATTTTAGATAAGTTCTTATTAAGTAGGTGGTTTAGTATCACGCCTCAACTGTTCTACAAACTCAATACGAAGTCGACGGACGGACGGACGCACTTGTGCAGTTGCTAAAGATTGCGGGTTCGATTTCTGAATGGTCCAAACTGAAAACTAACTAATAAGTATAGTGTAAGTTGTTCATGTTTGATAAGATTAATCAATTAATTTGTTTTTATAGTTCTACATAGAGTCAATTTTATTTAAATTTTATTTATGTTTACAAAACTTTTGAATTAATTTCTAATTAATTTAGTTCCACCACAATCTGGAATAATTTTAGTAATCAGGTAATAAAACATTTATTCACAAAGAAAAATATACTAGTATTTACAATTGAAACAATTGCGCTAACTGCCGACTGTTGCAAACAGTCTACAGATAGCTCAACTGATCCATATCAACACCAGTCGGAAGCGTCCCCAAGACGCTGGCTGCATTGCCACGCTGTATGGCAATGCTGATACGCTGTGCCAGATATTAACCAGCTCTCGGGTCATGCGTCGCTTCGACCAGACGCTCAGAAAGTTTTTTGAAAACCCGAAGAGCCTCGGTACCCCACGGACCTAGGGTCTCGACTCCAAGGGGTGCAAATGTGTTGGCTCTGTCGAGACCTGCATATTTTCGCCTCTTGAGATCTTCGGCCAAATCTGCCGCCGCACCCGCCCTCACAGATGTCCTTGGAAGATGGGAAGGCGCAAGTGTGTCGACGCATGTAGCGTCCCACACAATGGGCCTCCCCAACTCCCGTGGGACTAGTTTCATACCGTCGGGCCTCTTACCATCGTCACGCAACAGACCATTCGGTTCGAGAATAGCTGGTACGTTAGCGGTGACAAAGGCCCGCCGGATGATGTCGTTAACGCTAGCGTGGCGAGATATCCGACCGGCGGCCCTAGTGCACGATAATCCGTGATGACCAAGCTGTTCGACAGCAGTACCGCACTGGCATTGATGAGACGCGCAACACCTTGCACCCAACCGGAGACATGTTGCGATACGGAAAGTTACGGGATCCAAAAAAGTACCAGTGTTATATGAAGGACACCAATGTCCTGACTCCCATTTAGAAACGGCCAGGAGGCGGGCACGATCTGCAGAGCTGGAGCACGTTTGTAACAAACAGTTCCGTGTCAGCTCACACAGAGGCCCGTCCCATTGCCGTTGGGACAAAAGTGATTTTGGGGGAGCACCATCGGGGCAAGCACTAAGCCAAGCCGTTCGAGCTTCGTCTAAAAATGAAATTTTCAATGACATTCCAGACCAAAAGAGAAGGATTTAAAAAATTTTCAACTAAAGAACTAGTGCTGTAGACAGAAGACAAGAACGCTGGTAGGGCTACACTTGAAATTTTGCGTATACCTAAGCCTCCCAATTTGACAGTCAGGGAGGCCTGCGACCATGCCTTGTCATCTAAATCGATATTCAAAACCGATGATAAAGTATTCTTTATCATGTTGTCTAAGCCTTCCAAGAGCTCGCTGTGTTTCCACAGTTGACTACATCTCAAAGAATACGTAAATTTAGGTACAAATAGACAGAACCGAATAATCGTAAAAGCCATATGACTATTAATTTTGAGCAGTCTGTCTTTATTTATGTTTACAAAACTTTTGAATCAATTTCTAATTAATTTAGTTCCACCACAATCTGGAATAATTTTAGTAATCAGGTAATAAAACATTTATTCACAAAGAAAAATATACTAGTATTTACAATTGAAACAATTGCGCTAACTGCCGACTGTTGCAAACAGTCTACAGATAGCTCAACTGATCCATATCAACACCAGTCGGAAGCGTCCCCAAGACGCTGGCTGCATTGCCACGCTGTATGGCAATGCTGATACGCTGTGCCAGATATTAACCAGCTCTCGGGTCATGCGTCGCTTCGACCAGACGCTCAGAAAGTTTTTTGAAAACCCGAAGAGCCTCGGTACCCCACGGACCTAGGGTCTCGACTCCAAGGGGTGCAAATGTGTTGGCTCTGTCGAGACCTGCATATTTTCGCCTCTTGAGATCTTCGGCCAAATCTGCCGCCGCACCCGCCCTCACAGATGTCCTTGGAAGATGGGAAGGCGCAAGTGTGTCGACGCATGTAGCGTCCCACACAATGGGCCTCCCCAACTCCCGTGGGACTAGTTTCATACCGTCGGGCCTCTTACCATCGTCACGCAACAGACCATTCGGTTCGAGAATAGCTGGTACGTTAGCGGTGACAAAGGCCCGCCGGATGATGTCGTTAACGCTAGCGTGGCGAGATATCCGACCGGCGGCCCTAGTGCACGATAATCCGTGATGACCAAGCTGTTCGACAGCAGTACCGCACTGGCATTGATGAGACGCGCAACACCTTGCACCCAACCGGAGACATGTTGCGATACGGAAAGTTACGGGATCCAAAAAAGTACCAGTGTTATATGAAGGACACCAATGTCCTGACTCCCATTTAGAAACGGCCAGGAGGCGGGCACGATCTGCAGAGCTGGAGCACGTTTGTAACAAACAGTTCCGTGTCAGCTCACACAGAGGCCCGTCCCATTGCCGTTGGGACAAAAGTGATTTTGGGGGAGCACCATCGGGGCAAGCACTAAGCCAAGCCGTTCGAGCTTCGTCTAAAAATGAAATTTTCAATGACATTCCAGACCAAAAGAGAAGGATTTAAAAAATTTTCAACTAAAGAACTAGTGCTGTAGACAGAAGACAAGAACGCTGGTAGGGCTACACTTGAAATTTTGCGTATACCTAAGCCTCCCAATTTGACAGTCAGGGAGGCCTGCGACCATGCCTTGTCATCTAAATCGATATTCAAAACCGATGATAAAGTATTCTTTATCATGTTGTCTAAGCCTTCCAAGAGCTCGCTGTGTTTCCACAGTTGACTACATCTCAAAGAATACGTAAATTTAGGTACAAATAGACAGAACCGAATAATCGTAAAAGCCATATGACTATTAATTTTGAGCAGTCTGTCCGAATTTTTGTGGAAATTTTGAATTTTCTCATCTACAAATGACTGAAAAGACTCATCAAGAATTGGTGAACCAAGGAGTCGAAGTGAACATTTATCAACAACTGTAATGTTGTATTGAATTTCTCAATGATATTGTTTTTGTCTACACAAAAGAATATAAAAAGCTCACACTTTGAAAAATTTAATTCCAAACCTATTTCTCGAAATTCGTCTGTGATGATTTTTAGATCATCAAAAACTGTGTTCACCTCTCCACCTAATGTTCCATCATCCAAATACCAAACATTAAGCTTGGATTGGAGACGTTGAATTATGGGTTGGATGGCAAGGCTAAATATGGTAATTAAATTACACATTATTATTATTTAATTATTTCTGTTTATATAAGGTAATCAACTACGCAGAATCTTTTTTGAATCCTTTTAATATTTATAACAAGATTAGAATCATGGCAATTTAAACTTAATTTCATGTTTTATGTGTTAAATTATTAAAGTTTATCGTCATCTTCTCGAACCATTTATGGAATACCTATAGTAGGGGGGCGCTGCTGCCTATATTACAGACTTCTCAGTCTAGTTTAGGCAACTGAGGCTACACAATAGTTTAAACAAGAATTTCACTTTGTAGATTCTAAACTTATTTCATAATGTCAGACAAATTAATTACTTAGGTTATGTTTTTGAAATGATTCTTTTATCAATAAAAATATTATAATTATCTGGGGATCGGTGACGCTGCTGTGGGAAAATGTAAAAAGAAAAATAAAATATGCAAGTAATTTTTTTATTTGGATGCCACCAAGCAACATTTATCATCATCATGGCATTTTAATTTATGCAGGCACCTACATACTTTGAAAATGCAATTGTATTGTTTAATGTTCCCTGAGTGAAGGAAAGCGTTATATTATAAGGGTAATTGTGAGCGCATAACGTGAGCGGAGCGTAACGCGTAACGCAGTTTCTTGAAGTGTCACCCGGCAAACCAATTTATAAGACGTTGTCACGTCAAAAACCTATGCAAATAAATGATCTGTATCGGTATGTCGTGGTTTCCAGTTCGACCTGGGCTGCCAGGACTGGCTGCGCGCGCTGGCCGGCACGCTGAACAGCGTCGGCACGCTGCTGGTGCTGCCCATCGTGGGGTTCATCTCGGATCGGTTCGGGCGGCGCGTCGCGCTGGTGCTCAGCGTATTCAACCTGGCGCTGGTGGGGCTTGTGCGCGCATTCTCCGTCAACTACCCCATGTACCTCGTCTTCCAGATCTTGCAGACCACCGTGGGCGCGGGCACCTTCAGCTCTTCCTATATCTTTGGTGAGGCTTGCGGCTATGTTCTTACTTCAATGACAACCTCAGTGGCGCAGCGGGCGAGATCCGCCTGCGACGATGGTGGGTTCGAGTCCCACCGCGTTACAAATAATTGTGTGATCTGTAGATATTTGTTCAGGGTCTGGGTGTTTACTAGTATAGTAAAGTTTTTTTTTTGTTCATATTCATATAATTTATTGTAATTTTATGCATACAGATGTTTTTCTTAGGTGTAGGTCTTAGTGGGTAGGTACACAATGCATAAAAACCCTGTCAAGGCGCTACAATTAGGTAGGTATTTTGGTTAAGTATATCAATTTAATCTATGTCTAGGTAAGTAATAGAAAATTGTCATAAAAGGTAGGCATGCTTATTGTGTAGGTACTAATTGTTAATGGCATAGGTATTTACAACGTCAAATAATTTTAAATAAAATAGGTCTATGTTGTGATTAGTTCTTAGGTACTTACTTACTAACTTTATCTATTACTACTACTACTACTTACTTACTAACTTATTTTATAAGTACCTATCATAATACAGTAAGCAACCATAACTTAAGCTCTGCATACTAGATGATGTTGTGTCCAGCTTTATTTATTTACCCTATGGTGACCTATTGCCTTCTCTATTCCTTATCTACTCTACAATGTCCTAAAAGCTATACACCCTGAGGTATGCAAAAAATGACGTAATGGCATTTATGTTTAAATTCCAGCTGCTGAGCTCGTGGGTCCGAAATACCGAGTACTAACCAGCGCAGTAGCCTCCTCCATGTTCGCGGTGGGCCAGGTGATCCTGGGCTGCGTGGCCTGGCTGGTGCAGCCCTGGCGGTACATGATCATGGCGCTGCACATCCCCTGCTTCCTTATCATTGCCTACTACTGGCTGCTGTCGGAGAGCGTGCGCTGGCTGCTGTCCAAGAGGAAGCACGAAGAGGCCACGGAAGTCCTAAAGAAGGTTGCACGGATGAACAAGACAGAGATTAGCGAGAAGTCGCTCAAAGCTTTGATGAACCCTCCTCCTGCGCCTCCACCGGTTAGTGTTTCTTTATTATTATTATTTCAGCCAATAACATGTTTCTTTACTTTTCACACTCTTGCAGATTTTTACATTAACGAACAAAGTTCTTACTGGCATCTCAGACTGGGTCTACCGCGACGCTTTCTTCCGCCGTTAGGGATCATTCTGTTGTTGGGAAACCAAAAATCACTCAGCATTATTTTTATAATTGTAGAGAATGTATTTTTTCCGAGCATTTTCCAAGCCAGACGCATCAATTAGGCCCTTTTCTGGGCACGAGCGGTTATGCATAATTTTCTGCAGACATGTGCGGAAATGAAGGCGGCGCGGTATGCTTTCAACAAAGCATGCTGATGTCGCACCGCTGCTGCTCTGACTAAACAGAAAACGGCCTTAGTTAGATAGAAAATATGTCAAGGTAAAGATTTTCGTGTTCCCAGGGCCCCGGTGTCTTGTCCGTGATCTTGAAGTCTCGCGTCCTCCTGCGCCGCGTCTGCACCACCCCCGTCTGGTGGATCACTACCACCTTCGTGTACTACGGCCTCTCCATCAACTCCACTAGCCTGTCCGACACGATCTACCTTAACTACATCCTCACCTGTGCCATCGAGATCCCTGGCTACTTCACGGCTGTCCTCGTGCTAGATAGGATCGGAAGGAAGGCTACGCTATCTGCTGGTTTCTTCTTCAGCGCTATCTGCAATCTTGCCTTTGCTTTTATTCCTAGTGGTAAGTATCTATCGAGCACTGACATCTCTCTAGACTATTTTGTTAGTAAACAATTGTAGTTCATCACTCTCTCTTTAGGACTATGGACTTTGGTTATCAGATAAGAAATCTATAAGTAATTGTATCGTGGCAGGTGAAAATGTTTACCTTGATAATGGATATGCAAATGGTGCAATAACTATGTACTATTTCAATAAAAAATTTAATGATAAACCGCTATCTATAGATCTAACAAAATGGATAAGCATATCTCTATAGGTATCTATAGGTAGGTACCTGGGTACACTACTAATCACAGGGTTCCGTATTTTTTATCGTAGAAAACTTTCAAATAAAAGGGTGTACTAAAGCTGGTGTTGGTCAGCTGGTGGCTGGTCGGGTTTCAGTTATCTTCGCCAATAGACTGTTTAAATCGGGTACTAGGTCTGACCCCGCTAACTTTAGACCAATATCAGTACTTCCTAGATGCAGCAAAGTTTTTGAAAAACTTATTTTACATCATTCAATGGCAATGACCATTGAAAGCCATTCGGGCTTACGCGCGGGTCAACTACTGATGCCGGTGTAGAGTTAGTATCGCATATTTTTGATGTTTGGGAGGAGTCGCAAGACGCTTTAGGTGTTTTTTCGATTTGTCAAGTCTCATCTTGTCAAGAATAATCACGAGATTGTATTGACACTTCAACAATTAGGGTTCCGTGCCTCAAAAAAAAGAAACCCTTATAGGATCACTTTGATGTGCGTCTGTCAACCCCCTTTTCTCAGGAGCGCATAGAGGTATCGAGTTGAAATTAACATCAAATAATAAAATCCGTAACCTCCTGAAGCCTTGATATAAATAAAACTTTTAGGTCTACACAATCAAAAGTTACAGCCGTTTATGTAAGAATATTTTGAAATTTCCAAGGAAATCACATGCACCCAAAACCTACAAGGTACCTACTGCCCGTAGACCTACAATCATGAAATTTGGCAAGAAGCAAAGTCTTATAGCACAACTAAAGGAAAAAATCCAAAAACCGTTAATTTGTAGTTAATTAACAAAAAACTATTTTGTGTCTCTCCCTGGACCAAATTATACAGCTAAACAATAAGCAACTGAGTGAGTGAGTTGCAAAAATTATCAGTAAATAAATTCAAACAAATTGTCAAAACCTTGCTGTGCAAAACTACTTGGCAAACTACTGGCTTACTACAAAATATCAGATTATCTCTAGAGGATAAAAGCTTGGCACGGGTTTTGCTCAAACTCGAAAAATAACAACTAACAGGCTAAAGGTTTCTTCGTCGCTTCTTTACTTTACATAACGAAAAGACAAAAATAAAAAATGTCACCTTACTTCCGCGCCAGTTTTATAATTTGACCTGTTTTTAAGTGTACATTTTGGTATTATATCTAAGGAAATAAAGAGTTTTTGATTTTGATTTGATTTGATTAGACAAATTATCTTCTTTTTCTTCGGCTTGCGGTTGAAGCTATGTTTATGTACAGTTGCTTATTGTTTTGTTTTGTTCAGATATGACGGTCTTCCGGCTGATCGTATACCTACTGGGCAAGTTTGGGATCTCCGTAGTGATGACATCACTGTACCTATTCACTTCCGAGCTGTACCCCACGGAGCACAGACACAGCCTGCTCGCCTTCTCCTCCATGATCGGACGGATAGGCTCCATCACTGCGCCGCTCACTCCCGTGCTCGTGAGTTCACATCTCCTTCTAATTATTTCTAGCACTTAAAGATAGGATCTAGAGGAGGATAGCAAGTTTTACAGATAGAGATAGATTCCCATCAGGTGTGGTTGCAAAGCTGTGATGGTGACCATGATAAAGGACTTGGAATTGCCTGTCTGTTACTGGAACTTGGAATGCAATTATTTATAGGTAGGTTACCAGTATCTCCATGTGATTGACAGCAACAATTGGCATCGGAGAATATAATGGTGTAAGCAAAGCCTGCCTGGAGAAAAGTAATCGTGCTGTAATGCAAGATGCAGTATGAGTACCTCTTTCTCAGCTGTTCCCATTTTTTATTTTTTTTTCAAATGTATCTGTCAATCTAATCAGATCGCGGCTCCCTACTGAGAAAAGGCCCTTCACTATTTCAGTATCCAGTGGAGTAAAATTACACAAACGAATAAAATTTCCAGATGGACTTCTGGTCGGGCATCCCGTCGACCATGTTCGCAGTGATGGGCTTTCTGTCGGGCGCACTGGTGCTGACGCAGCCCGAGACGCTGGGTACCAAGATGCCGGACACGCTGGAGGAGGCCGAGGCTTTGGGCACTCCGCAGTCTAAGGTGCTCTCGTAGATTGTCTGTGGGTAGGGTCCCAGAAGCAGGGGAACTGTAGTTTACCCTGGTGCAGGCAAAGGCTTTATGGGTTCTAAACCTGGGTAGACTCTACAGGTTCATCTTTACAATGTAGTCTTCGTGAAAAACGAATTTACAACCCAGAGGGGTTCCCAGTGGCGTTTAAAAAGATGTTCTTTGCACCGCCTATGAGCATTATCATTTATTCTGCTATGGATTATGATACGTTGTTATGTAATTTTAATCATTATTTGACTAAAAAAATTAGTATAATCGCTCGTCAGAAATCTATAGGGAACGTCCGAAGGGCCAGATCAGACACGGTGAAATCCACACGGATGCAAACCTCGCGGATCGGTTTGATCATAGATTTGATCAAGTCAAATGTTTTATTGCAATTTTGCAAATTGATTAGAACTACGTGGTTGACCTCAGTACAAATTCCGACACGTCTGAGATCTGAACAAGCCCTAAAAAAATTCCGATCATTCTGAAGGCATTTGTTACTGCCTCGTAAATGTTCGCCAAAACATGAATGACGTGGGTTACGTTACGTGGCAATAAATAATGAAGACAAAGCAGATAGTAAACGTTATCAATAAGCAAATAATTGATATTACTGATAATATTAAAATGTAATGTTAATTTAGATAAATAATAATTTATCATAGTATTAAAATAAGATAATGGGTATTAGTATAATCCTTAAGAATGTTTACTAATACAAGGCTGCTTAGTTCTAGGTACTTAGATAAGACACGTGACTTTGTAAAAGTAAAATATCAAGACATTTAAATATCTTTTTCTTTTTGTTTTAGTATCACATTCATTCCCTCGGGGGGATTCCTTTACCTATAATTATGTATTATTGTTACATGATTATGGGTTGAATCGAACTATAATATCAATACATAGTTTTAGTCTGTATAAATAAACAGAAGGCAGTTTCGATTTAGATAACATTTATTGATATTACTACCAACCTACTTACATAGACGTTCTATATCTCCGACATATTTATTTCTAACATAAATACAATAATAGAAAATTAAGTACGAGCATTAATCTAAAACTAAACATTAGACTATATTCATATAAAATTCGAGAACACTTTTAGATTCTTCATAAGATCACTTAATTCACAAGCGTCCGATTGCTCACTATCACAGATCACCTCATCAAGTCACTGATTCGTTTCCAACACGAGATTGTTTTCTTATAACTACCCAAAGTTTTTTCTAAAACTTAGTTCAAATGCTATGCCGGCTTTAACACTTCACAACATCTACCATCATTTCATTTCTTCGTTCAGTATATTGCCACATAGTAAGTTGCGGTTGCGTCGTGAGACAGTGCATCGCGCATTCGATTGCGGAGTGTAGTAATCGCAGAAGGCTGTCCTAACTCCTAGTTTTCCGGACAAGTCAAATAAACGCGTTGGTATTGCGTTCGTGCGCCTCGGACTCCGCTCGAACGATGCCCGCAGCCGTCACTACCACTGGAGTCTTCGTCAACGCCCGCGATACAGCTGACATCGCATTATTTCTGCTCATCAACAACCCCTCTTGCGCCCTCCGTTACATCAGAAGGTAGCTTGATATCAGTAACGGGAGCCGCAGCTTCCACGTCGTCGGGCGCTTTGTGCCCGTTGTCGTCGGGCGCTTGCTCGAGGTTCTCCGCGCTGGCGATGTCGTCGGGCAGCGGCGCGCGGCTGGTGTCGGGCAGCAGCAGCGCCAGCCCCGCCGGCCCCAGCGCTGCCAGCCCGAACACTATGCTGGGCAGGCCTGACATGTACTTGTCCTTAGGAAACAAACAAAACATATATTATGTTAATTTCATTTGTATTTGTAGCACACACACAAATTACTTAGTAAAAGCAAATAAGTTAAACTAACGCGATCAGAACACATTTACTACATTCACGGGTATTTATCGCGTTTATTTACCTTTTTTCCGACGTTTCAACAAGTTTACACTCTGTCGTGGTCGTCGGAAAAAATAGGTAAATAAACGCGATAAATGCCCGTGAATGTTTGTAATGAAAGCAAGGAGACCAGGAATAGAGTGTCAGCTCAGACAAAAGACGTCCACTGCGGGACATAGGGCTTCCCAAAGATCACATTATGGTCGCAGTAATTAATGTTCGATTAACACTTTCATGGCCTAAGACCAAGACGCCCATGTCTATCTGCAGCCTGTCGCGGCGGCGCGGCGGTGGCGCGGCGGCGGCGCGCCACAGCTGCAGCGGTACGCTCCGCTGAGGCTGGGCAGTGAATGCGTAAATCAACCAACAAAATCCGGAAACAAACTGCGCTGAGGTAGTTTTTAAAAGTTGCAAAGCTGTGGAAAAGCAAAATTCGTGGGCGATTGGACGGAGGTGGCTCAGGATCGTGCTGTCTGGAGGAAATGAGGGGAGGGCAGTGGGGTCACCAGAGATAATATAGCCTTACCAGCAGAGGCGTCTGCGGCGCGAGCACGGCCCCGAGGCGCGCCACGGTGGAGGCGAGGTTGGTGAGCGAGTTGCGCGAGCTGGTGGGGAACACCTCCAGCGCCACCACCCACAGGCTGAACACGCCGTACGAGCTGCACATCTTGCCCGCCATGTACAGCAGCACCGGCGCCCAGGACACCGCTATAAACAAACACATTTATTAATTCTTTTCATCCACATTAATAACTAAATATCTTTAACCAGCTCTACCTGTTCTCGTTTAAACCCAACTTGTTTAGCTATAGCGTTCTTTCGTTTTTCCCCAAAGTTATGCAATAGGTAACGTTCAACATGTGCAACCACAAACACGTCTAATTGTCCCTTCAGATTCCTTTCTTCAATACTAAATACTCAATATATTTATTGTTGTCATTACATTGGTAGGTAAGTAATTATCTATAAGTATCACAATGTGAACCTGTTGGGCGTAACAACAGTGGAAGGCAGACCGAGGCTGTTTTTTTTAAATATTTAGGTACATAAATCTTCTGTTCTCTTCAATCTTATTACCTTAATTCTGAGTAGCTTGTATCTTTTTTACAGTCGGGAGTTATAATATAATTCTTAGTTAACCCGTTTACATCCGTAATAATGAGTTTTAATATAATATAACCTTAGTGTTATATAACATAAGAGATTCTACTTTATTCAATAATATGGAACCCGCGAAGAACACTCACATTTAGGCACAAAAGCGGACGTGATGAAGAAGATGGAACAAAGTATGTAGGCGACGCAAATGGGAGCCTTTCGACCGAACCTGTAATACAATAATTATATTAGTTTCAGTGAAGGCTTGAAAAACAATTCCACGTTGAAGTTTTTCTACATAATTCACCATTTAAGTTATTTAGCGGAAAACTATGTACATAGAACAGACCAAATGGCGACTTCCCTTATCCCTTCCGCCTCGTTGCTCGGTGGCAATTTTGGATAAATGCTTTTACATAAAGCCAGCTGAACCTAGTAGTAAGTTAGTATCACCTAGTCAGAGTCAGGGCAGTGACGATCCTCGGAGGTACGGAGACAAGCAGCATGGCTCCGAAGTTGATGTACTTATTCCCGGATATGCCGGTGGAGTTGATGATGGTTCCGTTGAGCACGAAGGTGGCGCACGTGAAGCAGCCGGCGATCATGGCCACGCGGACGCTGATGGTGGGCGACCGGAGCGACGACATCAGGTCGGAGTGCGAGGCGCCGGCCCGTGCCTCGCCTGCCTGGGGGCCGAAATTATTGATCGTAACTTTGTATGGCTGATTTAAAGGATTATTCACTTATTTTAGTCCATCCTCGTGAGCAATCGTAAAACTGGAACTTAACCGCGTAAATAATTTGTCTATTACAATCTATTATTTATTTATTATTATTGAATGATACTGGACAACAGATAGTTCGTTCTTCAAATAGCTCGGGTAGTGAACAGCCTAACTGACATTTCTTTCATCGAAAAAGACATTGAAAAAGTTATTAATAAATTAAATGCAGAATCCTCTCCGGGCCCAGACAAAATAACATGCTTCATTATCAAAAACTGTGTGAGGCTACTAGCTCCAGCCCTAGCTGAACTGATGAACAAATCTTTTCAAACAGGATGTTTACCACAGGACTGGAAGCATGCAATTGTCACCCCGATCTACAAAATGGGAGATAAAACACAAGCAGGGAATTTTCGCCCTATTAGCCTCACCAGTGTTGTTGTCAAAATAATGGAGAGAATTATCTGTGACGAACTAACGACCTTTTTAAACAAAGAAAATATAACATCAGCGAAGCAACATGGTTTTCTAAGAAAACGATCAACCGTTACTAACCTGATGACCTGTTTACACACATGGAGCAAAGAACTTGACAATAAGAATCCTGTTGACGTGATATACCTAGACTTTGAAAGAGCATTTGACAAAGTTCCTCACAAACGCCTCATTAAGAAACTGGAACACTTCGGATTCCGTGGATCTCTGCTCAAGTGGATTCAAAATTACCTGAAGAACAGAACTTTCCAGGTCCGCGTCGGTGACTCTCTCTCTCTCAACATAAGCTGATAGCAAGCGGGGTGTCGCAGGGTTCAGTCCTTGCTCCCCATCTGTTCGGAATTTTCATTACAGACCTGATAGAGCTCCTCGAGTCCCAGTCTGCCTTCTTTGCGGATGATGGAAAGGTTTTTGCTAATCCCATAATTGACTCAGGAAAACTTCAAGATGACCTTAATCGTATACAAAGCTGGACTAAAGACTGGGTAATAAAGCTAAACACAGAAAAATGCAACATTCTTCACCTAGGCAACAACAACCCCAATACATCTTACATTCTGGGTGGAAAAGCGATTGCTACAGTTGACAGTCAAAAGGATCTTGGAGTCACAATAACTAGCAATTTAAAGTAAAACAACACATCAGCGCCATAGCCAAGAAAGCAAATTCGTTTATTTATGTGATACGTAGATCCTTTCAATCAATGACAGTGGAAGTCTTCCGGAAGATATACAAGACATACATCAGACCACTGCTCGAATATGGATTCTAAGCTTGGTGCTACTCTCGGAGACATAAACCTGCTTTAAAGTATTCAGAGAAAGGCTACCAAGATCCCATGGTCTTTACGACGGAAATCCTATGAAGATAGATTACGCGCACTTCGCCTCACTACTCTAGAAGAACGACGTCTTCGAGGTGACCTCATAGAAACCTACAAGATACTCACTCACCAATACAACCTGCCATCCCTACAAGACATCTACATAAAGAAAGAAGGACCCAACCCGTGGGCACCACCTTAGATTGGCTCGTGACTCTACTCAAGCCCTTGCAGCGCACCATTTTATAAGCAATAGAGTGGTCCACAATTGGAACCTACTACCAGAAGACATTATATCAGCCACATCAACAAACACCTTCAAGAATAAACTTGACAACTGGTTACGAGACGATAAAAACAAACTAAAAAAAGTAAGACAATGACTTAATTCAACACTGTGTGATATAGACACATCAGCCACAGGCTGCTCGTCTATAATTAATAAATAAATGAATGCTCTAATGTTGGCCGAGTCCTCGCAAACGTTCTTTGTGATGAAAAAATTAACAGGTTAGGCTAGAGCCTAACCGGTTTTGGTGGCTTAATGTACATTAAGCCACTATAATATTGTTTCTGCTTTATGCCACTGTATGCCTCGCTTGGGTCAGTAATTGCCAACCAGTAGGCACCTAGGTTAATAATTGTTGGTTTTTATTAGGTGAAGTACCTCACAAGACTTCCTCTCCTCCTGAATCTTGTCCATCATGGCCCGGGCCTTGTTGGAGAAGGTGATGTTGTTGGTCTTAGCCACTTTGTTGAGGATCTTCACCGCTTCGTCCTTCTTGTTGTGCGCCAGCAACCATCTGAAACCATACACACCAACATCAAAACTGAAGTAGGTACGTGCCTATTTAGTAAGCAGAGGTGGATTACGGCTTAGGTGGGCAAGAATATGATTGACAAGAACATATTTGTCGTCACATATGTTCCATATGTGACAACAAAATTATTGTATTACCAAGAGAAGATTTGGGTGCCATAGGCTGAGATTTTTATTCCATTTCGAATTTGTTTTTTATAAAATTCATTTTTTTTTTACAGGGGCACCTAACGCAATAGTGTATTTACTTAGTCCTATAACATATATATGCATACAATATATTTTATTTATTTATTGTTTTAATTAGAATGGCTTTAGGCCAATGCAGTATAGTTGTAAATAATATAATTCGTTAGTACTATCAGTAAAAATCCATCAAACATTATACAAAATTCCGCGAATAAATAAAAATTACCTACACAAACATGTCAATCCATTAATTGAATACATAACATATTAATTAAATCAAATCAAATCATTTATTTCGGTTGTTCACCATAAATGTTAGTACAACTACCTATATACTATGTTCGTTACCATAAAAAGAGATTTCAATAATTCATGTCACATAAAAACCAGAATAAATAAATTATCATACACTCAATAAATTATCATTAGGTAGGTACAAAATTAAATTAATTAAGAAATAAGCAAGAGAAGAAACTTTTCTGATGGAATATTCACCTGACACCCTCATCGACTAGGAAGATGTAGAAGACGACAACAAGCAGCGGCGCGTAGATAGCGCGCATGAGATGGCGCCAGTAGGGCACCTTCCACAGGACGACCACCAGCGCCGCGCTGCCGAGGCTGGACAGGATGTCCCACAGGCAAGAGAATGCCACGCGCTGCTTCTGCGTCACTGTTTCTAGGGCTGCAAGCAAACGACAATATTGAAAACTAGTTTATGCCCGCGGCTTCGCACGCGTTGTTTCTATAAACGTTCAAATGTGATTTCTATCCCATGGGAACTGATTTATGGGATAAAAAGTAGCCTATGCCTGATTCCAGGCTTAGAGCTACACCGATGCAAAATTATAGCTCAATCTGTTCAGTAGTTTTGGTGTGAAAACGTAACAAACATCTATCCATCTATCCATCCAAACTTTCGCATTTTAATATCAGTGTGATTCGTGTGATGAACAAGCTACAGCCCGTGGCTTTGCACGCACTTCCCTAGCTATAAGGAAACCTAGGTATATATTTTTTGAAGACCAGAACTTCGTTTATCCAATTAGTTCAATTCAGCTTATGAAGCTGCGTAAAGAAGTGAGAAATATTCTCACAGTGTTATGTCATTTGGAATGGTAATACTACTAGGCTTCCTCGGAAGATTCAAAAACTCTGTGTCATTAACACTGCTCTGTTTTTCTAAAACATTTTCATTTGATAGCTTTGACAACAGTAAATGTGACTCACAGAGCACCATACTGGCGTTTCCATATCCGAGCGCGGTCTCCAGAAACTCCAGCACCAGCAGCATCCAGTAGTTGACGGAGAAGGACTTCAGCAGCCCCATCGTACCCACCACGAGCGGCGTGCCCACTATCACCACCTTGCGTCCGTATCTGCACATACAAGGCCCATGAAACAGAACGAGAGATCCATATGCATAGGTAATTCATGGGCAATTTCGGAGTCCAAAAATGTGAATAACGACTTACGGTGTAAGAAGGTAGCAACTGTGACAAGTTTAACCTGTTTGTGACATTCCATAGGCAAAACATTATGAATTTTTCGTTACCTAGATAGAGGCAAATAATATTAAAGTAGATAAGTAATCGGTAGAAAATCTGACCTGTCAGAGATGAACCCGCAGAGCACAAATGAGAACACCAGGCCCAGGTTGTGCACCGTGCCCACCAAGGTCCGCTTCCACTGCTGGCAGCCCAGGTCGAACTGCGGACAGATATGCACTCACATCACAGTACCTATCGAGTATGCATGAGATGTACAGAGGCGACAGCGAGAGTGGAAGTAGAGGGCTTTAATGTGACAGCTTTCTAAATAAAAGTCGCGAGAGAACCTAAAACTGTCGAAAGTCCGTCCACGGTCGGACGTTTCCTATTCAATATATTCTTGAACGACAAATTAATGAGATGTTTTTGCGAGATGAAATGAGCAATATTAAAGATCACGATAATCAACGATGCTGAGGCACGGTGACTGTCGCAGGAAGTGAGCCTGCATTACAACTCCAACCGCTCCATCACGAGGGCGGGCGGCGGTCACGTTCCCGCAATCATCAGCGAAACACCATCATTATCGTGTTTACCGAACGGTTTGCGAACGCATGCCCTAACATTCAATTATCGTTTATTACCATGGCTTTTGATGTATATTGTTTACCTAATTCATTTCCTAGAGTTAGACATACTATAGCTATGTTTGAAAACAATAGACAGTTAGAGCCTTGGAAGTGAACACTAAGATACGACCTGTTACAGTGAAGTCATGAACTTGAACTGAACTACACCCAGTAGGTACCTATGGTTGAATGACCATAATTACTGCTATTCTATCATACAACGCGACAATGACATTGGAGTTGGCTTATTGTTGGTGAATCTAACTACGGCTCTGTCAAGGGCATAGATCAAGGGATAAAGCCTATTATCGCATGTAGGCTTGCAAAAGGTACTCTGGTAATGCTTTCACTACAGTTCCATGCACCATGATTGCCAGGCAACTGTGACCAAAATAGGAAAACTATATAACCCTCTCAAAGTTCTTTCAGTGTTCACAGCTACCTACCTCAGCAACAATGCTGTTATAGTCGTCGTAGACCACTTTCGTACAGGGCATTGTCTTGTTCCAGGCGAAGTTCTCAGGCCCACACCGGTCCCCGGCTAGAGAGCCGCTCGTGAGTCCTCCCTCTTCCGAGTAGTTTCCCGCTTCCAGCGGCGCCATCCTATAGCACTGGTTGGCGTTGGCTCCGATCGTGTACTCCAGCCACGAAGAGTTGAAGTCTCTCTCCGTGGGCTGCACGCGCGTCTCGCACTCCGGCACGACGCATCTGAAGCGAAAGACATCATCATTAATGAAAGAAATAAAATCGTGCAATAACCTAGAAAGTAAATAATTGAAAAATACGGGGAATGAGCTCTTTACAAAATTTTCCACATTTTAATCTCAAATACAAAATGTGGGAAGGCCTCCCTCTCGATGGAGCGACGACATTGTCGCGGTCGCAGGATGGAGGCGGGTCGGGAGCGGCAGTCGTGGCGTCCTCCCGGGGAGATGTTCAGGAGTGGACGTATACGGGCTGATGATGATGATGATGACATAGTTAATTTTAATAGTGACATAAAATGCTAAACATTAATAGATAATAGGTAGGTTCCTACAGGATGTAGAAAAAACTGAAAGTGTCGGGCACGAGGCAAAATAATGATCTACTTATTCGCTACTTGCCCCCGAAAATTTTGGAGTAAATATTTGTGATTTCTCGCTTGTTACTCAAATTGCTCTATTCATAATTTACCTACTTAAGTACTTATTTGTTATTGCTATGACGAAAGCGGTATTCTTCTGCTATTAGTGATTGCTTGTGACCGCTGCAACTAGTACGTACTCGTAACTTACCTACAAATAATACAAATGTTACGCATGCATACAAACACGAGAACCATAAAATTACATAAATGCAATAAATTCGGTTTACTGCTGCTACAAATAGTAATTTTGAACCTTCTCGTTTACATCAGCCTACTATTCCACACAACAAGTATTTCCCAATAAGTTAGCGGGAGTTTCACTCATCATAAACATTGCTAAGCGGTGATCACCATGTCTATGGATTGCAGCGTAATATTTTTGAATGATGGTATTAGCTTGGACTAAGGGTTAGACCTTTATGTTACTTTAAGGATATTTAATTGGAAATAATGTATGGATAATCTTTTCGTCGGTGTAACCCCATCCCGTCAGAACGCTGCTGTGAATACGCTGGTTAACCTATCGCTTATTCAGCGTCAGAGACATCATCAACTTATTATCATTGCCAAGTCTCACACGTCGTTGCCCTAGTTTCCAGATAAGGTCTAAAACTCCTCGTTTATGGCCATTTTCTGGAAGGGGTAATTCACTGCCAAGCCTTTGTGGAGTAACCTGCAGAGGCGGGCGGGCCGTAGCCCCACGCGGTGGTAGTTCTGCGTGTGGGCTGGGCACCCAAAGTGTTAATCGGGAACTTAGATGTCACCTTCTGTTGTCTATAGACTCTCTCTATTCATGATAAAAAAAATAAGATTAAAATGCGCTTGCCGCTGAGGGAAAGAGACTTCAGATGCGGTTTAGATAGCAAAAAAAATAGCTGTTGAATAGGATCTTTAGTGTGTGTAGTATCGGCGGTGCATCTCTTGTGAGGTTCGATTCAGGTAATTAAAAAAAATAGAAACCCGACGCCCACATCACCTGCAGTGAAGTTACGGTTGGTATGAGAACCACAAGACTTGTTCTAGAATGTGACGCCTAGAGGAATAGTCAGACGAACCTGAACCCAACATCCGCCGCAGTGAAGACGTAGTTGTAGTTGCAGATGTTAAGAAAGGAGTCCCGGAAGGCCAACAGCAGTAGCAGCACCAGCTGGTACTTGCCGAAGGAGCCCAGCTCGTGCAGGATGTTGTCCAGGTTGAACTGGCCCTCGCCAGCGCCCTCTGTGCTCTCCTCACTCGGCTGGCACTAGAACATAAAAAGTTAAAAGTTATTCATTATAGGTACATAAGTAATACAATTGAAAAGTGACAAAATAGGACATGAAGCTCGTAGTAACATCATCGTCAAAAGCTTATATACTATATACTAGTCCACTGCTGGACTTAGGTTCCCATTTGCTCGTATGAAGCTATAGCGTCTGTGTGTTTCAATTCATCGTCATCCTTTCAGCCACAAACGCCCACTACTGCCTTTCCCAATCGCCGCCACAACGTAGCGATCCTCATCCGCCTCCATTCGTTGACAGCCCGCGAGCCCGCGACCGCTGCTTGCAATGGGTAATCTTCGTGGATTACTTGTCAGTCTGTCGTTTCCACTGCAGTGCATGCAGCAAAGGCCCTCTTCCATCATTGAGCGACGCAGGTATCATAGACAGCAGACTAGTAAAATCACTATAGCACAGCCTATGATTCTTTTACGCAGTTGTGGTGTAGGTACCTTGCCGCTGGCTTCTTTGGACATCTCGACTAGTGGTGACGCGATTTGAGACGAATATCAATGGCTTATTCTTCTGAGCGATAACAACATTCTCTGAAAAACAAAAAATCAAAACATTAATTAAGTAGGCAGATAGGTACATACTATTACAATACAACACTTGAGAATGGATTTCTGGACAAATCTATTGTAATCCCCGACGATGGAAATGCAATGGCGCAGGTATAGGTATGCGTTTATAGTGGAACTGGTCGTTGGAGATTTTACTTTATTAACAAAGATTACAATTAAGAAATTGAAACAAAATAGAACTAGTCAGTATTTACCTACAATTGAAACAGTGGAGCCAACTGCAGACTGAGACTGTTGCAAACAAGCCAGGGAGAGCCAACTGCAGACTGAGACTGTTGCAAACAAGCCAGGGAGAGCCAACTGCAGACTGAGACTGTTGCAAACAAGCCAGGATTAGCACAACTGACTCGACCAATCGGAAGACCCGACACATTTTGGAGATTGGAATCCAATATTCATTTCAACACATAATCTAATTTTATCAAGTTTTATTTGAGATTTAAAATTGTTAAACCGAAGAGTCTGAGAATGGTTAGAAAAAAATTGGTAAAGTAGCCTGAAAACTCGAAAATTTACAGGAAATTAAAATGTCTTATGGTTATGTTTACTAATTATCTTAGTAGGATATGGACTAAAACAAATAAATAATAAAAAAACATTTGGAGAATTCACAAATATTTTACAAATTTTCTTTAATTTTTTTTATCTCAGGCCCAGCTGTTGGAGTTAAAGTTAAGATGGAGGTTAGTACGTACTTGTATTTCTCCTATTGATAAGTAAATGTGTCTCTACCGAGAGCAGCGAACAGTGTGAAGCGGTTCTGCGGAGGAGCGACCACTGCCTCCCGCTATATAGAGGCTTAACACTTATAAACAGTGATAGTTTTACGATTACATTAAATCAGTGAGAGATGATGGAAAATTTCCCTGAAAGGGCATCCATCATCGATCAGTTACACATTGAACAAGATCTTAGTGTCACTCGCGGCTGTCAATTCAGTGAAACAGAACAACATTAAATTGACTTGTTTCTTGTTATAGTTCATTATAAGAAGTCTCATAATTTTACTTTTTAATTCAAAATTGATTTATTTTTAGACGACCTCTGTGGTACAGCAGGCGAAGGTTCGCCTGTTGCGGGTTCGATCCCCGCCTCGGGACAAATGTTTGTACGATCTGCAGATATTTGTTCAGGGTGTTCTGGATCTTTTCTATGTGTAATAAAAAATATCTATCTATGTAGTGTATTGTATTATGTGTATCAGTTATCTAGTACCCATAACACAAGCTCTGCTTAGCTTTGGGCTGGATAACGCTGTGTGAATGGTCCAGCATTATCTATTTATTTATTCAAAATATAATAAATGATTACCAATTGTATCCATAATCCTAAAATTTTCGACATCGACGGGACTTAAACCCGCATTCCTTAGAAAATGCCCTGAGTGTGAGGGCTTATGTATGATAATAACAAAAAAATCTTAAATACTCATTTGTGAGGAGTAACATGTTTATGGGAGCACCTCGGGATCATTTTGAATGGTGAAATAATTTTCAAAATCGGTCCATAATTTGAAGGAAAATCGACGAACTTATATAAAAAACCTACATACAGCCGAGCATAGAACATCCTCCTTTTTTCGAAGTCTGTTAAAAATAACACTTTATATCCTAGAATGACAATTTTTTAATGTTTATGCAGGTCTCGACAGAGCCTACACATTTGCTCCCCTTGGAGTCGAGATCCTAGGTTCGCGGGGTACCGAGGCTCTTCGGGTTTTTAAAAAATTATTTGAGCGTCTGGTCGAAGCGACGCGTGACCCGAGAGCTGGTGAGTATCTGGCACAGCGCATCAGCATTGCCATACAGCGTGGCAATGCAGCCAGCGTCTTGGGGACGCTTCCGACTGGTATTGATATGGATCAGTTGAGCTACCTGTAGACTGTTTGCAACAGTCAGCAGTAGCTCAATTGTTTCTATTGTAAATACAAGTATAATTTTCTTTGTGAATAAAGGCTAGTTTAGGCTACGTTCTTAATCATTTTTTAAAGAATTTGGGGAAAAAAATGGTATTCAGAAATTGATTCGAACCCGCTTCAAAACACAAATGATGTGTATTTCAGTTCTTGGCGAGCTTACGACATTGGTTTTCGTGAGTTATAAGGTTGTGTGGTTGCAAACTAAATATTTGGTGAGTTCAAGAATTCTTGCACCATGACGGGGTGCGCAAATTGAACAGAAACAATCCGTCTAGTTTCAATAACATGAAGGCACGGGGAATCGATTGGATGCGCCTGCGCCGATTCACCGCGCCGCCTCACACACCCAGGGAAAAAGGGACAGCTCACCGGTGCTTACTGTGATGTTCACCCGGTCAAATGGTACTGATGCTGTTGACTAACAAACTGGGCCTCGGCTGAGTTACTGACTCACGCACTGTTGACTTTCTTTAAGTTTGCAAGACTTTATTTTACGGAGTATCTACTCTGCTTTTCGCTCATGGTTCTACAACATGGCGGCTGGGTCATGGCAAGCCCAGGCTAATAAGAATTTAGTTATAGCTAGCTAGACACCATCTTATACATACATATTCAGAAATCAATAGCATTTGTTTCTTTAGGTTTATGAATAGTAAAATTTTAAACAAAATTACTGTCAAATCCACACTAATATTATCAATGTACGTACCTTTTCACGTGTAAACGGCGGAACGGATCCCCTGGAATGAGCAGCGGTAGCCGTCAGCCCAGGGGAGGACATGAGCAACACCTTATATTGGAACAGCGCGCGCGAAGCCGCAGGCAAAAATAAAGTTAGAAATAAAGTGTTAATTGATGCTGCCGATATAATCCATTAGTCAACCATCGAGAACGAATGTTTTTATTTCTAGAGCAAGTTCGAGTGTACCTACCTATTATTTGCAATATAATTATTTGGCTAGTATTAGTGAGTCCCACGTGAGTCGGCCCTCGCTGTCTGCGCGGCGGTCTGTGTGGCAGCTGTTTACCAAACACGCCATTGTTCAACAGCCCGCACACAGCCGCTAGGACCACGCTCCTATTTGTTGTGGAATACTATACTGTTTGACTCATGGGTCACTATTCTCATTGGACAATATTCTCACTAATAGACTCCACCGACACGTGTGCCTGTCTCTATGCATGATACCTTGCAACAATCAACAACAGTTTTCTCAAGTTTTCAAAAGATTCTGCGCTATTATGTCTGCCCGTCCGCGTCGGTAACAAACCAATGTCACAAGGGCACCTGCCACTACTCAACCATTAACCACCTAAGCGGGTCGACGCGCACTATAAAAGTTATAAATGTGTATAGAGGACACGTATGCAAATAAAATGAAACGTCAAGTGCGAGTCGGACAAGCGCACTAAGGGTTCCGTGACCTTGTTTCTTGCCAAATTATCATGATTCTGGGTAAACGGGAACCTACTTCCCTGTAGGTTTTGCGAAAATCAATTTTTTTTTGTGTATAAATTACTCATCTAGATTCTGGATTTTCCCCTTCATTATTGTATAAGACCTTGATTCTTACTTAATTTTATGATTCTAGGAAAGTACCCTCTATAGCAAGAATCAAAAGTAACTTGTGCTGTTAGATCTTGCTCCTTGCCAAATTTTATGATTCTACGTCAACGGGAAGTACCCTATAGGTTTTGGTCCATGGCGAGAATACAAAGTATTTTTTTTTAAATAAACTATAAATTAGCTGTTTTAGGATTTTTTCCTTTACTTGTGCTATAAGGCCTTGCTGCTCACCATATTTCATGATTCTAGGTGTACGGGAAGTATCCTATAGGTTTTGGGTGCATGTGATTCCCTTGGAAATTTCAAAATTTTCGGCCATAAACGGCTGTAACTTTTGAGTGCGTTTACTTAGAAGTTTTATTTATATCACGGCTTCAAGAGGTTACGGATTTCAATATTTAATGTTAATTTCAACTCGATATCTCCACGCATTCCTGAGAAAAGAGGGTTGACAGACGGACAGACAGACAGACAGACGGACAACAAAGTGATCCTATATAAGGGTCCCTTTTTCCTTTTGAGGTACGGAACCCTAAAAATTACCATTAAAATAATGACCTAAAGCAGATGAAAATACCTATTGCTCTAATTTTTTTTTATAATGATAATAATTTTTAATTTGTATAAGTTTCCTATAATCAAATATATATTTGTATAACTTATTGCGCATAATAGCGCGGCGATATGAAAAAAAACTAGTGTGGTTGTTTGGGCATTAGCATTAACTTAAAAAAATTATTACCTGTTGTTAGGTAAGTATCTATAACATGACGTAGTATCTATCTAACACTAGAAGCGAGTATCTGTAGCTTCTCCGCTGAGCTGAGCGGGCACGCGTCGCGGCGCAGGCGCCTAATGTACCTATATCTCGCGAGTACGTCACACGTCGACCAAGGAACGTAACTATTAATTTCTGTTCGACATTAGCATGAGGTAGGTAGCTACTCGTCTCGGACACAACAACAATGCTACAATGTTGCTGAGACTGCCTCTGCGCTGCGCACATTCACTTTAATTGATAATAACGGATAATTTATTGTTACAATTGAAAGAAATTCCTAGAACTTATCTAATCGGAGGAATAAAAATTGTCATGTGGGCAGTATGACTTGCTCGAACTCGTCATAATTTTGTGTCATTTATCAGAAACGTGTTCGGGATTTATAAAAATAATCACTAGATAGGTACCTGTCCAATGAAGTAGGGCGGGCGGGCGGCGCGGGCTCGGGGAAAGTTCAAGTTATGATTTTATTCTTATAATCTGTTTAAACGGGAGCTTGGTGAGAAGCGTCGCATCGCACTGATGCGGACGGCGCGATGTTTGAATGTTTGTTAGGTACCTACATTAGGAGAGGTACCTACACGCCAGAACTAGTGAAATGATTGAGCTGTAGCATAAATGTAGTTCAAGGCCTGGAATAACATATAGGCTATTTATCCCGGGAAAGACGAGCGTAGCCGCGGGCAAAAGGAAGTCGACCATTAAAATCTGCACACTTTGTTGCTGAAGTAAGTTCCAAATTTTATTAAGGGATACGTAGGTGCGGAAAGCACAGGACAGAAAAGGCTGGCAAAAACGAAAGGAACCCTATTTCCAGCAGTGGGCGATACCAGGCTAGAATAACGATGGTGGTGAAGTTTAAAGTTTAATGTGCTTTTCTAAATATCTCTGGAAATATATAATTGTATCCCTTTGATGTAGAAGCCGAGAGGCGGAGCTGGCGCGTCAGCACAAAACGCAAGCTCCGACCACGGGTCGCGACCCCACCTGCCTACAGATACTCTTATCGCCGCTGGACACTCGTGCACTGTTTTGTTTACTTGATCGCTAATACTGGACTAATTACATTATTTACTAACAATAATAATTAACTGACTCCTGTTTGAGTAACCTGTACCATTAAAGGAAAAATATTTGTTTCTAGGTAGGTAACTAGGTACTCCACACAAAGGCTCAAGTCTCGACATACAAACACATTATTTTCTTCCGTTCGTAAATGCAAAGGTCAATGATGATGATGATAAGTACGAGAAACCCAGGGGACATAAAATAAATAAAGATGACTGATTAAATAATTTAATGGAAAACCTGGTAAATGAGAGATCGTTGAGGAAAGATTAGGGTTCACAACTAGCATTTTTTCATCTGTATTTAGGGAAGTCCTAGTAGAGCCGATGACAATGTTGCCTCGGGTGGTGCAATGTGGATAAACCACTATAAGTTTCTACCCAGAACCCCGGGGTTCTATCGCCCTAGAAACTTATAAAGAGGGGGCGTATTAATAAGTACCACTGTAGCAGTATTTAAGGGTTGAAAAATGTTGAAACAATACGTTTTGCGGATAATTGAATCACCTGATTTGAACGAGCGGGCTCTACCCCGCCTGAACCTTCAACCGAATTTTATAAAAATCCTTTATAATAAGAAACATTTACCGTGAGAACTGAAATCTGGATTCACTCACTATGTCAACAACAATGGTTTCAATCCACAACACAGGTCACTTCCTAAATGTACTTTTATTACACAATATCGATTATCCTTTTATATATTCGTGTTAAAGTTTTGATAGTGAATAATACATCCAAAGCTTTATTCGCTCGGACCGAGTAAAATGAAATGGTGGTGTATCCAGCGCGCACGCACTGTGGCTGCAACAACGCACGCGTGAGTCGACGCGCCGCCGCGGACTGCAGGTGAGTTATGTAGCTCACGTGGATGGGAGTAGCTGAGCTACCTCTACAGTTAGCCGAACTGAGTTTTCTTCTGTAAGTATACCTACTTGTAACAATAGGGGTTAGTTTACCATAGAATATAAACAGTTACGATTATGTATGCACTTTCACAACGCCAACCTATAGCTGTGTGGTGCCGGCTTAGAATTTGCACCACCTTTATCTTCCCGCGGGTGTCGTAAGAGGCGACTAAGGGATATCCACCGGGGGCGGGCAGCAGCGCTCCCTGCAGAACAATTCTACCAACGAACTGAGATCCCCAATCCCATGCCCAGCGTGGAGATTATGGGCACCACCCCCCATGTGATAAAAGCCAATAAGGCGCTTATCCTGCGTCCTGCGTCCAGTAGTGGACCAATACAGGCTGTTGAGGTTGAGGTTTCACAACATATCATCGCATTGTGTCCGAAAATAGTTTCTGGCAGCGATTGTGGACGCGCTTTTCCGGGAAAAATATTTTTGTTCTTCCGCAAGATCCCAATGGTCCCCTCATAATATGAGCATGGGTTAAGACTTTTTCTCCATCTCTCTTTATTAGATAGAGGAAAATTACATCAAAGTTATCTCTCTTCACGATTCCTTGACAAATCTCATACAACTATTGTCAGTGTTAACAACTGTACCACCATCTCAGTGACCAGATCTTTTGCAGAAAGTAAATAATAAATAAATAATGCTGGACAATTCACACAGCATTATCTAGCCCCAAGCTAAGCAGAGCTTGTGTTATGGGTACTAGATAACTGATATACATAATACAATACATAGATAGATATTTTTTATTATACATAGAAAAACATCCAGAACCCCTGAACAAATATCTGCAGATCGTACAAAAATTTCTCCCGAGGCGGGAATCGAACCCGCAACCTCCTGCGTCGCCATGACATGAAAGTTGCCAGATAATTGTCACTTTATTACCTCAATAAGTCACTAGAAGTAGCCAAAGTTAAAAATTAAAAATATAGTTTAATTATAATCGATTACCTACATTTAAACTACTAGCTAGGGAATTTTTCATGGTAAAGGGCACAGTAGGTTATATCAGTGCCTTTTGAGAACGCAGAAGATCAAAATAATAACTAAGCGGAATTCGAATGTTGAATATCTTTATTCACGTATAAAATTACGATCACATAATAGAAATAAATTAGAACTAGTAGTATTTACAATTGAAGCAATTGAACTAACTGCAGACTGTTGCAAACAATCTACAGGTAACACAACTGATCCATATCATATCGAATGTTAAATGTGACTATCCAACCATCCAACTAACTTCAACAGACAAAAATGACGAAAAAAGGTGAAAAAGAGACCAGTTTTTTTATTTTTGTGAGAGAGTGAAGGAGAGTAAGCACAATGTTCCAGGGTACGGCAAGCGTACCTATTAGGGAAAGCCCCTTGCTTGGGCGAGTTCCGAATCTTGCACCTCTTGCCACTATTGTTTTTGTACTGGATGACTCTGTACAGAATGCCGGTACCCTCACCACACCATCACTTACTAAGACTATCAAACTGGACTGCTCAAAAACGATGACTGATCAAAAAGGAAACTGAAAGGAACACACGCATCCTTCAATTAGGTTTTATTTGACGTGTGTATGTTCAAATGAAGTCGCTATTTGGTCGCTTTATTGAAAAGTTGCTACCAAAAAAATACCTACCTAAATTATTTAGCTATAACTTTTTTGAAGTTTTAGCTGACGTAAATGCAAAAATTGCTAGCTCTAGCTATAAAACCTAACATGACATCACTATTGTAGTAATTGCTATTGTGGTTGGTCTAGACTTACCTAGAGCACCTAGAGGGGCTAATTCGCTCTATCTCTTGTGAACCACAGTCTGCGTTGCAGGAAATGGCTATTTAATTTATGGCAAAATTCAATTGACGTTTGACAAAAGATTTTGATCGTTAATCAGATAATCAACAAACGAACAAGCAACGGTTGTCATTCAAAGAAAAGAAAATATAATGTTTTATAATAAGCATGATAATGTCTAATTCTAAATATACAATCAGTGCTGTTTTCACGATAAGGGAAAGGTAGATAACGCTTTTTAAAGATCTAATTAATAATATTAGGTAGTGCTGTGGTAATGAGAGAGCAGTGCAGGAAGCGCCGGCATGGAGACAGTTTCCTGAAAAGGGCCTCCGCCACAAAGGCTCGTGTTCGCGGAAATGAAGAACACAGCTGCCACTGGTTCCGCACCAAGGGAGATAAGGAATCGCAATCAATATCTTTTAATTTCTGCTCTACATTGAGTCTAAAAATTTTTCGCTGATTTCAATGGTGATCCCTGCCTACCGCCTGTTACTGTCTTCAATTACATATTGTTAATTTCCAATATTTTTGAGCAAGTCAGTTAGTCATTATTAAAGATGTGTGTGTGGTGATTGCAATTGGCGGTTAATGTGTTTAACTAACCGAAGAAGTCCCTAACATGGCTTGCTGCGTCGGCGGTCCCTCCTGAGGCCACCGCTGTCGCCAGCATGACTCGACTAATTGGAACGCGTGGACATTCATTCCAGTCATATCGGGCGCGCAATAAAAGTCTAGACGGCGATAATCGCTGCACGTTTATAAATCAATGTGGACATCGGTCGGCGGCAGTCGTAAACCTATAGGCACCATGTCGGGTAGTGAGGACCGGAAAGTGGACCTGGACGCGATCCTGGTGCAGGAGCTCGGGCAGTTCGGGCGCTACCAGGCGCGCGTGCTGGCGCTGGCCGCGCTGCTGGTCATCTTCGCAGCCTGGGGCGCCAGCGAGTATGTCTTCACCACCGCTAGGATCAGCACCAGGTACGAAACCTGCTATTTTAAGCACTAGACCAAGACAATGGATTACAATGTAGGAATTATTACTAATCTGAAGAAAGGTGATATGAGAGGCTGTTGCCCAGAAGTGGGACAATAATGACCTAATATACACTTTAATTCTGGCATTCATTCGAGTCATCAGAGAGTTAACTTTCTACCTCTAGATGCAATTCGGTTAAATGCGATCATAGTGATCTGATTGTTCTGAATAATCAAAAAAGTGACTTCGTATCCCTTAATTTTGCACTATTTTTAATATCTGCGGGACAAATACTAACAAGTCGGGGAAACATTACAGGACTACCTCGGGATCATTCTCTATCAATCTCGAATTTACAAAATCGGTATAAAATTGACGGAGAAATCGATGAACATACAAAAATCAACAATGTGTCGACTGCAAGTGTTACTCGCGAGCCGAGGGCTTGTCAATTATGCAAATATCCATAGCGAATTCGCAAATAGAGGAGGTCATTTGCTAAAATTTGACCTTCAAGCATTCGTAACTTTTTTTTTCTTTTCAATGCAGCATTTTTTTAATATTTGTTGGTATTCATTAACATTTGTGATTAAAATACGTCAGAACATCCTTCAAACTAGGATCGAAAAATAAAATAACACGCTTTATAAAAAACTTACTCAAAATAATAACTACGAAAAAATGTATCCTAAACGAATAAAAAAACTACAGTGTTTAAATTTTATTCTACCTTAAGTTAATTTTCTGGTTCGTCACCTTTCCAACAACGGTACTAAATTTGTAGACAAAAAGTGTGATGCGCTAGTCATCTGTAGGGTTTTCAGGTCAACCAGTCATTTTTAGTAAAAGTGCCAACGAAATGAAAAATAAAATCTCGCAGAGTATTTTTGCAAATTTATGAGTAGGTAATAAATAAAAGAAATTAGTTGCTTATGGGTACTTAAATTATTTATTTAAAAAAATACTTTTGCGATGTAAAATCGGAAATTAGGAAAATATATTGGGGATCAAAAGCAAAAATTAAAATTGAGTTGAAATTAAAGATTCTGCTCGAATTGCTGCCCGCACTTTCTACTACATGTCCGATATCTTTTCCTAATTTCCGTGGTGGGAAGACTAAGCTTAATTTCTTCTTTATTAACTGAAAAATCATTATTAATTTTTTGAATTAACTCTTCTTTTGTAATTATTTCATCATTGTAGGCCAACTCTTTGGCCCTGCCCCAAACTATGGCGGGTTGAGTTCCAGTCACCCTGTATATTCTATAGATACCCGTTAGAGACATCGCTATTTAATGAATACCTAAAAACAGTAGGTACCTACATTTCAGATGGATCGATAGTGGTAATTTTTTTTAAATATTTCAGAAGTAGAAAACCTACCGAAATTTCATAAACTAATGATGATGATTATGAGATACAAAACCTATACAAAACCTAATAATTTTAATTGTATTTTAATTTATTTATAAATAACCTATGATTCCTTTTTTATGACCTAAAACAAATGATTTTATTTTATTATTATTATTAATAAAACCTCACCGAGTGGGGTATCAAATGAAAGATATCGGACCTCTCATTTGATACACCACTCGGTGAGGTTCTAAAAATTATTCCCCCCTTTGTGAACCTTTCTAAAAAAGGGTTCTACTTAAAGACTTCACTATGTTTCCTATCTACAAGCGCTACATACATTTCAGATGGAACACTCTGCACATTTTGGAGATAGGGAGGGGAGGGGGAATGGTAAAGTTTTTCGACTTTTTTCAAAATATTTCAAAAAGTGTTTACAAAAATTTCTAACTATTTGGAAATGTACAAAATTAATCCTTTCATTTGATACCCCACTTGTTCTTGTAGGTTTCTTTTAAAATTTCAACACAACTGTGTATTGAACATTTCCATTTCCATTTATGTTTATTGTATTTTTTTTAAATATTATATGTAGGTACATATATGATATTCATCATCATCATCATCATCATATCAGCCCTTGTCGACCCACTGCTGGGCATAGGCCTCTCTATGTTTATGCCATTCACCTCGATCTTGTGCTAATCTGGGCCAGGTGTAGCCTACGGTTTTGCGTATGTCATCGACCCATCGCGCCGGTGGACGCCCTCTACTCCTACAACAGTCTCTTGGCCACCACTCAGTCAGTGCTTTAGTCCACCTGTCGTCACTTCGTCTGGCCAAGTGTCCTGCCCAACTCCATTTGAGCCCCAACATTCGCTCACTAACGTCTTGAACTTTAGTCCGTTTGCGAATTTCAGTGTTAGGAACTCGATCTAGCAATGTGATGCCGAGCATGGCGCGCTCCATGGCTCTCTGTGCGACGCTGATCTTGTGCACAGCGTCCTTAGTGAGCCGCCATGTCTCAGCACCGTAAGTCATAGTTGGCAGAACACATTGGTTATAGAGACGTATTTTCACTATGTATATGATATTATATAATATTATATGCACGAAATGTATTATTGTTTTAAGCTTCAAGTTAATAGCTGCGGTAGTTGCTTAGATACTAAAGAGGGAAAAAAGGACAAACAGAGCGCGACCATAAGGGTTTCGAAATTGATCTCGAAACATACATACAGCCGAACAGACAACCTCCTTCTTTTTTGGAAGTCGGTTAAAAATAATATAAAATAATAATAATAAAAATATTTATTTACAGAAAGGTTTACAATATTCGTACTAGTCTAATTATTAATATTAATATGCATTTCGACTGGATCACTCATCTAGCACAACAAAAAATCCAACTCACAGATGTTTGATCGAGCAGTGCGACGGCGCCAGCCCCGACTTCTCTCCCCCCTGGCTCGTGGACGCCGTGCCGGGGTCGCCGGGGTCGCCGGACGGCTGCGCCCGGTACGGCAACGCCTCGGCCGCCGCAGTCGGTGAGGGCGTTTGTCCAGCGGAGCTGTTCGACCAGAGCGTGGTGGTACCTTGCACTAACTACGTCTATGAGAATACGGACACGGTCGTCTATGATGTAAGTGAAACTTTAAAGCTTCTGGATCTAAAATCAATGATAAAAATATGATCTTTGGAGTGTATTGAAAATGAAAGTGTTCACGGCATTTCCCGTTGTTTCCCAGTTCGGGCTGGCGTGCGAGGAGTGGCGCCGCTCGCTGATCGGCTCGGTGCGCACGTTCGGCACGCTGACGGCGCTGCCCATCACGGGCTACATCTCGGACCGCTGGGGCCGGCGCGTGGCACTGGTCTTCAACGCCGTCAACTGCGCCTGGCTGGGGGTCACCAGATACTGGGCCGGGACTTACATAGGGTTCATGATGTCTGAAGTTATTGAATCCACTTTTGGCTCGGGTGGATTCTCTTCGGCTTATATTCTTGGTGAGTTCACTCGCAAAGAATCGTTTCTTTTAGACCTTGCTTTGCGGCGCCATTATGTAAGTCCAAAGTGCGTTCGTGCCTCTAGCAACAATGGTAATGCATGGGTTATATGAGTATACAGTGCACGTAGCTAATGATAGAGCGAAAGAAAGGGAAGAAAACCGGCGCTCTAACGACTGAGAGCCTTACTCTTAGATAAAGCTTGACCAATCACACAGCCATCATCTGTGGCGGCTGATCAAAGTTATGAAAGGCTAATAGATTCATGTATTGAATTTCAGTGATGGAAGTGATGGGTCCCAAGTACCGAGTGGCAGCCGGCGCTACCATGAACACATTCTTCTCGATCGGCCAGGTGTCGATGGGGCTGATCGCCTGGGGCGTGCCCAACTGGAGGCTGCTGACCCTGACTCTGTACATCCCCATGTTCATCACCATCGCCTACTACTGGCTGATGGCTGAGTCCGTGCGCTGGTACATGAGTAAGGGCCGCTACGAGGACTCGGAAGCTGTACTCCAATACATCGCAAAAACAAATCGGAAGGAACTCTCTCCCAAATCTCTGGCAGCGCTGAGATACACAGCCGAGGAGGAGAAGAAAAAGAAAGCTGTCGAAGAGTTAGAGAAGAAGAACGAGCCGTGGTTGATAGTTCTAGTGTTCCGGCACAAGAAGATCCTGCTGCGGTGTGTGGTGTCGCCCGTGTGGTGGATAACCACCACCTTCATCTACTACGGCATGTCGATCAACTCGGTGAACCTGTCGGGCAACCGGTACCTGAACTACATCGCGGTGTCGGCAGCCGAGATCCCCGGCTACTGGACCGCGGTCTACCTGATGGCGCGGGTCGGCCGCCGCCCCGTGCTCATGGGCGCCTTCTGGGTCTGCGCGGCTTGCCAGATCGCATACATCTTCATGCCCAACGGTGACTGCAAGCAACAGAAAAGTGATATCAATTCGAAATTCTGCCAAAATTATTTAACTTTGGCAGAATTCAGAATTAATATCACTACTCCGTGGCCTTCTCTATATCCATATTTGATTACACGATTCGAAAGTCCATTATGAATTACCTAGATACATTCAATTAAATAATACTGTTGCTGTTAATCAATAGATATGCACTGATCAGAATCCAATAACAAATAGCGATAAAACTTGTCGACAATAAATTTCTCAAGTCACTGTACTTTGCAATGTTTAACGTGAGAATGTGTCCGTGTTCGTCGATGGACTTTAGCCATATTCAACCCTGTTATCTTCTGCAGATCTATACGGAGCATCGCTGGCGGTGTTCCTCGTGGGCAAGTACAGCATCGCCATGGTGATGACGTCAGTGTACGTGTACACCGCGGAGCTGTACCCCACCAAGTACCGGCACAGCCTGTTCGCCTTCTCCTCCATGATCGGACGGATAGGATCCATCGTCGCACCGCTCACGCCCGCTTTTGTAAGTCTGCTCATGTCGTCTACACATACATATTCTCGTCATATCGTTTCAACATACAGTGTTGGGTCAACTTAACTTATTGTGCCGCAGTACCTATAGCCGAGTTACATTCGAGACATATTGTCTGTCTCGCAAACCAAAGGAGGTTCCTGCTTGGCTGGGTGACCCCTCTGCCCTGTTCGAATGGGTTCGAGTGGGCATCAAAGCATGGATCGATGATGAGCAATGATAAAATAAAGTTTCCTAAACTAGATATGCCTATACCTATATCGTCATTGCTCATCACATCATCCATCATACTCCCTTTACTCTGGTAAACGTAAGAATCAGCGATTTCATGATGTTACACAATCTGATTGTCTGTATAAGCAAAGACTTCCAACTATTCCAGGGAGATGCGACTTTCGCTGAGATGCCGTTTGTCCTGTTCGGCGTGTTCGCGCTGGTGTCAGGGCTGCTGATCCTGCTGACGCCGGAGACGCTCGGGACCCCGCTGCCGGACTCCATGCAGGACGCGGAGGAGATCGGCCTCCACCGACGGACTGCCAAGGAGCAAGCACAGCCCTTGTAGGAAGCTAGCCACGATGTTGTTTGTTTACGAAAGATACCGTTCGTAATCCTCAACTGCCTAATCTTGTGATATTACCCCACTCCCTTATTATGACATGAATAAAAGTTATTGATGTCATTAAACAGCCTTAAGACTATTTAGGTACCTTATAATTTACTGTACGTGTATGTAGGTATAGGTACATAGTAATAATTGTAAAATATCGTATTTATATGTTGTTAATGTAAGGTTATTTAGTGAAGTGAATGTTATTTATATTGTAGCGGAGTTTTGATAATTTTACATGTTGGTCGAGTCATCTTTCTCTCGTTTGATTTGACTACTACTAGTAATCTGTGATCAATTTATTATGAAGTCAAATAGTTATTTTACTTTCTGAAATTAGTGAATTAGCGCAGAAACAACCCGCTGTACCTAAGTGAGTCTCGCCCTGGCTCGGCGACAGGCGGATGTGTAAAACTATTGTTGTTTTAAGTTTTTTAAATAAAGTATTTGTACAATGCACGTGTTTCCAAGTAGAACCTATGTACAGTGCGATCATAAAGAGTAAAAAATAAATGAGGGCGCTGCTGTCCTTTAGATGGCAACACGAATACTACGACGCAAACGGTCTTGTTAAAATTTGTTGAAAACGTGGAGGTCGATAGGTACAAATCCGACCTAAAATAGTATAAATTAATTATCAAGAAACCAAAATTTACTGTAAACTGGCAACTCTTTAAGAATGTTGTTTGAAGACAAAATTAATTTACGATTACAAAAGTAATCTCGTATTCTTACCATTATCGTTATTATTAAAAATAATAGATAAAGGAAAAATAGATAAAATAAACCTTACTAAAACGACCACTACCGACCGCTTTTAAAAACAATATAATAATCAACAAAATAGGTAGATTTCTGATTGCGCTCTAATTGAAATCGTCCAATTTTTATTGGGTCTTCCTTTTCTTTTATTCTGCAGGAGTTTTGAATATTCTTTTATTATGATAGCAGAACCTTGCATCTTCAATCCCAGATACATAACGGATGTACCTACCTAAAAACAAATTTAAATTATACTGAAATGTAACGCAGGCCCGTTAAGAGTGGCAGATGGGTTTTGAAGTCAACAATGAATGGCAAAAACGTATGATGATTATGGTTTTGTTTCAAAGGCTCAAAATATGGAAGTGGACTATACTTTTTCTAATACAAACGGAAATATTATTAAAAATACAATGAACGCAAATGCAAAAAAACAACACCAATATTACTCAGGTAATCAAATTCACAGGTTTAATTGTTTGAGCGAGGCAGATTTTACTATTTAAAGACCATAGAATCGAGTATTTATCAGTGATCTCGGAGGTTCTTTGATAATTGTTTGAAACATCGAGCCATAGCTTTCCCACTTGAAATTCGGCTAAAAAACGTATCAAAACTTTATCAATCACTTGTCTTGTTCCACTGCGATTAGTTTTTTCCAGGTTGAATTACACTAAACACCTTATTATACATTAAGACAATTATTTTAATACAAATTTCGTTGAGGTTCCCAATGTTTATTTACATGTGCGTGACATTTTGAACAGATTTGACATTGGTTTCGAGTTGCCAGAGCAAAGGTTTAGTTCGTTCATTGTTAAAGACAACCTTAAAACGACACCCCGGGGTATCGTTCACAAATAGCGTTTGTTAACGACCCCACTAATGAATAGTGTTGTTGCCCTTAAATATATATTCGTATACCAAAATATTAAGTAAATTGAATAAAAAGAACTTGGAAACATAAATTTTAATTAATTTCTACTCTTTTCGGTCCAGCTGTAGGAACCTTCCTCTTACCTCGTGTGAGTGTATGATCATCATCATCATCAAAAAGTAGTAAGTACATTGGTTTAGTGTCAATAATCTTTTGCTAAACGAAACCGAAACAATATGTATTAGATTTATTTTACTTAATTTTAAACAAGTTAAGGCTGATGTGAACTTTAAAGGAGAAACGTTAGAAATTGTAGAAAGTACCGTATTCTGAGGAATGACCTTAGGTAATAAACTTCAATGGGACCCACACATAGATAAACTATCGAAGATGAGAGATAGACCTTTTCTAAGTGTATATTTATTGTATTTATGAAAATAAAGAGTTAATTTTGATTTTTGATTTAACATGATAAAAATAATGAATGAATTGTATGATTATTGTTAAGTGATCCATTAATACGAGAATCTATGTAGCTTCGATAATTATAGGGATTCAGATTTTAAATGTTCTCCATTTGACACATTTCTCCGCGGGCGCGGGCGCGGGGCGCAGCTGTTACTATAAATTATTATGAATATTATTAATATGAAATGTCGCACATATGAAGCAGATTGAAAACAACATCACGATAAACCCGCGTCTGTTTTGGAGCCACATATCGAGCTTACGAACCAAGGGCGGATTTGAACCCAATGTGACGTATAAAGGTGACGCATGCTCGGGAGTTGCAGCAGCGGAAGCTTTTGCAGATTTCTTCGCGAGCGTATTCCTTCCCGAAACGCCAGTCCTCAATGCTGGAACTATTAATAATCGTGACATTGGATGCAATAGTAACTACATAAATATCATTGACTTTGCACCTAAGGATGTGATCCAAGGTATCCAGAAATTAAAGGCAAGTAGCTCTATTGGACCCGACGGCATTCCGCCAGTTATTTTTAAACAAGGCAAAACACATTTTGTACGCCCTCTGAACCATATTTTCAACTTGGCCCTGAGAACTGGCGTTTATCCTAAGCAATGGAAAGTATCTAGAGTTAGCCCTATACCTAAGACTTCGAACAAGCTCTCCGTCGAAGAATACCGACCTATTGCCATCCTATCGTCACCAGCTAAAATATTTGAAAACGTACTGTATAAGCTAATATACGTACAAGTTGAAAAATACTTATGTAACGCACAGCATGGCTTCAGGGCAAAGAGGTCGGTTAATACTAACTTGCTATGTATAGTGGACTACATCTCTACGCAACTCGACAGAGGGCGTCAAGTGGATGTACTCTACTTTGACTTCCGAAAAGCGTTTGATAGGGTTAACAATGACATACTGCTGGCGAAGCTTAGTTTCATAGGCTTTGCCCCCAATCTCTTACAGCTGATTGCCGACTACTTACGAAATCGGCAGCAGGCTTTCCCAGACTGTGACATATTTGCGGACGAATGGAAAGGTCTTATGTCAGTCTGTCTGCTATATTGTGAGAGGGATGGATGATCGATTATTATTGTTATTTTCTTTCTTGTTTAAATTCAAATAAATAATTTAATAATGCATAATTTTAGTCTGACATGTTTATTAACTTTATACCAATTTTATGTTAGTTTTATAAGTTTTATTGTTTGCATGTAATTATAATTAATTAATGTAATTGGTGTTTTCGCCGTTCTAATAATTCAATAAATAAATTATCAAACTAGCTTCTGCCCGCGGCTTCGCACGCGTTGTTTCTATGGAAACGTTTTGAGGTTATTTTTATCCCTTGGGAACTGATTTATGCAATAAAAAGTATCCTATGTTTGATTCCAGGATTAGAATTACCTGTATGCAAAATTTCAGCCTGATCCGTTCAGTAGTTTTGGCGTGAAGAGGTAACAAACATCCATCCATACATCCATCCATCCAAACATTCGCATTTATAATATTAGTGTGATGTGATTTACTTAGATACTGTAGAACGATTAACTTTGCTATACAGGCTGCTACGTTTTATAGACAGATAGATTGAAAATACATTTATTGCACACTGAAAGCTAAAAAACAAATTACAAATGAAATAATTGTAACCTAAGTGACAATTGGCGGTCTTATCGCTCAAGAGCGATCTCTGCCAGACAACCTGGTATGGATAGGCTCGTCCTATAATATACATGTGTTCAAAGCCGAAAGGGATTCGGGACTCCAAGGTTTAATTATAATCTCACGCATTGGCTTCACTATGGCCCGAGATCATGGAAATGAGAAACACATTTTTGACGACCTCTGTGGCGCAGTAGGCGAAGGTGGTGCGACGCAGGAGGTTGCGGGTTCGATTCCCGCCTCGGGACAAAAGTTTGTACGATCTGCAGATATTTGTTCAGGGTGTTCTGGATGTTTTCTAAATATAATTAAAAAAATATCTACTTATCTATGTAGTGTATTGTATTATGTCTATCAGTTATCTAGTACCCATAACACAAGCTCTGCTTAGCTTGGGGCTAGATAATGATGTGTGAATTGTCCAGCATTATTTATTTATTTACATAAAAACAATAGTTTCTTTATTAAGACACAAGATCCATAAAATTAAAAGTTAAAAGAACACCAGTTTCATATTGTAAAAAGGAAGCACGGATAAATTATTTGAAAAACAGAAATCAAACATTTAATCAAAAAAACTTAGGTATAATAAAATCATCAAATGAAGAAAAACTAGTAGGTAGGTAGGTACCTAATGTAAAGGTTACGCCTTAAAGAAAACAAATGCGAAAAAAAACTTATTCGAAATTGAAAATGCCGTAGAAAAACGATCATCACCATGGGGGTACCAGCCCCTTTCGGCTGAGTGCGGCACCTTGTAGATAAGATTTAAATGACCCATGTACGACTACTTAGCTTACGCCTATCATACAGAGCAATAAAACGTCGATAAGATGAAAGAAAAAGGCGCCAATTGATAGGTTCAGCAAACTAAATCACTTATTAGTTAAGTTCCGCACAAGTGACATGTCTGGGTCAGAGAAAGAGGATTCATCGCGGGGGGGCAGGCTGAACCTGGACAGGATCCTGGTGGAGGAGCTCGGGCAGTTCGGCCGCTACCAGGCGCGCGTGCTGGCGCTGGCCGTGCTCGTGGTGGTGTTCGTGAGCTGGGTCAACACGGAGTACCTGTTCACGGTGGCCCGGATCCCCACCAGGTATCACACCCTTATCTGTTTCATTCACTACCCCTGTAGGTATTCTGAAGTAAACTTGATCTTACAATTTACTTTAATGCAATCTAATATTGTTTTTATTGGTTGGCTTAAAATGAACAACGGTAAAGATTACTAGCAAAAAGTTTTGTCAAGATACGGTTTTACCTTATGTTTATTTATTTATTATCTACTATAGTTTTGTTTTTTCTAAACATGTTTTATTTAATAAACCTACCTAATAATATACCAGTTTATATTCTTGAAAGTTCACATGCTCTGGCCTTCAATTTGATCAAGATCCGTGACTTTTCTAGAAATTTTAATGTGGACACAGGAATGGCAAGATTGTGAATTTATTATTTGTTACTATGCGTATTGAACACACATTCCGTACAGCTTTCATCGCACAGCACAGGTATTCGTCTTCACGTACGTTTTTTCGGGATAAGAAGTATCGTATCGTATAGGATATGTAACCCAGATCCAGAACTATATCTCTGTAATCCGATCCATTGAGTTAGTTTTGGCGGGATGAAGTCACAAACTCCTCATTACGGATGTAAGCGGGTTAGCTACCAATCTTATTTGTGTAAGAAGAACACCAAACGTTTCACAAACACTTATCCAAACTTTCGTTTTATGTAATTTCTTTGTTTGTTAAGATGTTTGATCCCGGAGTGTGAGAGCGAGACGGCAGAGTTCTCCCCGGCCTGGCTCGAAGCCGCCGTGCCCCCTGGAGACCAATGCCAGCGCTACGGGAACACCTCCGTCGGCTTGACGCCGGAGCCCGGGGAGTGCCCGCTAGACCTCTTCGACACCAGCGTCGTTCGACCCTGCGAGGATTACGTTTATGAGAATACTAACACCGTTGTTTACGATGTGAGTTACTTCTTTCCGCAGGAATTTTTAGTCACCGTATATAATACCTCTTCTTATGCGTAAAAAGCACTGATCACTACTAATAGTGTACAAGCGCAGGGCTAGTCAGTACAAGCCCTCATCATACTCCTTCTGTTCGTTAGTTTGGCCTGGCATGCGACGAGTGGAGACGCACATTCATAGTCAGTACAAGCCCTCATCATACTCCTTCTGTTCGTTAGTTTGGCCTGGCATGCGACGAGTGGAGACGCACATTCATAGGGTCGGCGCGCACCGTGGGCACGCTGGTGAATCTGCCCTTCTCGGGGTACATGTCGGACCGCTGGGGGCGCCGCCCCGTGCTGGTCAGCGCCACCGTCAACTGCGCCTGGGTCGGTGTCGTCAGGGCCTTCTCCAACAGCTACATCGGCTATCTCGTGTTACAAGTCTTCGAGTCTGTCATCGGAAGCGGCGCTTACAACAGCTTATTCATTCTTTGTAAGTATTTGTTTAAATATTTTTGTTTCGTTATTTTACTATAAAACTATCGTAGTTTGACGAATTCATTACGGATGTAAGCGGGTTAACTACGAATCTTATTTGTGTTGGAAGAACACATTTCATCCCTTGATGGAACGTTGGTGTTCTTCCAACACAAATAAGGTTCGTAGTTAACCCGCTTACATGCGTAATGAATTTGTGTTTCGCTTAAAAGTAACATTGTAATTAATATTAGCGATGTATGTTTTATCTCTACAGTGATGGAGATAACGGGCCCCAAATATAGATTGGTAGTTGGAGCCGCCACCAACAGCTCCTATGCGGTCGGGCAAATCCTACTGGGGCTGATCGCGTGGTCGGTTCCGAACTGGAGGCAGCTGACCCTGGTCCTGTTCGCGCCGCAATTCGTCGTCATCGTCTACTTCTGGCTCATCGGAGACTCCGTGCGATGGCTATTGTCGAAAGGCCGCTTCCGGGAAGTTGAAGCGCTGCTTCAAAGAATAGCTAAAGCGAATAGATGCAAACTCTCACCGAAATGCGTGGAAGGTCTGCAGCAATCAGCCGACGAGGAGTTGAAAAAGAAAGCGGAGAAGGGACCGTCACCCGAGCCGTGGCTGATTGTGACGGTATTCCGAAACAAACGGGTGCTGCTGCGCTGCGCGGTGGCGCCAGTGTGGTGGGTCACCAGCACCTTCGTGTACTACGGCATGACGATCCACTCGGTGCACATGGCCGGCAACAGCTACGCCAACTTCATGGCGGTGACGGCGGCCGAGGTGCCTGGCTACTGGGCAGCCGGCTACCTGCTCAACAAGCTGGGCCGCAAGCCCGTGCTCATTGCAGCCTTCTGGATCTGCGCAGCTTGCCAACTAGCGTTCATTCTGATACCCTCGGGTAAGTCAATACTTTACGTGACATGATTTTTTACAAGCTTTTATTTAATTTGCGATGTATGAAACTATGTTTGTACGGGTGGAATCTTGCAAATCAATTTTGAAGCAAATATCTTCAACCGATTGAACTATTACCGATTGAATTTTGTATACTTACACATTTAATTTGGATGACAATGCATTAAAAGCTTGTTTTTAAAAAAGGTTTTTTAAAATATTATAACTTATTCTACACTTGTTCTTGATCCTCCTGTTCATTTCATTTTCTTTGATATCTTGAAAGAAAAACACTATCGACATTTCGGCGTAAAAACCTGTACTTTAAAAAAGGCTTCGTGCGATTTTAACTCGAATTCACATTTGGCCATTACACGTTTCAGATATGTACGGTCTATCCCTGTCGGTGTACCTTTTGGGCAAGTTCTGCATCGCGGCGGAGGTGACGACCCTGTACATGTACACGGCGGAGCTGATGCCGACGTGCCACCGGAACCAGCTGTTCGCCTTCTGCTCCATGATCGGCCGTGTGGGAGCTATCGTCGCGCCGCTCACGCCCGCCATTGTTAGTGCCTATACCTACAAGTCTTGAAGTGAACATTCTTGAAGGGCTCGATCAGACGCAGCGGTATCGGCACGGAGGCCATTCGCATACCTACTTCCAATATCCGATCGATGATGATGACCCGCGTGTTTTAGTGTTAATGTATATTTCAATCTCTGTAGGTAGGTATAATAAGATCTGCTAGGTTTGCATCCGCGCCGATTCCGCGTTATCAGATCTGGCCCTTATTGCTTGACGCGTTATTTAAAACTTTACCTACCTACAAACAACATGAATAATTTGATCAATGTAGATAAAAAAAAATCAATTTTTTTTTTAGATCAATGATTATGATATACCTTCTAAAGAACACAACCAAGTCAAGGTGCTTTTCGTAGTCTGCTTTGCCTTTTTTTGGGTTAATTATATCAAATCTACTCTCTATCTTGAGTTTATCAGAATTATTCCTTCGTTCCTTATTCCATTAAGTAGATCAATGATATTCTATCTAAATAAGTTTGCAAACATTACTTAACGAATTAAGTCTAATCTAAGTAAGCTCAAGTTTCAATTGTAAATACTAGTATAATTTTCTTTGTGAATAAAGTTATTCTTACCTAAAAAGTAACGAGTTGCTAATGTATTTTTCAGGGTGAGTCAACATTCGAAGAGTTTCCATCGGTGCTGTTCGGCAGCTTCGCGCTGGTCTCCGGATGCCTGGTGTTCTTGGTCCCGGAGACGCACGGCCGACCGCTGCCAGACACCATGGAAGACGCTGAAAACCTCGGCAGAAATATAAATACTATGAATTAATGCACTGTGTGTAATACGTAATGTATACGTTATTTATTTCATAAGCTAAACCTGATCTTATTTTGAATGACAAGACTTTTAGATGGTTTAAGCTCACATGCCATTATTTCCTCTGTAAATAAGTACATTTTTCATAATTTATCATTCAATTCTAAAGCTGAAATCGCATAATAAGAAGGTGTGTCTCCAGTGGATTTAATCTCACGTCCAGTTGAAGGAAAATGCTGATGTGGATCTACTTGCAAAGCAGGCGATCGGGGACGTAACCATGTAAACCAGTTAAATATTTTTTGAGACTTTATTAATTTAATTAAAAATCAGCGTTCAGATGTTTGGCAAGAGTTTTACAAGAGATCTCGGAAGAAGGGAATCTGGTAGAGTACCATCCAGCCATTGATACCTCGACGGACGTCCATGGATTGATACCACCTTGTTAAAAAGAAATAATTTTAAATAATATATACTTAGATTTCCCTCCGGATACATTCCTTCTAACAAATTTGTTTTTCTCGTGAAAAAAGTCACTTCGCCAAATTGTGAGAAGTGTGGTGTTATCGAGGACATTCAGTTCAGCATATCTTAGTGGAATGTGTTCGGAATGCAACTTTCAGATCCACTTGCTTTAATGAAAATCACGCGATGGATATAGGATATGTGAACAGCCTTTTATCCGACACTTCTTGTGAAGATATCGTGTCTCTGATTAGGTTAATTTAGGTTTAGTTACTCAATATTTTTTTTGTTATATTCTTTTGTATCTTTGTAAGCGAATTTTTTACAGGCGATATTATCGCTAAGTGATAAAGCCCTCAAATAAATTAATAAAAAATGATAATGCGTTTAATTGATTTAAGATGGGGGGAAGGTAGGTACCTACCTTCATAACTCACGTGCTGGCTTAGTTTGCTAGATACCAACTGATAACCTGTTGCTAAGGAAAGCGCGTTGTTGCCAGATTAACAGTTCAATGCACAATCATGTACGCGTATGGACTCATACTGTTTTCGCTTATTAGTCAATGAACTTTTGTTTATTATTCGTTATCAAAATGCAGACAATGAGCCGCGGAAATAGTAAGAGTGATACACCTGATGAAATTAAAGCTCTAGGAAAGAAGCTGGAGGACTTGAACCTACTCCTTGAATCTGATTCTTCTTGGCAATTTTTTTGAGCATATAACACTGTTTTCTTTTGATCAGTGGCTACACTAAACTGCAATAATCATATTTGACACAATATTTTTATCAGTGAGCAGTTTAACATTAATTTATTCAGTGATGATATTCGGAGCAAGTCGAGAGATAATACGTAGAGGAATTTACTATCAGTAGGTCTGTAGACATGAGCGCGAGCAAAGATGCTGCGAATATGGAATTAAATTCCTCGAAAACGAAAGAAAAAGTAGAAGAGAATGTGAAAGTGGACTTGGACACGATCCTGATCAGCGAGGTGGGGCAGTTCGGGAGGTTCCAGGTTCGAGTCCTGGTGCTGGCTGCCATCGCCGCACTCTTCTCCGCTTCCAACTCGGAGTACAACTTTACCGCCGCAAGGATCAACACGAGGTAGGAACCTACTTGTTCAGTTTGTATGTACAATATGGTCGCAATATGTCGCAAATGAATTTGTTATCTTACCGCTGCAGTAAATAGGTATCTAAAAGTAAAATTATTAACTTTTATCAGGAGCGACCTTGACCGGGTCAAAAAATTCATTTGGGAAAGAACGGTTTTTCTATTACCTAATTATATGTATAGTTACTTTAAAACTCAAAGAGACGGGACTTGGATTGGAAGTACTGTTGCAAATAGACACGCACAAACTGGAATTAAAAAAAAAAACATCTGTTGTAGATGTCTGATCCCGCAATGTGAGGAGAGCAACACCTCCATATATGCCCCCCCGTGGCTGGAGCTGGCCATCCCTACTAGCGGGGTCTCCTTCGACAGCTGCAAGCGGTTCGCCAGCACGGGCGAGGGCAATGGCACCTGTTTACTGGAGGACTTCGACCACAACACCGTAGTCCCGTGCAAGCAGCATCTGTATGAGAACACGCACTCTGTGGTCTATGACGTAAGTTTGTTGTTATGAAAAGACAAGAGATTTATGTTCCACTAGACGATCGCCTCGCGGTTTCACCCGCGTAGTTCCCGTTCCCGCGAGAATTATGGGATAAAATATAGCCTATGTCACTCCCTGAAAAGTAAGCTTCCTTACGGTGAAAGTAGTTACTGGACCGATTTAAAAAATTATTTCACCGTTTCGGAGCCTATTCAATACAAACAAACAAACAATCAAATCTTTCCTATTTATAATATTATAATCGAAGAGACATAAACATAGACATACTATTTATTTGCCACACATTTACATAACACATCCTACTATAATATTTTATAGCCGAGAGTTTATGAAATGTGAAATTTTTGTTACCTACGATCTCCAAAACTACTGAACAGATCATGATGAAATTTGGCGTACATTTAGAACATAGCCTAACTTAGAACTAACTTTTAATATACCGAAAATACGCGTGCGAAGCCACGAGCAGAAGCTAGTAAAAAATCAAATATTTAATCTTAAATCACACAATTAAGAACACAGGTAGGTACAGTAGGTAGCTAGGTGCATATTAACAAACGATGATAACAATATGTAGGAACAAGGAGGTCGGTAGCCAATGTGTGCTGCTGTAGCGAATGGGCCTGGGCTCAGCATAATGCCGACTGTTGTTAACAGAAGGCGCTGTTGTTCTGCCTTAGAGTGGTTGAGCTCATAAATTTTCTATAATTCCAAGTTTCACCATTGTATTAGATTAACACTCCGCGTATTTGCTGTGATCAATAAATAGCGTCAGATCTAAAAATGTAGAGAATGTGCTAGTCTAGATGAAAAATAGTTGTTGTGTCCAGTTCGAGCTGGCGTGCCAGGAATGGCGCCGCAGTGTGATCGGGTTCTCCCGCACGCTGGGCACGTTCCTGTCGCTCCCGCTGACGGGGCTGGTGTCGGACCGCTGGGGCCGCCGCACGGCGCTCGCGCTCAACGCCTTCAACTCCGCCTGGCTCGGCATCGCGCGCCGCTGGGCTGCCTCCTACCCCGCCTTCCTAACGCTCGAGGTTGTGGAGGCTGTGTTTGGGTCGGGTGTCTTCTCCTGCTCTTATATCCTGGGTAAGCTCTCTGATCTCAACTGGCTGTTTCATTCAATTGTCAAACCTTGCTAGCGTATTTTTTCGTTTCAGTACTGGAGATGGTGGGTCCCAAGTATCGCGTGGTAGCAGGCGGGATCCTGACGTCGTTCTTCGCGCTTGGCCAGATGTGCCTCGGCCTCGTCGCGTGGGCCGTCCCCGACTGGAGGCGCCTCACACTCACTCTCTACATTCCACAGCTGCTGACCTTCAGCTACTTCTGGATCCTAGCCGAATCGGTTCGCTGGTACCTGAGCAAGGGTCGCTACGATGAATCAGAAGCTCTCCTGAAAGACATCGCTCGAGTGAACGGAAAGCAACTATCTGAAGATTCCTTGCGTTTGTTGCGGGTCACAGCCGAAAATGAAAAGAAGAAGAAAGCGATCGAGGATGCCGAGAGGGCGCTGGAACCGTGGCTGCCAGTACTAGTGTTCAGGCATAAGCAGGTTCTGATCCGGTGTATGGTGCTCCCTGTGTGGTGGATCACGACGACGCTGGTGTACTACGGGCTGTCCATCAACTCGGTGCTGATCTCGGGGAACAAATATGTGAACTACGTGGCGGTGGCGGCGGTCGAGATCCCCGGGTTTTGGCTGTCGGTGCTGCTGCTGGGCCGGGCGGGGCGCAGGCCCGTGCTCATGGGGGCTTTCTGGATGTGCGCCGCGTGCCAGGCTGCTTATGTCTTCATGCCGAGCGGTGAGATTAAACTTGACTTACCACTTAAAATTTTCCTCGCACTTAGGTAAGCATCCAACGAAAGCTATGCGAGCGGCGGAGGGTGGGGAAATTAAAACAAAATACTGGCGGTTTTCTCTGCACCGCGAAAAATAAACGCACTATCCCAAATTTACGAATCGTGAGACCTTTCTCTGGTCAAGCCTAGACAAGGCCTTACCAAAGAGTGTTTACGTTGATGCTTCCGCTGCTGGAGGTGATTATGGTTACTTATGATGGTTGCAGGTAACTACGTGTCTTCCCTGGTAGTGTACCTGGTGGGCAAGTGCAGCATTGCGGCGGTGGTGACAGCCATCTACGTGTACACGACGGAGCTGTTCCCGACGCGCTACCGACACAGCCTGTTCGGGTTCTGCTCCATGCTGGGCCGGATCGGATCCATCACTGCGCCACTCACGCCCGCTATGGTGAGCTTGATCCTTTGCATCTATCGGGTAGTTTAGTTCTAAAATAATGGAGAAGTCCTTTATTCATCAGATCGTAGATTTCAATGGTAGAATAAATTGATGATAGGGTTGACTATCATATTGAAAACAGCCTTTTAAAGAGTATCTGTCTGCAAGATGGCCGTGTCATCAGAAACGTCGTTTTTGTTTTGTTTCATTGGACAGCATAACCAAGGCATTCTGGACTGAAATTAATGTGATTTCCTTTTTGTATTAAAAATGTTAATTACATCATCATCATGGTATACCATGACTCGGGAAAATCCGGCATGAAATAGTTTCATAAATTCTTTTCCTATGTGCAGGGTGCAGCAACATTCGCTGAGATGCCGTTTGTACTGTTCGGCGTGTTCGCGCTGGTGTCAGGGCTGCTGATCCTGCTGACGCCCGAGACGCTCGGGGCTCCGCTGCCGGACTCCATGCAGGACGCGGAGGACATGCGCAAGAGACGACTCGATCTCGGCTAGTGGTCGCGCGAGAGCCCAGCCATGAGTTCGGTTTGACCATCGAGGCGTCTCATTTTTATATGGGATTTGGGGATTTGCTAGAGTGTACTCGTATCTAGTGCGCGGACTACTGAATGAAACGCACCAAAACGGGTGCGCTATGTGGAAGTACTTAGGTGCGGTTCATCTGAGTGCGATTCATCTGGGTGCGCTACGAGGAATGCCTCCCCATAAAAACCGAGACGTTACGACAACGTCTCGATACTATCGTCAAACCGAACTCATGGCTCCTGAGGTGTAAAAGAAAAAGGGGTGCGTAAAAATAAGTATTTCTGAGCAACGTCAAAAGTACCAGTATTTTTTCACTTCTTACGCCTCTCACAAATCTTTTACGCTTAGAAATATTAGTTCTTTTACCTTTAATAGTTCAAAAACGGCGGAATTTGTATATGCTTCGTTAGTACCTACGCAATACGTGATTGTCATGCATGATCGCGCGTTGTAAGTGGTAGATTCGGATCATCCTAGCTCTACTGCTGCCAACCTGCATCAAGCTGTGCTGCTATAGAAGCTAAATAAATTGTTATCTGGTTGTAAAATAAATAAATTAATGAAATAAAATTCATTTATTTCGCTAACATATTAAGTAACTTTATATTGCCTGAACTAAACTTTGGTCCATTATGTTAGAAAAATATTTTTTCTCAATGTTATTCTTGAAAATAGTTAGGTAGGTATGTAAATAATAATATCAAACAGTTCCATTATTTTTTACCTAAGTAGGTAATAACTTCATAAAATTACAGCTATATCTCTATACCTACTGGTTTTCAATGTTGCAAATCTCTCGCGCGTATCTTTCTACACTGGATGTAGAGTTGAGCCTCGGCCTTGGCTTGTGCACAAGTGAATCGTAGGTAATCTTATCTCTTATGGATAAAAAGTTTATTTGTATTTTTTCCTGACTACTTATGCAGCTTCGTATTACCGACCGAGGTTATCACATCGGTGCGGTGATCCTTCACGCTCGATGCAGCCTCTCTTTCTTATTTTATCAATCGACAATTCTACTGGATTATCGATTGCAATGCAAAATTTATATGTATTAGTAAATTCAACCGAATATCAACTCAGTGTGTCTCTACCTACCTAATAACAAAATTTCATCGAATCACTCTAAATTAGCAACCAGAGTGGAACAAAGCAATGAGGGCTGATAAGGTCGACGAAAAGGTGGATCTGGACAGGATCCTGGTGCAGGAGATCGGCCAGTTCGGCCGGTTCCAGCGGCGGACGCTGGCGCTGGCCGCCGTCGGCGTCGTCTTCGCGGCTTTTCATGCCGAGTACGTGTTTACTGCGGCCAGGATCAGGACACGGTAATAAGCATAGGTATCCGAGTGTTCAGTGCTTACTTCTTAAAACCATCGCTGGGTGGATAATAGCTCTTATTCTAAGACTCAGGCACAGTCTGAGAATAAGAGCTATTTTTCCCATTACATTTACCCATATCAACGAAAAACATTTGATAGACGATACAGCGTAGAAATCAACTTATCCAGAGGAATTATTTGAATTCCAAAACTTTTTTCAACGGTTAATCGTCATCAAAGGTTGATATTTATCATAACCTAGATGTTTGATCGCGGAGTGTGAAGAGGCGGCCGACGCCGTGTTCGCGCCGTGGTGGCTGGCGCTCGCCGTGCCCGCGAGCGGAGACTCCTTCGACGAGTGCCACCGATTCGGCAACGTTAGCGCGACGTCGCCGGCGACGGCCGACGTCTGTCCGGCGGCTCTCTTCGACGCCAGCGTGCTCCAGCCTTGCGAGGAGTATGTCTACGAGAACACCAACACAGCCGTCTATGACGTAAGTTTAACACCTGCTCTGCTCATGTTATGAAAACACTCTCGATGAACTCGAGCGCTGACGTAAGTTACGATTGTCTATTGAGCTATTTCAATTTGCTACCTAAATACAAGGAATCTTATAAAGGTAGGTACTTAAGAATCACAGAAATGTGCTATGATTAGGATATTGTCTAGCTAGAATGAAGCGCAACATAAGGATTTTCTCTACCCAATGACACCTAATTTTATGGTCCCTCTTTACAGGGTTATTGGTTATTCATTGACACTGCGTGTGCCTACTTTACAGGGTTATTGGTAATTCATTGACACTGCGTGTGCCCACTTTACAGGGTTATTGGTAATTCATTGACACTGCGTGTGCCCCCTTTTTTTAAATATCAAAGTGCTAATATTTCCTTAAGACCTTACAGGACTCTAGGACACGTCACAAAATTCAAATTACTTATTTAAAATTAAACTAAGATATAAAGTGATTCACTTTGATTTTTTGTTCACTTCAATCTTTTTAAGGTAAAGTAGAGAAGCGAACAAGAAACCTTTAAGTACCTTGTTATGGTGATAGTTTTTGAGCTGGAGCAAAACTCGTCTCAAGCTTTTTTATCCTCTAGTTAAATCTGATATTTTGTAGTAGGTAAGCCTTTTTACAAAGGATAATGTTTGACAATTTGTTTGAATTTACTAGTTTAATAATAATTTTTGCAACTCACTGGGAGTTGTGTTGTAGAAGCGGATACATTACCCTTTAAAACATACATTAATCTTGTGGCCTAGTTGTGGGCACAGCGACTTTATTCTTAAAGAAATAAGAATAAAGTCTTTGTGCCCACAACTCCATTCGCAATTTTTAGGAAATCGATGGATATTTCTATGAGTGTACAACCAGTTTTCATAAAATTGACATGGCTGGCACTGTCATTATGTTTATTTCTTTGAATTAATGACGTAGGGATTCTCTGGGACCCATAATAGAGATAGAATAAACAGCCCTCTTCTGCAGCACAAATAAAACTGCAGGTTCTGCCCATCTTCTCACAATCACGCTCGTGAAAGCCAGGTCTTAATTCCTATTTTTGGTTTTAGTCATCTCTGCTAAAATCATAATATTTTTAACCTGGAACCCAATGAATTACTAAAGACCGATCTCCCACTCCCAACCCAAGTTAAATAAAGCCCACCACTTCCCAAGTCCCAAGTCATCTAAGGTACTTTTACTGAGCATTATTTATAAAAGATAGGTGGTGATCTGAGTGATACAGAGACCGTTTTGTAACTCCACCATGTTCATTTTAGTTCCGGTTTTTCAGTATCCGTTGTGCATGATCTGTCAAATAAACTATTTACTATTCCTCTATTTAATTCTACTTCTATCTGATCTGAATGCGATGATTCCAGTTCGAGCTGGGCTGCGACGAGTGGCGCCGCTCGCTGATCGGTTTCCTGCGCACCATGGGCACGCCCCTGGCGCTCTCGCTGGCCGGCTACGCGTCGGACCGCTGGGGGCGGCGCACCGCGCTGGCCGTCAGCGCGCTGAACACCGCCGTGCTCGGCCTGCTGCGCGTCTGGACCTCCTCCTACCACGGGTTCGTCATCTCACAGATCGTGGAAGCTATCTGTGGCTCGGGGTTCTACTCCTGCATATATATTTTGGGTAAGGTCTCTACACGCCCTTGCTAGCAACCTTTTTTTTTTTTTTTTTTTTTTTATCCTGAGGGAAATGCGCACGCATATCGTACTGCCACGGGGAGACAGCACGATGATGTGGGACTCTAACACCACTAAAACCCTCAGGGTGCTTCCGCCTCTGCCGCTTGTGGTAGGAACGTGGGGACGTTTACACTCATCCACGAACCCACCGCGGCTGCCCGATATCGGGCCCCTCACTGGGGGTGTGCAGCACCCCCTCTTCGCGACCCGCCAGAAACACATGACGCGCCGCGATCACCTCGGGGACCTTAACCGCCAATTGGGCGCCGGACGACCCCGTGTCCGAACGCCCAAGGTCCCCCTGCGACGGGTCAGTCGAGTGGCCCCGCCGCCTGCCACACGGTCGCAGAGGATAGGGAGAGCGGCCATCGTCATACCGACAGACCTCCTCCCCTGCGACCCCACCGCGTCCGCCATCAAACGGTGGCGACCCCGCCAGGGCCGCGGAAGGCAGGGAGAGCGGCGTACCTAAATACCGGCACTCCTCTCCCGCCGCGGCCTCCACCTCACTGCGGCCATGCTGCCCATACAGCACAGCCGCCCGCCTCAGTTGCGGTGCCTCCCATACGACACCGCAACCTACTACCGCTCCAACTGGGCTTAGAGCGCAAAACCCAGAGGAGCGGTCCGTCCTGGGGCCAGCCGTGTCGCCGTCTGCGTGAGCACGGCCCCATGGGTTCCTCTTAGCTTCATCGCGGGTGACTAGGCCGCGATTACTAAGCCCCCCCGCCTCGACAAGGCGGGAACCCTTCGGGGGGGGCTTGCTAGCAACCTACCTAATCATAATATTATTTATAGTGACACAATTGAAAGTATGATTGTAGCTGTAAGTCAGGTTTCAGGGCTTCTCCTATAAATTTAGAAATAATAAAAAAGAAAGTCATTTATTACAACACAAGACGCAAGAACATAATTAGTACATACCTATCCATACCTACTTACAAAGCAAAACAAAAGAAAACTTTCTTATGGAGCAAAATTTAGGTAACTTAGTAGGTGTAACGAGCCTGACAGACAGATGTGTCTAGGAACTTAAATCACAATCCTCATTATTGATACTAGAGTCCTGTTTGTTGTACCTTAATTTAAGACTGGTTATTTATTACGAATAAAAACACAATAAAGTTGTACTTACATAGTTATAAACGTGATAAACGTGAAAGAAGCAGTGTCTTAATAAGTCTCATGTAATTGAATTGTTAAGTACTTGTTATTTTTATTAATGAAAACAAACTCTAATATGATAGGTATTTAAATATTCTAATAGGTATAACATGTGATTTCGTGACGCTGTGGTCCCTACGATCTAAGATGCTTCGATCGCGATACTCACGTCTATGCTAATAGATAACATATTCAAAGCGGAATTATAAATATTCCTATCTCTAACCGACCATCTCGGAACGCAAAATTACCATAGTTATAAGTATAAGCTGAGCTGAGAGGTTTCGTAGGCCTCACACCCGAATACACAAGATAACTTCGATTTGAACGAATAATGCGCAACCGGAGCACGGGCGACTGTTTGTTGTCTGTGTTGTTTTTTGTATAAGTATTGTGCCCTCTGCTGACAGATTTGTGACGTCTAGCGACTGCGGAGTCACTTCTATGGTCCGAAGTAAAATCCAAAGAACTAAGGTACTAGGTACTAACTCCGTCAATAGGTAAACGTCCCTGGTGAAATCTAAAAAGGATCGCGCTTTAGCCAGCTGAGCATTTGTCAAAAACTAAAGACGATCGGGCCTTCTGTCCCTGAGCTTGATTCATGAGTTTTTACTGAGTGTCTGTCAAATACCCGCTCAAACTTGATTTGTATTCGGAGTTATACATTTGTAACTGTTTGTTCTAGTCTTGGAGCTGGTGGGTCCGGAGTACCGCGTGGTGGCGGGCGGAGCGATGTCCTCGTTCTTTGCCCTAGGACAGGCCGTGATGGGGCTGTTGGCCTGGGCGGTGCCCCGCTGGCGCGCCCTGACCTTGGTGCTCTACGTACCTCAACTCCTCACCGTCGCCTACTTCTGGGTACTCCCAGAGTCTGTGCGCTGGTACATCAGCAAGGGCCGTTATACAGACTCAGAAGCGCTGCTGAAAGAAGTCGCTCGCGTCAACAACAAGCAACTATCCGACAAGTCACTTCATCTATTGAGAGTCACATCGGAGGAGGAGAAGAGAAAGAAAGCTTCGGAGGACGCCGAGAAAGCGAGCGAACCGTGGCTGGTTGTTTTGGTGTTTAAACACAAGAGAATATTGATCAGATGCGTCGTGCTCCCGCTTTGCTGGATCACCACGACGCTCATTTACTACGGGCTTTCCATCAACGCGGTGCACATGACGGGAAATCCGTATTTGAACTATGTGGCAGTATCTCTGGTGGAGGTTCCGGGGTATTGGATCTCGGTGTTGCTGATCAGCAGAGTAGGTAGAAAACCTGTGCTGAGGAGCTGTTTTTGGATCTGCGCCGCTTGCATGATCGCTTACTGCTTCCTTCCAGAAGGTAAAACACCCTTAGTAGGTTATAAAGAGCTCCACCTTCCCCTACCCTATCACCTTTATTACGAATTGAAGCTGCAAGTATGTAACACACGTTAGCGCAAGGCTCAGGGACCTAGCTCAAGACTCGGTTAAGAGCTGCCCCAAAAAGAGGACAGTCCAGAAAGTCTTCTCGAGAACAAAATAGAACACTGTAGATACATTGCCCTTTCTGGATTCTCCTTTACTGGTGAAGTTAATTAATTTATGTAGAATTGTAGGAGTTACAACAGTCTGTCTGCTGTTGCTGTTGCAGGCATGTACTCCGCATCTCTGGCGTTGTACCTGGTGGGCAAGTGCGCCATCTCAGCGGTGGTGTCAGCGATATACGTGTACACGGCAGAGTCCTTCCCCACCCGGTACCGACACAACCTGTTCGCCTTCTGCTCAGCCGTCGGACGGGTCGGCTCCATCACGGCACCCTTGACGCCGGCCATTGTAAGTTCCCTCATTTAATAAAAACTAGTGGCCCGTCCCGCCTTCGCACGGGTAGACATTTATATTTTAAACATGTTGGGATAAACGTAGAGTTAATGTATCTTTATGCAGGACACTTACATTTTTATCCACCTCCCTCGCTGCGTTGCCCGCTGCGCTGCACACCACGCACGCCGCCACGGCGCGGCGGCGGAGTTTATTTTTAACCCCCGACGCAAAAAGAGGGGTGTTATAAGTTTGACGTGTCTGTCTGTGTACCTGTCTGTGATATTGTATGTAGCTCCCGAACGGATGAACCGATTTTCGTTTAGTTTTTGACGTGACAACGTCTTATAATTCGATAGAGCCGGCTGCACGCACGAAAAAACATGACGTCATGCGGCGCTACCTCGCTCTGAGGCGTTCCATGTAAGGCTTGAAGTGCAAGCGAGAGCGCTCGACATCCGTCTCTCTCTTACTTGAGTGAGCGATGCGTATGCGTTGTCACGTTCAACTATCGTCAGTAAACCGACTTTACAGACAACCAATTTTGTTTGTGTCTTATATAATTTTATCCCGAATGTTCTTAGCCATGTTTCATGCCATGTTTCCAGGCTGCTGCGACGTTCCCAGAGCTGCCGTTCCTGTTGTTCGGTGGTCTGGCGCTGGTCTCCGGCGCGGCGCTAGGTCTCGCGCCGGAGACGCGCGGCGCCGCGCTCCCCGACACCATGGAGCAGGCGGCGCGCATCGGGGACCAGGACGAGTAGCGCGTTGTGCCCGACCTATCGCAACAGTTCCGGACCTGCTGTTCTTGCAGAACGCCCGTTCTTACCGAATCGTATAGACCACAGAGTCAAGCGCAGTTGATCTCGACAGAATCGGTGCTTTTTGATCCTTATCGAGGTCGTTCTCTCGTTCCTGTTGTTCAAATGTGGTCAAATGATATGATAAAAACTCTTATATTGATATCATAAATTGATTGATATTTGAGCACGCGCCTACCGTGATGGGGTGAAAACGTGAACTGATGCAATAAAGCAAGTGGAAGGCGCGTGTAACAATTGACCCTATTAATATCGATGATTTGACAGTAATAAGCTACCTTATACCTAAATGCGATTGCGCTGCACCGTACATGCCCGTGCCCAGTGCACGGCGGAGAGCTTCGGGAAGCAGGGCTCGTAGGGCTGCGTACCGATCGACAGTATCGACAGTAATAGCTGGTCTCAAAGCTAATTATAAGTTGCAAGGATACAGATTGGGATTTAAAATGAAAGCCTCTTAAATCTAAGCCACTTAGATCACCTTTCATCAAATATTATGTGAGCTGAACAGCATGAGAATTTTAAATCCCAATCTTTATTTACGAAACTTATAATATTTATGTTATCATTGTCTGTCTTTATTTTGACACTGAGATACCTATCCAATAAAATATTATCTTCATTGCTCTCAAATCCTCTCTTATCTCTTCCGCAGCCTGACAACTCGGCAGCCATTCAAAGGTATCTACAGTTGTTACACTCCTTCATCTATATGCGGCATTATTTCTATAATTAGATCGTGCTTGAAGACTCGAGTGCCCGCGACGCACATGCGCAGGCGCAAGTTGGAGAGCATGCAGCGGAGAGCAGCGGCACGCCCGCGCCGCCGTAGATACTTAATTTTGAATTTTCCCTGAGAATGGTTCATCATCATCATCATCAGCCCATATTAGTCCACTGCTGGACATAGGGCTCCCCTAATGAGCGCCATAGCGCACTGTCTTCAGCTTGCCGCTAGAATGAGAATGGTTAACTCGATAAAATCTAATAACCCCGGCCAAGGCCTATAGGAAACCGGGAGGAAAAACTCTATGGAATTTCTTTTCTCACGTGTTTTAGCGGGAGGAATGTATGGAAATCCATTTCTAACGTGTTATTTTTTTTTAATTTCCTATAAGATCGGCCGGTAGCTATGGTTATTTTCGTTCGGTCAAACGACAAAAAGTTTTTATTCCAAGTCCATTAGGCCTCCTCCGATTTCCGAACCATATTTTGAAAAAAGAACCCAAAGGCTGGCGCGGTCAATGAGGTTTTACCAACATCATTGGGCGCGATTTCAATTAATAATTAATTCTGCTTTTTATTTTCCTCGAAGGAAACACACTCCTTCACATAATCTAAGGAAAGTATATTGAGATCAGTGCGCCCGCGCCGCCTTCTTCTTGCCGAGTAGTTCTGCATCCTCCATGGAGTCCGGCAGCTTGGAGCCCAGGGTCTCGGGGGTGGTGAAGATGAGCAGCCCCGACAGCAGCGCGAAGCTGCCGAACAGGACCGACGGGAACGGAGCCCACACCTCCTGCGCCTGGACATCACAATAAGTATACATTATGTACCTTGGCAGAACTGTTGCCAATACATAGTATTATAATATCTATGTCAATACTATAATGGTCGTCTTTGATTTGTTAAAGTGTGCCAAAATTGATCTGTGCTTAAGCATTAGTACAGATTGGACACTGTGCAAGGCCGGGGAGAGGCCCTGGTGAATATGCATTAAAGATCGAAGCAGCCGTCCGTTCCATCAGAGAACGTACAGGCCTGCTGCGATTTTTGACATAAATAAATAAGTTATTTGTGAAGTAATTTGTCAATAGAGCCTTTGTTTATGTCGTTATTTAAAGCTCTTTAGACATTAATAAATCTGGTGGATTTCTAAAATAAATGAATAAATAAAATGTTGGTAGATACTTATGGGAGTTTGAGAAAAACGACAACTTGGTTCTTCAACAACAAACAGTTAATTAGTTTGAGTTTTGTAGATTTCCCAAATTCCCATCATCAGATCCTGACTTTAGTAATGACTGTGAGGTCACAGGACGTTACAAACACATTACAAATCATGTCGTTAAGATAAACAGATAGTTACGAGCGCAGGCGTGAGCGGCGCCGTGATGGAGCCCAGCCGTCCGATCATGGAGGAGAAGGCGAACAGGCTGTGCCGGTACTTGGTGGGGTACAGCTCCGCGGTGTACACGTACACTGACGTCATCACCATGGCGATGCTGTACTTGCCGAACAGGTATAGGAACAGGGAGAGGCCCGGCATGCCTGAAAGAAAAATATTCACATGTTAAGTAACCGTGATTATAATCTATCCATCGGCCTTGCTTAGCAGACGGGTTATTGTAAAACAGTATTAAATAAATGTATAGTGTTATACAGTACTCGGGCCGCTACCTGTCCTTTATTGGTCCCTTACCATATACACATTGGCACACAACAGGATGTGATAGGAAAAGATCGTACCGTCAGGAAGGAATGCAAAGGTGAACTGGCAGGCGGCGCAAAGCCAGTACCCGCAGATGAGCACCGGCTTGCGGCCCACGCGGTCCAGCAGCAGGATGGCGGTCCAGTAGCCCGGGATCTCGATGGCCGCCACCGCCACGTAGTTCAGGTACCCGTTGCCCGACATGTTCACAGAGTTGATGCCCATCCCGTAGTAGATCAGCGTGTTCGTGATCCACCAGATCGGAGACACGAGGCACCGCGACAGTATCGTCTTCGACCGCAATACAAGGACTATCAACAACGGTTCTTTCGGTTTCACTTCGTTCTTCTCTGCTTCGATCGTCGCTCTTAATGCTGTTAAAGACTCTTGAGACAGCTCTTTTTTGTTAGTTTTCGCGACCTTCTGTAATATTTTCTCTGACTCCTCGTAGCGGCCCTTGCTCATGAGCCAGCGGACGGACTCAGAGAGAATCCAGAAGTAGGCGATGACCAGCAGCTGTGGCGCGTACAGCACCTGCGTGAGAGGCCTCCAGGACGGCACACCCCAGGCGATGAACCCTAGCACCACTTGGCCGAGCGCGAAGAGAGTCGAGATCGTGGCGCCCGCCACTACTCGGTACTTTGGGCCTACCAGCTCTGTCACTGAAAAGAGACGAAACAATATGAAAACGACACGCTGACTGAATGGAGAAAGATCGAGCTCTCAAGAAGGTCCTAGGTATCGCTGGGTCAGCAAAAAAAAGCCAATTTCCGCGAACGCGAAGCTACTATAGCTAGTGAGAGACATCTCAGAACCAAGACGATAGATGCTTGGTGTCGGAGGCCAAGATATACTTTAGGTCATTGAGCCGCAGCAGTAAATAGTTAGTGGCGTTCATTGCAAATCACATGGAATAAAAATATTCAGGTAACTCCTTTAACGAATTCCAAGCCTCGTATTTACATTAGCTTTGGTTTCAAAATATTAAATTTATCATTTTATATATGTATGTGGGTGACCTCTAGGCCGACATGAGCTGAACCAGAAGGCTAACGCCAATAGAAGCGCCCAAGAAAGTAAAACCAGAAAAACTGAAGCGAGTAAACCTACTTAAGCGCTTCAATGAATCTCCGTTAAATGTCGTTAAGACAAAATTCCATTATCTCGGACTGTTAAAGGAGAGTACCAATCCTAGATCGCGCAAACGCTTGATTTAGTTACTACTGACCATATTATATGACTATTCGAGATCAACTGTCGGTCGAAAGACCACCGGGCTCAGGAGACCAGATGGGTCGGGCCCATTTCTGAGGAGATCTCCCTTTGTATCTATTTGGGGAAAATTCCACCTTATCTCCCAAAATATGTACATCTACAACAGCTTGCTATCTTCATATTACCGAAAGATACTTAAACCAAAGAGTTTACTATAAACTTAACAGGAGGGTTACCTATCGACGAATGTCTGTACAAATGTAATAGAAATTAGAAGTATTTAACAAAACTGTTACCAAGGATATAGCAGGAGGAGTACGCGCCCGCACCCACCGAAGACTCCAGCACCTCGAGCGCCAGGAACCACTCATAGGAGTTGACGAAGGAGCGCACCAGCCCGATCCAGCCCGTGTTGAAGGCGTTGAGCGTGAGCGCCACGCGCCGGCCCCAGCGGTCCGAGATGTAGCCCGTGATGGGCAGCACCAGCAGCGTGCCGATCGTGCGGATGGAGCCGATCTGAGAGCGGCGCCACTCGTCGCACGCCATGCCGAACTGGAAGTTACGGTTATTAGGTTTGGACTAGATTACTAACGACAAGTCATTTATTTAGCTATTTATAAAAACGGCAAAAACGCCAATTACACTAATTAATTATAATTCAAGCAAACAATGAAACTTATAAAACTAACATAAAATTGAAATTATATAAACTTAACTTAATAAAAATGACAGAGTAAAATTATGCATGATTAAATTGTTATTATATAATCAATCATCCCTCTCACAACAGACTGACATAAGATCCTTCCATTCGTCCGCAAATATGTCACTGTCCGGAAAAGCCTTAAGTAACCCGTTGAGAGCTTCGAGAGCGTGAGGCAGCGGCGACTGATGGTGCCCTACCCGTGCGGTTAGGTGTCCACCACTTAGAAGAGCCTGTGACTACTATCGCGAATATCCGGCACATATAGGCGAAGTAACTCCTTTTGTAGATCAGGACCCTCGATAATATGCCTAAAGATTTTAAAAGTGTGTGATAATGATAACTGATCATAGCACGTCGTGTTTTTAGCGAGTAATAACCCAGGGAAGGAACCTTGTCAATATTTAGTGGGACACATAAATGGTACCTAATATCCTGCCACGCGCTTGTATTATCTTGTACTATCTTAGAAATGCCTTTTGTACTTTCTCCAGAAGATTATAATATCTTTTCATCGGACGCCATATACAGGAACTCGTCTCAACCTTACTACCGACCAAAGCGCTGAAAAGGAGCTTTACAAGGTAATCGTTTTGAAAGTCACGTGCGTTCCTAAGTACGAATCCCAGCCTCCTGTACGACTCCTTATCTACGAAAGAGATGTGGTCGTTAAACGTAAGCCTCCGGTCGAATGTCACTCCAAAATCTTCGACTACCGTTGTTCTAGTGATCGGAATACCATTGATTTTATAGTCAAAGACAAAAGGGTGCCACATGCGAACGAAAATCATGACAGGGCATTTCAATGGATTAAACTCCATTTTGTGTTTGGCGCTCCATTGATAGACCGCATCGATATCTTGTTGCAGAGCTAAGCAGTCGGAGAGAGTATTGATGGTCGCGTAGAGCTTTAGGTTTTCCGCATTTAAAAGAAATTTTGAGTGATGCAGGATATTTGGTAAGTCATTGGTCATTATCAAAAACAACAGTGGCCCTAAAACTGATCCCTGATTTACGCCGGATAGCGTTTAGTAGGGCAGGGATTCGTACATGCCGAGCCTGCGTACTGCTGCCGATTTCGTAAGTAGTCGGCAATTAGCTCTAAAAGATTGGGGGCAAAGCCTATGAAACTAAGCTTCGCCAGCAGTATGTCATTGTTAACCCTATCAAAGGCACTTCAAGTGTCAACTAGGATTATGATACTTGGATATCAACATCTCACTAGTGCTGGACGTAATGACACCATCAATTCAATTCAATTCTTGGTTAATGGCTCTGCGTCTAGTCGATGACACCATCTAGCCCAAAAGTAATGAAATAAATAAATCAATCAATTTATCAGCATTTCAATAAAATTTGCACGGAAATATTTACATATTTGGGGGCTATGGTAAGCAAATAATATTTATGATTAAGATAGCAGATAAATTCGTTAATTGTGCAAGATTAAAGTGATCTTGCCCTTGAATTAAATAATCGTGATAGCAACGCTAATCGTTGAAGACGAAGAGAATTTTTTTTTTGTATTGACCATCAAAGTATCCACCGGAAAAATAACACACTTACAAAAAAACGCGTATGGCACGCCAACACTATTTACAGATTTTGGGGAGTACTCCTTACAGAAACATTATCGTGATCTCAGCCTTCGAACATTATAGAACATATTATTATCAGCCAGTTCATAAAAGAAAACCCACTCACATCATAAACAACGCTGTAGGTATTCTCGAAGACGTACTCCGTGCAGTCCACAGTCGTAGCCTGGTCGAAGAGCGTGTCAGGACAGGTGCCGGGCTCGATTGCCGTCGGCGGCGCGCTGGCGTTGGCGAACTGCTGGCAGTTGTCGAAGGAGGCGCCGCTAGCCGGCACCGCGTCCAGCAGCCACGGCGGAGAGAACTGCGGTGGGCTGGCGTCGCACTGCGCGACCAGGCATCTGACCAACACATTATCATAAAGATAAGGGACTCAGCCACACACTTTATCCACTGGCGTGAATGGACCCTTTTGCGTCTCACTTGGGCCTCTGCTAACTGTGCAACAGAGATTGTCCGTTGACGTTCAAATGATGTTCAGATTCAGAGTTAAATAATAAAATGCTATCTTGATCATTTTCTTAAGAGGCTTTGAAAGGCTAGCTAAGCATACATTATTTGGCATCTGTAGCCCGGTACACTTAACATGACTTCGTTTCTGCCAATGTCCTCTTTAGGCAGTGCCGTTCCTGTCATAATCTTTATTTAATTTAATTTCTGAACTATTCGCTTCCCTCAACGTACCTGGTGGGTATCCTAGCCGTGGTGAAGATGTACTCTCCGGCCGCAAAGGCAGAGAACATGATGGGCAACGCGGCCAGCGCTAACGTCACGAGTTGGTAGCGCCCGAACTGCCCCACCTCGTTCTCCAGGATATAGTCCAGGTCCACGCCCGGGCCTCGCAATGGAGGCCCTTTCTCGCCTTTTTCTTCTTTCGACATGGTGCTATGAGTCAACCCCTGGTTTGATGGCGCTTGTATCAGCTAGCACCAATCGTTCGTGTGCTGACCCGTCTATCGACCAACACTGGATGTGATGGTGACTTTACAGTCCAACACTAGCTATAATAGAACCACTTTAAGCCAACACTGGATCTGATTTAAAACTGGGCTGATGCTTCCTTGAGCTGGCACTGGATGACGATGCCTCTTCGAGCCCACTCTGGATGTGACAGCGCGCTAGCGTCGGGGCCGCGGCCAGCTCGCAAGTACGCGCCCGCTCGGACGATTTTAGGATATCATTCTTAGCAGATAATGTATTTATTTTATGGGTAGCTATTACCCGCGCCTTCACTCACGCAAAACCACAATCTGGGAATATTTAAGTTCCTTTAGGTGAGAGTTCGTGGGATAAATTTCAGAATTCGCGTGTTACGTACCCGAAGGCTCGATTCGATCGTTTTTGATTTTGAGGGATTCGTGTTAACATTTCCATGGCGCAGTAGTTTGGTAATACAAACAAACTTATAAATATACTTTAAATTGGAATAGGTTCCTCGTATGGATTAGTAAATACGAGTACCTATTGATAGTACTAAGCTGTTACCTTGTGACGTAAAAGAACTTCGTAAATTGTGAAGATTTATTTAATAGAAAGGTAGCTATGTGATTTATTCACGACTTTTCACAGGAGCGAAACTCGAAGTTACAACATCCCCTGTGGGTCACTATTTTATCATCCTACACCTATTGCAACAAACTAGATAGTAAGCACCTAAACATAATAACAATAATTTGGTAAATTATATGTTAATATAAATAAGTTTGGTGCTTACTCCAAAAATAATTATTTTCGCACGTGATTAGTAGCGTTTATAATGTTTTGTCAGAATTATAGATAACCCGTATCGTACCTCACAGGATTATGAAAATCAATTAGGTATTTCCCTAGCCGATGAAAATGAACAAGTACATTGCTATGGTAGCCACTCAGTTACTTATCAAATATCTCCGTAGAAAAACGAAACTGCCGTAAATCCTGTTGTACTTTATTTATACGTATAATTCTCTCTCAACCTAACAATAGTTTTTGGTCCATACTTCCACAGTGACATGTACAGCTGATGCGTAACACGCGTATATCATATTCTCCTCCCCTCACAGTGTTGTTCATTCGTCGTCGCCGTCGCTTCCGTCCGACAGCGTCTCTATCTTGACGGCCCGGGACTTCTTGCGGAGACTGTTGAGCAGCTTCATCACCTGTATCCTGAACACGAACTTGGCTTCGTCCGACAGAGCCTTGACGGTCGGCGTGATGGATTTGAAGAAAGCTCTATCTTCGTCCTCTTCCTTCTCCAAGAGGTTGACGAGGACGGACACGAGGCTTTCATCAGGTTCATCTTTGATTCTGCTAGTACTGTATTCGACTGTTTTCGTTCTTTTCGGCGGAGGCGTGTCCTCCTCCACCTCGAACACGTTGAGCCACTCCTCCTTCTCGGCGGGCTCCTCCTCCAGCGAGGAGCTCTCCCGCTTGGCGCAGTCCCGGAAGCAGGGGTCGAGGAAGGTGAGTAGGTCTCCGTACACGTAGGGCCGGCTGTGCTTCGACGTGTACGTCTTGCGGTACGCGTCGCGGATGTTGTACCACTTGCGCATTATTATGATTCCTGGAAGTAAAATAACTTAGAAATTTAGATCGTCTAGCTAGCGAATCGCTGCTCGTAGCTGTGCTACGTAGTTTGTAGAGGGTTGCTACGATCGTAGCAGGTTGCTACGAGCAGCGTAGCTGTGCTACGATGCGTTGCTTGTCGAGGGGTTGCTACGCTGAGCAGTTTTCTACGTACATTACGTGTAGCAATTAGCGGTGTTGTTACGAGCGAACTCTAAATGAATTTTCGTTGCTATAAATGTTCCGCTAAAGTAACAGTGTTGCTTCGATAGAACACTGACCGGTAACGCTTAGGTAGGTACCCATGTCTAAGAGTAGGTACCTACTCACACTATATCAAAAAAAAATACTAGGTACGTACCTACCTGCCACTAAAATAGGTAGGTAAGTATGCATAAAGCCTCATGAAGGGATACATTAAAATCAGTTGATAGAAGTAAGCCGTACCTAGTTCGTGTCTCTCAGCCGTGTTGAGGAGGTGGTAGGTGGGCTCGAGCGCGGCGCAGACCTCGCGCCAGGCGCGCTCCTTGGCGCCGCGGTGGCGGTACTGCGCGTGCTCGCGGTCCCACAGGCAGGGCCGCGCGCGCAGCTCCGCGATCAGCTCGCCAGGCTCCGGGTGGAACCGCCTCATCGCGCTGCAAACACACAAGCTCTCACCCTGCGCAGTCACGCTACCTTTCTACCTTATGTAATCCCTCATCAGACAGATGGTATAACTTATGTAGCTTACTTAGCGGGTATAGCTCCTGTTTGTTATCTATTAACAATCAGATCCTCTAGGATGTAGGTGCCTTTATTAAGATTTTTCTCTCGAAATTGCAGCTTTCCTAGGCGTCTAAAACTGTTTTAACATGAAGATTTAAGCTAATTATCCTTTAACGTAAAATTCTCGGGTATCTGCTACGATGCCTCTACGGGCTCGCGTAGCATACACAATAAATAAATAAACAAATTTATTCAAAGAAACTCATAAAAAGACAATTAGTCCAGTCAACAAGTTCAAAATGGTGTTCATTTTTGATCACGCTGCTCCTAAAAATATGTGACCATAACTCATTCGATTCGTCTGTCTGGTCGAAGCGACGCGTGACCTGAGAGCTGGTGAATATCTGGCACAGCGTATCAGCATTGCCATACAGCGTGGCAATGCAGCCAGCGTCTTGGGGACGCTTCCGACTGGTGTTGATATGGATCAGTTGAGCTATCTGTAGACTGTTTGCAACAGTCGGCAGTTAGCTCAATTGTTTCAATTGTAAATACTAGTATAATTTTCTTTGTGAATAAATATTCGATTCGTAATTGACGTACCTATGTATTGAAAAATGTGTCGCGAGACTCGCGACTTCGCGAGGATATTAGCACACAAAAAATATCAATTGTTATTAACAAAATGTGATGAACAAAGAAAGATGTTTAGTTTTTCGTTAATAACTCAGAAACTATTACCACATAAAAACTTTTGAAAAAGGATCCTATTACATTATGTACCTAATAGATATTTTACCATTTTATAGTTTATAGTTAAGCGCGTAAAAATTAGACATTGAATTTAGTACCTACCTATGTTGTATAGGAACGGACCAAGAAATAGATTAAATTTGTTCGCAAAGGCAAATGCTAGGGTTGATGGTTGAGGGCAAACTTTAGCATTCCGAAAAAGACTTGAAGACTTGAACGCGCTTCTGCTTGTAGGTACTACTAACTGAATTCAGCATAGCTATGATGAAGATGAGCTCTTCTTTCTTCTCACCAATCTTCTCATACGTTTTACGAAAAATACACTTAAGTAGAGTGAGTGACTCTACTTAAGTGTATTTTTCGTAAAACCGTTAGTAGTATCTACTTACATTATAGTTACCTATGTTGTGGTAAAACTTCATAATACATTGGAAGTCCTACGTGGCAAACAAAAAACTTTACCTACACCCGCCCGCATGTCTGTATATGTATACCCATCGCTGAGCATTGATCTGTATGCCGTGTGAGTGCGGCAGAGCATAGTGCGGACTGCGTGGACGGCCGGCCTCTGCTGAGCTGACCACTATTCTTAGCTGACCACTATTCACAGATTACAGAATATTTCTGTAATCTGTGCCACTATTATAGGTCAACTGCTTTCTTCTGAAATTGGGTGATCAAGCAACAATACACTAAGTACCTACTTGAACATTTTATGAGAATGCTTATTGTACCTACCATTACCTACGAGTATTGCTATTCGTATTTCACCAGGGGACTCGTGACTAGGTAAGGTATTCTACCTAAGTAGGTAAAGTAGACCGTAACAAAACACAATCATTCAGGCAATGGACAGGATCTATGTAGGTAATATGTCATTCTTTACGATGAAGACAAGAGTAGGTAGTTAGGTACCTACCTCGGTAGGTAGGTAAGTATAATAATTAGGCGACAGACTTGTCTTTCCGGACCCAAAATTGGTAAATAAAGGTACAATGATATTTCGTATTCGTGTACCCAAAGGCAACTTTATTTTTACGATCCATAATAAGTAGGTACCTACCTAGATTATTTGTTACATAACTGTAGGTAGGGTAGGTACCTATCTAGGTAGGTACTAACCTTGACGTTGAGGCACTTAACGGTTCCATTTTGCAGTGATCCTGTCCGATCCGGTTCCACAGCGGCAAAGGCAAAAGTATAGGTTGGTACCTGACCTGATCCTGACTTCTCTGATTAAACTTGTCACTTTATCTTCAGATTTTTTGTATTGACAATGTCACCAAAGATGTCAAATGAACTAGGTACATGTCAATGAACTGTTATTTTGTGTTTTTACATCGTAGGTAGATTATCTAGGATTTTCTCTACAATAATAGCACTGTTGTTTGTAAATAGTGTGTGAAACCGTCCGAGAGCCGGTTACAAGCGCACTGGCGGCGGCCGGAACGGAAAGGCGGCGGTGACGGGGCGGGGCGCGGGGTGCGACTGCGCGGCGAGCGGAGCGGCATCGCCGCCGGACGGCGCTATCCGGTCGCCGGCGGCGGTGGCGGCGGAGCGGCAACGTCGCTGTTACCAACAAGTGCCAGCTGCTTTCAAAACGGCTTAGGGTAAGGTACCGTAATGTGGGTCATTACGGGTAGTGTTCTTCAAAAACGTAATCGTGCGGTAGTAGGTACTTACATTTTAATTGACGTTTTTTTCGTTTTCTACAGAAATTGACGTCCTAAAAGTTTGTGAATTTGTGACTTATTTTCGTGAAGATAGGTTTACGCTAAAAATACTGAATGGCGCCGGTTGATATTTTGCTTAGATTTCGTTTAAGATCTGCAATTAGGTAAATACGTACCTATTATTGATAGTAATATGTATTTACCTACGTTGGCCTGGCTACGTTGGTCGAGCTTGAAGTTAACTGCAAATTATTTTAACAAATAATATATGTATATCTGAAAACCTATTCTACCTAGGGAGACGGATATCCTAATTTTTTTACCAATTATCATTTATTAAAAGACATTCAGGATCCGAATATCCTATAGGTACCTACCTACCTTATAGGCATTCGGTGTTCATCATTTACACCGATGATCGTGTTCATTGAGATGCCTTCCAGCTTCCAGCCAGTGCTGGAAACTCATGCAAAACAAACACACAGAAAACTCTCAGGAGGGAATGTAAAACAAGTTTACTTAAGAGGTAAATGGGGCGACGATATTTTGTTTCCCTGACAGTTAAATAAAACCTACGGAACATTTTATAATTTCAGTAGGTAGGTAGCTATTCAGTAGGTACCTTATTGTAGGCACAGAATAACCATAGGTATACTTAGGTTAGGTATACATAAGTATCTAACCTACGGGTAGTTATGGTAGGTACCTACCTAGTCGTTTTTAAGTAGGTAATTTTTGTACGGTCGGTACGGAGTCTGTGTAGAGATGATTTAAATGTATAATGCAAGCTAGATACCTAGGTACTATCCATGTCCATACTTAAATTATAAATTGGAATGTGACTCTGTTTGTCTGTCTGTTCCCTTTCACTCCCAAACGGCTGAACGGATCTCAAAGATATTTGGCAGGGACGTAAACGGTACCACGGTGACGGACATAGACTACTTAAAAAGTGCGTCCGAAGTCACGGGCAGCAGCTACTGTAAGTAAGCTTAGGTTCGTGGGGTAATCAATAAAAAGAGTAAAACGTCAGATACCTGTCCTTTATTTATTATATCAGTACCTACTTTAAATCTAATCCAAAAGGCACATAATAATAATAAACTTTCTTGCCTAACTCTTACTTATCTAATAAAATAGTACCTACTCGTTAGTATATTAAAGTCTGTAGGTATCTATCTATTTTAGGTCCGTATTATGAAAGCTTGTTCAGTCATCGATCTATGCTTGAGTAACGCTTTTGTACGGCACAAACGTCACTCAAGCAAAGATCTATACCTGAGCAAGCTTTCCTAATACGGGCAGTTTAATTAATGTTGACGCGACACAGCTTTGGACACGGCCGAAACACAACCAGTATCACTTGCGGGAGCTCTACCCTACATCACTTCTAAACTTTGCAGCTTTGGCTGTATCTAACTCAAATAAGGTCTGTGAATGAGGTAATATTACAGACAGTTCATAGGACTTAAGGGTCCGGCGGAGGATGAATTTCCCATACAAACGTAGTACCAAAATTATTTGTAATTTGAGAATATTTTCATCATGGTCTGCTATTATTTGTATTATAATAGTATTTATCTAGGTTCTTGACACAATTTTTATTCAAAAATTAAAAACTCTTTATTTCCATAAATACAACAAATGTACACTTAGAAAAGGTCAATATATAAAAATAAACACTGACACGGAAATAAAGTGATATTTTTTGATTTCTGTCGCTTCGGTATGTAGACTAAAGTAAAGAAGCGACGAAGAAACCTTTAGCCTGTTAGTTGTTATTTTTCGAGTTGGAGCAAAACCCGTCCCAAGTTTTTTATTCTTTAGATAGTCTAGATAATCTGATATTTTATAGTAAGCCTTTTAGTGCAAAGTTTTGACAATTTGTTTGAATTTATTTACTGATAATTTTTGCAACTCACTAGGAGTTTTGTTGTAGAAGCTTAAACATTGCCCTTTAAAAGATATTTTTATTTTGTGTAAGCCTAGTTGTGGGCACAGCGAGCTTATGTTTGTTTCTGGTACCTATTCAAATTATGTTTACCGCTATTTTTAGGGAACTGACTTATATTTCTATGAGTGTACAACAAGTTTTCATAAATATATTGACATGGTACTGTCAATATGTTAATTTCTTTGAATTTATCACGCAGGGATTCTCTGGGACCCATATTAAAGATTGATCGAACAGCCCTCTTCTGCAGCACAATTACGGTGTTAATATCTGCAGCGCTCCCCCACGGCAGTATACCATAAGACATAATACTGTGGAAGTAGCTGAAATAAACAAGTCTAGATGTATCCACATCTGTAAGATGACGGATTTTTTTGACTGCATATGCTGCAGAACTAAGTCTCTTCGATAGCTTATCTATGTGTGGGCCCCATTGAAGTTATTTAAAATACCTTTCTGAAATGAAATTATACCGAATCGCATTTTTACATCAAAGAATGAATGTTTTCTTAGTATTTTTCTAGATAAGTATTTTGAAAAAAGCTTGTGGCAGGAACCGAAATAAATACAATTCTAATACAAATAATAACAAACCATGGTGAAAATATTCTCAAATTACAAATCATTTTGGTACTACGTTTGTACCTATGGGAAATTCATCCTCCGCCGGACCCGGTCGGTATTTCATTTCGCTGGAGTCTGCCGCTGCGCTGGCGTAGAGAGTCTGGAGGGCATAGTCGATGTCGGAGTTAGGGGACATGTGGCCTGGCTGTCGGCGGTCACTCAGTAGTCGGTGTCGGAGTCGGGGGGGTCGCGCGCCTTGATGATCCCGAGCTTGGTGGCCAGCGCCGCCACGTTGGCGCGCACCTCCTCCTGCACCAGGTTGAACGACATGGCCAGCAGGGCGATGCCGAACAGGAGGTAGAGGGAGCAGAGCGCGATCGAGTGCACCGCCGCCCGCGGGTCGTCCACGCGCTGCCCCTGGAAACGTTATTTCATTCATACCAGGTCAATACTAGGCTTCCCCGACAACCCTTGGAGTGTAAACGTGCTCTTGAAAATCAGTTGAGCTACTCTTGATCGTTGGCAGAGTGTAGGTAAACGTGCTCTTCAGAGTCAGTTGAGCTACTCATGGTTGTTAGCAAGAATATCTGCACTGCAGTTAGCTTAACTATTTCAATTGTAAATACTAGTTCTAATTTGTTTGTAAAGTCAAGAAAAGGCAATAGATGGTCTGGTAACCTGTGCAGGCACGAAGTCCCCGAAGCCGATGGTGGTGAGCGTGATGAAGCAGAAGTAGGCGGCGTCCAGGTGCGCCCAGCGCTCCCAGCGCACGAACAGGAACGTGCCCGCCACGATGTAGGACGCCACCAGGCACACGCACAACCAGATCGGCACCGGCTTTATCTGAACAACGCGCAACCACGCAATATCACTTCACAAGTAACTCGTAATCGTCCTCACATGGTCCGTGTTCCCAGACCTTGCTGGTCAACCGCCAGTGGCGTTTGCTTTGTTTTAGTTGACAGCCTGTGTCTTTGTTAAATTTGACTCGGCGAGCCAAGAGCCTCGGTATCTTGATCAGTCAGTAGGTACGCTGCGGCATGCGCTATGCCTATGCGGCGCCGGACACAATCTAGAGTGGTGTTTTGTTCCGTCGAAGTCTGCTTCAGCGGTGAGGGGCAAGCGCGCTGTGCTGCAGTACGGAGCGTACTACGTAGTGATCAAGGGAGCAAGGCTTTAGACAACTGGGAACGGACTGTAATGTATGAATGACATGGAGTTTGACAGTCCCACATAGATAATTAGTTGTGGATCTGAGTCTACTGCTCTTTTTAACTCACCAAAAACATCTGTTGAGATCCAGAGCTGGATAAATAGAATTAGAAAGAAGTTGCCCTAAGTATGGGTTAGCACTTAAAGGAAAAAACCATAATTTGAGCAAGTTCTTACGCGAAAAGCTTTAATACAATAGTGGGTCATACGACACGTACCTCTTCTCTGGCTGTTTCCGACGGTGCGGGGGGATACGTCTCAATCTGCCGCGAAGAACCCCACGCTGTAACGAAACGGCTTTAAATTAATGAGGTGCTCAACAAATACTTATCACGATTAAAAGTGTTTTATCACCTTGAGGCGGTCTGCTTCTTCTTGGCATCACGGCTACTTCACCGTCGCTCCAGTCGTCTTCTCTGTCGGGGGATGGCGTCTGCAACAAAAATTGAAATCTATTATTTTCCAACCCATCACGCTCTAAGGCCTTATTATTGTTGATTTATTTAGAGCCCGACACAAAAAGGCTTTTGGTGGCACCGTAGCTACCTAACGTTTGAACCTAATTTGATCTTGTTTTTTTGTATTAAGGTGTTGAATGTTCTCCTAATGAAAATCAGTGCTGCGGTTATCATGTGGTTCATCAGCTCTGTACCTGAGTTTCCTATGAAAATCAACAAAATATTTATAATTTTGTAAAATGAACTTGTCTTACATATCGATAAGGCCTGCTGTCGTCGACGGTGTAGAGCCTGCGCAGGCGCCGGCCGCGGCCCGCCTCGAGGTCCGTCTCGGGCCGCATCGGCTGCAGGCGCTCCACTCTGCGCTCGTCGCGCTCCTCGACCTCCTGCGAGTGCTCATACGCCGCACTCTTCGCGCGCCGGGCTCGCGTGTCGGGGAACGCGCCGCGCTCGTAAGCCTCGGACCGGCCTCGGTTCGACCTGTCAAACAAACTAAATGAGCTGCTCATGCAGAGAGACGTCTGCTGCTGCGATACCATTTTGCTCGTTGAGCGGGTAGCGCAGCAAGTTTGCAAGATCGTCTTTTGTTTTTAGTTACGCATTGTATTTATATTAGGTACCTACTGCGTCGACAGCTGTATGTCTCAGCCATACAGCTGTTGACGCAGTATTTCAATCAAAAGAATACCGCATCAGTTTTGGATGGCCAAGTTATACCTGTAATCTCTCCGCTGCTGTCTCCTCGGGCTGTCGAACTCGAAATCATCATCCTCGGGGTCGTACCCACGGTCCATATACCCGTAATCTTCTCTCTCTTTCTCCAACGCCTTTCTCTCTCTGTAGTTTTCAAAGTCTATGTCCCGTAGGTCATGCATTTCGTACAAGTCCACGGGCTCATCGTCATAATGTCTCCGGTCGTCGAAGTCCCGACGAGGCCCGAACTCGGGCTTCGCTTTGGCGGGACGAGGCAAGGACTTGCTGCGCAGGTCCGACTTGGAGGGCTTGTGGCTCTGGTGAGTGTCCAGGTCCTTCAGCGCGGCCTCCAGGTCTTGTAGTGGCAGTGAAATCTTGGGAAACTCATCTGAAAGAAATAATGAAGGTTTTGCTGAAATATGAAACCCAAAGTAGTAATAGAGTTTGATTAATCTACCTTCTTCATCATCGTATGGTGCAGGGTCATGTCTGCTGCTGAGTCTGTCGAAACGAACCGGGGATCTGTCTTCCGGGTCCCTGGAACCTAAACTCAGAGTATTCGTTAGTAGTCTTGGTTATTGCTAGGTAACTATAACTACTCGTAAAGGCAGTGTAGACACATGTTGGTGTTACCATGTCTCCTGTGCTGCGGCGGCTGCGAGCGCGTCCGGGGGGCAGAGGGGGTGCGGTGCGGGGGCGCGGGGGGCGGTCGCGATCTGCGCGTGCGCCCGCTGCTGTACCCACTGTCACGGTACCTAAAACATCACATAATTTATTTCATTCATTGTCTTAGGATCATACATAGAATGGAACACTTGGCAATGTCAATGTCATGTAGTGACACGGTTTAGCATAAAGTACGCGGCGCAAACACGTTTCGGGTATTCAGCATTTTTAATAGTGAAGCCAAGTACGGCCGTCGGCAGTCACTCCTCAACCCTCGGCCTCGATCATACATAAACAAAGCAAGGCCCTGACGGTCCTCAGTCAGAGGAGCGTGGCTCTACCTGAAGTCCGTGTCGGAGTGCGCGCGCTCCACGGGCCTCCTCGTGCGCGCCGAGCGCCCCGAGCGCGCGCTGGCGCCGCGCGCGGAGCGGCTGCAATCAGTCAACTACGTTTCATTATTCTGACAGGTCAAAGGTGGTTTTAGTTGTAGGTAGAGATAATAGCCAGTCAGCCTGAAAGTTCAAGCCAGAAGTTTCAGTTTCACGGACTGTTCAGTAGATATACGTGGTTACTCATTCGCAATTTTCTAAGTTGCTAGACTTAAAGTCGGTTTTAACAACTATGATGGTTTTAAAACTTGTATCTGCTTGGTGCTGACCGCATAGACTGGTGATGGTGGCGGTGCCGGCGCTTGGGCGGCCGCGTGCAGACGTAGCAGCAAACGCGCCAGTAGAGGAACCTGCGGGAAACCACACAAGTATTATTTTAGCTTGACGCCAAACTCTGTGTTGGCCGTATAACATTCGCGCCAATGTTCGCGCGCGCCTGGATAAATAGTTATAGTGAAATACATCGTTTATCGCAGTAGGTATTCATTCAGGCGCTCACTTGTGATAAGGAATTAAGGTGTGAAATAAAAGTGGGCGCACTTTGATGATTAAAATAGAATGCTTTGAACTCAAATACCTTCTGTGATCGATGTTGGAATTATAAAATTTCCTCATCATCGCTGGACGTGGTACTAGTTGAAAGCACTGGAAGTGTAGAGTGTGCTGTGTATGTTACCTGAAGGAGGAGGCCATGACGTCCCCGATGTTGGAGAGACAGAGCAGCATGAGGGGGATGCCGAGGATGGCGTAGAAGATGGTCACCACCTTGCCGGTCTGCGTCTTCGGCGCGATGTGCCCGTAACCTGGGAACAGACATTAACATTCTATTACTACCCACTATTTTGGTTTGCATAAGTAAAGCAAATTGCGATCATGTTGAAGTATTTAAGAAACTGGGCCCTTAATTGGACTAAATGAATCGATTCACCGCAACAACAGCATCGTCTCCAAACGACACATTTTGTTACTTATCTATCTATATATACAGGGTGGAATTTTGTAATGCCACCTGGAGGGAAAGTATACTCTTAATACTGTAGATAGAAAATTGTATACAAAGAAAACATTCCTTTATTTTTGAAAAGAAAGAAAACTGCATTCAAAGATTTTCGAAAATTCGCTTGCCTCACCCGGGAATCGAACCGACTAAAATCTGTAAAAATTACACCCTGTACTTTTATTGCATAGATCGTTAGGGTCAATAATAATGATGAAATCTCTCTGACAAACTTAATAAATTAAATGAAAGGAAAACCATGAAATCTTAAATTATAAATTGAATGGGTCAAGTTAAGCACTATACTTATCGGAAGCACTATACTTATTAGATCCATCTGTTTACTTGTGTCAGTAATTAATAATTATCATTGACGTCATTTATCCATTAAAATGACGAATTCATATTTAGATAAGACGATTGAAATTTGCACGTGTTTGTACCTAATGCAGCTCTTCTATCTTAAAATACTGGATCTCTTAAGAAATGAGTTAAATGGTTTCCCCGAGGCAGAGCGAAACCTAATAATTCTACAGCAAGATGGTGCTCCAGCCCATAACAGCAGAATCACTACTGCCTACATTAATAACCATTTTAATACCTGGATTGGTACCAACGGCACAATCAGATGGCCTGTGAGATCACCAGATCTCACCCCTTTAGATTTTTTTTGTGGGGATATGTAAAAAATCTAATTTACATGAAATCTTATGCGAATGCAAACGAGTTGAGAGTCGAAGTTCAGAATACGATTTATAATATTCACCACAACACGTTATTAAAAGTTACTAGAAATGAATTCATTAGAGGAATAAATTTGTGTATCCAAGAAAATGGAGCCCATTTTGAGCAACTAATTAGTAGTTAGTTGACTTTTTATTGTAAACTAGCTGCGCCCCGCGGCTTCGCCCCCGTGGAAATTTATGTTTCCAACTTTATTAATTTTTTCTTTCATAAGAACCTTCTCCTGACAATAACAAACACAACAAAGAAAGAATTAGCGAAATCGGTCCAGCCGTTCACGCGTGATGCCGTGACAACGCGAAACGGGTTTCATTTTTATATATAAGATAATTAAAATAATTTAAGATTTCATGGTTTTTCTTTCATTTAATTTATTAAGTTGGTTAGAGAGATTTCATCCTTATAATTGACCCGACCGATCTGTGCAATAAAAATACAGGGTGTAATTTTTACAGATTTTAGTCGGTTCGATTCCCGGGTGTGGCAAGCGAATTTTCGAAAATCTTTGAATGCAGTTTTCTTTCTTTTCAAAATTAAAGGAATGTTTTCTTTGAGTAAAATTTTCTATCTACAGTATTAAGAGTACTTTCCCTCCAGGTGGCATTACAAAATTTAACTCTGTATAAAATGAAACCCGTTTTCCTTGGTCACGGCATCACGCGTGAACGGCTGGACCGATTTCGCTAATTCTTTCGTTGTTGTGTTTGTTATTGTCAGGAGAAGGTTCTTATGAAAGAAAAAAATTAAGAAAGTTGGAAAACATAAATTTCCACGGGGGCGAAGCCGCGGGGCGCAGCTAGTCAATATATAATGATATAATCTTTGGTGAAAAAAAAGTCAATTAACTATGACAATCGTATCATCGCAGAATCTTCCATAGATGCAAGAATCTCTAGATTGTACGTGCGCTGCCTTGTACGGAGAGATTGATAAAATAATGCAACCTTGACACGATTTTGACACGAGTCATCTGTAGGTTTTCTCTACGCCGCAGCCGACTGTACACCGCGAAAAAAGCGCCTGTTCCACATATCCCTACTGCTCTATTTCTACTGGTAGGGAAGAAAGGATTTTTTTTCCACATTTAGCTACTAGGGGGGATACAATAATATTTCACTTCCACATATTTCTACTAAGGAAAAGTACAATCAGATGGAAAATTCATTTATTGTAGGTAGTAAGGTATGTACCTTAAAAAAACATTCTTATATTATATCGGTACTAAATTTAACAATTAAACTTCTTTGAAATCAACAAATAAATAATAATTATCTTAGCATATCTAAAAAATGACCCACCGTTATATCTCCTGTGATTAAATGCAGTTGTGCATTTTGAATGACGCGGTCACGGATCACATATATTTGCGCCCTCTTTTTTGGCGGATTCTTGATGGACTTCATCCGATTTTTCATAACCGTTGATTGGTTGTATAATAATTTTAATAAAGCATACAAACTGTTTTTTCTGTTACTCTTGTTATTAATTTTAAAATGCCAGGCTTCTGCGAAATTGTTAGTTCTGTGCCTCTTTCCAAACACGCACCACTGTTCCTGAAATTGTTTATTTTTTAGCCATGTTCTTACAAAATATTTACTAAATGCATCCATTTTAAACTCGTCTAAAATCTGACTCTCAATGAATGACCATCCTTCTTGTATTTTATCCAATGGCAACAAAGGTAACGTTGCGATTAATGCTAGTATTCTTCTCGTGTCTCTGTTTTTCGTTAGCTTCAGTTGTCTCCCTTTTTTCCATATCGCTTTATGGAAGTGATAGTAACACCCTCCCTTTTCAGTTTTTGGTAATACGATTCTCATAGCTTTAGCAATGGCTGCTTCAAAATCAGCCATAATGTAATCGGGATCCCACTTTTTATGAGCGCTCTGTTTTATTTGTGATTTAATGAGTCGGAACAATGTAACGTAAGTTTCAGTCTTTTTGTCTGGGAGAAGTGCGTAAAGCACTGGGATTATATTCGTACACTCTATGGTACTTCCAATGTCGCAATGAATTGTAACTAGCTGAGTGAAAGGTTTTGGACAAATGTTAAAAGTACCATCTATAAATAAAACTTTCCCATCGATTAACATATTTTTGGACCATTCATCACCAAATATTAAAATACGACCACCATTATATCTATAGTCAGCGAAAAGAAATTTCTGATAATTCGATGGCACCTCCACCTGTTCTAAATCTGTGTAAAACATTTTACTCGTTCCTGCCTCTTTGTTTCTTGAGTTGTATAAGGCAGTCTTAACATTTCTAAAATTTGGTGTTGCTGCTATCAAATCCAAACCATCGTTGTATATTCCATCAAGCGTTTCTTCGTAAATTTTGGGAATCGGAAGTGTAGGGTCAGCAATAACTTTTCGTTTGCAATCATTCAGCCGCATATCAATTTCGTTTTTGGCTATATCACGTAAACAACATTCCGAATGGCTCACTGTTTTCTCAATAATACTTCTATCCTGTAATAATAAACAATACCACCATAACTTCACCCTAAGGTTGACTGACAAAAAATACCTACGGGATTAAGTCCGCCATTATACACTAATGAGCGTGCCATCGTTACATGTACCATACCATAAATTCTGATAATTCCGGGACATCGTCATCATTATCATCATATTAGCCACAAGACTTCCACTGCGAAACATATAGGCCTCCCGCCATGGATTTCCACCAGGGCTTGACAACGTTATGAAAAATAGCGATATTAATAATTTAATATGCATCGGTACATACTCTGATTGTGAGAGATCCAATGCACTTGTTCTTCTTAGTAATAGCACACTTCCAATACTCTTGTCCATTAGCATATACCTTTTTTCTGTGATATTGGTAACCGTCGTAAAGTAAAACAGATCCTCGGCCTCTGGTTAAAAAAATAGGTTCACTCATATTTAGTTATTGAAATAAAATTATTTCAGTTATATTTTTTCGATTTTCAGTTATATTTTTAACAAATGACATGACACAACATGACATTTTCTTAGACTTCACAATGAAAAAAGATTCTACACAGCTCGTAATGAAGGAGTTTGCATAGTTTTAAAATAGAATGATTACAATAAACACTTATAGAAGCACTTAAGCATTTTGATTGTGAAGATACCACTTTCCTGAATTATTTTATCAGTAGAGATAAGCGGAAAAGTAGTCCCCCCTAGTAGCTAAATGTGGAAAAAAAATCCTTTCTTCCCTACCAGTAGAAATAGAGCAGTAGGGATATGTGGAACAGGGGGAAAAAAGCAAGATCGTCGTGAAGGGAATTCAGTCGCGGTCGCCTTTACAAAAATCGAAGTTATGTTTAACTAAAATATCAACTTTGTAATACTTTCGGATATATCGTCACCAGCATCGATGGTTCAGTGGTAGAATGCTCGCCTGCCACGCGGGCGGCCCGGGTTCGATTCCCGGTCGATGCATTTCTTTTTGCAATTGCAATTTCTTAAAAAGCATTATTTTGTTGTTGGTTATAATTTTAATTTTGGCCAAAACGATAATATACAAATTATTAAAGTATTGACGCGAATCATTATTGAAGTTTTAAGTAGAGAAAATCCTGCCATTGGTAAAATTATGCTTATCAAATTGTTGTACCTATATCAAAACTAGCCGGTTCAAAGAGATCACGTCAATAAAACATTACCCAACCAGATTATTAACACAAAAAATAGACATAATGATATCTGTCCATGATTTGGATGTGTTTTTTGTGTAATGGGTTCGATTTCCGTCGTCGGTAGAGGCGGATGCCGCCGCGAGCGAGGCCGATTCCTTCGACCTTTTGACAGCCGCTCACTCAGATCACAGGAATCGCGCTCAAATAAATAAATCTTTGATAATAATCATGATTCCTGACAGCCGTTTACGTCCGTTTATGTTTTGGTAGAGTCAACATATAATCAAATCAGTGTGTGTTTCTATAACAATATGGCCAGTTTTGGGCAATTATTATAATAGGCATAATAATATAACATCGAATCCAAGGTGGCTTGCATCACTCCGGCCTCCGGGTTTCCCCGCCGCGGCCGAAGACGCCACAGATGACCAGCAGTGTGCCGATGAAGTCACAGCTCCACCGATAGTTCGTAAGACGCAGTCGATCGACGGCCTTCAGGGTTGGCCTGTCTCTGGAGGCTGCGTCTTTCACTCGAGAAAGGTTCAGTCGCTTACGTTTGAAGCACGCCTGCCAGGTCGCCCCGCAGCCCCGCAGTCCTGTGCTGAGGGAGCATCCGCGCGGCGCCTGCATTCACTCTCTACCGAGTGTATTTTGCAATCATTACGTTTCCTGCTGCGTGCTGTATGCGATCTTTTAGATCCCATTAATATATTCACAAAGCCTTAAAAGTTCTGCAATCTTTATCTATTTCTTCTCTGTTACTAATCTAGTGAAGGTGTATTCAGGTCAAGGAGAACATCGGGTGGCACTGAATTCTGGGGAATTTCAGAGAGAGATCAGATCCCGGTAATTAGTGGAGTATAACAATGTAGTTGGTGGTATAAAGAGCCGGCGCGGGGCGGCGCGCGCGCAGGCCGAGTGGACGCGCGCAGCCGCCAGTCGCCGCACAGGGGGCGCGCACCGCACTCGCATCTAATATCACTTAATCCATATTAGTTTATAGTGTGAAGCTGATGATACAGTAATAATAAACAGAATAATTATTTGGATACACGAAAATGAAGCTAGGTTCGTATTTTATAATTATTTTTAGTGGTTTAGTGTTATTTTTCAATTTACATTATTGTGAAACTACCCTATAATGGCACCCCTATTTAAAAGTCACCAAAATAAAATTAAAACTATTTTGTGAAGTGACGATGATTCAATAACGTGTTAATTCATCGAACTGTACACGAGAATTATTGTATAAATTAAGTAAATACCTTGTGAAAATTCTGACAAAACCTCACATTTTCTCAAAAGGCGGTATCGCCTTGGCAGAATTTCGCCACCGCCGCGCCGCCCGCCCACCGCATCTGCCTAACTAGGCGACGTCCACGCGTCGCCCTAACACATCTCATGTACACAATACATAGACGCGTGTCCATCTAACTGGATAAACAAGTGTCTCCCGGCCGCGCAATGTTGTGCTAATTGGCTAAATAACCAGTGTAAACTCGCACTTTGTTTATAATGTCGGTTGCACCAGTCCGCAGTTCGGCCCTTTGTTTGATGTCGGGCGAGTGGGATATTGCAATTGCATTGTTCAATAAACGTTAGTATCTATTAAATGTTCTTCATCAAAGGAACAACTTAATAACAGCACGTTCGACTAACCTCCGTGACGCTCGTGTGATTGCTAGGAAGAATATTTCCTGTACCAGGCTAGGAAAGCCACTGTCAAAAATAAAACGTCAAGTGCGAGTCGGGCTCGCGCACTAAGGGTTCAGTTTAATTGACCTCGTTTCTTGCAAATATCATGATCATGATTCTACGTCAACGGGGAGTAGGTACCAGGTACCACGTAGGCATATTTTGGTCCAGGTAGAGAATGATTTTTTTTGTTAATACACTACAAATTTACAGTCTTCTGATTTTTCTCGTTATTTGTGCAATAAGACTGCTTCTTGCCAAATTTTATGATTGTAGGTCAACGGAACTACCCTATAGGTTTTGGTCCAGAGCGAGAATCTAAAGTATTTTTTTTTTAAGAATAAACAACAAATTTACCGTTTTCGGATTTTTGCCTTTACTTGTGCTATAAGACCTTGCTTCTTGCCAAATTTCATGATTCTGGGTCTACGGGAAGTACCCTATAGATTTTGTGTGCATGTGATTCCTTTGGAAATTTCAAAATATTCGGACATAAACGACTGTAACTTTTAATGGCGTTGATCTAGAAATTATATTCATATTGAGGCTTTAAGAGGTTACGGATTTGCGTACTTATTTGATGTAAGTTTCAACTCGATACCTCCACGCCTTCCTGAGAAAAGGGGGTTGACAGACGGACAGACTGACAAACGGACAACAAAGTGATCCTACGAGGGTTCCTTTTTTTCCTTTTGAGGTACGGAACCCTAAAAATTTACAGATTTTAAACTTTGGTCCGCCATAGTTTGCAGTCAAACAGCCGATGGCGGCAATTCTCACACAATTTATTGTCTATATGGGATTAAATTAGATGAAACAACAACCAACAAATATCTCATCTCAAGCTTTAGACCATAATTCAAATAGTCCAAGTCATGAAAACGTTGATGACAGGAACAACTTGTTCAGCGATACCATTCCATAGCTCCCCCCGGGCCCACCCCTCCCCGCAGCCACGCATCACTGAAATTACGTAACTCCGCCGCGGTAGGTACGCGGTAATATTTACTAACTTACCAACTTGCCCTTGCTACTGCTTAGCTACTGCCGAGCTACTTCTGTGTTTAGAAATGTTTAATCTACGCTGTACCTACACGCCAGTGCAGTAATTAACTATGACTCAGTTTAGAGCACTGGCTTGTTGTCATCCCCTGATGAAGTGGATTCATCTGATGTCACGAATAATTGGCATATCGTGAGACAATCAAGAGCCCGCCCTACGACCTCGTGCTAGCTGCACCGAAGGTGGTAATTTATGCGTAAGACTAGAATCAAATGCGATAGATGACCCTAAACCGGTGAAGCATCACTTCTCGACACTACTCTTGAGCGTAATCACTCAGAGATTTACCAAATATTTATCGTAGTTACTTATTGCAGAATCATAAACACGAGACATTACATGGATTATATTATTAACTTCATCCATGTAATGTCTATAAATATTGACTACAATCGAGCAAGCGTGCAAATCCTCGGCAGAATGTTTATGGCAACGACCGTGATATTTGGCGGTGGGTTCATTGTCGGCGTGAGAGCAGAAGGAAATACCTTTTGTTTGTTTCGTTTATCACTATCTGCAAGGTCCTCTTCCGAATTGAGAATCCTTATGAATTCTTTACATTCGTCCTCACATTTCATAAATTCAATAAGGTGACGAAAACCGGTTTCCTGTTCCTTTTAAATTTATTCGGATAATCTTGAAGAATGCGTAAGCGAATGACGTAAGGTCCGGGCAGGGACCCACCCCACATGCGAGTGTATGGTCGGATTCTAGGTAAACGGGAAGTACCCTATAGGTTTTGGTCTATAGCAAGAATCAAAAGTATATTTTTTTTCACGAATAAACTACAAATTTATGGTTTTAGAAATTTTTCCTTTCTTTGTGCTATAACTTATAGCACAAAGAAAGGAAAAATGCCTTATATATATAAAAGGCCTTATAGCCTATAAGGCCTTGCTTCTTGCCAAATTTCATAATTCTAGGTCTACGGGAGGTACCCTATAAGTTTTGTGTGCATGTGATTCCCTTGGAAATTTCAAAATTTTCGGACATAAACGGCTGTAACTTTTGAGTGCGTTGACTTATAAGTTTTATTTATATGTATTGCGGCTTCAAGAGGTTACGGATTTGAGTATTTGACGTTAATTCAACTCAATACGTCCTCGCGTTCCTGAGAAAAAGGGTTGACAGACGGACAAACAGGCAGACAGACAGACAGACGGACAACAAAGTGATCCGATAAGGGTTCCTTTTTTCCGTATGAGGTACGGAACCCTAAAAATGAAAGATTTTATTATTTCCAGGAGTGTGTGCCACGATGGTGGTGCTGGCGGCGCTGAGCGGGGCTGGCGCAGAGGAGTGGCGCTGGCCCGAGGCGCAGGCCGCCTCCGTGCGGATCGACACCAAGGTCCGCTTCATCGACACCGACAAGGACAAGTAAGTGTCCTCTCTGCGCGACCGTAGCGGCGCTGGCACAACCTACATCTACAACCATAAATAAGCCTCTAATCTCTCCTTCTTCGTAAACGGTCAGGTCTACTTGTGTACTAATATAAATAAATTCATTATCACCATAGCATCCCTTTATCACGACGTCATAGCGTCACAAACTGCTGGGTATAAGCCTCCCTCAATCTTTGCCAGCTTCTTCTGTCCTGTGATTGTCGCATCTATAAGCTTGACCTTGGCTACCCCTCGGTCACAGCTTTGGTCCGCCAGCCATGACCACGTCTAGTCAGGTGTCCAGCCTATCGCCCGCCGTCTGATCTGAGGTGTATCGCTTGGTCTGACGTCGCAGACTTTCGTGCGACGTCGGATCGCCGAATTGCGTACTTGGTCTCGGAGTCTCCTTAGTAAGCGTCCAAGTTTCGGCGCCGCACGTCATTGTTGGACACACTGGTTATAGAGGCCGGGTTTTCAGGCTCTGGGGGATTTCTTTCGAGAGGAGGATGTCCTCCAACTTGCCGAGAGCAGACCGTCTAAGCTGGATCCGCCTAGAAATCTCTTTTCCGGATGTTTCTTCTCGAAACATAGAACATGGCCAAGATTAACGTAATGGTTTACTACATCGCATTTGTCATAACCAATTTTAACCAATTAATTAATGTATGTATCGTAAACTTCACGTATGTATGTTGAAACTTGCAAGCATGGTTGTAGTCGGCGGCCTTGACTTTGGCCCACTTGCGCGCGCGCAGCCTGACAGAGCTTACTGTCCACTTGTTGCGCAAAGCTCGCGCAGTGACGTCAGTGCGCTCCATAGATAGATAGATACTTATGTGAGAAGTTTATACTAAGTTTATACGAAGTTTATACATAGATATACTTGGTACATTTGCTTGGTATACCACTTGCTTGGTTGGTCAAATAGATACATAAGTATCACTCAAAATCATTCGAAAACTATCATAGAGTTCGTAAGAAACTATTGGATCGTTGTTGATAGGAATGAAAGGAAAATGAAAGAAGTATTCGCAAGATAATTTGCACAAATCATACTAAGGACGAGTGTGACTGTGGGCCCGCAAGGATTCCGCGTTCCGGTGCAGCGCGCCGGCTCCTTGGCCTCGATAGTGGCTCGTCATTGTTCTCATTACAATACATTGTGATGCCACTAATCGCTTGCTCTGGACCTAAGTACCTACCAGGTATTGTAGGTTTGAAGATTGACACCAGAATGGGTGCACTTGCGTCACGCCAGCGTCTCTTTCTGCAAGTCCTGCGCAACCTGCCACGTCTGTATCTGCTCTGATCATAATGTTGCAGCACCTGTTCTTGATCGATCCAATTCCTTTTCTTAAGTGCTAGGCATGATTAAAATTTATTAGTTCCTTTCCCACATTTTAACTGGCGAGCATCCAGAAACCAGACAATTTAGGGTTCGCAATTGAGAAGCAGCTGTTGTTTAACTGTTGCTCGACAAATGAACGTACTAAGTTAATTTATGTGCCCTTAAAATTACATGATCAAAACAGCTCTTTCGGCAATCGCGTGATAAAAAAAATTCACAAGAAACTAGCTCTAGATGTTCGATTACGCCGGATCATTTCCGTTCGGTTTCTACTCCAATCAAGGACCAATAAGTATCTACAATAACACTGGTTTGGTTTCGCATAAAAACAGCGGCAAAAACACGAGATCCGAAAATGTACTGCATGTTGAGTCGAATTGCGGCTTTCGGACGGTGCCGATACAATAACTTTTGTGTAAGCACTCTTTGGTAACGCGCTGGTTGCTAACAGACTGCTGCCACTTACCTGTTTGATTTGCAACACGTCACGTCGGCGACTGATGAATATTTCGCAAACGTTACAAATAGTAATCTAAACCTGTTACTTTCAATAAACAACGATATATTTTGGTGGTCCTATGAATAGGTAGTACCTAATCGAAGCCACAGTATGCACCAATGACCACCGTTCATGCACTATTGTTTAAAGTTACCTGTAGATAATTCATTTGCAGATAATTCACGTGTTAACAAAGATGGTAAGTAAGTAATTTATGTTATGACACAACATGTTTGACCAATTCATTTCGGTATAGAAATAAATATAAATACCTATGTCGAGAGTACAGATCTAAATCTGTATGCCATTGATTTAGGTAAAAATTCATGCATATTTAGAATAATAAAAACAAAATTCCCGGATAGGTACGTCTTGTGGACCGCCTCGCTCCGTCCATCCTTCACGAGCGACGGTCTAGAAGACGTAAGTGCCTATTCGGGAATTTTGTTTTTATTACTCAAAACATTAGTGCATGAACGGTGGCTACGCATGGATTCTCTAACGAAACTATAGTGAGGTCTCATTGATAGAGGGACTCATGGAGGAGGATTTCTCTCTTAGTAACTTATAGCGTGGCGTATAGTTTCTTTAGTTTTTTGTCAATTTGAAAATTCAGAAGATGGCTATTTGAAAACTTATTTAAGGATTCTGAGTTGAAATGGTGCTGTTTATGTTCCAGAAGGCATCGCGAGCCCGCATTAGACGAGGTACCCTTTAAGGAGGCCGTGGAGACCGAGGGCTTCTACAACCGACCGCGGGGCGCCGGCCGCTACCCCGTGCATGTGGAGGAGCCCCGGCCTGCGCCCCCGGCGCTAGAGCGCCAGTACATATACCCCAGGTCAGTACAATACTATTACTTCTTTTCTACAACCGGCTGCGGGGCGCCGCCGGCCGCTACCCCGTGCACGTGGAGGAGCCCGGGCCTGCGCCCCGGCGCCCCGGCGCTAGAGCACCAGTACATTATACCCCGTGAGTTGGGGGGTCATCGTTCCTCCGGTAGAATCAATGTCCTAAGTGTAACGGTTGCTGAGATATGATTATTTGAAGTTTTTTGGAAAATCAAACACAACTTCGCCTTTGAATCTTCACAATCTTTTTTGTTTGCGAATGTCACCAAATAAATGTCCTGTATTTGCAATGTTTTTATTTTAAATAAATCAGATTTAAAAGAAGTCTTTCAATTCATGTGACCATAAATAATTTTGAATAGGAAAGTATCTAACTTAATTTAGCAACTTTTCCCAGAGTTATATCTGGTAGAACAGCTCGTGTAAACTCTGGTCTTCACAATCTAATTCATGATATGGGTATCGAGTAAAAACTCGCTGCTGTCTCAGCATGAACCGTTTATTTTCCAGGAGAAGTGAGTATGATAAGGACGGAACCCTAGACTCGCTCCAGTACTGCAAGTGCGTCTCCACTCCGGAATGCAACCCCCACGAAGACTCCGCGGTAAGATGTACATGTGGCTAATGAACAACACCATAATGAGTCCTGTTTTCAAAACTATAAACCGACTTCCAATGCTTCTAGTGGCGACATCTAGTTAAAACTAAAGTCTAATTTAGTTTGATGACACATCATTATAACGACGAATGAAGGCCTCCTTTGAAATACGAAGTTTCGGTTGACGGATCGCACGAAACGAACAACCTTACCGCTGAACGTGCAAACGTGTGTTGTTTCGGACGCGTCACTAAGTTGGTTTCGGACCTCTAAGAAATAAATGTCAAAATCATTTACACACATAAAAAACATACAGATGGAATGAGAACCTCCTCCATTTTGAAGTCGGTTAAAAAACGGAAAAGTTTTAGCTCACATCTGCTGCGCTGAATTGTCAAAGTCAACTTTAGTACTTAAGGAGGTATTACTTATGTGTTACATAATACTTAGCCACCTCGCGAAATGCATAAGGCTTTATAGACAAGGGTTAAATGGCGTTATGCGTTTAACCCTTGGCGTTATACGCATAATACAACGCCAAGGGTTCTTATTACTTTAACTATTCTTTTTTCTTGTCCAGGAGAAGTGAGTCTTGGGTGACATTTTTAGACATTTTAAGACCTTTTTACAAAATTGTAATTGCAAAATAAATACTTTGAATAAGTCTTGTCAAGTTTAGTTGTCGTGCCAAATCATTCGAAAATCTGTAATCGAGTCAATCTGTAAACTGTAATCGAGTTCGTATGAAAGAATTGGATCTCTGTTATACTAAGAGAAGTAGTCCCGGCAGGTGCGTCGCAACGCGCTAGATAGCAGGTGCGTCGCAACGCGCTAGATAGATACATAGAAGTCGTTCCGGCAGGTGCGTCGCAACGCGCTAGATAGATACATAGAAAGGAAAACTTTAATGGTTTCGTAAACTCAGTGGGTACTTATGCAAAACTCATCTTATGGAAGAACTCATAAAATGCATAAAAATGGCGACATTTTCATTTTCACGCCAGTAAAATCATAGGTAATTTGTGGTTGTTCCAGCGAGCTTGCGGATCGGGCAAGTTCCTGTGCTGCTACAAGAAGCCATACGAGGGTAGCCAACAGAACACTGGTAGGCATTCCACGATCACATCAGTCGGGGGGGGGGGCGCTTCTGTTGGGAGTTTGATGGGGTACGTTCCGTTTGCAGAGTACTTCAACGAGATCGACGACGAGCGGCCCATGCTGCTGCCGGGGCGGGAGAGCATCGCGCGGCCCTTCCCGCCGCCGCCCGGGGGCCCCACCGTGCTGGTCGGCCCCCAGGGGCCCACGGGCCGCCTCGGACCCGACCAGAACCGGGCATTACAGGTCGGCTCTATCAATTACGGCACACAGAAACCTTCGATTTTAGTCGGGCCTGGTGGCCCCACGGGCGTGATCGGACCGGCTGATGCGAACAAAGGCCTACTGTCACCCGATCTACCGATAGACCCTATCCACCCAGAGGAGTCGGCGCAGCGCGGAGTGCTGGTCGGCCCGGGAGGCCCCACGGGGATCATAGGGCCGCAGGGGGGGTACGGCCGCCGCGGCGTGCTCGTGGGGCCCGGGGGACCCACCGGCTTCATCGGGCCGAGGGGACCCGCCTACGGAGGGTTCTACAACCCCGGGTACGGCCGGCCCATGGGCCGCGGCCTGCTCGTGGGCCCGGGGGGCCGCACCGGCACCATCGGGCCCGGCCGGGGACTGCTCGTGGGCCCCGGAGGACCCACCGGTATGATCGGGCCGGAGGGCTACTTCGGTAAATAGTCCGCTGACAAACGCTGTGAGTGTGACTCATACATAATGATCGACGTTACCTGTTTATTGTAATCAAGTGACTGTTAATGTAAATATTTTGTAGTTCAGTTCAGTACTGAACGAGGCCGAGCTATCGGCCGGCGCCAGTAAAAACGGTTTTCCTCGAGAACATTTGTGTAATCATTTTGACGTCATTAGTTAACAATTTCTTGATACCATTTCCAAAACCAATGTCGGAAAACTACGCGGCACCAAACATTGCGAAGTCCTACATATTATAAGATGTAAATAAGTAGGTCTAGATAGGCACGCGCTTTTTATAAAATAGATGTGGAAAATAAAGATTTCTTTGTTTTATGTTTCCCCGAATAAATAAATGTGCCAGTAAATCTCGGCAATTATTTACAAGAGCTGACTATTCATTCATCATTCGAAAAAGAAATAACGTAAGGCCGATTCACACGTATCAGTGAAGTCACAGTTCCGGCACAGCATCGTCACCGTGATAATTATTATTTCCTTTATTATCCATGAACTCGTCCACACCTGTCAGTGTCAGTGACGTGACGACCCCAGTGCTCCCGGGGGCGGCGGCGCCGGTAATCACGGACATACCTAATCGACGACATAGATATTTTAGTATCGCGGACGCCGCTGCATCAGAAACAAAATGGAAAACGTGCGATTGATCGAATCGGTTCGTGAAAATAAGGTTCCTGTAGGTACTGACAGTTGACATGTGTCTGGAATAGAAGCACTGTCGCATACTGTAGCACTGTCACGTGCCGCGCGCACGCGGCCGCCGGGACTGTGTGTGGCTTGACTGATATGTGTGAATCGGCCTTTATTCTGTGTGAGAGCTGGCGCGCGCTCTTCCTGTCAGAAATACGTCGAATTATCGTAAAAATAAAAATTCCCGGGAATAAAGAATTGACGGATAGCGTCTGGCGCCACGCCAGCGCCAGCGCGCGGGGCCGCCCGGCGCCTGCGCACCTACGGTACACCTTTCATACTCCTAGGGCTTTACACACCTACTTTGTCAATATAGCAAAGAAGTCAATGCAGTTTTTACAGGACTGAAAAATGGCGCATTAGAGTGGAGGCCTTCACCCAACAGTGGGCGATCAGGTCACGGCTGCGGGTGACACAGGGCGCCGCGTGACACGTGTTCTGGAACCCGAGGGGATAAACTATTGACATAAGTACTAACAATTGTTTGACGTTCGAAATTCTTTTCATTTTTTGGAAAAAACAATTCTTTTGTGTGTCCTTTTTACACGCAAACTTGAATTATTTAGCATTATATTATAAAAGGATTTTACAAATGTTTTGCTCGTTTTTTAGCAAAACCAGTGTTCGAATGAAATTATTATAAAAAAAATGTAGATCCTTTGAAATTTGAAATCATTAACAAGTATGTAAGTATACGCGTGAAAGAACACGAATTTGAAGACTTCTTTAATTTTGAAGATGTCTTTAATTTTTCACAAAAAAATATAGTAATATGAATTTAAAAAAATCGTAGAACCAAAGCTGTTTCCCTCGGGGTCCAGAACCACCCCTTTCGTTCGCCTCGGTGCTGGTGCTGGCGGCGCCCTCTACACATGTACAGAGTGGAATTCTTGGACGGAGCATTAAGGGCAGGTACTAACCTTTTTCAAAAAAGCTGTTTTTGATGCCAATCGATCCTGTTTCTTATACGGATTAAAAAGTTCTTTGAAACAGACTCAGGTTTGAATAAGTAAGTACTAGAATAGTCAGAAAACGCAAAAAACTTTTCCCATTGACTTTTCTAAAAAGGATGTCTAAAAAGGATTTCCTAAGACCATTTTCATGTACCTACCTTCAACGGTTAAGGTACCTGCCCTCACTGTCCCGTCCAAAGCTTCCAGCCTGTAGATAGAGATAGGGCTTGCATAGGTATAGTTGAAAGTGGCAGGCAAGTGGAGGAGGAGCCCTCACCGATGGTGGTGATGACGATGATGGAGTAGAAGAGCGCTCCGAAGAAGGTCCACTGCAGGTGCTCCTGGCTCTCGTTGCCGTCCCAGCCGCGCACCTTCATCTCCAGCAGGATGGCGTTCTCGAAGTCCTGCCACCAGACAACCATCCAGTGTTCAGAAGGAATTTACATAGTCATTCAAAATGCGATACAACTTTTAAACGTTTCCATGGAAACAACGGGTGCGAAGCTGCGGGCACATATGATCATGTTACAACAGCTGGTGGCAAAGGCTATGAAAACTAGTAGGTATATTATATTGCTCTTCCTTATTTCACAATCACTGTAATCAGCGACCTATCTTTACAATGCATCTGCGTCACATCTCTATTGTAATGTAATTAGTACCTACTGTATGTTCTAGCAGGCTAGGGTGTAGGTACTAGCAATCTAGGGTGTAAATACAGCGCAGTGCGTCACACGGAAACCATCAATTAGCTGAGCTGCTGAAGGATGAAGCAGATTACTGTCAGGAGTAACCATCACGTGCGAGATCTTGCGATGCTAAATGCATTTGTTTCAGCATTTAAACATTATTTCAGTGTAATTTCCTAACAAGCTAATTATACAAATCATCGAAGACGCCTATGGTTTTTCTTTGATAGCCAGGTACCTATTATCCTAATTAGAATAACTGCACCATAGCTGAGGAGCTCGACACTCTCGATAAAGCTAAAAAACTAAATCAATATCAGACGAATCAGGAGACAAGACACAGACACCCGCACGGATGCACCTACCCGTCTTCGATGGGAGACACAGACACCGCACGGATGCATCTACATGGGCCACCTTGTGTTACCTTGAGCATGTCGACGACCTCGAGCGTCCAGTTGGTGTGGTTGAGCAGCAGCGCGCCGCGCGTCATGTGCCAGATGCTATGCGTCGTGTTGCTGCGGATCTGAGATATGTTCATCTTCACCTGACAACAAATGTACCTAATATTATACAATACGAAACATGACGGGAAATTATCCCATGTCCCACAGGGTCCACAAGTCACGAGAGACCATAGACTTGGACTTGGCTTGAACCATAGACTTGCAATAATCGCGATCTCTTGCGACCCCCACTACTACGTTCATAGCTCAGGAAATATTCTCATGTCAAGTTGCAATAGGTAATTAGTATTTTGAGTGTATACAGGGTGCCATGGAACGAGTGTACTAAGCCGAAAGCGGGTGATTCTGGACCACGAGGGGACCAACTTGAGAATATCGATTTTTAGAATTTCTATTAAGTAATGTTTTTTTTTAGAGTAAAAAAAACATTCTTCCCGTTTGTGTTCAATTACACTTTTACACACACTCTTTAACATCACACTTCACACTAATATCAAACTTCACATCACACTAATATTATAATATGCGAAAGTTTGGATGGATGGATGAAAGTTTGGATGGATGGATGTATGGATGGATGTTTGTTACCTCTTCACGCCCAAACTACTGAACGAATCAGGCTGAAATTTTGCATACAGGTAAGTCTAACCCTGGAATCACACATAGGCGACTTTTTATCCCATAAATCAGTTCCCATGGGATAGAAACAACCTCAGAACGTGTCCATAGAAACAACGCGTGCGAAGCCGCGCAGAAGCTAGTTACAAATATTTTACAGCGTTTTCTGCATGTTTTTCAGCAAATCAAGTGTTTTTAGGGTTCCGTACCTCATAAGGAAAAAGAGAACCCTTATAGGATCACTTTGTTGTCCGTCTGTCTGTCTGTCTGTCTGTCCGTCTGTCAACCCTCTTTTCCCAGGAACGCGTCGACGTATCGAGTTGAAATTAACGTCAAATACTCAAGTCCTTAACTTCTTGAAGCCGCGATATAAATAAAACTTCTAAGTCAACGCACTCAAAAGTTACAGACGTTTATGTCCGAATATTTTGAAATTTCCAAAATCAAAAATCAAAATCAAAAACTATTTATTTCCATAAATACAATAAATGTACACTTAGAAAAGGTCAAATCTAGAACTAAGCACTGACACGGAAATAAAGTGATATTTTTTGATTTCTGTCGCTTCGGTATGTAGACTAAAGTAAAGAAGCGACGAAGAAACCTTTAGCCTGCTAGTTGTTATTTTTCGAGTTGGAGCAAAACCCGTCCCAAGCTTTTTTATCCTCTAGATAATCTGATATTTTATAGTAAGCCTTTTTGCACAGCAAGGTTTTGACAATTTGTTTGAATTTATTTACTGATAATTTTTGCAACTCACTAGGAGTTTTGTTGTAGAAGCGTATACATTGCCCTTTAAAAGATACATTTATTTTGTGTAGTTGTGGGCACAGCGATCTTATGTTTGTTTCTGGTATTCAAATTATGTTTATCGCTATTTTTAGGGAACCGATTTATATTTTTATGAGTGTACAATAAGTTTTCATAAATATATTGACATGGTACTGTCATTATGTTTATTTCTTTGAATTTATCACGCAGGGATTCTCTGGGACCCATATTATAGATTGCACGAACAGCCCTCTTCTGCAGCACAAATACGGTGTTAATATCTGCAGCGTTCCCCCACAGCAGTATACCATAAGACATAATACTATGGAAGTAGCTGAAATAAACAAGTCTAGATGTGTCCAAGGGAATCACATTCACACAAAACCTATAGGGTAATTCCCGTAGACCTAAAATCATGAAACTTGGTGAGCAGCAAGGTCTTATAGCACAAGTAAAGGGAAAAATCCGAAAACCATAACTTTGTAATTTTTCACAAAAAAAACACTTTAAATGCTCCCATGGACCAAAACCTATAGGGTAAGTACTTCCCGTAGATCTAGAATTATGAAATTTGGCAAGAAGCAAGGCCTTATAACACAAATAAAGGAAAAATCCGAAAACAGTAAATATGTTGTTTATTCACAAAAATAATACTTTTGATTCTCGCCATGGACCAAAACCTATAGGGTACTTCCCGTTGACGTAGCATCATAAAATTTGACAAAAAGCAAGGTCCTAAAGCACAAGTAAAGGAAAAAATTCTAAAACCGTAAATTTGTAATTAATTGGCCAAAAAAATACTTTTAATTCTTGCTATAGACCAAAACCTCGTTACTTAGGGTACTTCTCGTTTACCTAGAATCATTAAATTTGGTAAGAAGCAAAGTTATATAGCACAAATAACAAAAAAATCTGAAAATATATTTCTTTGTAGTTTATAACAAAAAATCATAATTTTTGATTTTCTTCCTCGACCAAAATATACAGGGTACTTCATGTTGACCTTGAATCATGATATTCGGCAAGAAACAAGGTCTTTCAATTAAAAAGAACACTTAGTGCGCGAGTCCGACTCGCACTTGACGTTTTATTTATGAAATTATTTCATTAGAATAATGTAAATCCTTTGAAATTGAAAAATAATAGGTAATAGTTATGTGAAAAACACGAATATGAAGAAAAAAAATCACGTATTTTTTTCTAAAAAGTACAAAAAATTGAAATTCAAATAAATCCTACATTTTTGATCCCCTCGGGATCCAAAATCTAATCTTTCCCCTTTGGCTTAATACATACGTTTCATGGCACCCTGTACAGAGCACTTGTCTCGTCTATAAATTAATTGTAAACATCAAATGTTGAGGATGAGTGATCTGATCACTGATCAAGAATAAATCAGACAAGATTCATGAACAGACAGACGTGCCTGTCTGCACTTTATTGGATAGGATAGGATTTAGTAGAGTTATTTCGACAATGTTATTGTTTGTGGTATATTCGCAGACGAAAATAGCAGTTTCAAGAAAGAATGGAATGCGCTTACTCAAGTTCAAGGAGATGAGTTCACCTCGACGCGAGAGAGGAGTCTGACACACAGAGGTGACGATCGACGACGACGACGACGGGGCGACAGGCTTTGACCAACGCAGAAGTAGGCTAATGTCCCAAAAAATTATAATTAGTCCGTGAGGTAGATTATCAGAAGATATTGGACAAGTATTTCTTATTTTGTCGATTAAAAAAAAATGATGAAGGTATAGCTATATGTTAAAATTTGACGATATAAAATTGACGAAATAGCGTAAGTCACTAGCCCCCACTCCCAAACTATGACGCGCTTTATTATTGTCATTTTTTGTTTGATCAAAAAAGAAAAAATATGTGTCCAATATCTTCTGATAAAATCTAAATGACAGACTAAATAGAATTAACATTTTTTACCCAGGACACTACCCTATTGTGGCTAGTTTAACTTGTACAATGGTTTCCACCGCAGCTTCTACAGTTGGTAGAGATATCTACTCTTAGAATTTGAACGCGGTCCTGAAGGATGAGAATGATTTGTGTGACAACGCATCGCCGCCGCGCCGGCGTCGCGGAGGAACCGTCTGAATTGTGTCTGATTTGTGTGACGACGCATCGCCGGCGTCGCGGAGGAACCGTCTGAATTGTGTCTGATTTGTGTGACGACGCATCGCCGCGCGCCGGCGTCGCGGATGAACCGTCTGAATTGTGTCGTCTCAACCATGCTCCCCAATTCTATCGGCGGCTGTCAGCGCCTGCGGATATGCCTGTTGATAACCAACACTGGCAGAGCTCACAGATTAGTGTAAGGCTCTAAATTCGTTTAACGTAAATAACACGGCGGTTAAATTACAAACAAGTGATATTAGATGTTGCTATGAAAAAAAGAAGCGATCTCTGCTGTTCTGTTTTGTTAATTTAGTAGTAACGATGGATGGGCGAATGAGTGGTTACGAAGAGTGGCTATGAATAGGCCGGACCTACTGACCAGAGTTCAATACAACGCAATAGAAGGTTTATTTCCAAAAGCTTATAAAAACACCTTATAAATTAACAATTGATTAAATAGGTTTTACACTTGTGTGGTGACTAGTGTATGTGGATATAATGATTAACTATGATCCCCGCACTAGGCTAGGCCTGCTTCGCTGGGAATCAAACACATTGTTTGTTTGCCATGATGAACGGGATAAGGTATACACTCACTAACAATAATGCAGAAAATAAAACTAAGATAAGTAAGTGCTACAAGGGCCATATGTACTGAAAATCTTCTACCGTTTCTACAATTAAAATAGCTATAAAATATTAATTTGATTTATTTATTTCAGAAAGTCATTAGCTAAAAATAATGTCCATGGAGCTTAAAATAACTATAGAGTGGTAATAATATAAACTAAGTAATATTGTCTTCGAGAGGGTCCGAGAAGTGGGCACGCGTGGAGCAGGGAGCAGGGAGCAGGGCGCAGGGTCGTCGACAGCGTTGCCACCTTGGTGATTTTATCACTAGATTTAGTGATTTTTTGGAGTACGTTAGTGATATTCTGAAGAAAAAATCACTAAAAAAATATCTGATGATTTTTAGTGATTTTATCGAATCTCGAAAATTTTTGAAAATATTTATTATAACGATAATTCCCCAATTTATGTGAAAATAGCACAATCCTTTTCTTAGACAGCCATGAACGTAATTAAACCATGAATCTTTATAGGTTCATGAATTAAACGTTTTTGTTTGGTTATGCAAACCTACCTTGGGGAATGTAAAGAAATCAAGATCTGGTTACGGCCTGTAGCAAACGATACTACTACAGCCTTTTGTAATTTTTATCAAAAAGAAATATTTACAAGAATTGGCGACATTAAGAAACACAGAGTTGTGTGTATAAAAAAAAACACAAAAACAAATATCTATCTAGCTTAGAGTCAAAAAATTTTGCTATTCGATATCAGTAGGTATGTTGTGTTTTTAGTTTCTTATTTTCACAAATAATAAAAAATTATGTTGTAGTACCTAGCGTGTAATTTCATTTTAAATTATCTAGTGATTTTTGTCCAAAATATCCCGAAATCTAGTGAGTTTTGAGACCAAATCTAGTGATATTTTTTTCTGCAAGGTGGTAACACTGGTCGTCGAAGGCTGATCGTTAAAACGCACCAAAACGGGTGCGCTATGTGGAAGTGCTTAGGTGCGGTTCATCTGGGTGCGATTCATCTGGGTGCGCTACGAGGAATGCCTCTATTTTTGAGCTCTTTGGTGTTGCTACGCACGGTTTTGATGGTTTTGTTTAATCTAGATGAATGTATTTAGACCACTTTATGGCTTAATTTCGTGAAAAGAAACGATCATTAAGTACTAAGTAGGGAGATCCTTACAGGTTTGCTATCAAAAATAGAAAGGTGTTATTCACGAAGAGAAGAGAAGAGGTTATTCATGGTCATAAAGATTAGGTTGCTGTCAAAAAATCGACTTCAGGGAAGTTCTAGTAGGTAGAGTTAGTGTTATAAAGTTAAGGAAGAAGCTAGAATGGTACCTCCTTCTCATGTTCCGCCTCCAGCTTCTCGAAGGTGACCGCCCCCAGGATGCAGTAGGCCACCACCAGGCTGATCATCACGAAGTGAGAGAACACCACCGAGCACAGCTTCCACGTGTAGTACAGGAACTGGGGATCACACCACCACTACGTCACCAACGCTAACAGTTTCATACATCATCATCTGCGGCAGGATGTTGCCCGCTGCTAGGTACATGTCTCCCACGTTGGTGCCGTCCACCCCGTTTCTGCTTGAGACACTTCATCAGTTCTTTTCAACCAAGAATGACTTGTGATGGGAATCGAATTCCACGTTTGCCTCGAAACAGAGACATGCACACACTACCCAAGGGATGGGTAGGTCGGTAGTCCCAAGCTTCTTTTTGGACTACTGATGGATTTGCTTAAGATTTATGATCTGGTCGAGTAGAGCCACCATTAAAGTCAATTGGACCTTGTTGAGTAGCTGTTGCCGTGTGGTGCCGGCTTAGATCTGGCACCACCCCAACTGCTCCCGCGGGTGTTGTAAGAGGTGACTAAGGCATATCCACTGGAGGCAGTTAGGTGGCATATCCACTAAAGGTATCTAACTGCGATCTCCAACCAATCCAACGCAAGCCCAGCGTGGGGATTAGGGGCATTACCCTCCATGACATAAAAGATAGTAAGGTGCTTATCAGAGGGAGGCCTGCGTCCATCAGTGAACCAATACAGGCTGTTGAGGTGAGGTGAGGAGTAGCTATTTGTTTGTATGACACCTACCTTAGCGCACTTGCTGGGCGGCGGCAGCGCGTACTCCGGCCGCTCCGCGCGCAGCTCCCTGCGCGACATCTCCGCGGGCGCACGTCTAGGGCAGCCGACCCACCGGTGTCACTGACGAACACTCTCGTAGGTAGTCCCCTCTCACTTCACCTCCTCGAAAACTGACCACTAACATTCATTGCATCTATTCTGGAGATTTAACCACGACTGGCCGAGTAACGCGTCCAGTACAAATGTATTTGTATCTATCAAAAATTTCATTACAACGCGTTTTGCTATTTCTCATAGTTGCAAATATCTACTGACACTGAATTTCGTTTGCAAGCAGTAGGTATATCAATGACCGATTTATTATACGATGTATCTAGTATAAGATGTTTAGATCCGCGGCGAGGCTACCGGTGCGTACGCGCAGGCGGGCGCGCGTCGCGTCGCCGGCGCACTGACCGCTCCCTCCCGAGGGAGCGCGCTAGGGTTCACACTCCATGAAAAATATTTATATTATCTACTTACCACCTTCTACCAAAGAAATATCTTCTGTTTCTTAATCGTTTTCATTTCATTCACTAGCTTTAACATTACATAAAACGCCTAAACAAAATAACATTTTAGAAAAGAAACTAAAACAGCTGCTCATAAAATGTGCTCAAAAAATGTTTCTCGACGATGACTTTTTCAACGATACGCTTAGCGACTCGTAATATCTTTGTAAATTGGTTTGTTCCGCCCAGACAACCAAACTTTACAACTGGTTGTCCACGTGGAAGAAATTTTCCGCGGGACAACCAGTTACATGGGCGGAATTTTATTTCCCTAGACACAACTGCTTGGTTAATAGTTGTCTCGATGGAAATAGTGTGGTAAATAATTAAGTATGTACATTTCACGTAGAAAGGCATGATACCTGGCCAGTTTTTCAAAATTGACCATAATTTAACTCGCCTAGTCAATAAGATCTGCTTATATGACTGCAACAAATAAAATAAAATATTTTGAAAAGCAAAATGGCGGGCGCCTGCTAAGGGCTTAGTTTCCTTCCAGGCCATTCGTCATTAATATGTTTAAGATGTTGTAAACAGAAATCCTAACAGTCCTGGAGGCCTTTTTTAATTCTCAAAATACGCAATCGTTTGTTTCGTTTCTTTTTTTTGTGTAAATTGGTTCTCTAATTCGGTGTCATTAGAGTACACCGATCGACCGAAACGAAACACGAAACTTCTTGTTACGTTATTAAAATAGATCCCTCCACACAGCCCTAGCGGGTGATTGCGCGTGCGGTTCGATTCCGCCAGCGCGCCGCTTTACGATCAAATCTCCAGAGTTCGGGAATCTGGGTCAGCGACCACCGCGCCACCGCGCCACCGCGCCACCGCGCCACCGCGCCACCGCGCCACCGCGCCACCGCGCCCGCCCGGACGGTTATAGCGCACCACCACTCGCTGCCTGCCTCTAGCCACTCGGCTGCTGATGTCACAGCAGCCAGGACCCGACTGCCATTTACACGTTCTGCCGCATTTACAACACCAGGAGGGCTATAGTTGTGGCGTCGATTCGGAGAGTACAGCTGTGGACGATACGGGCTGGTGATGATGACCGCTGGACAAGTATTCCATCCACGCTGCAGCGCTGGGGTAGTACTGGAGTGACTGCCTCGTTGGTCTAGCGGTCAGCGTGCTCAACCGCTGATTATGAGGTCCTGGGTACGAATCCCGGATCGGGCCAATAGTTGTTATTAAGGTTTTTCTAGCAAGAAAAATTCAGAGTAGCAGCTCGGAGTCAGGAAGTTGGCGGTGTTACACCCCCGTGCCTCGGAAAGCACGTTAAGCTGTTAAGTCCTGCGCCTGACCTCGCCCCGGTCATGTCGGTCTGTCGTCCCATCGGATTATAAGAGTGAGGGCATAGAGAGTGCACCTGTGTTTGCGCTCACACTTGTGCACTATAATATGTCCTGCGCATCTGGGGGAGTCTCCGATGAGACTGGCCGCCGTGGTCGAAATTCGGCTAGGAGGACCTCAGTACTGAAGGTATATAGTTATTACGTGCACAGGCACTAAAGTCTCCTAGTCTCCTCGACATTCATACAAAAGGTATTTGGAGGAAAATTTTACGTCGAGCCATCACAACGATTGTGATATCAATTTAAATTCAATTTATTTGAATTCTGAAACTTTGTGATGTGATGCCTCAAACAACATGTCCGCCTCCATGTCGTCGAACCTTTTAAATTATATGTATATCTCTGCTACCTAATTAACGACTCAAATCTAAGGGTCGAGAGGCTCGTCTGCGTCTTGGGCCGTGAAAGTGTTAATAAGCACGTACATACATACATAGGTAATCTGTAAGTAATTCAATTGTTATGGAGATGAAGATGATTGCAGACGGGCTGAAGGCAGGGTTCGTTGCCACTAGTACCATTAACAGTTCCATGGTGGAACTACTGATGTTTTTTATAATTACTAGTTTCATTTTAAAAGATTCTGAAAATAATGGAACTAATGTTGAATTTTGTTATCACTAGGGTGTATAACAGCAGGACCGCGTGGAGTGGCACAAAAGTTTGGAGACTGTACCTGTGCCTACACCCAGCAGTGGGGGAACTCGGGTTGCGGATGATGGTGATGAGGGTGTCAAAACACTAAAAGTAAGAACACTTAGTTTTATGATAATTTATATTTTTAAAATCATCTACTATTTGGATTCAGTGAATTAATCATCATATTTGTAAAGAAGGATGGAAAGTAAATCCTAGGATGCCCGAAACCGAATAGATTTTATCTAAAACCTAGTGCCTACTGTTGGTGCCTACCTTTGGTACCAACCAAATAACGAGGATACAGGCGACTGGGCCCACTACAAAACTGGGACCGCGGTCCCAGTTACCTGATTAGTTTTTTCTTGTTTATTTCGTTGGGCGAGTGGGACCACTCGTAACAAGCAGATTGATTAAAAGAAACAGGCTGACAACCTGGATGTTTAATTCAATTTTACAATTTTTACACTAGCACCAGATGATGACAATATTATTTCCCTACTTAATTAATTATCACTCTGTATTATAGGTTTACTTACTTAGTAATATATTCTCCAGAATACGCAGGAACCTACTTAAATAAATAAATAAAGCTTTTATAAAAACTGTACGTACCTATCTCATAAAGATCTTTGTAATCTAGAAGTTAATTACTTTATATTCAATAATAGCACATCCGCAGCTTAGAATCCATTATAATCCTAATAATAAGTTACAGCATTGAGTTACGGAGTCATCGTCTTCAAATGATTACTTAACTCTACCTCATTACTTAAATCTACTGAATGATTACCCACGGTAAAAAGTTTACAAGAAAAACATAAATAATGGACAGTATAAATAAGTGGACTGTGGTGCCGGCCCGAGTTCTATTGTGTTGAGTCGACTGCTGTGATGAGCAAAAAATGCAAAAGCACTAAGTAGTTGTACTAAGACGAAAAACTTGCATCAGCTCATGCACATGCGACGGCGTGAGCCGAGCCACGGCGAGGCTTGACTCCCTTACAGCCGGCGAATTAAATACAACAAACGACGGATGTCTCGTCTCTGACAACAGGCGGGCGCAATAAAGTAACGAATGATTAAGATCCGTCCGACGCAATGAACATTGTTCGTGATGCTCAGAGATATCATAGTCGTTCTCAGTCCCTTGTGTTCAAGAGTACCGTGGGCAGCGTCAGATCAGAACTTGGCGTCGTGCATCTGTATGTCTTGATGCTTATCGGGCGGCGCGGCGGCGATGTGCTCCGCCTCCGAGATAGTGTCGGGCAGCCGCGCGTGCAGCGTCTCCGGCGTGGTCAGCATCAGCGCACCCGCCACCAGCGCCGAGCTGCCGAACAGCACCGACGGCAGCCATGAGACGTAGATAGCCTGGAAACAACAACAGTTCAGTCGATTCTCTATGCGACAGCCAGTTCACTCAACAAATTCGCTAACAACCAATGACTTGTCACGAACAATTGTATTAGATTCCGATGTTATAAAATTTTGGGTAATGTTCTTAGGGCGACTCTAGATGGCCTTTTCTTTGGACGATCTCTAAGATGTGGATGATACTGACCAGCAGAGGCATCTGCGGCGCGATGATGGACCCGAGCCGGCCCACCATGGAGCAGGCGCCCAGCAGGCTGTGGCGCGCGTGCGTGGGGAACAGCTCCGACGTGTACATGTAGATACTGACCAGCAGAGGCATCTGCGGCGCGATGATGGACCCGAGCCGGCCCACCATGGAGCAGGCGCCCAGCAGGCTGTGGCGCGCGTGCGTGGGGAACAGCTCCGACGTGTACATGTAGATACTGACCAGCAGAGGCATCTGCGGCGCGATGATGGACCCGAGCCGGCCCACCATGGAGCAGGCGCCCAGCAGGCTGTGGCGCGCGTGCGTGGGGAACAGCTCCGACGTGTACATGTAGATACTGACCAGCAGAGGCATCTGCGGCGCGATGATGGACCCGAGCCGGCCCACCATGGAGCAGGCGCCCAGCAGGCTGTGGCGCGCGTGCGTGGGGAACAGCTCCGACGTGTACATGTAGATACTGACCAGCAGAGGCATCTGCGGCGCGATGATGGACCCGAGCCGGCCCACCATGGAGCAGGCGCCCAGCAGGCTGTGGCGCGCGTGCGTGGGGAACAGCTCCGACGTGTACATGTAGATACTGACCAGCAGAGGCATCTGCGGCGCGATGATGGACCCGAGCCGGCCCACCATGGAGCAGGCGCCCAGCAGGCTGTGGCGCGCGTGCGTGGGGAACAGCTCCGACGTGTACATGTAGATACTGACCAGCAGAGGCATCTGCGGCGCGATGACGGACCCGAGCCGGCCCACCATGGAGCAGGCGCCCAGCAGGCTGTGGCGCGCGTGCGTGGGGAACAGCTCCGACGTGTACATGTAGATACTGACCAGCAGAGGCATCTGCGGCGCGATGATGGACCCGAGCCGGCCCACCATGGAGCAGGCGCCCAGCAGGCTGTGGCGCGCGTGCGTGGGGAACAGCTCCGACGTGTACATGTAGATCCCGCTGAAGGCCTGCGTGATCGTCACCTTGCCCACCAGGTACAGGAGCGTGGCCAGCCAGCCGAGCGCTGTAACACCATACACAGTGAGGACTCCATTCAATCAAGGACTAGGCCTTTTCGCATGTCGACAGCCGTAGAATACTCGAAATATTCTGCTCTTTACTCTGTGTGTCATGTTTTGCACGTAAAGTGAAGGTTATGTGTAAATCTGATCAACGACTAATAAAAACTACTTCTGCTACTATTGCGAGCTATTAGGAACAAGGATGTTTCTTACAACCGGAATCCTTAAGTCCGTGGAGGAAGAAAACTATGTTTATTGATGAATGTTAACATTGTTAACAGTAGGGACCTTAGTGTCGGCGAACAAAGACTCACTGTCCGGTATGAAGGGTATGACGATACAGGACAATCCGCAGACGGTGAAGGCGAACAGCAGCGTGCGCTTGCGGCCCGCGCGGTCCAGCACCAGCGCGTTGGCCACCACGGCCACCACCTCCACGCTGACCACCAGTATGTAGTTGGTGTACTTGTCGCCCGCCAGCGTCACCGAGTTGATGGCCAGCCCGTAGAACACGAACGTGCAGGTGATCCACCACCACGAACAGATAGCCAGCCGCCGCACCAGCACCGGCGACCGCACCACCTGCCCCCATAGCCCCCGCTCCGCCCCCTCGCTACTTTCGGCCGGCGCAGGCTTCTCCTCCTTCAGCTGACGCATTGTCTCCTCCGACAGCGTCACTTTGTTCATCTTCGCCGCTCTCATTATTATCTCCACCGCCTCTGCTTTCTTGCCCTTAGACAACAGCCAGCGGATAGACTCCGGCAGTAGATAGATGTACAGCAGGAACAGCAGCGAGGGCGGATACACGACGAGAATGAAGGTGCGCCAGTATTGGAAGGTCTTGGCGAGCAGCGCGAAGCTGATGCCGCCTATCACCAGCATGATGCCGAGGAAGGCGGTCGTTAACACGCGTTTGTCTTGCCCGAGGAGCTCAATGGCTGAAAAACGAAAAACATTATCAATATTATCATTAAAGTGAACGTTTTCTATCATAAATTCGATTGGTAAAGATCACGGACAGACCTCTGTTAGACCATGCACCATCTCAGACAGTAAGATTAGCGATTTGGGCGATGATGTTTAACGAAGGTTTTGAAGACCCACCAGTCACCGTTGTCTTGGAGAGACTCAGGTACATAATTCATGCCAATGCCAAGGCAGAAAAAAAATCGATTCCGAGGATGCTGCACTCACTGAGTATGTAGGCGGCGGGGAAGGCGCTGGCGCCGGCCACGGTCTCCAGGAACTCGACGATGACGTACATCTCATAGGAGACGGAGAAGGCCTTTAGCGAGCCCACCGCGCCCACCAGCGTGCAACTCAGCACCAGCGCGCGCTTGCGGCCCCAACTGGGAACAATCACATTACTCAAATAAATAAATATATATAATAAATAATGCTGGACAATTCACACAGCATTATCTAGCCCCTAGCTAAGCAGAGCTTGTGTTATGGGTACTAGAAAACTGATATACTTAATACAATACACTACATAGATAGATATTTTTTATTATACATAGAAAACATCCAGAACGCCCTGGACAAATGTCTGCAAATCGTTCAAACATTTATCCCGAGGCGGGAATCGAACCCGCGACCTCCCGCGTCGCAGGCAGACCTTCGCCCGCTGCGCCACAGAGGTCGTCAGGAAGTAAAGTTACTTACATTTACACGTTTTTGTGGGTACAGTAGTTCGGAGGTATCAAATTATACGAGTTATCTATTTCTTCTTGTTGATTGTGTCTGTTTGATTGTGTTGTTTGCTGATGATACTTCTTTAATTTTTAAAATGAAACGACAAAACACAAACTTCGACGATGTGAATAATGCAATCTCAAAAGTATTAGGTACATTGGTTAGGGTCAATAATCTTAACTTAGTATAAATAGCTTAACGATACCAAAACAAAATGTATAAAATTTACTATACCTATGTAAAACAGGTTAAGGCTGGATGTAAACGTAAAAAGAGAAAAGTTAGAAATTGTAAACAATACAGTATTCTTAGGAATAACCTTAGCCAGTAAACTTCAATGGGGCCCACACATAGATAAGCTATCGAAGAGAATTAGTTCTGCAGCGTATGCAGTCAAAAAAATCTGTCATCTTACAGACGTTGATACTTCCAGACTATTTCAGCTACTTCCATAGTGTTATGTCTGGTATACTGCTGTGAGATATTAACACCGTATTTGTGCTGCAGAAGAAAGCTGTTCATGCAATCTATAATACGGGTCTCAGGCAATCACTGCGTGATAAATTATAACAAAGAAATAAAAATAATGACAGTATGTACCATGTCTAGGGCCGGCGGTTCACCACCTAGCGCGCATCAGGTATTGTTTTCCAGGCCGGGGACAACCTCAGCGCAACATAAATTGAAAAGGTGGATTCTCTCTTTGTAGTTTGTTTACGTTGGTTTTGACAGAAGCTTATTCTTTGTTATTTTTCTGTCTACAGTAAGGAGGGCGTTTGCCGTGGAGCCCGGGCTACCACGCGTGCGCCAACCGCTGTCATCCCGCTAGTTTATTTAGTTTTGTAAGAATTTTATTTACATTTGTAAGTTTTATTTACTGTGATAATGCAATGCACGCAACCGGTGATTGCAATTAGGAATGTGACGGAGACCCATCCCATCGTGTCTGTGCAGCCTCTTTTAGAGTGCACACAATGTCCCCGGGCTCGCTTTTTCAAGGGACAGAGAGGCCTCAAAATCCACCAAAGCAGAATCCATAAGGATCCCAATATCCCGCTGTCTGCTCCGGTTGCAGTAGCGGTAGATGATTTGACGCAAAATTCGGATTATACGGCCGATACACGCCCTTTTTGGAAAGTTCTAAGTGAGTACAAAGCTACAACTCCTATTTTTAAACGAATTCCTCGAGGTGCCCGCATCTCTGTCGCTTCCGCTCTCTCAGAGGCCATTAGGAATGCTGTATCAAAAAACACCAAGCGAGCTTGGGAGCATTTATTAGTTTTCCCTTACAACGTACTTCATGTAAAAAAAGATACGGCCAACAAATCATCAATCACGGTTAGAATAAAACAAAATTGTGTTAGGTACACTGCACGCGAAGGACAGCCTATTTCAATTGTTGATCAGGACACACAACAAAATTCGAAATCTAATCAACCATTGGCTGAGTCTACTATATACAGACTTGTAGAGAGTAAACTCAGTGATGGTGATATTAAAGGTGCCTCTCGCATTATGTTTTCAAATGACACGATGGCACCAAATGACGATGCTACCCTCATATCTCTTGAGAGTAAGCATCCATCCGCAGGGGCCAATATTCAACTCCCCGATCCACCGGAAGAGAGTGATGTCGCCGTGGACACGACCAGCGAGGATGTGCTTAAAGCTGTCACATCATTTCAGAGTGGCTCTGCCGGCGGCCTGGATGCTGTGACTCCACAGCATCTAAAAGATCTTCTATCTGGCGGGTCTGGCCATGCAGGTGAAGTCCTTCTGAAAGATTTGACATCTCTGATCAACCTGATGTTGTCAGGCCGAGTCAATAGCGAGATCACAGAACTCCTTTACGGTGCGAATCTTTGTGCACTCAAAAAGAAGGATGGCGGAATAAGACCCATAGCCGTGGGCACCACCTACCGCCGCCTCGCAGCTAAAGTCTGCTGTCGGAAAGAAGCCGACTATCTAGGCGACTATTTCCGACCAATTCAGCTAGGCTTTGGTTCGCGAGGTGGATGTGAGGCCGCAGTACATTCCCTTCGTACATTTTTAGACCAAAATTATGGGGAGGTAATTCTGAAGGTAGACGTCAAAAACGCCTTCAATTCCGTAGACAGGGGCGCCTTGTTAAAAGAAATTAAAGACAAAATTCCAGAAATTTACCCATTTCTTTGGCAATGTTACGGTTCGCCATCAAAATTAATATACAGGAATAAAGTCATTTCGTCCGCTGTTGGCTGTCAGCAGGGCGACCCTCTTGGTCCGGCCATATTTAGCCTTGCCATCCAACCCATAATTCAACGTCTCCAATCCAAACTTAATGTTTGGTATTTGGATGATGGAACATTAGGAGGAGAAGTGAACGCAGTTTTTGATGATCTAAAAATCATCACAGACGAATTTCGACAAATAGGTTTGGAATTAAATTTTTCAAAGTGTGAGCTTTTTATTTCGGACTCTTGTGTAGACAAAAACAATATCATTGAGAAATTCAATACATTAGCCCCCAACATTACAGTTGTTGATAAATGTTCACTTCGACTCCTTGGTTCACCAATTCTTGATGAGTCTTTTCAGTCATTTGTAGATGAGAAAATTCTAAATTTCCACAAAAATTCGGACAGACTGCTCAAAATTAATAGTCATATGGCTTTTACAATTATTCGGTTCTGTCTATTTGTACCTAAATTTACGTATTCTTTGAGATGTAGTCAAATGTGGAAACACAGCGAGCTCTTGGAAGGCTTAGACAACATAATAAAGAATACTTTATCATCGGTTTTGAATATCGATTTAGATGACAAGGCATGGTCGCAGGCCTCCCTGCCTGTCAAATTGGGAGGCTTAGGTATACGCAAAATTTCAAGTGTAGCCCTACCAGCGTTCTTGTCTTCTGTCTACAGCACTAGTTCTTTAGTTGAAAAAATTTTAAATCCTTCTCTTTTGGTCCCACCTGGAATGTCATTGAAAATTTCATTTTTAGACGAAGCTCGAACGGCTTGGCATAGTGCTTGCCCCGATGCTGCTCCCCCAAAATCACTTTTGTCCCAACGGCAATGGGACGGGCCTCTGTGTGAGTTGACACGGAACTGTTTGTTACAAACGTGCTCCAGCTCTGCAGATCGTGCCCGCCTCCTGGCCGTTTCTAAATGGGAGTCAGGACATTGGTTGCAAGCATTTCCTTCATATAACACTGGTACTTTATTGGATCCCGTAACTTTCCGTATCGCAACATGTCTCCGGTTGGGTGCAAGGTGTTGCGCGCCTCATCAATGCCAGTGCGGTACTGCTGTCGAACAGCTTGGTCATCACGGATTATCGTGCACTAGGGCCGCTGGTCGGATATCTCGCCACGCTAGCCTTAACAACATCATCCGGCGGGCCTTTGTCACCGTTAACGTACCAGCTATTCTCGAACCGAATGGTCTGTTGCGTGACGATGGTAAGAGGCCCGACGGTATGACACTAGTCCCATGGGAGTTGGGGAGGCCCATTGTGTGGGACGCTACATGCGTCGACACACTTGCGCCTTCCCATCTTCCGAGGACATCCGTGAGGGCGGGTGCGGCGGCAGATTTGGCCGAAGATCTCAAGAGGCGCAAATATGCAGGTCTCGACAGAGCCTACACATTTGCTCCCCTTGGAGTCGAGACCCTAGGTCCGTGGGGTACCGAGGCTCTTCGGGTTTTCAAAAAACTATCTGAGCGTCTGGTCGAAGCGACGCGTGACCCGAGAGCTGGTGAATATCTGGCACAGCGTATCAGCATTGCCATACAGCGTGGCAATGCAGCCAGCGTCTTGGGGACGCTTCCGACTGGTGTTGATATGGATCAGTTGAGCTATCTGTAGACTGTTTGCAACAGTCGGCAGTTAGCTCAATTGTTTCAATTGTAAATACTAGTATAATTTTCTTTGTGAATAAATGTATATAACCATGTCAATATATTTATGAAAACTTGTTGTACACTCATAGAAATATCAATCGATTCCCTAAAAATAGCGACATATTACATAATATAAATACTTACTAGAAATAAGAATAAACTCGCTGTGCACACAACTAGGCTACACAAGATAAATGCATCTTTTGGGCAAGGGCAATGTACATTATGTTTAAGCTTCTACAACAAAACTCCAAGTGAGTTGCAAAAATTATCAATAAATAAATTCAAACAAATTGTCAAACATATCCTTTGTAAAAAGGCTTACTACAAGATATCAGATTATCTAGAGGATAAAAATGCTTGGGACGAGCTTTGCTCCAGCTCCGAAAAATCACAACTAACAGGCTAAAGGTTTCTTCGTCGCTTCTTTACTTTAGTCTACAAACCGAAGCGACAGAAATCAAAAATATCACATTATTTCCGTGTCTGTGTTTATTTTATAGTTTGACCTTTTCTAAGTGTACTTATTGTATTTATGCAAATAAAGAGATTTTGATTTGATTTGATTTTACTGGCAATAACATCATCTCAAGGTTTTGAAGAAGTACCCGTGTGACGGAAACTACTTCACACTCCGTCGAAACTCTAAATATTAAATGCTTCCAGAAAAAAAGGTACCAGACTTGTGCCTTTGGTTGTCTTCCATACCGCAGCTTCAGGGGTGAAAATACATTTAGTGGTGATCACAACCCCAGGCCTAACGTAGCCGCAGTGGTACAATAGCCACATGAAAACATATAAATGTTCTCCAAGTGGAACTAATCAAGTTGCTTCTAAACTCACCGGTCCGAGATGTACCCCAGGATGGGCAGCGACACCAGCATGCCCACGTTGTGGATGGTGCCCACCAGCGTGCGCTTCCACTCCTGGCACGCCAGGTTGAACTGGAACCAAGCAGTCACACCTTCAATATCTAATCCTTCAGACGTATATGCTCCCATGTCATTCGAGTAGGTTCCTAATAGGGCATCCACTTGTTGCCCGAGTCATAACGACATGGTAGAACCCGTCAAATTACACAAACGACTTGTGTGGTGGATGACTCTGCCTGTTTGTGGATGAACCATTCTATTGTAAATAATAATACGTGAATTGACTCTAAACAGTCCTCATGAAATTACCTAGCTACTCCCGTCCGTTATTGTATTATTTCATTGTAATCAACTTTACAGTCAATATGTCGCATGCCGTGTCACGATCGTGGCCACGATGGCAGAGTCATCATTGCCGCCTGCTATGATAGTGATGATGGCCCGATCGCCGAACTAATCGGTTCACTTTGCAATTGCGTAAATAATAACCGAGGCAAGTATACTACGGCTGTCAAGGGCACCGCCCGCGCCCATGCGTGAACGTGAACTGGTGCGTTGCCAAAGGACGACACTTTTTACCCAATCACAACCATTTTTATATTATTATTGAGTAATTTCATTGAATTTACATTCAACTCAAGTAGGTGAACCACCTTCACACCTCAATAGGTATAATGAATTAAATAAGAATGTATCCAAGCACTATTAGTCTATTAGTGTACGGTGAAACCGCACCATTCCCTCGCCTCAGCATTTTTACTTTAGTGTAGCAATATCAACGCCACGGTAATATTATCCAATAATATTACCTTGTCAACGCGCTCGCTCTCAGCAGTACATGTTAGCCTCTCTCTCTCTCATACCGGGGGGCGCGTTTCTCATATCATTATCATTATCATTATTAGCTCGTAATCTTTTGGAATAAAATCCATTTATCAACTATCAACAACATCTTAATATTATTTTAAAGGTGTAAAGTAAGACCTTAGGTACAAGGTACAACCAGTCCGGATTTCGGTACCTCGGTAGGTGCCCAAAAGTCACCGTACCTAACTTTAATGCAAGAAAAACTTACTGATGATGATACAGGGCGCCACGGAAAGGGTGTACTGAACCGAAAGGGGGTGATTCTGGACCCCGAGGGGTTCAACTTGTGAAAAACTACTTTTTTAAAAGTATTTTTTTAAATTTTTTTTGTAATTTTTTTTTTCTTTCTATTCGTGTTCTTTTACACGCATTCTTGCATTACTATTTAACATTACACATGTCATAATAGGTTTTTTGCTTGTTTCTTCAGCAAAACCAGTGTTTTATAACAATAATAATAAGTATTTATTCATAAAAAAGGTAAACAAGTAGGTAGGTATTTAAAACTATTTTACAGTCAAAATATTCTATAGTTAAGTAGTACCTGCAGTTATGCCATGAAATTATTACAAAATTATTATGTAAGTCCTTTGAAATTCCAAAACAATAAGCAATGTAAGAATACCTACACGTAAAGAACACGTACATATTATTTGAAGAAAAAAGTCTCAATTTTTCGAACAATGTAAAAATGTTCGATATTCAAAAATTATGCCTCATACGCCTCTCAGCACACTTGTAGCTTGTAGCGTCTCTCAGCGACCTCGCTCGGCTCCAAACAATGCTCCACTAATTACCTATCGTTCTTAACGGACCATATTTGTGAATAAATAAATAGTTGACAGAGAGGTATTGTCGTGGTTTAGTGGAAGCTACCTCGTGTTTATCTCTCATAGTGACATACATGGAGTCTCGTGCGAGGCACGCCTGTCGCCTGCTATCAGGAGGCGGTGGGACACGTGGCGCGGCTTCTCTGCCGGATGGTAGGTACCTTGTATAGCTCTTGCACGGGAGCGAATCACGGGGCTAGCGGTGTCTTGCCCGTTTCAAAACTGGCCTGCGGGCGAGTCGTCCCCTTTCTGAATGATTGTGGACAACTCGCCCGCATCAAGAATCAAGAACGAGCCAGTTGAGCCCTACCCTACCCCATACCAATAGTGAAGAGGACAACTCACCCAAGAGTTGGTAGTATTTACTTTTCAAGGGTTCCAACATCGGTTTAAGTATATAGTTACAACGAACATATGTAAATCTAATAAATTTAGCGATTCCTAACAAAATAATATGAACAAACATAATACGAGTATTAATTTTGAATAGTAAAATAATACACCATACCGCTGCTGCTTTTTATCGAAAATAGCACGGGCAAAGCCGCGAACTGAAGCTAGCAATTAAAACCGATTAGTTGTCTGTAACGTGAGCACGTGGAGTGGAGTACAGGTGGTCGTGAGGGGAGGAGGCGTGGGCACGCGGTCGGTTCCGGAACACTGCACTGATTGCCATCAAGATTGTACCCTGAATGATAAGTTGCGCTGAATATATTAATGCTACAATAATTACCGATGTGACCCTGACTAGAGGTACAGCTACTTCAGCAGTGCGTATATAAGTAGGAACCCAGTGTCCAGCTGTGGGCGGCGTCTACGGTCCCTGACGTCCCTAACCCAAGGTCACGGGGTACCAACCCTACTAATTGTGCTGGTTCCGTCGGGTCTTGTCTCATCCGTGCCCGTAATTACGCATGTCCGCACTTGCTCTATTGTTTCCTGCGTCGTCGGCGTATCCAATGAGAAAACTTAAACGACTTGCTTTATAAAATAGATTCTTTGACGCTCTGTAATAAATGCCTATAGTGAAGCAGTTCCTCAGGTGCCTACTTAACTACAAGAGTATTAAGTCACCTCTCTATGAGCGTCCAGGGTATTCCAGATTATCCCAACATTTCCGTACTACCAAAGGACTTGATGGAATAAAATATAGTTTTCGATTTTGTGAACCCTAAAATGAAGTTATACATTTTTCTTGACTGACTTGATGGCTTGGTAAACAGCCACGTTTGCAATAGTTTTTACGAGTTCATAATATTTGTACAAGCATTGTCATCCTCGCAGGAGAGTGACAAAAGTTTTACCGCAAGCAAATATACTATGGTTATACAGTTTAAACCACCTTGAATCATCGAACAATCTGAGGAGTTTGTTAAATGATGGGTGCAAAAATGAATAGTGAATCGTCGTGGATTGGAAGTCGGAGTACCTACCTACTACGGGTGTTCTGGTCGTTTCTATGTATGGTAAAAAATTATCTATCTATGTAATGTATTATAATTAATTATATATATCAGTCATCTAGTACCCATAACACAAGCTCTGCTTAGCTTGGGGCTAGATGATGCTGTGTGGATTGTCTAGCATTATTTTTATTTACTGGCTAAATGCAACATCAAATTGTAAATATCAAATTGTAGTTATTTCACGGAACTGTTTGTTACAAACGTGCTCCAGCTGTGCAGATCGTGCCCGCCTCCTGGCCGTTTCTAAATGGGAGTCAGGACATTTGTTGCAAGCATTTCCTTCATATAACACTGGTACTTTATTGGATCCCGTAACTTTCCGTATCGCAACATGTCTTCGGTTGGGTGCAAGGTGTTGCGCGCCTCATCAATGCCAGTGCGGTACTGCTGTCGAACAGCTTGGTCGTCACGGATTATCGTGCACTAGGGCCGCCGGTCGGATATCTCGCCACGCTAGCCTTAACGACATCATCCGGCGGGCCTTTGTCATCGCTAACGTACCAGCTATTCTCGAACCGAATGGTCTGTTGCGTGACGATGGTAAGAGGCCCGACGGTATGACACTAGTCCCATGGGAGTTGGGGAGGCCCATTGTGTGGGACGCTACATGCGTCGACACACTTGCGCCTTCCCATCTTCCGAGGACATCCGTGAGGGCGGGTGCGGGCGGCAGATTTGGCCGAAGATCGCAAGAGGTGCAAATATGCAGGTCTCGACAGAGCCTACACATTTGCTCCCCTTGGAGTCGAGACCCTAGGTCCGTGGGGTACCGAGGCTCTTCGGGTTTTCAAAAAACTATCTGAGCGTCTGGTCGAAGCGACGCGTGACCCGAGAGCTGGTGAATATCTGGCACAGCGCATCAGCATTGCCATACAGCGTGGCAATGCAGCCAGCATCTTGGGGACGCTTCCGACTGGTGTTGATATGGTTCAGTTGAGCTACCTGTAGACTGTTTGCAACAGTCATCAGTTAGCGCAATTGTTTCAATTGTAAATACTAGTAATACTAAATTTTCTTTGTTATTTCTATTACTTGATTGTAATTTTCTTTGTGAATAAAGATAAAGATATATTTTATAATTTAACACATACAAAAAAAATAACTTAAAATTATCCGAAAACTATTATTGAATTGACGTCATACTATGAAGGGTAGTTCCTCTGAGTATCCAGAGCGGTGCTGCTAGGCGCTAAATGTAGGGAAGGTAATTAAAACTTTACCAGTTTTCAAAGCTCTTATTAAGGTTATACTTGTAGAGCTATTATAGAGTGTTACCTCAGAGACGATGGTGTTGTTGTCGGCGTAGAGCCAGCGGTCGCAGGGCTGCCCGTGGTCGTCGAAGGCGGCGCAGGAGCCGTCCAGCGGGCGAGGGCGGAGGCAGCGCGCGCGCCGCCCGCCGCCCGCCGCCGCCAGCGCCGCGGCCGCCCACACGGTGCTGTACTCCGTGCTGTTCGCCCTCTCGCACTCCGGGACTAAACATCTACAACAAATCAAATAATCATTCATTATTTACGTTTGTGAAGTGCTCTCCAACTCAGGACGTAGATGTACAGATGTACAGCCGCCCAAGGGAACCTGCCAGAGGAAGGGCAGCAGCTCCCTACTGTGTTGTGTGCATGTCTACTGTACTGATGGATGTGTACTCAATGGAGGTGCACGCAACACCTTCATCGCGATTACCGATCCGCCTGCGCAGCGGGGTGGTTACGGTAAATGCCCCCTCGTTTGGGGGCGGCCTGGCTCCTGATGAATAGTTTGTGAAGCTCTACTCACGTGTAGGCTACATCGGGTAAAGAGCTTCAATGCAGAATTGTGTCAAAGCATGATGTAGAGCCGATGATAAAGACAATAATAAAGAGCTACAAACGAATTCTGAGCGGATTCCGGTCTTGAAAGTAATATCTTGAAAGTTACTAATAGCCCTGAGGCAGCCCCCTAGCACATAAGTATTTATTTAGCAGTAACAAAGTTTATAACGCAATAGGGAATGTAAACGGCGAGCCAGCTCGGCAGGTCGCTCACACTAAGGTCGACAATATTTTTTGCATTTGACTTATTCAAATGCTTCATCATTTACACCGCACAGTACAACGAAAACATTTTTTAGGTCAAAAGGAAACGCGGATCCCTCAAGAATCACTTTGCTGTCTATTTATCTGTAAAGCAAGACTATTTTTCTCAGGAATTATTGAAGTTGAAACTAACATCAAATACTAAACTCTGTAACCCTTTCCTTTACCACTTTACCACGTTAGAGCTGTGAAAAAAGATACAGCAGGTTATGCGCGCTTATTAAACTTAAAACCTACTTCTTGTTGATCTAGAATCATGAAATTTTGCGATAAGTTATTATAGTATAAATAGGTAAGGGAAAAATCCGAAAGCAGTAAATTTCTAGTTTATCCACAAAAAAAATGATACTTGCAAGGGGCCAAAAATCCTATAGATAGGGTACTCCCGTGTACTTCCCGTGGACCTAGAATCATGACATTTGGCAAGAAACTTATTATTATACATAGACACTGGGCCATTTACCAACATTACCTTGAATAAATTCAAATTTAATTATAATGTCTTTTGGTCTCTTCAACATACTAAATACTCTTTTTAGAAGCTATCTGTTGAAACCGCGAGGTAGCTCGGTATTTCCCAAATACCTCGCAAGTTTTCCTTCTCATTTGATCGCAAATTAACATTACCGCGAATAGTTTTTGCAGTTGTTTTCGGTGCCTTGCCATCTCTACTTATTTGCACTGTTGGCATGGCATTTTGAGGTTTTTTGACCATCCGCATCGTTACGTAAGTAGGTAAGCAAACGGTAAGTGGTTCCGACCATGGCTGCAGGTCACGGAGTGTCATTACGTGCGATATTGTACTCATCTCAAGTAGACATTGTGACATTTATGTTCAACTAGCTTTTGCCCGCGGCTTGGCACACCTACTGTCGGTATATTTTATAGCCAATTATCTAAAAAATATATACTAATAATAGATCAACTTAAAATTTCATGGTGTTTCTTTTATTTAAGATGCTATGTTATCTGGAAAAAATAATTCTTACGATTGAGCCTTTTGATCGGTATCGTAAAATTACCGGAGTTTTTCTCACAATTTCGCGGGTTCGATTTCCGGTTCAGTCAGGCGATTATTCAAAAATCTTTGAATGTCGTTTAAAATGTTTGCAACATCAAAATGAAGTATTCTTGTAGTAATTTATTTTATCTACAATATTTAAGATACTTTTCCTCCATGTGGCATAGCCGTGGTACGCCCTGTAGATGTACGAAAAATTTAATCTTGATCTGTTCAGTAGTTTTAGAGATCCTACCTAGATAAAACAAAAAATTACATTTTGCAAACTTTCGGATAATGCTAGTACTCTTCATCGACAATATTTTCGAACAAATGCCAATTACCCAGGCATTGGTGTATAATTGATATGCAAGCCAACAAGGCGCTTATCAGGGGGAGGTCTGCGTCCAGCAGTGGACAAATGTAGGCTGTCGAGGTGAGGTACGATGAGGAGGTGTATTGATAAGGGTGTATTGATAATTATTCGGTCTGTTAGTACCTCACCAACGCGTAGTTTTATCTCTCTTTGCTCACCAAATGCTGAGCGATACCCTTCTGATGACGATGGAACTATTTGAGGAATCTACATTGATCTACCTGGTGCGTTGTTTCGGAGGAAGGTGATGGAACTATTCACCCTTAATGAATTTATGACCGATGAATTGTAGGTATATAACATTGACACTGTACTATTATTATTATTTATTTATTGGTCTGTGAATTTTATGTATTATTCTCTTTAGAAATTGTATTTGCTGTTATTGTAAATTTCAAGACATAGCACGCACATTAGGCACATTAGGAGTTACATTGTGATTGTGACGTCCCATTACATTATTATAACAACTTTTATAACATGTAATAAATAAATTTGATTTGATTTGATTTGATGTTCCCCGGGCCAGGGGCCAGGGGGGCCAGGTCAGACGTGGTCAGAGATGAGGAGACACTCGCCAGTGATGATGATGCCGCTCCCTCGTCTCGTGTTTACCAAACAGGCGGCTCCTCTCACAACAGCGTTGTTTTAAAATGGAGATATAACATCTCCAATGTTGATGTTCATCAACACGAAGAATAGGTACCCATTTATTTAGTGCTACTAGCCGACGTGGGCCTTGTCTTATTGTTATTAGTTTTCATATTAGTAAATGTCCATGTGTACAGAAATAATGTGGGATTGTACAATAGAACCAGGTGTGCCAAAGACGCCATGCCCCGTGCTGACCCAGTCTGTAACAGGTTTAGAAGCATAGCATAACAGAACATATCGATCAATAAGCTGGTATCTAAGAGCGTGTATCGCACACGGCTGCAGATGAGCACCGGACCTGCGCAGGCGCCGCCGGCGACGTCCGTGACATTAGCACGAGACAGACTCGAGGATGGTCAGGTGATATTTCGCAAGGTATGAATTGCTATTAAAGTGTGTTCAGTGTGCCGCGGCGCGGTGGGTGGAGGTCTGCTGCGGCACAGGAGGTAGCGGGCTCGATTCTCGCCTCGGGACAAGTGTTTGTACGTATTATGCCCATTGGCATATCCAATTCTTTAGTGTTGTCATATTAGGTCTTGTGGGGCTATTTATTTAAGTATTGGTAAAAAAGGAAAATTTTACAGTAGGTCTAATGTAGTACCTGCAACTAGAAAATAGAATGATATGATGATGATGATAACAAGTGATAGTTATTATGTATGGACTACTTTATGATATTGATAGTTTAATTTGATTAACGACGCGACGACGGTCCTTCCTCTATCAGGTTAGGACGAATGTCAATAAATTATTAACATTATTTGCTTATGGACGAGCAGCATAGGTGCTGATAATGTCCTTTATCAAATTAATTAGAATTAGGTAGACGTTCTGTTCTATCCACAGCAAAGGTCCTTAACCCCGACACTTTCCATTCCACTCCAAGTGACGTGTATAACATATCATGAGAAAGGAAAAGTGTGAGACTTTCCTTATACAGCTGCTCCAAGCGAATACCCATCGCGGAGTAGCCCCCGATCCGGAATAGAACCTTCATCCGAGAGCAGCTTTGTCAATATTCACCTCGACCCGTACGAGCTCGTTCGTACACATGTGTGCTACTTACCTACCTAGCAGTAGGCAGTAAAAGGAATATTATCGTTAACCTTGCTTACCTTGCTGCTCGCTTTAAATCATTACACATTTCGCAACTTTGTAGACGTAATGCAAGATAAGAGTACAGCTACAAATATTGTGCGTCGCTTCAACTTCCACCCGAATATGCGACTCCTGTTAGAGAGAGTCCCTGACCGTTGTGACGTGGGCTGCGGACGCTAGCACGCCGCCGCCGCGCGCAGGACTCGAGCAGCTTAGCAGGATACCGAAGTAGGTCGCACGCGCCGCGACGGCGCGGGCGGCTATTCCGGCGTCCTCGTTACTCTGCCTCCTTGAGGATGGAGGCGACGGGCGGGGCGGTGGGAACGTGAGGAAGCTTAAAAATCGTATATCAAATATAATAATCGTATATCAAATTGCAATATTTTGTCGTAGTTTGGGACCACATAAAAGGAGTGTAGGTACGTACATGCGACAGGTGCCACATTTTCAAAGGCCCCAAATGTGAGGCGGTTCAGGTCCAACTATAACATCTCAGGGGAACAGGTTAGGGTGACTGTTGGCAATAATCCAGTGCATGTACCTGTAGGGCACGTCAGCTGCGAGGAAAACGTAGTTGATCCCGTAGAGCGCGGCGGAGAAGGCGGCCAGCGCCAGCAGCAAGTAGTTCTGCAGGTGGAAGCGCCGGAACTGGCCCAGCTCCACCATCAGCCGCTCCGTGTCCACCGCCATCGCTGTCGCCGCACGACACGCGCTGCACACCACCGCACACCACAGACTCTACCCTATTGCACTACTAGTACTACGTTTGAGAGAACTGCTTTTAGATCGTTGATGTTATATGCGAGTGCACAACACACGTTGGTGCGGCGAGTTTGCGCGTGCGGCTGTGATGTGCCACGCGACGGTCAAGCGCGCGTCGGGCCCAGGCACTGGCTGCGCGCGCGCCGCCGCCGCCGCGCTGCCGCCGCCGCCCCGGGGGACGCTGCCCTCGCTAATGTTTGTTAATAACAAAACAACTGACAAATATGCATCTGATAACCGTCCATCTGTACATACAAATAAGTTGTAAAACTCAAGGCTTCCGGGAGATAGAGTAATTAAAGTGTTTGGTGCGAGCTGTTTAAAGGAGATTAGGTATTTGGTTTGCAGAGATTTGAATGAAAACGAGCTGACTGATAAGGGTAGGGAAGAGTCAGTGGCATTCGAGGTTCTACCGTAGTCGAGTGTGCATAGCAAATTGCAAGTGTTAGCCTTAGGTATATTCCGAGTATAACACGGTAAAGATTGCTATGAACCTGAGCACCATGTATGTTGCCTTTTATGACCGCAGGGAGCGAGCGCGAGACAGCGTTAGCGGAGCCGTTAGATAATGCCCCATTCGTCAAACTTGCCAAAGTTTCTTTGACGGTTTCGCTCGGACTTAAATGGAAAGTAGAGTGTTCAAGGAAATAAATTTAAATTAGATGATAAATGAGAGAACGATAGCAGATATTATTATTATTCTAACAACTATAGTTTGTATATATATTATGGTAAACGCGAATATAAGCCTGTTATTATTATTTTTGTGAATGTTGTAAATTTGTATACTGTTTCTATAAGTGGGAACTTGTTAATAGCCACCTGTATGTTCACACATCGCTCGCTGCTATGTATTTTGTGCTGAAAGATCCCCTAATATAAATAAATAAAATAAAACATTACTGTTACCATAGAAATCTAAATAACAGGGACTTGTTATTTAGATTTCTATGACTGTAACCTTGCTTTTTATTAAAATACGTAATAAAATTACACAGCCTAATTTGTATTGTAGGTTAGATGTGAAAATAAAGACATCCTTGCTAAGGATTAGTTTGTATGCGTAGATTTGTGGGGCCTGGCTGGCCGTGGCGACCACCGCGCGGCAGATGCGGAACTCATCTACAAAGTAAACCCTCATCTTCCCTACAATAGATCATACACCATGGGTTTATTCAGTCAAGAAAGAGAACAGAAACCGACATCAAAGTTGCATTGTGTGTTATTCAAAAGTTAAACTCTGCGAGTATTACTTACGTAGGTACATTAAGCATGTTACCCATTAAAATCCCATTATCATGCTACATTTTTCTATATTATTTATTACCAAGGCAAGACCAAAAATATTATTTATGTATAAAATCATTCATTTATTTATTTATTGAGTTAAAAGTACTACGCTAGACATATGGGAGGGCTGCGTGTTGTTTAAGTACAATGTTCACATCGATCAAAAATTTCCGGCCGGCCCCCCTTAGATGCACAATGCGCGCCCTGAAAACGTCAGTATCAAAAGGTATCCCATTTGGCATTTTGGGATACCTTTTCAACTAGTGTCATTTTAGCTCTCGGACCGAAAGCATGGTCAAATGCTTGTATAAAAAATGCAATAATCGACCGACCTAGCAACAGAAAAAGGATGGAATTTCTTATTTTCAGTAAGTTTAAATGTAATTTTTACCTGTGTGTTGTGATATGAGCCAATTGAGCCTTATATACTTGAGAAATCTGCATTAAATATTGTGGTTGGGTTTGCCTATGTAAAAATATTTATTTTGTTCTAAGTTGATGAATGGAGCGGGTATTGTTTCTATTTTTTTTTTTTTATTTGTGGTAAGTTGTAAGTGATAATTTCTTTTTTCATGAAAAGGCATTTAAAATAACTGGTTGAGGTTTATAAAATAACTAGCTGACCCGCCCTCAATTTTATTTGCGTGGACTCTCTAATAAAAGAAAGACTACCAAAAGTATTAGATTTAATCAACTTAGTATTTAATTTTTAGTTACCTTCGAGATCGAGATAGAGAAATTATTTTTAGGTACCTTCCTACCTACTTACAAAATAAAATAAAATAAATTCGACTCCACTAATCTCTTGTTCCGCATGCAAAAAACTTGACAGGCTCTGCGCAAACTGTCTGCGTCAAAACAAAACGTGGACACTTTTGAGTGTCATTCTTGTAAGGTTCTAGGTATCTACGGGGGAGGCCGCATACTTGATCGATGCCAAGGCAAGACCAAAAATATTATTTATGTATAAAATCATTCATTTATTTATTTATTGAGTTAAAAGTACTACGCTAGACATATGGGAGGGCTGCGTGTTGTTTAAGTACAATGTTCATTATGAATAACTGTCGAACTGATAATACTCCTCCACATGATTTAAAGAGGATGTTTGTAGAAAAAATAAAAGGACGGAAAGTTGATACTTTAAGTGTTTCATGTAAAGATTTCGAATTTGGTATTCGTTAGGAATGGAATTTAATGAGCAAAAGAAACAAATACCATTGGTATTAGTTTTTTGGTATTAGAAAGGAATATATCGTAATATTAACTCTGTTAAAACCTGTTTTTGCAACAAAACAAGAAGGGGAATGACAAAAAATATTAGATGACCCATTTGTCAAAGACCTGAATTCTGAGGTGATAACAATTTATACGTAGAGCACCTTCTATGAGGCGAATACATTGCATGCGGGTAGGTACATATTATAATATTTGACAGTAATGCTCGACATCCGATACACGCTAGCCCGAGGACGGCGCGGCGGCGGGGGAATGAGGCGATGAGAGGACTGGACTGGCCGTTGCAGGCGCCTCGTACTGCCGACGGGCCTCCGCACTGTCGCGGCTCACGTGGACATCCGATACACGCTAGCCCGAGGACGGCGCGGCGGCGGGGGATTGAGGCGATGAGAGGACTGGACTGGCTGTTGCAGGCGCCTCCGTACTGCCGACGGGCCTCCGCACTGTCGCGGCTCACGTGGACATCCGATACACGCTAGCCCGAGGACGGCGCGGCGGCGGGGGATTGAGGCGATGAGAGGACTGGACTGGCTGTTGCAGGCGCCTCGTACTGCCGACGGGCCTCCGCACTGTCGCGGCTCACGTGGACATCCGATACACGCTAGCCCGAGGACGGCGCGGCGGCGGGGGATTGAGGCGATGAGAGGACTGGACTGGCTGTTGCAGGCGCCTCCGTACTGCCGACGGGCCTCCGCACTGTCGCGGCTCACGTGGACATCCGATACACGCTAGCCCGAGGACGGCGCGGCGGCGGGGGATTGAGGCGATGAGAGGACTGGACTGGCTGTTGCAGGCGCCTCGTACTGCCGACGGGCCTCCGCACTGTTGCGGCTCACGTGGACATCCGATACACGCTAGCCCGAGGACGGCGCGGCGGCGGGGGATTGAGGCGATGAGAGGACTGGACTGGCTGTTGCAGGCGCCTCGTACTGCCGACGGGCCTCCGCACTGTCGCGGCTCACGTGGACATCCGATACACGCTAGCCCGAGGACGGCGCGGCGGCGGGGGATTGAGGCGATGAGAGGACTGGACTGGCTGTTGCAGGCGCCTCCGTACTGTCGACGGGCCTCCGCACTGTCGCGGCTCACGTGGACATCCGATACACGCTAGCCCGAGGACGGCGCGGCGGCGGGGGATTGAGGCGATGAGAGGACTGGACTGGCTGTTGCAGGCGCCTCCGTACTGTCGACGGGCCTCCGCACTGTCGCGGCTCACGTGGACATCCGATACACGCTAGCCCGAGGACGGCGCGGCGGCGGGGGATTGAGGCGATGAGAGGACTGGACTGGCTGTTGCAGGCGCCTCCGTACTGTCGACGGGCCTCCGCACTGTCGCGGCTCGCAGGACGGGCTTGTCGTAGTAGGTACTTAATCATATAAAATAGCAATTGTAAAATGAATTTGCTCGTAACATAATGGAATGTTATATTTATCCGCGAGTGTTTGCAGGTATTCCCACGCCTCGAGCGACTCGTCCGAGGCGGCTGACAGCACACAGCAGCACCACGGTACCAGAGGATTTAAAAAATTAAACTTGACGGACTTAAAAGCAGGTAGAAAATTGCTCTCTGCATCTTTTAAATTCCAATGGGAGCCCTTTAATAAACAACAGGGAAAATTGTGTTATATAGGTACCTATACTAGTTAGGAAGGTATACCTACTTGTTTTGTGTGGATCTTATGTGTAAAGTTTGCGTGAAATTGAATGAACCCTTTGAGAACATGGTGGACCTCCTGGTGGTTTGAAGCTACCACCAGTGCAAGGGCAGGGCCCTTTGTAGCTAGCTATTCAACAGCACAGCACTGCACAGCCACGACGCGCCCCGCGCCGCCCAGCTCGCGGTACACGCGCTCCACCTCCACGCCGGCAGCGCGGCCAGCGCCAGCACGCCGCGCTGCCAGCGCCCCGAGCCCCACAGCTCGCGGTACACGCAAACATACCTTGTGGGCACATCCGCAGCGAGGAAGATGTAGGTGGTGTGCAGCAGGCCGACCTGCACGGCGGCCAGCGCGGCCAGCGCCAGCACGCCGCGCTGCCAGCGCCCCGCGCCGCCCAGCTCGCGGTACACGCGCTCCACCTCCACGCCGGCAGCGCGGCCAGCGCCACCAGCGCCCGCCATCACAGCCGGTGTTATTTGTTTCAGGCTCGGTTCAGCGTGGGAGCGCGCCGCTGATGTTTGGATAACTTTCGACCGGTCGATGGCTGAACTCTAATACAACGCGCCGCGCCGCCGCCCTGACCGGCGTATGTGCTGTTCCAACACTTGTCCGCGGATTTTATGCCACTATTTGTTTTGTAATTCCAAATATTTGAGAGCAATTAGACGCTATCAGTGTTTGCAACGATACTTAAGACTGAACGCGGTTGCAACAAGATCCCGGAGAGAGCTGGCGGTCCAGCCGCCGTGGGTCGGACGCGGGCTGCGGCGCGCACGCTCGGGTCCACTCACTGCACACGACACGGACTGCTGCGATGTCTGCTGCACTAGTCACTCGCGAGCTGCACTCTCCAGCGCCGCTAGAGGAGTGGTTGGCGCGGGGGCGCGGGCTGCAGCAGCAGTGCCGCTCGGCTGCGGCCCACAATGAGGAGACATCCAGGTCAGGGCCGAGCCAATCAATCGTTCGATTACCGATCGAGTCGATTGTCGAGTCGAGTGCTCTCCGCCGCCCGCCCCGCCCCGCCCGCGGCCCGCCCGCGCCCCGCCGCCTCTCTTACATACACGTAGCCGGACTCTACCTATCTCTCACAAGGCTATTGGTTAGTTTCAATAACATTGAACCCGTATTTCACTACGTACAGTACAGAGGTACCTACACCTACCTATCTCATTCAATGACAGTTTTGATGAGATATTTCACAATTTCAACATTCGATCAAGCTTACAATGTAGTTTTTCAGCTCGGTGACCCTGTCGGTTCTTAAATGGTTAAAATGGTTAGATATGTGCAATGTACCTACCTACTTAAGTAGGTATACTGGAATCGCTTCAAGGGTTGTTCAAGACTAATTTTTACAATTTCTTTGCAGTGAACTATGAGTTAAGTTATGTTTTCCCTTACGCAGGATTTATTGGCGACGATAAATTTTGATTTAATGCACGATAATGTCCGCTGCCACACCGCAGCAGTGACTAGACAGTACCGATAGACGTCTTCCATGTCGGCATTCCCACACTAGACTGGCCAGCCCTTATTCCTGACTTGAACCAATCTGGCATATGTGGGACGAGCTAAAACAGCGGATACGAGGGAGAAATCCAGCTAATCCAGCTCCGTCCGGCGCCGATAGAAGCCGATAGATGCAACTTCGACCTATTGCAATAATTCCCAAAATTTAGGTAGCCAATTTAATTAATTTTAAATCTTCTTGATATCACTTGAAAGGTAACAAAATTACCTTTCAAATGATATACTTACCACAATCTATTGTTCATTGTACATAAATTGTAAAAAAATTGTTTTGATCAACTCGCGCGATGAAGCGATTCCATTTTAAAGCTCGCAAGTGTGTAATCATACTTTTCAATAAAAATACATATATAAATAAAATAAAAAAATAGTTTACTCGTCAAAACTATATCTAGGTTATAAATTATCATAAATCTTATAAGTACTTAAACACTTGATAGATAGAAAACAAAGAACACTTTTGAAATAAGGTTATACAAAGAAAGTACTTATGTGACGAGATAATGATGGAATGAGCATCGCTGATTTGCGTCCCTCCTGGAAATGTCCGCGGTCACCACAAAGTGTAGCTAGTAATGGTATAATACAAATTTTGGAGATGACTTGACCGAACGCCTAATTGACATCTGTAAACAGTACTTACCAGTTTATAACAAGAAAAGCGATGATACATATTATACCTATGTATCTTAGTTATGTTAAAGCTTAGGTAAAAACCCACCGAAATTCGGTGGGTATTTACCTAATAATAAATTTACCTATTCGGTGACCGAATATAACCGATGTCTACTGACACGAGTGGGCATTGATACAAACATATGTAATATAGGTCCTAATAACAATTGGTAGGCATATTATAACCAACTATTTCTGATAATTAAAGGGAAGCGGGTAGCCACTATGATGGTTGACACAGGTGAACGCTTCAACGAGTTTTGTATATGTTGACCTTACAAGAGAAATACCTACCTACCTCTGTGTCAAATATAAAGTGTAACGCCTCAATCTCAGTACTGTTTGGGAACTAATGTCCAACAAACGGCTGATTTTTGTTTATGTAAGAGCCAATTCCTGCAGTTAAACCTGAATTTTCTAAAATAGATGTGTTCTGAATTTATACAAAGTATTAAAGCCAGCATAACATTTCGATATTTTTGATTTAAGGTGTTCTTCGAATGTCATGGTTGGATCGAACAGCATTCCAAGGTCTCTCACGAGTTTAGACTCCTCGATAGTAGCATTATTAATAACGACTGCGTGCTGGTCTTGTCTAAATATGTCAATCTGGCTGGTGCTTACGGCCCATGTCCATGTATGTGCATTTTTCTGGGTTAGGTAGGAGACCTTGATCATGTGACCATTTGGTAACAGACTGTAAATCCAGATTAAGCTTTTCAATTGTTGAAATTGTTGAACCAGTTTCTGGACTAGTGCGCATGATCAACTGTGTGTCGTCTGCATACATGTGCGCTAGACTAAATTTTACCTGGTTGAGTAAGTCTGCAGTATATGTAAAGTGAGTACAGCGTCGGTACTAGAATTGAACCTTGAACTACACCCTTGTCAACTACCGCGGGAGTAGATCTACGTTTGGTGCCTCTATGATCTGAGCATTCAACTTATTGTTTTCTATTTAAAAAATAGCTAGAGAACCAGGAACACACGTGAGCATCACAAACGTAATATTATAATATGTATTTTAGCTTCGCTAACAACAAGTCCGTATTTATGCAGTCAAATGCGCGACTGTAATATAGCAATACCAGTTTGGACGCCGTACCATCGTTCTAATTCTAACCATCAAGAACCTCCACCAGGTGTGGTTTATTATATTTATTATTACTATGGGATTTTCTAAATCGAGATCTATTGTGCGGAGTAATAGTGTGACACACCAGATAGAAGGCAAATTGTTTATGTACTACTTTTTCCAATACCTTTGACAAGACCAAACCTTTGGCAGGGCGTTCAACGATACCAATGGTGTGATAAGCCTTGGGAGTGAAACTGTTGGACAAGTTGACAACACTCCTTTTTTAGGATTTGTTTTGGACAAAAGCCTTACATGGGAACATCATATTGATGGCCTATGTAAGAAGATTGGCAAAGCTTGCTTTGCTCTCTGGCGCCTCTCGTCAACACTGGACACAGACATGGTGCTACTTCGCGACAGTGCACTCACGCCTGCAATATGGAGTGGAATTTTGGGGTTGTGCAGCTGACTGGGAGCGCGCTTTCAGACTTCAGAAGAGATCTGTGCGAGCGATAGTCAGGGTGTCACAAGACACATCGGCCCGACCGCTGTTTGAAGCTCTCGGAATCATGACTGTCCCTGCCATGGCTCTTTTCCAGGACGCTTTATACGCAAGATGTCACCTGGAAGAGTACGAGGAGCGCGGGGATGGTCATAACTATGCACTGAGACAGTCGAAGAGGCTGAGGGCGCTTCCCAGGCGGCTCGAGCGAACGTCTAAGCTTGTGCACGTCATGGGGCCAAGAGTGTACAACCGACTACCGTCCGAGGTCACTGACGCGGTATCCACGCAGTCCTTTAAGTTTACACTTAAGAAATGGTTGATAAAACAATGTTTTTATACGTTGGATGAATTCTTAGTACGTAAAATAATATAATTTATTTGACATACCTATATCACTTTTTTATTCAATTATTTTAATTTAATTTTAAATTTTAAATTGATAACTTATTTTATTTGGTTGAGTGAATTTTATGTTGTATATTTTTCTTATATTATTTTATCTAATTTATTTATTTAAAAATTTGTATTTTACTAGTAAATTACAATGAATTATTCATAAAAAATTGACAAGTAACCTAATTATTGTTACGATTAAAGAATCAACTTGAACTTGAACAAAGCCGGCAACAGCCCAATTGGCCTAAGGTCTTTGATTGTATCGGGTTTGGACTGTTTCGGAAAGGTTTGATCAGAGACAAAGATGGGAACGAACCGGATAGCAGACACGTTTATTATCGACGTTATAGCATTCAGAGAATAAGGGTTGGTGAGTTGGATTGAAATATTGTCAATACCTATAGCATTTGAAGAAATAGAGTTTAAGGTTTTAAAACTTATCAGCAAAATCAATCAATCAAAAAATTGTTTCAAAAAAACGTTTCTCATTCTAATGCGTCTGCTATAAACGACATTACTTGCTCCGGGTATTCTTGGTATTTTCTATGAAACTATAGTAAAAATAAAACACTATATAATTATGTAGTGCATTGTAATAGATATATCAGCCATCTAGTTCTCATAACACGAGCTCTGCTTACCTTGGGGCTAGGTAACGCTGCAGCGCTGTGTGGATTGTCCAGCATTATTTATTCACTTACTCAGACGTTGTCAGTTAGCTCAACTGTTTCGGTTGTAAGTCAATACTATTGTACTTCTGATCAATTGTTTCTATTCTTTACTTGTTATGCTTAATATTAATAATCTTTTGTTGTAATTTTCTTTGTTAATAAACAATACGTAGACAAACAGAGTGGATTTTTTTGACGGGGCGGTAAGAGGAGTGAGGAGGTAGGGAAGAGTCGGATATTACTGCGCCCCTAAGCGAGAATGCATATAGCTTAGCTTGGAATAAGGTTAGATTAAAAAAAATTAAGGTACTTACTGGTGAATTTATTAAGCTATACATAATGTGCGGCAAAACCATTTTAATTAAATACAGAAGACTTAACAAAAAAAACTACTGTTTAAAATAACAATATTACTTGTACGGTTACGTGTACTGTTTAAAATAACAACTACTTATTACTAAAATAACCACTGGTACCTACTTGTTCTTTTCGATTATAATTTATTTGCTTATTATTTGTTTTATAACCCTTAATAAACCAATAAAATAAAGATAAAACCTATACTTACCTAAGTATTTAAAATATTTTTCTACAGAAGTGCTTTTAAATAATTTTGAAATGACTATAATTAAAAAGCTCACATCTTAGCAAAAACTATCTGAAAGATATAGTCGATACACCAAAAATCTTTGAACGCAACACGTGCCGTTCGGTTCTGAGCTATCGGAGCTGGCTGAGGCTGACGGCTGCTGGCGCAGGGGAGTTCGGATTGGATACTTGCGCTACGATACTCATACTCATTTGTCCAATGTCCAATGTTTGTCCAACGGTGCTTATACTAGTAGTTCTACGAACAGTAGACGTCGCGAACACTAACTTTTTTCAACAATTAATTTACTTAATACTTAATGTACTAAAGTAATTTTATTTAAAACGGGATATTTTGGTACCTAGGTAGGTACCTATATAATGAGAACTTCTGTGGGGTTCATACCTACTTTATTGAAATAATGCCCACCGTGCAAGAATAGGCGTCTGTTTCTCCTGAACGGATTCAATCTTGTTTGTGGGTAGGGTAGGTGAGGTGCATTTGGAAAGGTAGGTAGGTATTACAGATCACTTCACTTGCGATACGATTGTTGTCGGAATTTTTGAACGAAATGTTGCACAAACACATCAACCATTAGACCAATTGTCCATACAAAGTACGTAAGTTACGTTCCTCAGCAAAGCTCGAAATTCTGTACCTAGTATCAATAGATGGCGTTGATCCATCAGCCCAAAGTTTTTGTTATTATTTAACCGACGACGACGGTGTATGCGGCCGCGCTATTTCATATAATTCTCGAAGTGTTACAAAGATGTTCTAATAGGTGGCGCTGTACTGTAAATGCTCTCTTGCATATTACTGCATTTTGCGAAGCTATTCTGCTCGTCATGCCGAAAATCCTCATCAGATCTTTACCAAATTTTTATGAGAACAGTATAAAGTTATGTTATGACCTTTCAATTAAAAGTACAATCATCAAAATCAGATCTCTTAAAGCGGAGATATTCCAAATCCGCCTTTTTGCCTTATTGTGGAAGAAGTACGCCTTTAATCAAAAAATCCCGACGACAATAAAATTCTATAAAATCATAGAATCTGTACACAAAGTTTCATACCGATCGGTTGTAAAATACGACCTGTAGAGGAGTACGGACATACTGACAAAATAGCCATTTTGGCCAGACCTGAAACGGAGACTTTCGTTCATTTCATTCACGACGTCAATTATAATTCAAAGCCAAGACAGACAAGATAAAAATATAATCAAGGACCTATGAATATCAAGGATATTATTAGCACACGAGATAGTTGCTATATTTAGTTGGCTGGATATGCAGGGGCGCGGAAATGTTAATCCTGTGGTATTATCCAACTCGCCCTTCCTTGACCAGCGTAGCTACAGTAGGTACCTCTCCTCCCGTCCAAAAAATCCACCCTTTATTGTGATGTCCTCCTAGCCGGGACATATTAAAGTGCACATGTGTGTGCGCCAACACAGGTGCACTCTCTATTTCCTCACTCTCATAATCAGATGGAAGTATTACACTGTTTTCTATTGTGATTGATTAATTATCAGATTATAGGTAGGTATAGGTACCACCAACCTATTATAACTATCTATCCATCATGATGGCAGATAGATTACATTAGCGTAGCGGCGACAGGTGTACCATGGGTGTAGCAAAATAAGGGAAAGGGGGAGGCGAAGTGCGTGTATGTAGGTACCTACTACCTATGTACACACTCCCGACGTACATATGTACCTAAGTAAAATAAAATAAGCAGCTATCAATAATTAAACATCTTAGTTCGATATACTAATATTATAAAGAGGAAAGATATTTTGTATTATTGTATTTTTATATTTTTGTATGTTTGTTACGAATAAACTCAAAAACTACTGGACCGATTTAAAAAATTCTTACACCATTAGAATGCTACATTATTCCTAAGTAACATAGGTTATATTTAATTCTTGAAAAAATTAGGGATCCCTACTAAAACTTCAATAATGTAACCCAAAGTGTAAAAATATTAGCCATAAATTGTCTATCATCGCATGCGCTGCGGAAACTATTGATGATAGAACAAAAAAATATTCTACAATATTATAGACTATATAAATATCTACAAAAAACTCAGTGATACTATATGTCCAACTATTGTAGTTATGTCAGTATAACAATTTTTTTACTTTTTAAAAGTTGAAGGAATACTGACCAAAGTCTGACCATGTTATCCATACCTTTGTATTAATCCTTATCCAAATAAATCATTTCATAATTAAAACTGTTTTAATACCTGTCGATTACTTTTTGAATTATTCAAGTCGGACATTCCATTCAAAAGATATTACGAAATTAAAAATGTCAATCTAAACAAAATACTATTAGAAAAATAAATGACGCGGCACCCGGGCAACGCAGCGAGGGAGGTAGGTAAAAATAATAATAATTAATGTCCTCCTAGCCGAATTTCGACCACGGCGGCCAGTCTCATCGGAGACTAGCCAGATGCGCAGGACATATTATAGTGCACAAGTGTGTGCGCTGGTGTGTGGGGCCGGCTTAGAATTTGCACAACCCCAAATCTTCTCGCGGGTGTCGTAAGAGGCGACTATGGGATATCAACCGGGGGCGGGCACGACCGGGGAGAGTTCAAACGCAGGACCAACGGCTTATTGTGCTTTCTGAGGCACGACCCCGTGCCTCGAAAAGCACGTTAAGCCATCTAACACCGCCAATTTCCTTACTCCGGGCTGCTACAGTGAATATTTCTTGCTAGAAAATACCCAATAACACAAATCTTGGGTCGACCCGGGATTTGAACCCGGGACCACATTATCAGCGGTTGAACACGCGACCGCTATACCAACGGGGCAGTCGGATAAAAGCACGGAATTAAAGTAAGGATAAAAGCATCGATCAGGAATTTCCGGCCGGCCCCCCTTAGATGCACAATGCGCGCCCTGAAAACGTCAGTATCAAAAGGTATCCCATTTGGCATTTTGGGATACCTTTTCAACTAGTGTCATTTTAGCTCTCGGACCGAAAGCATGGTCAAGTCCTCGTATAAAAAATGCAATAATCGACCGACCAAGCAACAGAAAAAGGATGGAATTTCTTATTTCCAGTAAGTTTAAATGTAATTTTACCTGTGTATTGTGATATGAGCCAATTGAGCCTTATATACTTGAGAAATCAGCATTAAATATTGTTGTTGGGTTTGCCTATGTAAAAATATTTATTTTGTTCTAAGTTCATGAATGGAGCGGCTATTGTTTCTAATTTTTTTATATTTAATAGTAGGTAAAATAAATAATTTGTTCATATGGCGTAAGTTTAAAAGTACTTTATAAGATCGTAGTTGACTTGAAATAACGTTTTTTTTGGCCCATAGAAAAACTCTTACGAAGCCGCAGGCAGACACTAGTTCTTTTAAATTTAAAGTACCTGCCTGAAAGTGTATTTTAGGTGCTATTCACTATTTCACTAGCTTTTGTTAACTTATTTATACTATTGTATGTCCGAAATGACCCTTTTGTTTGTTGACTGTTGCGTCGCTAATTTATAGTTGTATCAATAAATGATTCGTTATCCTTACCTGAATTCTGTTGATTGTATAATCCTTATAAAAATAAACAGTGTTTAAATTATTTTTAGGTTCCTTCCTACCTACTTACAAAATAAAATAAAATAAATTCGACTCCACTAATCTCTTGTTCCGCATGCAAAAAACTTGACAGGCTCTGCGCAAACTGTGTGCGTCAAAACAAAACGTGGACACTTTTGAGTGTCATTCTTGTAAGGTTCTAGGTATCTACGGGGGAGGCCGCATACTTGATCGATGGATAAAAGTATAAAATGCCCTGCCACAGAAATATTAGAAACCTACGTTATCCCAATTTTTTTTAAAAATAATGTCCACCCGTGCGAAGCTGGGACGGGCCGCTTGTTATAACTAAACCTGTTATTCAAGAAACTTGGTGTGCTCTGTTAGTCTGTATAATATCATTAAATGCAGTGCCTGAATTAAATTCAGAGCACCAGCTCGCGCCTGCTGCCGCCGTGCGCAGGCGCCGCGCTGCGTTGCGCTGCGACCTTGTCACGTTTTACACTTCAGTTTGTTAATGAACGTGTCTACGACTTATACCTACCTAACGTCTTTACGTTTCAATAATAATATAACATCATGATGCTAATGTTGGCATTAGCACAGATAGAATAGGTACCTACCTACTACATGTAAATAGGTACATTAGTAAAATTACGTGATCTAAAGTAGGTACACCTCCCTCCACATGTCTACACGTCTTTCAGCTTAAATCTATTTGTAGGCACTTTTTGTACCCATCACGCATCATGATGCTATTGCAAAGTAGACCACAAAGGGACTACATTATCAAGAAACTGAACTTACACAGTTTCGCTTTCGCATGACCAATTAGCTAGGGGATCACACATTATCAACAGATTCCACTTTAGATTGTCTATTGAGGGTTTACCACCATTATGTTTAGGAAGGCCAGAGTGTAGGGCGTCCTCTCGGAAGACAGGGCTTGTTTGGAGGGCAAGTCCCCGCAGCGACATCAGGAGATGGTGGCGATGGTGGGCACGGAGGGCGCGGGCGCGGGTGCGGGGTGCGCGGGGTGCGCGGTGGGCTCGGCCAGGTCCGCGTAGCAGGTGGGCAGCGGGCGGCGCAGCGTGTCGGGCACCAGCCGCGTCAGCGCCGCGCTCAGCAGCGGCAGCACGCCGAACACCGCCGTCGGGACCCACGCCCCGCGCGCCGCCTGCGCGTGCGCACGCCACATCACATTATTATATTCCTTATTTAAAATGACAAATCTAGCTCTACCAGAGTGCGTTTTCTAGGGTTAGGGTACATCTGGTCCGAATCTCAAACTGATCCACGGACGAGATGTCCACTTCACTTTTGAGTAGGGGTACTACTGATCCGAATCTAAAACCAAGAGATTCGGATCAGTTGTACCCTGTTTTCTATTGGCAGGAACGAATTTTTGTCAGATTTATGGGGAAACACTGGGTGATCAAATTATATTGAACTTTCTACGATGCGATTTCTCCCTCGTTTGCGCCCACCTAATGCACACTTTGTAGAGCAAAACTAAAAAAAGAACTTAAAAATGTATACTGATTGTTGTACGTACCTATGTATCTGTTAACCAAACAATATACACACACCTCACCTCACCTCAACACCCTATATTGGTCCACCGCTGGACGCAGGCCCTGCCGATAAGCACCTAAACACGCACATTCAGTGACAATTCGGTAAAAAATAAGTAAGTACCAGCAGCGGAGTGAGCGGCGCGAGGATGGCGCCGAGGCGGCCGGCCGTGGAGCTGGCGGCCAGCAGGCGCTGGCGGGCGCTGGTCGGGAACAGCTCGGCCGTGTACACGTACAGCGCGTTCAGCGTCATGGTGGCGCCGCCCTGCCCCACCAGGTACAGCACGGCGCCCGCCCAGCCGCCGCCGCCGCCTGCAGCACGTGGGGGGCGGGAGTCAGCGCTGGCGCAGGGCACAGGCACGGGGTGTGGGGTATGCCATGGTGCGACGTCACCGCACCATGGCACATACCACACTCTACATTTAGCTCACCAAGGTAAGTGAGAGCTATTGTGAATATTGGTTCCTACTTTGGTTCTAATCTGTTCCCTATAACCCTTGTTAGGTACCTACAGGGGTGTCGATTTCATATGTACATAGTTTTGAGGCGTGGATTTCGAATTTAATGTTAATTTGTAATTCAGACGGGGTCGGGGTCAAGCCTGCGCGCGAAGCGAGCAATCCGTAAGGCGGCATTTTTCAACGATAGCAAAAATGTTACGGCTCATGCGGTGAGTAACGCGCAACTATCCAATGAAACCAGGGCCAAGTAAGGCGGTCTAGCAGTTCCACCACTCCACGTTAAGCACTGACCTGTGGCTCTGTGCGAGGAGAGCACGAGCGCAGCCGCGGTGAGCAGCAGCGCGGCGGTCAGCAGGCGGCGGCGGCCGAGGCGGTCCAGCAGCAGCGTGTTGGCCAGCAGCGCCGGCAGCTGCGCGCCCGCCAGCGCCGCGTAGGTCGCGTGCGGCGAGCCGCCCAGCGCGCGCGCGTTCACCGCCAGCCCGTAGAACACGAACACGCCGCTAAACCACCACACGAAGCACACGCACAGCCGCACGCGCAACGCGCCGTATCTGACAAACGATCAACCACTTCAGGTATGCGAACCTCCCCCCCGAAGGGTTCCCGCCGAGGCGGGGGGGGCTTAGTAATCGCGGCCTAGTCACCCGCGATGAAGCTAAGAGGAACCCATGGGGCCGTGCCAACGCAGACGGCGACACGGCTGGCCCCTGGACGGACCGCTCCTCTGGGTTTTTTGCTCTAAGCCCAGTTGGAGCGATAGTAGGTTGCGGTGTCGTATGGGAGGCACCGCAACTGAGGCGGGTGGCTGTGCTGTATGGTCAGCATGGCCGCAGGGAGGGAGGTGGAGGCCGCGGCGGGAGAGGAGTGCCGGTATTTAGGTACGCCGCTCTCCCTGCCTTCCGCGGCCTTGGCGGGGTCGCCACCGTTTGATGGCATACGCGGTGGGGTCGCAGGGGAGGAGGTCTGTCGGTATGACGATGGCCGCTCTCCCTATCCTCTGCGACCGTGTGGCAGGTGGCGGGGCCACTCGACTGACCCGTCGCAGGGGGACCTTGGGCGTTCGGACACGGGGTCGTTCGGCGCCCAATTGGCGGTTAAGGTCCCCGAGGTGATCGCGGCGCGTCATGTGTTTCTGGCGCGTCGCGAAGAGGGGGTGCTGCACACCCCCAGTAAGGGGCCCGATATCGGGCAGCCGCGGTGGGTTCGTGGATGAGTGTAAGCGTCCCCACGTTCCTACCACAAACGGCAGAGGCCGAAGCACCCTGAGGGTTTTAGTGGTGTTAGAGTCCCACATCATCGTACTGTCTCCCCGTGGCAGTACGATATGCGTGCGCATTTCCCTCAGGATAAAAAAAAAGGTATGCGAACCTCATCATTATTTGTAAGTATTGGCGTGGGTTGCGTGTCACTGCAGCCATGGCCGTGTCGGCGGTAAGCCACCATGGCCACACGGCCTCAAATTATCTGATGCTTCGCTTATTTTTCGAACATAATCTAACTTAGATAATAGGCTCCTTATTATAACCAAAAATACGCGTGCGAAGCCGTGGGCAGAAGATAGTGTGTACATAGTCTTACAACGCTAGTGCACGCAAATTTATTCGCTTGCGCACATGCTCTCTATTTTCTCTCAATCTTTTTGGTATCGTTTTCCTGTATTATTTTTCTATTTCCAAGATAAAGACGGCTTTGTCATGAATAATCATCTCATGACAAAACAGTCTTGACATAGAGGCATCGACCGCGGCGGCTCTGGTCTCCATTGTCTTCAGCCGCTACTCGCAGCGCTAGCGGAGTTGTAGGTACTCACTTGACCAGAGCACGAAGCAGTCCCTCCTCGTCCTCTCCCTTAGCCTCAGCCTGCTGCTTCTGCTGCATCAGCACTTTATCCAGCGTCTCCTGAGAGATCTGCAGCTTGTTGCAACTAGCGGCTCGCTGTATGGCCTCCACGGCGTCGGTGGTCCGGCCGCGCGCAAGCAACCAGCGCACGGACTCGGGCAGCAGCCAGGGGTAGGCCAGCAGCAGGAACGACGGCGGGTAGGCCAACCGCGCCCACAGCCGCCAGGACCCCGCCAGGTAGTCCAGCAAGGCCAGCGCGGCCGCGCCCAGCGCCAGGGGGATGCCCAGCACCAGACTCGTCTGGATGCGGTGTTCTGCGTCCAGCCACTCTATCACTGGAACGAATACAACTAAACATAAGCTTCCACCGCAGCCGTAACCTTGATTGAGGTGATAGTGGGCTGCACTTCTTGAAGGAATCTACCAGATTCTTGTAGGAGGATCCATCGTTATGACTTTGCGTATCTCTCATATGGATGGCAATTGAATTCATTCAGGGGATATGGAAATAACGTTTGTTATTTTTACGCTTTTGTGCATAGGACATCATACGACGCGGCGACGGCAGAATCCTGGCTTGCACGGACAGCATGCAATGACGCTAGGGCGGTGGATACGCACCTTGCAATAGAAAAGTTCTTACTAAGCACGAAGGCGGCGGGGTAGACGCTGGCGCCGAACACGGTCTCCAGCAGCTCGGCCGCCAGGTAAGCGCTGTATGACGTCACGAAAGACTTGCCCACCCCCACCACCCCCGCGCCCACCGCGCTCGCCACTAGCGCCGCCCGGCGGCCCCATCTGGAACCATAATAGACGATCATACTCTTGCAGTGTTACATGGTACAGCGACTCAATGTGCACCGTGGCCTCCAACATAAAACATTTCAAGGGAACTCGGTTCTCTGAGCTGTCTCTCAGAAATACGGCATACATTTATTCAAGAGTCCTTGCCAACAAAAATGATATATTGTCCTATTCAAGTACAATAGCTACATTTGCAATAACGAAATCTAGACATGCGTAGGTGATACACATTGACCGTTCTTTCCACAGATAAGGTCTTCTTACATTGTAGGTAGTAGGTACTAGTGTCTCGGTTTAGATAAGAAACTCGTAAAGGTCAACGGCGTAGTTTTTCCTCGATGGGTCAAGGCCCGTGCTACTGAGTATTATTAAAGCATCCGAACCGGCTTTCATCTCTCAGCACACGCGGCAATCCAGTCCCGGTCATATCCTTGCTAAACAACCTCGTCATCTGCAAAATGTACCTAACTAATACCTGTTCTATCAAGTTTACTAAAGCAGGAAACAGAATTAAAGCTATAAAATTCTATTCTTAGGTATAAGATTATAATGAACACACCAAATATTATGTGGAAGCAAATTTTACCTACCATTGAAAATTCAAATGATAACCCTGATCGATTCATCATAACATAACCCATGGTAGTGATGTTGTCTATGAAACAGCATGGACCGGTGATGGACTGTGTACTAGCGAGTACCGCTGGGGCGATGGTGCTATACGCACCTGTCTGAGACGTAGCCCATGATGGGCAGCGAGAGCAGCATGCCCACGTTGTGGACGGTGCCCACCAGCGAGCGCCGCACCTCCTGGCACGCCAGCCCCAGCTGGAACAACAGCATCATGGACATTGTAGACCGTTAGACTAGAGCGCAGGACCCTCCTACTGGGGACACCAAATGCATGTCAGCTGTCAGGATAAATCTTGACATGTCAGACATGACATTTGTCAGGATTTCGGGGGTAATTAGAAAATGTCAGGGTTTTTGGTATAATACGAAATAAGTTAGTATTATTATTGTACAAAGCAGAATAAATTGTATATTTTTTGGTAGGACCTTAAGTACAAAAAATTACTGACTTCTGGTCAGTCTAGTCTGTGTGCAAAATAGGTACCTATTCATTTAAAAATTCAAAATTCAAAAATGGACACCTCTGCTCTTATTCTATTATAATCTATACTTCTATACTAATATTATAAAGAGGAAAGGTTTGATTTTTTGTTTGTTTGTTTGTTTGTTTGTATGAATTGAATAGGCTCCGAAACTACTGGACCGATTTGAAAAATTCTTTCACCGTTAGGAAGCTTACTTTTCAGGGAGTGACAAAGGCTATATTTTATCCCGAAATTCCCACGGGAACGGGAACTACGCGGGTGAAACCGCGAGGCGATCGTCTAGTATTCTATTAAAATGTAAGTTTACCTCAGCTACAATACTGCTGCCCGGTCCGTAGACAAACTCCTCGCACGGCACCTGAGAGGCATTGTTGAACGAGTGGGGCGTGCAGGCGCCGTCCAGGGGCGCGGGGCGGGTGCACGCCTGCGCCTGCGCCGCCAGCGCCCAGCGCGCCCACGGGGGCGCCAGCGCGGCCGTCGGCTCGGCGCGCTCGCACTCCGGCACACGGCATCTGGGAAGAGGGACAGTTTGTATCATTTGCTGTGGAAACGTTCATAGGATTTTTTAGGGTTTCGAAACCCTTATGGTCTCGCTTTGTCTGTCCTTTTTTCCCTCCTTATTAACTCAGCAACTACCGCAGCTATCAACTTGAAAGTTGAAATAATAATACATTTCGTGCGCCTGTACAGATTTTAAGAAAAAAAAAATTAAAAAAAAGAAAAATGAAAACATTTTCCATACAAATTGAAATGTCGAAATTTTAAAAGAGACCTACAAGTCAAGTGGGGTATCAAATGAAAGGTATTCTTTTGTACATTTAAAATCGTTTTTGAAATTTCTGTAAGTTTGTTCTCTGTCGTGCTCAGAGATTGATCGTTCCACCTGTTTTAAATATTTAGGAATCCAGCTGGATGAAAATCTGTCTTTTCGACAGCATATAAATGCTCTCTCTGGTAGAGTTAGAAAGCTGATTCACATTATGAAGCTTCTACGTGAAGGCGCGGACAAGGACACTCTCATGACTGTGTACTCGGCTCTCTGTCAGTCGATCATGAGCTATTGCATTACGGCCTGGGGTGGTGCCGCCAAAACAATTATGATTAAACTTGAGCGAGCTCACAGGTCTGTTCTGAAAGTGATGTTTCGCAAACCGTTTAGGTTCTCAAATAGATAAATGGGAAAGCAAAGCTGCGGAAACGCTTGGCGAAAGCAGATTTAGTGGCGGGGACCTTGATTTTCACACGACAGTTTGTGTTTCGGAGTGAAGGGTTACAGTTACTGTAACCCTTCACTCCGAAACACAAACTGTAACTGTTCGTCAACTATATGTCTCAGGCGTCGTCTCATCTTTCCACAAGATCTTTTCCTCACGTGCCCCTTCTAACAGACGTCGTGTGAACATCAAGGTCCCCGCCACTAAATCCGCTTTCGCCAAGCGTTTCCGCAACTTTGCTTTCCCATTTATCTATCGGCGTGCGATTAAACACTGCAACTTATCCTGTGCTATAGATGGCGTTAAGGAAAAGATCAGAAGGTGGCTCACACTTGACTACGACGCTACTGAAGGTCTCTTAAGTATCTTAAGCTGGCTAAGATTTCCACCCCCCCCCCCCCCCCTTCCCCCTTCCCAATATTTTTATGTGACATGTTCCGAATCTTTATCTTTTACACTTCTCGAAATATTTTGAAAAAGTCGAAAATTTTACCGCTACCCCCTATCACCGAAGCATGCAGAGAGATCCATCTGAAATGTAGGTTGGTACCTACTAATTTTAGGCATTCATTAAATTGCGAAGTCTCTAACCGGTACCTTTAGTACATACCTACTTGTTGACAAACGTTCGAAACCCTCGGCGCGCGAGTTACACTCGCACTTGACGGGTCTTGTTAATCAAAGAACTAATACCTGGGACCTATACCTATATATGGGATAAAAAGTAGGCCACTTTTAATTTCAAATCTAGTCTACGAAACAACGCGTTCGCATGCGTTGTTTCGTAGGTCGTAAGCCACGAGCAAAAACTAGTTTATTATTATTATGGTGTGATTAGTGTGACTTTACTCGAAAACAATGCATCGATGATCTCAAGCTAAGTCGTTTGTGACTTCCTTGATGTATGCTTAGTTAGGCATGTGCCAGGCCGTGGCGGACGTGACGTCAGAATCGAACCCTCTGTCTCCCCGTGCTCGTAAGAACATACCGGGCAGGTCAGCGGCTTTCTTTTGTGAATTAATAACACCTCCTCGGCGCCCAGTCCGCTGTTGCGGGAGGTGCGTTGACGAGGAGGTGTGTATGGGGAGTAGAGAACTCCGTGGCTCCTCTTCACTGTGAAACCAATTTCTTATTTGTCCACTAGATTTATCTTTTTGTTAAATAAAAATAACAATCTTCTACAATAAACCACTAAAACCTCCATTAAACACGTACTACATGTGCAATTGTGCAATGGTAGAATACAGTCAGTGAGCTCGCTGTGCATCCAGCTCTACACAGACGGACACTGTCAGCATTCATACACAGAACTGTCTCACCGCCCCGCGCGCCTGCGCCGGCGGGCTACTTATTATCATTATATCACAATTAACTTACTATTTTACTTTCACTAAATAGTAATAGAAAAAGTTTATTTGTCGCAGCTGACTGTACCTTGTTGTTTTAGTACAACTAGCAGATCAGTAGATGTGATTCTCTGTTTTGCTCCCTACGACCATTGCTAGATAAGAGAGCAGGTGGTCCGGTTCCGCAGAGAAATCGACCGTCGTCGAGACGATTAGGCCTTACTTATCTCATTCTCTGTAACTTATTTGCCCAATGTTTATTAACAAATGGTTCACGTCACTTTATCGAATTTAGTTTGGTTCGGGAGCGGTTGTAACTGGTGCGGGGTCGCGCGGAGATAAGCGAGAGACGAGCCCGCCCCGGAGCGCGGCCCCGGCCCGGGTGTACGGCTCCGCTGCAGCCGGCCTCTGTCTCCGCTCTCCGGAGTTACAGCTTGTGGGTGGCACAGCACAGACTGAGCGAGCTTCAGGAGGTACTCAGACTCTCCGCCTACCGAGTCATCGACACGGAATCTGACATAGTTTCGTAAAATTAAAATATTCTAAAATTTTGGTGTTCTGCAAGGAACTAAACTACCAGAAAATTAGTTTTCTACAAATCGTAGACTGCAACTAGGCAAACGTAGTGTAGGAGGTGACGACCTGCGAAAGACTGCAGGCAGATGCTGAATACGGTAAGCTGACACAAACAGGGCGCTATGGCGCTCATTAGGGGAGGCCGCCGCGAGCCGCCCAGCCGTGGACTAGTGTAAGCTGGTGATGATAACGATATATTAGTGTGAAGGAAATACTTATTAAGTACTTTATCTCATATTTACTTTTTACCTTTTCCCAATAGTACTAGTACAAAGATAAGTTGATGAGTCCCATGCCGTTATCACGGTAGCAGCGGTCCTGCGCGTGCGCATCAGCATCCCCGCGCCCCGCGCCCCGCGCCCCGCTCCACGTGCTAGACGTCGCGTCGGCCGCAGTACAACAACTCGTTCGTAGAGATAAAAGATAGCGCCGAGTGTCTCACTCACAGCACAGCACCTCCGCTCGAGTCTCTCCTCTAGAACCCTTATCAGTGCTTTGTCTCGGAGCTGCTGCGCGCCACGTGGATGACGTGCATCGCCGGCGCGGCACGTGGATGACGTGCATCGCCGACTCGACACAATCTATTCGATCCCTAGATACTAATATGTATTACCACGGTAATAGGATAATATTACCTTGGTATTACTTAGGAAGGAACTTTGTAAGTAGTCGATGTGCCACAGTACTACCTGAAACTGTACAATATAATAGCGCACTATTTTCCAATAGGTGATCAGATCACTAGGGGAAAAATATAAGTACGTACCTAGGCTTAAGCTATCCAATAATTTTAACATAATTAAGGTTTAATAAGCTGTTAGTTTCCCTGAAATATAAAAAAAAATAGATTGTTTTGAAAAAAATAAAAATGAATGATGAACGACTTTTTCAAAATATTTCGAAAAGTATGAAACCAACAAAAATGTCAATAACTATTTCGAAATGCACAAACTGATAGCTTATGATATCGCAGGTGACCCAGTAGAATCATTAATTTCAACTCAATTTGAATTTTTGCTTTTGATGCCCAAAATATTTTCCTAATTGCCGATTTTAAATCGTAAAAGTAATTTTTTTTTTAAATTTAAGTAGTTTTAAATAATTTAAGTAGGTACAATAAGCAACTGATTTCTTTTATTTATTACCTAGTTACCTATTCATAAATTTGCAAAAATACTCTGCGAAATTCGCTTAATCATTTCGTGTGACTGGTTGACCTGAAACACCACAGATGACTAGCGAATCACACTTTTTGTAAAGGTACAAATTGAGTGCCCGTTGGAAGGTGATGAACCAGAGAATTAACTTAGGGTAGAATAAATTATTCAAACACCGTAGTTTTTTTATTATTTTAGGATAATTTTTTTTGTAAAATTATTTTTTTTAGTAGGTTTTTTTTTAAAGCGTACCTAATATCTTATTTTTCGATCAGAGTTTGAAGGAAGTTCTGACGTATTTTAATCACAAATGTTTATGACTACCAAAAAATATTTAAAAAAATAATGCTGCTGAGAAAAGAAAAAAAAGTTACGAATGGTTGAAGGTAAAATTTTGGAAAAATCTCAATAATGTATAAAAATTGACATAATCACCCAAACTATAAAACTATCGTAGTAAGGTCCAATAATTATATCAAATGACCTCCTCTATTTGCGAACTCGGTCTGGCGGGTTGAGTTCCAGTCACCCTGTATATTACCTACTAGCTTCGCCCCGCCCCTTCGCCCCCGTGGAAATTCATGTTTCCAACTTTCTTTATTTTTTTCTTTCATAAGAACCTTCTCCTGATAATAACAAACGCAACAAAAAAAGAATAAGCGAAATTGGTCCACCCGTTCACGCGTGATGCCGAGACCAAGGGAAATAGGTAAGTATTCATTTTTATATTTATTTTATTTTATTTTATTTTTATTGTTAAAACAAAATCAACAGCCCTTATGTCTAAACAGTTTTAACCTTAATAATCTAACTTACGGCCAATAATAGATTTACATTTTATAGAAGAAACTTACTAAATACTGACAGTCTAACATTAACAAAATCAAACAAGAAAAGTACAGTTAATTCGAAAAAATTTAAACACAATTCAATTAACTTAAAGCAATAAATTTATATTTACTATTTATTTTACTACTTATGTATGTGTATACTATACATCATAAACATGTTTAAAGAAAAACAATTAGGTACTAAAACTATTACTATTATTTATACAGTGTCCTCCTGCAGAGCTTTTAGTACATCTCTTTTAAATGTTACCTTACCGACATGAAATATGTCAGTGGTGTGAAATTGCATATTATAGAGTCTTTGTAGCCTGTTAACAATAGAATAATGTGCATAGTTAGTAGAAGACTTTGTCGTGGCGAAGAATTTTGTATTGGTATGTCTTGTGCGTCGTTTTGGGACCCATATACGGAGGATCCTAGCTGTAAGTTCGGGGCAATCTATGTACCCGTTACATAGGCCATGTAGGAATGACATGTCCATTAAGGTGCGTCGGTCTTGAAGGCTTGTAAGGGAATGAAAGTCGCATGAATCTTTATAGCTAACGGGGTAATAATGCTTCCTATAATTAATATGTTTTATAAATGTATGTTGAATTCTTTCTAGATCGTTAATATAAGTTAAGTAGTGAGGATTCCAGATACAACTACAGTATTCAACAATACTTCGAACATAAGAGTAATATAGTAACTTTATACAGCCAATATCAGAAAAAGGTTTACAGACTCGTATAATAAAACCCAAGCTTTTAAAAGATTTATTTACAACAGACTCTACATGTTCAGAGAATGACAACTTGCTATCTAATAGAACACCTAAGTCACGAACCAGTACAGCTTCAGTTATATTTTTTAGACACAACTGATAATTAAATTTTTTGGCATTCCTCTTACGTGTAAATGAAACAAAGTGACACTTATTTATGTTGACATCAATGCGATTAAGCGCATAATACTCCCCAAGCCTATCAAGATCACCTTGAAGCTTTATATTGTCTGCATTATCTTTTATTTGCATGAAGATCTTGGTATCATCTGCGTACATCAAGAACCGGGCAAAGTGAAAACATTTATGGACATCATAAAGATAGCAGGCATATAAGAGCGGTCCAAGAATTGACCCCTGGGGGACCCCCGAGGTAATATTTACAAAATTAGACCGGAAACCTCCTACAACGACAGCCTGCGATCGATTCCGCAGATAAGATTCAAGCCATCTAAGTAGGTTACCTTGAATACCTAATTCCTGTAACTTACGCAAAAGTATGAGGTGGTCTACACGATCGAATGCTTTTTCAAAATCAGTGTAGATCACATCAACTTGAGAACCCCCATCCATGTTAGTGGCCACATAATCAACAAACACACCTAAATTGCTTGCCGTTGAGCGTCCTTTAATAAAACCATGTTGTTCTGTTGGGATTGCGGACGAAACAATAGGATATATATTAACATGAACAATCCTCTCTACCAGTTTACTGAGAACATTGAGGATTGATATAGGGCGATAATGTTCTATGCATGTTTTGAGACCTTTTTTGTACACCGGTACTACGTTGGCTCTTTTCCAAGCTATAGGGAAGTACCCGTCATTAAAACACCTATTAAACAGTAGTGCAATTGGATCAGATATTGATTTAGCACAATTGATGAAAAATATCGGAGTTTAATAGTTATGCCCGGTCTGGCTCAGTCTAAGAGTTAGGTAGGTATTATAAAAACCACACGTATACACAGTCAGATTATAATTGGAACACACACAAAAGGTTTAACAAAACAAGGTACAAACGAGCACGGACACTAAAACAAGGGTAGAACCGAAAAGCAAACAAAGTTCTGGATTATGTCCTGTTTCCACGCCGAGCGTGAGCGAACTAACTAGTCTAAGTAACGGCTCGGTCGTCTTAGTTTTCGTCCGCGCGCAGAGATGGCGCTGGCTGTCGGCACGCCATGGCTTTGCTTGACTGACACGCCCGATCCAATGGGGCTGCCAGTGTCATGAATATAAACGTCATTAGGACATTGTACTACACACTCCCCCTCCAAGTTGGAAGTACGTCCCGGGTCCGACTTGGGACTTGAATCGCGGATGCGTGGCCTTCCTCTACGCCCTTTAGGCCTAACCGGCACATTAGACTCTAACGGAGACGTGAACGGGGTTAAGTCAGTGCTGTGATATTTCCCTATAACATTATTATCGAGATCTGAAATGATGAAAGTCGTTGGGCTGATGATAGTATCTATGCGGTACGGACCATCACGCCTTGGCATAAACTTTTTCGTGATATGCTTTGCCGCATTACTTAGGTTGTGCGTTTTGAGTAAGATTAGATCTCCTACCTCGTATCTAGGCGTTTTACGACGAGAAGTGTCAGCTACGTCCTTGCGAACGTCTTGGCACTTCTCAACCCTATCCCTGATATCAGAGAGCGACGAGACAAAGTCTCGTAGGAAAGGGGTGACCTGATGAACGAAGTTTTCCTTATCAAGGACGCCCCGTAAATCGTGGTGGACGTCAAAGGGTGTCCTCAGCTCACGCGCTAGAGTTAAGTACGCAGGCGACTTACCGGTGGTGGAGCATGTGGCGCTATTCATTGCAAATCGAATTGACGCTAGGTGCTTAGGCCAAGCTGTATGGGTGTTCTTGACAAGAATGGACAATTGCACCTTCAAGTCCCGGTTCTTTCGCTCGGCAGGATTTGCTTCCGGATGATATAGCGGTATAAGCTCCTGTTTCACGCCTAACACGTACATACACTGCTGCATCACCGCCGAAACGAACTGCGTACCATTGTCCGACACGACGCGTCTTGGAAGTCCGTACCTGAGGAACACCTCCTCCAGCAGGATACGAGCGCAAGTCTCAGCAGTAGCATCTATGAGAGAAAACAGTTCCACCCACCTTGTAGCGACGTCTTCGACTAGGAATATCCACCGCTCCCCCTTGTCTCCGGTTGGGAGCGGACCGAACAGGTCGATTGCCAGGACTTCGCCTCGTTGTTGAAGAACCGGATTTTGTAAGAGACCAGCTGGCTTTTGGTTCAAGGGTTTGTAGCGAAGGCACTCAACGCACTGCTTGAGATACTCGGTGACATACCTGCGCATCCCTGGAAAATAGTACCTTTCTTTCAGCCGCTGAAGGGTCCTCTCTATGCCTTGGTGCCCGGCGGTAGGGGAGTCATGAAGCTCCTTGAGAATGTTTTCTCTCATTGACCTTGGAATGACCAGTTGAGCATCCTCTGAGTCGCCATCAGCATCATAGCGGTAAAGGACACCATGAGACAACACGTAACCACGCTCGAGCCAACGACCGAGGGTAAGTTCCTCGGGGCTTTCCAGATCTTGTATGACCTTTTCCAGGTCAGGATCCTCCAATTGAGCGGCGCGCATGTCGGCTGGACTAGTGGAAGGGAGGTTAACAATAACAGAGCACAAACCACAATCCTCAGTACCTTCTTCTGTGCAAGGTGGGCGGCTGAGCGTGTCCGCGACTACGTTGGCCTTGCCCGGAGTGTACTGGTAAGTAATGTTAAAAGACTGCAGTTTCAAAGCCCAACGGACCAACCTACCCGAAGGTGATTTGACAGTCAGCAGCCACTTGAGAGGCTGGTGGTCGCTTCTGACACTTACCTGGTGTCCATCAATATATCCCCTGAAGCGTTCCACTGCCCAGATCACAGCCAACGCCTCGCGCTCAGTGGTGCTGTAATTCTTTTCGGCGGATGTGAGGAGACGGCTGGCATATTCTATTGGGCGCTCTTCAGTGCCCTCGCCCTGTAAGAGAACAGCTCCAACAGCGTAGCTGCTTGCATCCGTTCTCAGAACAAACGGTCTAGAGTAATCAGCCTGTACCAGAATGGGAGCGGTGGTGAGGCGTTTCTTTAACTCCTCAAAAGCATGTATCTGCTCCGCCTCCCAAACCCAAGGCTGGTTTTTTTTTGTCAGGCGTGTCAAAGGTTCGGCAACGGCTGAAAAGTTTGGAACAAACTTGCGAAACCACGAACACGTCTGCAAATAGGTTCTCAGATGTTTCAGGTTGAGCGGCGGTTTCATTTCTACGACCGCCTGTATTTTGTCGGTGTCGGGAGATACGCCCTCCGGTGTGATAACGTGACCGAGATACTTAACCCTTTTTCGGCAGAACACGCACTTCTCACGATTAGCCCTCAAATTGAAGGCGCGCAGCTTTTCAAAAACGGCGCTCAAGGCTGCCATATGACCAGAGAACGTTTCCGTTATAAGTAAAAGGTCATCCTGGTAAGCTAAGAGAGTGACGCTATCACCTGCTATTTGTGAGAGGTCGCGACACAGGTACGAGCGGAGCTTGTCAATGAGGCGCTGGAAAGTAGAGGGCGCATTTTTAAGCCCGAAAGGCATACGCTTAAAGCGATACGTACCAAAGGGGGTCTGGAACGCCGTTTTGTCCTTGTCGCTCTCTTTGACAACCACTTGCCAAAATCCACTACGCAGATCCAAGGTGGACATGAAGCAGTTGCGCCTAGTTGACTGCACCAACTCGTCAATGACTGGCATTGGGTAAGCATCAGTTTTGGTTACCGCGTTAAGCTTCCGGTAATCCACGCAGAACCTGACCTTACCATCCTTCTTCGGGACTAAGACGGCGGGCGACGTCCACGCAGACTCGCACTCTTCAATTATGCCGTCCTCCAACATTTTATCTAGCTCCGCTCTCATCAGCTCCTTCTTAGCGGGCGTAAGCCTGTATGGAGGAACGGAGATGGGCGGATGATCACCCGTGTCTATGTGATGTTCCGCGTATGTTGTCGGTGCTCCATTTGCCGCGAAGACATCTGCGTTGTGCAGCAGTAAGTCCGACAGCTCCTGGCGTTGTTCAGCAGCCAGCATCAAACCTTCTTCATCACGTAGAAGATCGGAAGAAGAGATCGCGGTACAAGACTTAGGAGTCTCAAACTCGGTTGGGTACATGATTTTTGAACCTGAAAAATGCCAGGTCGACGCAGCAAAATCCATGACGATTCCGGCCGCAGCTAAGAAATCAATACCCAACAGGGTTTCATTGTTTTGCGCGTCGGGCAGGATCGTAAAATCTAAGGTCACTGACCTGTCCGGAGTAATTCCTACCTTTAAGGTTGTGATAAGTACCCGGCGAGTGCGCGACGAGCCATCTGCTAACTTAACGTAGCGCGTGGTCTCAGTGCAGGGGTGCTTCTTTTCCAGTAGCAACTCGTAGAGCTTACGGCCAACTACGCTACTTTTGGCTCCAGAGTCCAAGAGTGCCACTCCTCGTACTCCTAAAACTACTATGCTTAAAATAGGTCTTAACATAGGTCGTTGTCCCAAAGAATGACTCGCGACATCAGGTTCCACTAATGAAAAATGTCCTGAAATTTCCGCAGATACATTGGACACCCTACTTTCGTTCATCGTGGTTACCCCAAACTGATTCGCGTACTCACCAAGAGCATCAGTTTTTTTCGACAAGAAATTTCCTAAATTTTCCGCAGAAATCATGGTCACCCTACTTTCCTTCGGCATGGTTACCCTACTTCGTGAAATTTCGGACACACCATCGGATTTTAGCGCATGAGCGCGTTCGGCGGACACATTGGTTACCCTACTATCTTTCGCTGCTGCCATGGTAACACCATCAGTAGCACGACACGACGCCGATGGCGGCAGCGGCGGTACTATGCCTACACTATGTTCATGTCGACAATCCGTGAGTCTAAGTGCGGTATTACAAACATTGTTATTGTTAGGCGAACGATTCGGATGTAGAGATACGACCTTATGTTTACTACTAGTACAAGCGTTAGGTATACTTGTACTTGGAGGGAAAGTAGTAGGTATGTTTTTTTGGCAACTTACCAATGGATTGGGCGGGATCGGATCAAGCCATGCTGAGTCGAACGTGCAATAATTCGCGTTGCACTGGGGACACTGTGACCGGGTAACACCTTTCGTATTGCAACCGTAACACGTAGGTACTGCTTCCGTATCTACTTTATCTCTTTTTGACTTTAAAACGGCACAAGAGTCTATTGAGTGTCCACGGCGTTTACAGTACTTGCAAAACTCCTTCGTTGACGAGTTAGGTGCGACGGCGGCGGCGGACGTGTTGGCGACGGCGGCGGCGGTCTGTAGCATGGAGTCCGGATCAGCGCTGTTGCGAACGGCGGCGGGGGCGCGCGCGGCGGGAGCGCGCACGTCGTTGCTATGCGCGGCGGCGGCGGCGGCGGCGGCGGCGGCGGCGGCGGCGGCGGCGTTCGCAGGGTTATTGCCGCGGAGTTCGCGCGAATTTGTTGATGCGGGCCGTGGAAATGGCGCGGTTCTCGCACGTTGGGCCTCGGACGGAGTTTCTTCGGTAGCGTCTTCGACATGCCGTGCCTTGCGGAGTAGAGAGTTGTACGAGTCAAACTCGTCTCGACGCAGGCGCTCTCGAATCCGCCGATGGAGAAGGCCGTATACCATGTCTAGCTGGACCTTCTCGCTTAGGTCACCAGGGGGTAGGCGAGCTAATAGTGCCCTCACCCTGGCGACGAAGACCTCCGTCTTTTCCTTGCTCTGAGACATAGAGAACAACTCCAGATAAATTCGGTGTGGCGGGCGTCTGTCCCCAAATGCGCTTCTGAGCGACGTCACCGCGTCACTCCAGGTAGTGACCGACGATTTTACCCCCTGCCACCACACGGCCGCGTCTCCCACCACCAGCATGGATATGCCTCGCAGTGCGCTGTCGTCGCTCACGCACGCACACTCTTTGTAGGCCTCCACGGCATCCAGGAAGTTGTCCAGGGAGCCTCCGGATGCTCCGCTGAAGCGAGCAGAACATGCAGCGAAGGTTCCCTGGAGTGGCGCTGGCGTAGACGCGGCGAACGTCTGCGAGTTGGGCAGGGGTGATGGAATCGATTCGCGGCGCGACTCGTGCGCGAGGACACGATCGAGGAGCCGCTCCATCATCGTGGTCTGCGTCTGCTGCAGAGTAGCCATCATCGTGGTGAGTTCGCTTGCCATTATAGAAGCCGTAGGCGGCTGCGTCTGTGGCGCTGGCGTCGGTTGCTCGTTTTCGGGTTCTTCCGTGGCGTCTTGAAAGTCCGACTGACGCCGCGATTGGCGGCGTGTATTAGGACGTGGCATTTTATGTAGTTAGGTTCACTGCGATGAGTAGGTACTTGAAGTTGAAAAGTCACATAGGTACACAGGCCCTCGCTTGGGCAGCCAGTTTAATAGTTATGCCCGGTCTGGCTCAGTCTAAGAGTTAGGTAGGTATTATAAAAACCACACGTATACACAGTCAGATTATAATTGGAACACACACAAAAGGTTTAACAAAACAAGGTACAAACGAGCACGGACACTAAAACAAGGGTAGAACCGAAAAGCAAACAAAGTTCTGGATTATGTCCTGTTTCCACGCCGAGCGTGAGCGAACTAACTAGTCTAAGTAACGGCTCGGTCGTCTTAGTTTTCGTCCGCGCGCAGAGATGGCGCTGGCTGTCGGCACGCCATGGCTTTGCTTGACTGACACGCCCGATCCAATGGGGCTGCCAGTGTCATGAATATAAACGTCATTAGGACATTGTACTACAGGAGGCAAATTATCTGTGCCTGGTCCTTTGTTAACATCTAATTTATTTATTAGTTTATTTACTTCATCTGGAGTTGTTTGGATGTTGTGTATTGAATCTAAGCTATTATTATCCTCTGGATCAGACAAAAATTGTCCAGTAGTAGGTATACTAAAATTTAGCTTAAAAAAATTATTAAAAGCCGAGCAAATATCAGTAGGGTTGTTAAAATATAAGTCACCATAAGTCATCTGTTGAGGGTAATCCGTAGTATTTTTACGTTTAGATTTAACGTAGCTCCAAAAGATTTTGGGGTTTGTTTTGATCTTCTCTTGAGAAAATTGTACGTAGGATCTATAACATTGTTGTTGTAATGTTTTATGTCTTTTACGTAACTCAGAAAAGTCATTATAATCTATAGGATTCCCAAATTTCTTCCAATTGACGTGTGCTCTATGTTTTTCTTTGATCACATTAATAAGTGCTTTACTATACCACACAGGATACGAATAACTACCGCCACTACGTACTTGAGGGACAAATCGATCAATCAACTCATAGAGTCTAGAATAAAAGGTATCCATAACTTCTTCCAAGTCTCTCATCTTAGTAATGAAGGACCAGTCGAGTTCAATAATGGATTTATTCAGGTTCACATAGTCTGCACGCTTAAATTGATATTTCATTCTTGACCTAGATTTCAGCGGCGGGACTAGTATATCTGTAGCTGTTATTTCAAGGATTGGGTGTGCAGTATCTGGAGGCACAAGATTAAACCCAGAATTTTGAATCTTAATGGGAAAAGCAGAGAATACCAGATCAAGGGTGTTGTCACTTACATTTTTTAGTGTGTTATATTGGGTAATACCTATGAAACTAAAGTATGATAACAGCTCGTACGCCGCATTTTGTATCTCTACAGCGCCTTTCTTAAGTATTTTAGGTACCTCCGAAGACCAATCAATGCATGGTAAATTAAAATCGCCCGCGACAATGAGATAATCATCTGGATGACTATCGCGAACTTCAGACACAATATCGATAAGAGAACTTAATCTAGTGGGCAGCCTCGAGTTAGGAGGGATATATGCAACTGCGACATGAAGGTCATGGCTTGTGCCTAGACTTTTAGCCGGTATTGTGATCCAGATGCATTCAAGATCCTCTCTTACCCACTCTGGTCGTAAGCGCGCATTTAAGTTAGGACGACATAATAGCATAACACCTCCTCCTAGGGAGCCACGATCATTGCGAAATATGGAATACATGTTATTGCATAATTCGGCGTCAAAGATTCCATCATGAAGCCAGGACTCAGTGATCATAATAATATCAAAATCGCATAATAAAATATTATTGTAGAATTTATCAAGCTTAGTCCGCAGCCCTCTTACGTTTTGATATAAAAGCCTAAGTTTCTTATCATTGTAATACATTATAAATTTTAAGTAAGTAATTGTACTGGTTGGTGAGGCTTATAAAACTCTTTTTTGTATGCACAAGATTAAACACATAATAGTTTTCTGCTAAGAAGTAATGACTAACTATAATATTAAGTTCTGCTAAGGAGTAAGTAACTAAAATTATAATTTTACACATAATAATGAAGATGTGACAAAAATGGTTAGTATACATATAGTTTTTCAAACAATTTTGGCCAGATCGGCCTCCGAGGAGATAAGAATAGGAGGCGAGGTCTCGTTCCTTCTTGCGTAAATTCGGCAGTTTTTTGTCCAAACGTATTTGTAATCTGCTTCTTTCACCCTTTGCTTGCACGAATTAAGAAGCATTTTATTTTCCTTCGTAAGATGCTCGTTTACGAAAATACGACGGGCCTCGCCCCCAAGTCCCAAATCCTTTGTTTCAAGGTTTCGGTGCTTACGTGCGGAAGCTATGACGTGATCTTTATGGATACGTTCCCTGAAGCGCACGATGATAGGACGCGAAGTACGGGATGCACTGCTGACACGGCGAGGTTGTACTCGGTGTGCGAACTCAATATCAGCTGATTTAATAGGGACACCGACGTGCTGAGCAAGTTTCAGGACAATGTCCACCGTTTCTTCCTCCTTGTTTTCGGGTATCCCTATAACCTCTAAGTTCTGCATCCTGCACCACTGTTGCTGCTTCAGGTACTCGTCTTCTAGAGATTTTACACGTGCCGACTGTGAGCTTAAAGCCTCCCGAAGGGACTTGTTTTCCTCCTTTATAGATTTCATCTCGGCCGTATTAGTGGAGAAAAGTTTCTTCATGTCCGAAAGCTCCTTGCGTAGCTCATCGTATTGCTTACTTACAAAGGCGAGCGATTCCTGGTAGCCGCTGCACTGGCCCTTTATGGTAATAAGCTGGTCAGAGAGTTCGCTGATACTGCGTCTAACACACGACTCTACGAGGTCCTTCATCTCCTTCCTTTCGGCTTTAAGCATCTCCTTCATTCTCTCCTCTGTTATGTAGTTGTTTGGTTTCATCCGCACGGTCACGTTACTACCCGACAACAATTCCTCTTCTGGATTATTAATGGCAATGGACTCCAATGCAGCTGAGAGGCCAGGGCGCACAGGGGTATTAGAGTTATCTGTTTTAGGTAGCTTACTCTTACATTCACTACATTTCCACTTGCGCTTTGCTTCATCGTTCATCGCTCTGTAGCGTTTAGGCGACAGATTTGCGCATAGCAGATCGTATTTATGGCTACATTCCATACATTTCATGGCCCTTTTATCAGTTATATTTGCCTTACAGCCGCGGCAGACCACCCTCTCCATAGTTATTTGTTTTAGTGTAGGTATAATATACTGTTATCGACGAGATAATAATTTTGTTTAAAAATTATCACTGTCCTGCACAAACTATGACGGCAATAAAAATAATGCAGCTCCTACTGTAAACCATGAGCAAAAACCAGTATTGCTTGCTGAGTAGAGGTGCACTAATAGGGCAGGCGATAGAGTGCAGTTGCACCGGTGCACGTGTTCGAAAGCGGCAAATACGTCACAGCGAGCGAGGTGCGAGTTGTCATAGGTCAGGGTCCGAGCCGATCACAATGATTTTGAAAAATGTTTTTGCTTCTTACTCAGTCCTCCTTGAATGAATTGTTTCAGAAGTTTCACTTAAAAAAAGCCTTTAATAAGGGCTTCACTCACGTATACGATACTTTTAGAAAACTGTACTTTATACAAGTAAAATTAACAAATAATCACAGACAAAACGTGTACATTGTTTACGCTTCGACTGTCAGCGTGTGATTATGAAGAAGAAGATTATTTTATATTTCAAGTTGATAGCTGCGGTAGGTAGTTGCTGAGTTACTAAGGAGGGAAAAAAGGACAGACAAAGCGTACATAAGGGTTTCGAAACCGATCTCGAAACCTTAAGTAAAACACATAGGTACATACAAACAGCCGACCGACCACAGGACCGAAGCCGAAGTCCGCTTTAAAAGAAGGAAGAGATGTACAACAAGATAAAATATAAAATTTTAAAATCCCGCCGACTGATGATTATTGGCTGAACAGATTTTCATGAAACATGGCTAAAACACTATTATAAAATATAAATACTCTGATAAAATTATCTATGACACAAAAAAAGTAATTGAAAATCGGTTCATCCATTTGGGAGCTACGATACCACAGACAGACACACGGACAGACACGATAAACTTATACCTAACACCTCTCTCTTTTTGCGTCGATTGTTAAAAAGTAATGTACCTATTCAAATTCCAAAAAAAGTTTTTCACAAGTTGATATCCAGAATCATACCTATAATAAGTAATAATCGATATCCCTTTCGGCTCAGTTTAGTACAGTACAGGTTACGTGGCACCCTGTATGGTGTACTTTCGGATATGGATATTTTTGTCACGAGGAAATTAAGCACGAGTACCTAAAGACTTGGAGTAGCCACAGACTGCAGCGGGAATAACATATTACTTGGAGTAGCCACAGACTGCAGCGGGAATAACATATTACTTGGAGTAGCCACAGACTGCAGCGGGAATAACATATTACTTGGAGTAGCCACAGACTGCAGCGGGAATAACATATTACTTGGAGTAGCCACAGACTGCAGCGGGAATAACATATTACTTGGAGTAGCCACAGACTGCAGCGGGAATAACATATTACTTGGAGTAGCCACAGACTGCAGCGGGAATAACATATTACTTGGAGTAGCCACAGACTGCAGCGGGAATAACATATTACTTGGAGTAGCCACAGACTGCAGCGGGAATAACATATTACTTGGAGTAGCCACAGACTGCAGCGGGAATAACATATTACTTGGAGTAGCCACAGACTGCAGCGGGAATAACATATTACTTGGAGTAGCCACAGACTGCAGCGGGAATAACATATTACTTGGAGTAGCCACAGACTGCAGCGGGAATAACATATTACTTGGAGTAGCCACAGACTGCAGCGGGAATAACATATTACTTGGAGTAGCCACAGACTGCAGCGGGAATAACATATTACTTGGAGTAGCCACAGACTGCAGCGGGAATAACATATTACTTGGAGTAGCCACAGACTGCAGCGGGAATAACATATTACTTGGAGTAGCCACAGACTGCAGCGGGAATAACATATTACTTGGAGTAGCCACAGACTGCAGCGGGAATAACATATTACTTGGAGTAGCCACAGACTGCAGCGGGAATAACATATTACTTGGAGTAGCCACAGACTGCAGCGGGAATAACATATTACTTGGAGTAGCCACAGACTGCAGCGGGAATAACATATTACTTGGAGTAGCCACAGACTGCAGCGGGAATAACATATTACTTGGAGTAGCCACAGACTGCAGCGGGAATAACATATTACTTGGAGTAGCCACAGACTGCAGCGGGAATAACATATTACTTGGAGTAGCCACAGACTGCAGCGGGAATAACATATTAGGCTACTTTTGCTCCCAGGAATTGTATGAGAAGCGAAAAAAATAAGGTTTAGTTATAATAATGTCCTACTCGGCATTGTGAATTAATTTCACGGTTCTAAAGTTTATCTGAATTTTTTGAGTATGTGTGTCTTTATTATGCTAATCATGTCTGCCGCTACGTCTGCCACGGAGGCTGAAGTGAATTTGTGCTCTGCATCCACAGAAATATAAATATTATACTTATTACCAACCTAGCCATGTCTGCAACTAAATCTGCAGGAGATGGGCCTAGCTAGATATATCTATCAGACCCATCCGCTTCACGGCAGATTATCGAATTGGCATTAGTTGTAAACATCAATACCTTTTGGAAGAACCTCTATTTGATGATTTGAACATAATTATCACGCAGAGCATCAGCGACCCCTGCTGTGCGTGCACTAGTGTACGAGCCCAGAGCTTTATAGTTTGAATTAAACCACTGAGTAAATCAATCGAAGTTATATTGTGAAAAGTACAAGTTTAAGAAAGATACTCATCCGCTCTTGTCCGCGGTAAAGGCTTAACTAAAAATGTAGGTCGCGGCTGATCGCGGTGTCAGCTGCAATAGTTTATAATAAATTTGTGTTGTACGTGAACCGTACATGCTCCCGAGGGAAAAAGTAAGATGAGCATCCATTACAGTAAAATGATTAAATTAGGAAATAAGATATTATAGTTAAGAATAATACTAAAACGGTTCCAATCCATCTAATTGGAAAGGTTTTCTAACTTCGTTGGTGGAAGGGGCTGGTTGTGTCGGCGTTGGATTATGCATCTCCTGCATCTCAATGCATTCTAGTCCAGCATTGTCCCTTCCCTGCAGTTTTGTATTTCTGATTCGTTTCCTTGCCATTTCTTTTCTGTCGAGCCATCTTTTAGCGAATAAGTAAAGTAGGTATGTCGCTATTCCTCCCAACAACACAGAGGTTACCGAGTAGAGGTAAATATCGTGACTCGATATTGATGACGTCATCGGGGGTAATACTTCTTGATGTTTTTGGTAGTCGATTGCCTGTTGCACCTTATTCGCGTCAAGTAAATTTATTGTGCCGAGATCAGTAATATTCAACTGAGTATGTTTCCATCCCAGGTCGAACATGTTGTTGATGGTGGAGTTAATGGTAGGTATCTCTATGTCCGGTCCCATGTAAAAGTTACTGCCCCGCTGGTTGTATGCAAAAATCGTTGCGTCTCGTTTCTGGAGCAGACACTTCGGCTCTAAAGTTATCACTCCTGTGCCGTCAATGACCATCGGTGTAACTCGATCCTTGCATAGTATTCTTATCAGCTGTTTGTTACACAATGTGAATAGCCACAGATTAGGTTTATGCAACTTCGTCCAGTTTTCTTTACAGGCTGTGTCACTCAGTACACAAGACAAGGAGGCTTGTTGGCTGAACACTTTTGCTTCACATGGCGCATCTTTATCCTGCAAGCTGTATATTGGTTTATGTGAAACACAGATGTATTCGTCATCCCCGTATGCAGTACATTGGCGCATGTCCTGCTCCTCCATGGTGATGTAAGAGTTTTTTACAAAGTTAATAGCTACGAAGGTAGAACTTGGCTGAACCAATTTTAGACGTCCTTCTCTTCGGAACGGGATAGGTATGATTTTGTAAATTCGGTAGTCTTCGTCACTCAATAAAGGGATATGTAATTCGAATAGAAAGTAGTTGTTTGTGATTCGAGCCTTCACGTGAATGAGGTCATAGATATTGCTGAACTCCTTATCAATGTCCTTCACAGGTAGGGATAAACCTGCTGGAAGCTTTCCCGCGATGATACGCAGTTGGTCAATCAGTTGAGTAGCAGAAAACAGATGCGTATCTAGATGCCCGTTGTAGATATTGCTTAGAGCATTCATTAGTAAGTCTAAAATTCTCTGTAAATCATCTAAAATCAAGGTTGACGTCACTGCAGCTGAATTTATGTCATTGACTACATAAAGTATTTGCGCTCGATTCTCGATTTTACTGATTACGTTGCTAGTTCGATTCATGTATGTCTGTATTGTTTCAAATTGTTTGTCTATAAATGCAGCGTTTCGTTTTATTATGTTGTTCTCTGCTTCAATTATCAATGTTTGATTTTTTATCAGTTGTAGTAAGTAGTTATCGTTAGTTTGTAGATTTTTTATGTCATCTTCGTATTTTTCAGCGAAATCCGCATCAAGGACGCCGAAGAGGGTTCTTGCTAATTTTCCCAAGCCGTCGAAGTAGCCTCGTTTTTGTCGAACATGTTGAGATAGCAGTATGGAATTGTATTCCGCCAAGTGACGAAGTTTGTGACGTAGTTGGTTAACGACGATTTCGCAAGGTTCATATTCGTGTGACACTCGTTGGCACAATGAATCTATTTGACTTATGTAGTCTGTAATTTTTTCTGTCGCTTGCCAGTAGGAACTTAAGTTGTAGTATATTAATAACGACCACTCATCGTGCATTAGTTTCACTTTTCCAGCTTCATCAAAATAAATGGGATGGTCGTCGGGTATCATTGCCACCATCATGTTATTCGTTGTGGTCGCTGATTGTACCATTCCCGTTATTGATAGTATGGACAGCAGAATAAGTGACAGCAAGTTAGGCTTTGTGGTGCTTCGTCGAGTTTTGGTTTCCGATGTGGGCTGTTTCTCTTCCTCTCTGTTGTCTTCCGTTTCTTCCACAACAGGTTTTATTGGTAGCGGCGACAGTTTCGTTATAGGTCTCTTGAGTTGTCCTTTTTTTGTTTTTAAAGTTACGACACGAACCATTCCGTCCGTGCCGGGGATAATGATCGGGTGCTTCGATGGAAGAGGTAGAGTTGAGTTTGCCAGTCGTCCTTGTACACGCAGCAGTCCATTCTTGTCAAGGAATGAACTTAAGTTCAGTAGTTTGCTTCGTTTGGGCACTGGCTTATTCGTCTTCAAACAGTCTATTTCTTCGCCAAAATACTCTTCCTGTACGTTCATAAGCACCAGATTAGTTGTTTTCAAAATTTCATTTGATGTCAAACACATAACCATCTTTGTTGCGTCACAGTCGGGTAAGTTATGTTTTGAGTTGATAGTTTTCTTGAGCTTGTTGATTACACGTAAAATCCAACTAAGTACTCGGATTACACGTTTATAACTACTGAATTTATTTAATAACGTTTTGATGATTTCGTCGTTTTTGTAAGTAGCTACGCAGCATATCTTTCGGCGCCGTCCATCGTTTGTGGAGTAGGTCATGGTTTTTATGTGTTTATTCGCGCAGCTGTAAGTTTTTAACCACTCAGGCCCTTCCCACCAGAGTTTGAAGTTAAGAAGTTGAGAGGATGAGAGTCCCCGAGTCGCGCAATCAGCTGAATTATCTTCTGATCTGACATACTGCCAGTGCTCTGCCGGAATTATGTTGTTTATTTGTGCTACTCTGTTAGCCACATATCTCTCCCAGCGATTGATGTCTCCTTGTAACCAGGCGAGAACGACTTTAGAGTCACTCCAGCAGTTTATTTGTAATTGTTTATGGTTGAGAGTAAGCTTGACTTTTTCTATTAGTTTGGCTAGTAACAAAGCCCCACAGAGTTCCATTCGAGGTAAGCTTATCTTTTTGCTTATAGGTGCAACCTTAGTTTTGGCAGTGATTAAGGTAATTACATAATTGCCTAGCTGATTCATCGCGCGACTGTATATTACACACGCGTAGGCTTTCTCGCTTGCGTCACAGAACCCATGAACTTCCACGTTAGTATCTTGGCACTGTAGCCATCGAGGTATGGTAAGTTCATTTATCAAAGGGAGATTTTTTCGAAGTGTCTCCCACTCGACAGTAATCTCGGTAGGCAAACATTCGTCCCAGTCTGTTTTAGTGGTCCAAACCTTTTGAAACAGCAGTTTAGTTTTGATAATAAAAGGAGATAAAAAACCTAGAGGATCATATAGCTTGCTTATTTCACTCAGTAAGGTTCGTTTTGTCAAGCGTTTTTGTTCAGGTAGCTGCCACTGATAAGTAAAGCTATCACTTATTTGATTCCATCTCATTCCCAGCATCTTTGTGTTAGATATTTGTTCTGGATTGAAATCGATGTTTGTATTAGTGCTTTTCTGATCATCTCGCAAGTGTTCTAAGATCGTAGGCTCGTTGCTTTTCCATTTTCGTAAATTGAAACCTCCTTTTTTCAATAAATCAATAAGTTGACTGACCAGTTCTTTCGACGCTTCAATGGTATCTTGCCCGTAGACTAAGTCATCCATATAGAAGAAGTTTTGTAGGATCTTCGATGCTTCCGGATAACTTTCTTCCTCATCTTTTGCAAGCTGGTGTAACGTACGCATCGCTAGATAAGGAGCGCATTTCATGCCATATGTAACTGTCTGTAAGTTCCATTCTCGTATGGGTTCCTTTTGAAGGTCCCCTGCTCGTCTCCACAGAACAGTTTGGAGATTCTGTTGCTTCTCGTTCAGCCAGATAAAGCGGTATAGCTTCTCTACATCGGCAGTGAAGACATATCTGCACGTTCTCCAATGAATCAGTAGTGTGAACATGTCCTTCTGTAGGTTAGGCCCGCAGTACATGAGATCGTTGAGGCTGGCTCTACCTTTTAGTTTGTAAGAAGCGTTAAACACTACTCGTAATTTAGTTGTGGTAGACTCAGCCCTAATCACGCCATGATGAGGTAAGTAGCTTTGTTTTCCTTCTTGTGATAGTACAGGCTTCATATGCCCCATAGTAATATATTCTTCCATAAATGTATTGTATTCGCGACTCAGCTCCTTATTTGCCTGCATTTTCCTTTCTAGTTGAAGAAATTGAGCCAAAGCTTGAGATTTGTTGCTATTAATGTTAGATTCATAGTTAGGCTTCATGGGCATTTCAACGACATACTGTCCGTTTGTCAATCTAGTAGTGGTTGAGTTATAGTAATCTTCACAATACTGTTCCTCTGTAGTTGAAGTTGACATATCAGTAGTTGAAGTTATGTCCTCAGTTTCCCAAAACCTTGTCATGTTCTCTAGTTCGTTGAGCGTCACGAAGCAGTTGAATGTTTTTACTTTTCCGCATAAAATCCATCCCACTTTAGTTTGCTGCGCTACAGGGTAACTACTGTTTTCACTCTTCATTATGCCATTTAAAATGAGCTCTGCGTAGATATCGGCACCTAAAAGTAGGTCAATAGGGCCCGATATATTGAAGTGTGGGTCAGCTAGTTTAAGGTTTTCTAAGTAGGTCCAATTATTAATCGAAAAAGATGCGGTTGGCAAATTGTTTATAAGTTTGTTCATAATTAGCGTTTCAATATTAAATCTGTAGTCTGTATGAATTGACTTGCATTCTAAGTTTATCGCTCCTTTACAGTTACCGCCTAGCGCCCCGACACCTGAAATGACGGCGCTCATTTTCCGGCGGGGTAACCTGAGACGTTGCGCTGCGCTCTCTGTGATAAGGCTAACTTGTGAACCTTGATCGAGTAACCCTCTTAAGTTGAGGTATTCACCATCTACCGATTTGACCTTTAGTAGTACAGTCGTCAACAAAACTTCCTTCTCGTTGTCCAAGATGTTGTTAACTGCGTAAGAGTTAGAGGTAGAGTTCGATGCTGATGATGATGATGCTCTTTGTGAAGGTTGGTTGTTAGGCTCATCAAAATCCGCCTCATGTAAAAGTGTATGATGGGCCTTACGACATACTCTACATGTTTTGCGTGAGTTGCATTGCTTTTCTTCGTGATCGTACAAGCAATTAGGGCATATATGCATATTTCGCACTGTTTCCCCGCGAGTTTTTGCATTCATTGCTATAAATTTGTCACATTTCATAAGTACGTGATCAGTTTTGCAAATTGGACAGTTTCGAGCCGTAGTGAATAAGACTTTTGGCGAATATTGTGACTTCTTAAAGTACGATGAACCGCGACTAGTGTTTCGTTCGACTTCGTTTGCGTAATTGGTTTGTTTGTCTGACTTCCCTGGTTTATTTGACGTGGACGATTTTTGATTGTTTCCCTGGAAGACTTCTAATGCCATAAATTTTGATTCTAAGAATTCCGTGAATTCTTTCAAATCTGGAAACCCCCTAGGGTTCTTAATATCTTTTATGTACTCGTTGTAAGTCACGCTATCTAGTTTCTGTACCAATAGATGTACAACAATCGGATCCCAATTGGAGATGTCTAGTCCAATGTTCTTGAGACCGTTCAAGCACTCCAGCACGACGTCATGTAGTTTTCTTATGCTGGCGGCGCTCGCCTGTTGAATCGTTGGTTGGTTTAGAAGCGTATTCATGTAAGATGTAAAGAGCAGTCTTTTATTATCGTAGCGATGAGCAAGGATCTCCCAGCATGATGTGTAGTTCTCTGCGCTGATGCCAAGATGCTGAACCAGTTTCTCCGCGTCGCCCTTCAGCTTCGTCTTCAGGTGCTGCATTTTCTGGGCCTTGGATAGTACCGGGTTGTTGTGCACGCTTTCTACGTAAAGATCTCTGAACGTTAACCATTGACTGTACTTGCCGTTAAAGTCCGGTATCTCGATTTTTGGTGTAGATTTTTCGTAGTGCGCATTGTTCCAGATCTTGTGCTGCAGCTTCTTACGCATGTCGTCATAGATGTCCTCCGCAGCATCATACTTCTGCTTGTAAATAGAATCCTCATCTTGTAAAATATAGTCAAGTTGCCAGTTTGCTTTCTCGATGTACTCCCATTTAGTCTTAAGGGTGTTAAGATCGTCTTCCAATTCCCATTTCTCCTTAGTGATAGTCAGAGCTAAGTTTATCTTGTCCACCGCGCGTTCAAAAGCTCTAAAGTTGCAGTACTGTTGGCGCAATAGTTCTTGCTGTTTGTCATTAGTCTCACTTGTGTCACGAGGGGGTACGTGAAACCTTATGTCGTCAAAGTTAAATCTTGCTTTTCCTTGGGCAGTCGATGCCAAAGGTGATCCGCCGGATTCTACTTGACTAGTGCTTGCAGCCGGTAACCCAGCCTTTCTTTTAAGAATGTCCTGAAGTACGTCTTCATACATTCTTTTGGTGGTGTTGTACACATCATCAGTGAAGTATTGATGGTCGGTTGCTCCCGACTCCTCTAGTAGCTGATGGTTGCATACAAACTGTTCCCAATTAACATTCAGCCTAGAATGACGCTCTTCAAGATAGTCTAAAGAAGTTTTCCTGCTAGGACTATCCTTCTTGTAGTTGATGCAGATCTGCTTCAAGTTGTTGAAGATCGTCTCCTGTCGGCTGATTAGTTCCTTTGCGCTCTGAGCCATTGTTGCTAGTAAAATACGTTGACCGTTGGTAGAGTAGTAGTAGTATACCGCAGGTACCAGTTCAGTTAAAAGCGAAGTTTTCGCTCGTGAATATTAAGTATAGAAGCACTCTACTTACAATATGTGCGCCTTCTCAATCCAACTGGGGAGACCCGCTTGTGGGAGACCAATTGGAACGATTCGCTATCGCTTATAGAGACACTCACCACACTTAAATTCACTGTTTATAGCTCGAAGGACCATGTACGAGCCCAGAGCTTTATAGTTTGAATTAAACCACTGAGTAAATCAATCGAAGTTATATTGTGAAAAGTACAAGTTTAAGAAAGATACTCATCCGCTCTTGTCCGCGGTAAAGGCTTAACTAAAAATGTAGGTCGCGGCTGATCGCGGTGTCAGCTGCAATAGTTTATAATAAATTTGTGTTGTACGTGAACCGTACACTAGTGTTCGTGTTTACCTGAAGGGCGTGGGAGCGGCGAGGAAGACGTAGTTGGTTCCGTACGCGCCGGTGAGCAGCACGGGCAGCGCCAGCAGCAGCGCCAGCCGCGCCTGCCAGCGCGCCCAGCCGCCGCACCACGCCGCGTCCTCGGCGGCGCCGGGGCCGCTAGGCGCGAGGGACATGTCGCGCGGGAGTGCGGGCAGAGTGCCTGGTTGACGCGGGGGGGGGGGCTCGAGGAGGCGTGTGTCGCGGCGCGGCGCCGGCGCGGCAGTGACACCGCGGCGCGCGGCGCGAGGGATGCCGACTGCGCCAGCTGGCCTCGGCTCGGCAGTCGGCACCTCGCAACAGAAACAACTCTACGAGCGCGGGATTCGGTTCAGTTTGCAGTGGAGCGCGGAGCGCGGAGCCGCGCCATTTGAATGCTCCAGCGGCCACGTGCCAGCGCGTGTAAACACAGAAATAAATATTGCACTAGCGCCCCGCCCCGCCCCGCCCCGCCGCTCGCGGGCCCTGTGTGGGCAACTATTCGGTATTCGGCCAAATACTACCTAGCCGAATACCGACTAGTTGCCGAATATTCGTGCATCCCTAGTAGGTATCCCAGCACAGAGCCTGCGAGTGGCGAGACAAGGTGGGGGCGGGTTATAAGTTTTTTGACGCAAAAATCTCGCCCCTCGCCTTTTTTGTTTATTGTTGATTCATTTATTATTTATTACAGATAATACGAGTATAGGTATCCTTAACACATTAGGTATAACTAAAATATTTAGAACTCAATATTCATTTAAGTTTATACAAGAAATAAAATTAAAAAAATTGGTTGCCTGTAAAGTCGGTATACGGGCGAAAGTTTTACGTGACAACGACCGTAACGCAGTTCCTTGAAGTGAGCGGAGCGTAACGCAGTTTCTTGAAGGGTCACCCGGCAAACCAATTTATAAGACGTTGTCACGTCAAAACTAAATTTCATCAAAAACATTTAGGTAGGTAAGTAGGTACTTATTTTATCAATGAATCATTTATTTCCTTTTTGATATTGAGCATAAAGGTATAGTAGAGATTGTAGACGTACTTATAGTTTTTGTGGTTTAAGGTGTCGAAAAGTATTTATTTACAAAATTTATAAGCTTTGGGTACTGTTTTGAGTTGGTTGACCACCAGTTATGTTGAGGCGAGCACTCTTCAAATAAAACTCCATCTCATTTGCAATCGCACTTTTTTCTATTACCGCTGTTGACAAATTTTCAGCAACGACTTCATCAAAATATTTCCAGAAGCCTGTCCACGTGAAATGCACTAGATCTCCCGCCGGATATTCAAAGGCCGAATATTCGGTCTTCGGCGAAATCACTATTCGTTGCATCTATAATACCTAGACTCAATAGTCAGCCATACTCAAAGTGTGCTCCGCGGAGCACACTGGTCTTAAAAAATAAAACGTCAAGTGCCAGTTGGACTCGTGCACCGAGGGTTCCGTATAATTATATTGCCTTGCTTCTTGCCAAATTTTATGATTCTAGGTCAACAGGAACTGAATACCTTATAGGTTTTGGTCCAAGGCAAGAATTTTTTTGAAAATAAGGTTTGGCAAGTAGCAAGGTCTTATGGTCAAGAAAAGCGAAAATGTTAGTTTATTAAATAAACTAACATTTCCAGCTTTTAGATTTTAAAGCGAAAAGTTAAGTAAAGCGAAAAATCTAAAAGCCGGAAATGTTAGTTTATTTAATAAACTAACATTTCCGGCTTTTAGATTTTTCGCTTTACTTGACCATAAGACCTTGCTACTTGCCAAATCTTGTGGTTGTAGGTCAACGAGAAGTACCCTATAGTTTTTGTGTGCATGTGATTCCCTTAGAAATAAACGTCTGTAACTTTTAATGGCGTTGACTTAAGAGTTTTAGACATATAAATATATCGAGGCTCCAAGAGGTTGCGGAGTTGAGTAGGTACTTATTTAATGGTAATTTCGACGCGCCACCTACGCGACCTACCTACGACGCATTCCTGAGAAAAGGGCTTGGAAGACGGACAGAAGGACGACAAAGTGATCGGAACCCTCAAAATACCTCAGAAAAATAAGATTGTATAGAAAAGTAAACTTGCATTATTTTAAGTAGGCACTTGTTCGAACTGCGAGGCGCGCAGTAGTGCAGCTACGGAACATATATACTACCGAACATACTACCTACCGTACTACTCGCGGGACAGGCGTGACGTAACTTTTTTTGATAACTTTAGGCAGCGAACTTAGGGCTGCTCAGAGATTTACGTACAGTCTGAGTAGACTCCAGCCTAGGACGTCAAAATTGGGATCGAAGTTTTTTGCCGACTCTCAAAAATATTTCAGTAAGGTGGAATTTCAATCCCACCACTAAGCTTGTAACCGACGCAAAAAAACTAAAACATTATTTCAACAATGATTTGCAATGGGTAGTGGGTGCTTTATGTTTTGTTATGTTTTTGGGTAACCCAATGTCCTAGAAAAGGGGAGAGTCATCCCGGGCAGGCGGATGGCGCAGATGTGCAGGGGGGGGGGGAGCGAGGTGAGCTCTACTTGTTCACTTTAGTTTCTGTCTCCTCCGTTAAGTTAATTGATTTTCTTTGGACGCCATGCAATAAATCACGGCGTGCTCTGCTCGCCACATATTGATTTACCCGCTCAGTTTTACCAATGCTGTAAAAAGCTCTGATCTTGGCTTTAAAACTTCTGACGCGCTTTAAAAAGCTGTGATTTTCTTTTGAACTAAAGAAAGCCGCGGCTCGCTAGGGTCCTTCGGGTTCTGACACTATTTAAATCTTCCATCTCAAAAAGCTTATATTTCTTTTGCAGCAATCCAAAAATGGACACTTAATCCGCTAGCCATTAGTACTGCTTGTTTTGAGTGTTTCTGGCAGCAGCTGCAATAACTTTTTGTTTAAAATCCATGATACACTCCAAATCATGTTAGATTGTCTATATGTTACTTAGCAAAACGCCACGAAATTGCGGCTCGCTTTTCTCGTAGATGATTGGGTGTTGGTTGCGTTCTGGTAAATTGTTGGACTGTAAAATTTGAAGTGAAGGGAGTCAGAACGGCTTAGCTTTTACAGCCTTCATTGAAAATGTGTACATCCGCCCCTTAGTACGCCAGGGCTACGCCAAATATTTCGATTCACAAAAATTATTATGTTTGTTAAGTTGAGTATTTTATTTTTTGATCAGGTAAAAATTGTAACTTAGTTTTATTTATGAACCGAACGCGCCGTCTATTTATTTACATTTCTCGACTAACACTAACATTTAATTTAGTTATTTTTTGTGGAAACTTTTAATTAGCCGATAGTGACCCACCATTTCTGTAATTATAGTCTGCTAACCTAGCTGCTAGTTTCCCTAAAATTGTAAAATAAAATAGAATAAATAATAATAAAAGGTCTCCGTCCCCAAATAAGTTTATGGACCACTGCTCTATACCATACTACACAACACACCTACATGTAGACATACAAATAAGTTTGAGGACCGCTGCTCTATACCACACTACACAACACACCTACATGTAGACATACAAATAAGTTTGAGGACCGCTGCTCTATACCACACTACACAACACACCTACATGTAGACATACAAATAAGTTTGAGGACCGCTGCTCCATACCACACTACACAACGCACCTACATGTAGACATAAAAATATGTTTGAGGACCGCTGCTCTATACCACACTACACAACACACCTACATGTAGACATACAAATAAGTTTGAGGACCGCTGCTCCATACCACACTACACAACACACCTACATGTAGACATACAAATAAGTTTGAGGACCGCTGCTCTATACCACACTACACAACACACCTACATGTAGACATACAAATATGTTTGAGGACCGCTGCTCTATACCACACTACACAACACACCTACATGTAGACATACAAATAAGTTTGAGGACCGCTGCTCTATACCACACTACACAACACACCTACATGTAGACATACAAATATGTTTGAGGACCGCTGCTCTATACCACACTACACAACACACCTACATGTAGACATACAAATAAGTTTGAGGACCGCTGCTCTATACCACACTACACAACACACCTACATGTAGACATACAAATAAGTTTGAGGACCGCTGCTCTATACCACACTACACAACACACCTACATGTAGACATACAAATATGTTTGAGGACCGCTGCTCTATACCACACTACACAACACACCTACATGTAGACATACAAATATGTTTGAGGACCGCTGCTCTATACCACACTACACAACACACCTACATGTAGACATACAAATATGTTTGAGGACCGCTGCTCTATACCACACTACACAACACACCTACATGTAGACATACAAATAAGTTTGAGGACCGCTGCTCTATACCACACTACACAACACACCTACATGTAGACATACAAATATGTTTGAGGACTCATGGTCGTTTGTTCATGTAAATAATGACCCAAAAACATAAAAGAAAGGCTAAAATTCTAAAACTACATTCGTACTCAGATAACCTAACTAAGTGCAACCACAGATTAAATATGGTGCAACCTACAACAACGGGCTACATTTATAGACGAACAATACCTACTCGTAGTTTGTCATCAGAACAAAGTATTGTGGCAAGTACTTACCTACTATCTACGTAGCTACGTACTAGGTAGATAGGAAGAGATGTCACCTTCACTTTTGGTTGAGGGTACCTACAACTGATCCGAATCTAAAACCAAGAGATTCTAGATTCGGACGAGATGTACCCCTACTCAAAAGTGAAGTGGACATCTCGTCCGTGGATCAGTTTGAGATTCGGACCAGATGTACCCTAACCCGTAGATACGCCCTCAGATTACAGAATATCTACTCAATCTGCTAAAAAGTAGGTACACTAATTTTGAGATCTTTGCAACTTTAAATTATATTAAAATAATAAATATTGTTTTATTCAGTAATGGAAATGCATTTTAAGTAGATTATCTATGGAAATACTTATGATACTTTGTGATTGATGTGATGATGATATCATCATTTTTGCATTTGCAACTGCATTAAAGCATACAATTTTGACAACTTTGGCAAGTCAAGGTAATTAACAAAAACTTTTTCGTTTTGCTATTTTGCACACCCGCGGACGTCGCGTGCGCTTATCGGCTGGGCGCGGAGAGTGTTAGATAGGCTGCGGCGGGTCACCTGCGCGGCTGCGCGGCTGCGCGGCGCGCCGGTGTGCCGGTGTGGCGGCGGCAGTGCGCAGCGAGATGGCGGCGCCGGCGCAGGCTCGCGAGCCCGCGCGGGAGGCCCCCGCCGCGGCGCTGGAGGCCGCGCTGCACAGCCTGGGGCCGCTGGGCCTCTACCAGGGGTACGCGCTGCTGCTGCTCTGCATCCCCAACCTGCTGGCACCCATGTACTCGCTCAACTACATCTTCGTGGCCGATCAGGTGCCTTTCCGGTGAGATTCTCCACATCAAGCACCTGCGCGATACAACACCTGTGCGACACAACATCTGTGCGACACAACACCTGTGCGACATAGCTACCTCCAACATTGCTCGGGGTATTTTCGTATGGTTAACAGTAGTAGGGTAGGTACTCTCATTTCATAATTTTCCCACTTCAGCATTCGATGCAATTTTAATACGTTATAAAGATCAGGACTAGGAGGTCTTGATCTAAAACAATCCTTTTTTCAACATACATACATCAGTCTAATGTGCCTGCCGCATGCCGCATGCCGCATGCCGCATGCCGGTCCCATCGCTGCGTTGCGTTGGTTCCACGCGGATACAATTGATTGTTTAGTTTATAAGGTGACGTTCCTATCTGTTTAATGTTTGATGAACATCGGTGCAACCGTCTTAATTCTATGGTGGTTCGAAGTAAAAACGTCGGAGTTCTTAGATTTTTGTCTAATTGGGCTTTGTGCTTTGTCATGTCGTTTTGTTTTCTTTCCGGAAACACGGTCGCGGGCGGCGCTATCACGCGATAAGTTAATGTGTTTCATTACGTGCCCTTATCTTCAGGCGACGTCTATCTCCACTCCACTAAGATTTGATAAGAGAATCAATTATAATAAGATGTACTTACGAGAACATTCTTTTCATTTCATCTTTAAAATTAGCTGCATGCCGGTAAGACTTACATTCATGTAAACTCACTGCTATCTAATCTGATTCAATGCACAGATCGATAACATTTCCAAATATTGTGAAAATCCCAGCTTTATCTAGAGATGTTGCTGCGCGGAAGGTCCTCCAGGGGCCATGTCTTTGAAGCAAAAGATTAGAACGCGCTCGCTGCTGCAACAAGACGCCGCGCGCCGCGCGCCGCGCCGGGAGCATGGTCCGACAACAGCCGAGATAGTCCGTCAGCCAGGTGGGCGGGTGAGGTTGGCGCGGTGGCGGGAACTCTACGGGTTAAGGTCTTCTCTTGCAATGTCAAATATTGGTGAACAGGGACAACCTCCTCAGGTCACCTCTGCTGTTGATTTGATTCTAGCAGTTAGAGTGTCGGCTAACTCGAGTGGTGGTTGTTCCAGATGCGCAGTGCCGGAATGCGAGGGCGGCGCCCCGGCGGGCTGGCAGTACGCGGACGCCGCAGCCGCCGCGCTGCTGCAGGGCGCGCCGCCCTGCGAGCGCCCCGCCCCCGCCAATGCTTCCTCCCCCGTGCTCACCTGCAGTGTCGATGACTACCTCGACACCATGCAGCCCTGCGAGCACTTCGTCTATGAATCGATGGACACTACGTTTGCAGAGGTACTTACAATACAGACTCGGCACATATGATAGTTTGCTAAATATTGTACCGTACCTAATCTATTCTACGTTTTGAACTTTCAAGATTGTCCATTACGCGTGGTACCACGTTTTCCATAACATCTCATCAGACTACAATTATATGTATAGGAGAAGGTGTGTATGTTACTCCTTCGGGGTCAAAAGTTGAATGGAGTTGGATGGAATTTGGTACCAGGATAGTTAAATATCCAAAATTACCTCTAACAAAGACCACCCCACGCCCGCGAGTACGTCCTTGCTTAGGTAGCTGCTATTCAATGAAGGGCTAATCATGATCATCATGTTGGCAGCCGTCGTCGCTTCTGTGAAAGTTATTTATGGGCCCCTGGAATCTGCCGACTTGCTGAATGATGGTGACATTAGGTGGTACATTTAAAACGTCTTTGTAATGTTTGGTAATCTTTAATTCGAATAGGCAATTATAGCGCACAAGGATTTCCTCATAGAGATAATTAGTCGCTAGATAATTAGTCGGTGGGTTTCCTGAAGGGTAACTCTTGCGAATCAGGGAGATCAACTAACCTGACATTACTTCGCTAGTTTTTTATAGTTTTATTTACCTTCCATATGTATCTAGTAGGTACCTTACTACCTATGTTTTTTTAGGGTTTCGAAGATCGGTTTCGAAACCCTTATGGTCTCGCTTTGTCTGTCCTTTTTTCCCTCCTTAATAACTCAGCAACTACCGCAGCGATCAACTTGAAATTTAAAATAATAAGACAATTCGTGCGCCTGTACAGATTTTAAGAAAAATAAATTAAAAAAAATGAAAAATGATATTGAACATTTTCCATACAAATTGAGATATCCAAATTTTAAAAGAGACCTACAAAGTCAAGTGGGGTATCAAATGAAAGGTAATAGTTTGGACATTTCAAAAAAGTTTTTAAAATTTCTGTAGGTGTCATACTTTTTGAAATATTTTGAAAATAGTCGAAAAAATACCCACTCCCCCCCCTTATCTCCGAAGTTTGCAGAGCGATCCATTAAAAATGTATGGAGCGTTTGTAGATATAGATCTATATTTTACAGGAAAATATAGAGAAGTCTGAAAAACTAACACTTTCTGAAAAATGGTCAAAAAAGGGGGGATAATTTTCAAAAGGGGGTCTACCCCACTGAGTGGGGTATCATATGATAGGTATCGGTTTGTACATTTGAAAACCGTTTTTCAAATTTCTGTAGGTTTCATATTTTTTGAAATATTTTGAAAATAGTCGAAAAAATATCCATTCCCCCCCCCTTATCTCCGAAGTTTGCAGAGCGATCCATTCAAAATGTATGGAGCGTTTGTAGATATAGATCTATATTTTACAGGAAAAATATAGAGAAGTCTGAAAAACTAACACTTTTTGAAAAATGGTCAAAAAAGGGGGGGAAATTTTCAAAAGGGGGGACTACCCCACTGAGTGTGGTATCATATGAAAGGTATTGATTTTAACATTTCAAAACCATTTTTTAAATTTCTGTAGGTTTCACACTTTTCGAAATATTTTGAAAAAAGTCAAAATTTTACCCGTTCCCCCCCCCTCTATCTCCGAAGTTTACAGAGCGATACATTTAAAATTTATGGAGTGTTTGTAGATATAGGTCTATATTTTACAGGAAAAATATAGAGAAGTCTGAAAAATAAACACTTTTTGAAAAATGGTCAAAAAAGGGGGGTTAATTTTCAAATGGGGGAGCTAACCCACCAAATGGGGTATCATATGAAAGGTATTAGTTTGTACATTTCTAAACAGTTTTTCGAATTTCTGTTGGTTTCATACTTTTTGAAATATTTTGAAAAAAGTCGAAATTTTACCCGTTCCCCCCCTCTATCTCCGAAGTTTACACAGCAATCCATTAAAAATTTATGGAGTGTTTGTAGATATAGGTCTATATTTTACAGGAAAAATATAGAGAAGTCTGAAAAATGAACACTTTTTGAAAAATGGTCAAAAAAAGGGGGGTTAATTTTCAAAAGGGGGCTACCCCACTAAGTGGGGTATCATATGAAAGGTATTGGTTTGTACATTTTAAAACAGTTTTTCGAATTTCTGTAGGTTTCATAACTTTTGAAATATTTTGAAAAAGACGAATTTTTTTTTCAAAAGGGGAGGCTATCCCTCTGAATGGGGTAGCAAATGAAAGGTAACGGTTTGTACATTTCAAAACAGTTTTTAAATTTTTTGTAGGTCTCATACTTTTTGAAATACTTTGAAAATAATCGAAAAATTTACCGCTACCCCCTATCAACGAAGCATGCAGAGAAATCCATCTGAAATGTACCTAAGTACCTACTAGTTTTAGGTATTCATTAAATTTCGGAGTCTCTAACCGGTACCTTTAGTACATACCTACTTGTTCGCAAACGTTCGAAACCCTCGGCGCGCGAGTTACACTCGCACTTGACGGGTCTTGTTTTAGCTTAAACTAGTTGTATCTGGTCCGCAATTGCTATACCTGCTGACTAATTACCATGGAACCGTACTAAGTTCCGGGATAAAAATTTCCCTATGTCCTTCCTCGTAGTATGAACTCAAATGAAACCAAGTTTCAATTAAATTTATTCAGTAGCTTCAGCGGGATGCGCGGCCAAAAAACAGAATGACAGAAAAAAATGAAATTGCGACTTCAGTATAGAAAGATCCTCCACAAAAAATTCAAAATAGATTTGACTTGTCCATGCAGCGCAGCATTGTACTTACTATCCTGTGTCGTCTTTTAGTAGGTTTTTATTTATATTGTGTAGAATTTTCTGAGGTTAAAGTTTTATTCATGAAGTATATTCGTTTTTATATACATTTTAAATAGTCAATTAAGAACACAATTATGTTAATTATTAAGAGAAGCCTTGGGTCCTGTAATACAGCTTACGCTAGTTCGGGATCCTGCAGACTTATTGTGTTGTAAACATTTTACTGTGTCGAAATAAACGATTTGATTTGATTTCGTTGTAAGTAAATGTTTCCAATTCTTTTTTAAATAAAATATACGTAACAAAATACGAAATATGGCAAAGATAAAACTAGCGAGTCCAAATAAAACTGTCTTTATTGCTTATTGTGGTTTTTCCAGTTCTCGCTGGGTTGCCGCGAGTGGCTGCGCACGCTGGTGGGCACGGTGCGCAACGCCGCGCTGCCGCTGGCGCTGCTGCTCACGGGATACGTCTCCGACACGTGAGACCACACACACACACCATTACATACTAGCTGCCGCGAGTGGCTGCGCGCGCTGGTGGGCACGGTGCGCAACGCCGCGCTGCCGCTGGCGCTGCTGCTCACGGGATACGTCTCCGACACGTGAGACCACACACACACACCATTACATACTAGCTGCCGCGAGTGGCTGCGCGCGCTGGTGGGCACGGTGCGCAACGCCGCGCTGCCGCTGGCGCTGCTGCTCACGGGATACGTCTCCGACACGTGAGAACACACACACACCATTACATACTAGCTGCCGCGAGTGGCTGCGCGCGCTGGTGGGCCGGTGCGCAACGCCGCGCTGCCGCTGGCGCTGCTGCTCACGGGATACGTCTCCGACACGTGAGAACACACACACACCATTACATACTAGCTGCCGCGAGTGGCTGCGCGCGCTGGTGGGCCGGTGCGCAACGCCGCGCTGCCGCTGGCGCTGCTGCTCACGGGATACGTCTCCGACACGTGAGAACACACACACACCATTACATACTAGCTGCCGCGAGTGGCTGCGCGCGCTGGTGGGCCGGTGCGCAACGCCGCGCTGCCGCTGGCGCTGCTGCTCACAGGATACGTCTCCGACACGTGAGAACACACACACACCATTACATACTAGCTGCCGCGAGTGGCTGCGCACGCTGGTGGGCACGGTGCGCAACGCCGCGCTGCCGCTGGCGCTGCTGCTCACGGGATACGTCTCCGACACGTGAGACCACACACACACACCATTACATACTAGCTGCCGCGAGTGGCTGCGCGCGCTGGTGGGCACGGTGCGCAACGCCGCGCTGCCGCTGGCGCTGCTGCTCACGGGATACGTCTCCGACACGTGAGACCACACACACACACCATTACATACTAGCTGCCGCGAGTGGCTGCGCGCGCTGGTGGGCACGGTGCGCAACGCCGCGCTGCCGCTGGCGCTGCTGCTCACGGGATACGTCTCCGACACGTGAGAACACACACACACCATTACATACTAGCTGCCGCGAGTGGCTGCGCGCGCTGGTGGGCCGGTGCGCAACGCCGCGCTGCCGCTGGCGCTGCTGCTCACGGGATACGTCTCCGACACGTGAGAACACACACACACCATTACATACTAGCTGCCGCGAGTGGCTGCGCGCGCTGGTGGGCCGGTGCGCAACGCCGCGCTGCCGCTGGCGCTGCTGCTCACGGGATACGTCTCCGACACGTGAGAACACACACACACCATTACATACTAGCTGCCGCGAGTGGCTGCGCGCGCTGGTGGGCCGGTGCGCAACGCCGCGCTGCCGCTGGCGCTGCTGCTCACAGGATACGTCTCCGACACGTGAGAACACACACACACCATTACATACTAGCTGCCGCGAGTGGCTGCGCGCGCTGGTGGGCCGGTGCGCAACGCCGCGCTGCCGCTGGCGCTGCTGCTCACGGGATACGTCTCCGACACGTGAGAACACACACACACCATTACATACTAGCTGCCGCGAGTGGCTGCGCGCGCTGGTGGGCCGGTGCGCAACGCCGCGCTGCCGCTGGCGCTGCTGCTCACAGGATACGTCTCCGACACGTGAGAACACACACACACCATTACATACTAGCTGCCGCGAGTGGCTGCGCGCGCTGGTGGGCCGGTGCGCAACGCCGCGCTGCCGCTGGCGCTGCTGCTCACGGGATACGTCTCCGACACGTGAGAACACACACACACCATTACATACTAGCTGCCGCGAGTGGCTGCGCGCGCTGGTGGGCCGGTGCGCAACGCCGCGCTGCCGCTGGCGCTGCTGCTCACGGGATACGTCTCCGACACGTGAGAACACACACACACCATTACATACTAGCTGCCGCAAGTGGCTGCGCGCGCTGGTGGGCCGGTGCGCAACGCCGCGCTGCCGCTGGCGCTGCTGCTCACGGGATACGTCTCCGACACGTGAGAACACACACACACCATTACATACTAGCTGCCGCGAGTGGCTGCGCGCGCTGGTGGGCCGGTGCGCAACGCCGCGCTGCCGCTGGCGCTGCTGCTCACGGGATACGTCTCCGACACGTGAGAACACACACACACCATTACATACTAGCTGCCGCGAGTGGCTGCGCGCTGGTGGGCCGGTGCGCGTGCACTATAGACAGCGGTTGGTCGCAGGTTCGGTCGCCGCGCCGCGTTCTGCCTGTTCGCGGGCTGCACGGGCGTGCTGGGCGTGGCCAAGGCGCTGTCCGTCAACTACCCCATGTACCTGGCGCTCGAGTTCCTGGAGGCCGCGCTCGGCTACGGCTTCACCAGCGCTGCCTACGTGCTCGGTCAGTAAACATTCCTATAAGTTATACCAATAAAAAATAATTTAGATGTCATCATAGATGTCATCATAGATGTCATCATAGATGTCATCATAGATGTCATCATAGATGTCATCATAGGCACAAAACCTATGACTGATGTTTATCTATCATTAGAAGTATCATTGTTCGCACTTGCGATAATTGTATCACGAAACATTTGTTTAAAAATTCTACTTTCTGAACCAATCTGGAATATGAAGTGTGCAGAGTGTGGTGCCGCGTCAGCGTGAGCGCCGGCGCGGCGCGTGCGCCAGACTAGTCGGCTGGAGGGGGAGGGGGAGGGGTGTGAAGGTGTGTTGCGTTGCAGCGGTGGAGCTCTCCCGAGCGAGCACGCGCGCCGCGTTCGCGAGCCTGTCGGGCGTGGCGTACGGGCTGGGCGGCGTGCTGTTCGCGGCGCTGGCGTGGCGCGTGCGGCGCTGGCGACGCCTGCTGCTGCTGGTGCACGGCGCCGCGCTGCTGCTGCCGCTCTACCGCCTGCTGCTCGACGAGAGCGCGCGCTGGCTGCACGCGCGCGGCCGCAAACACCACGCCGCCAGGATACTCAGGAAAGCGGCGCGGTGGAACAAGGTCTCTTTCTTTCATTACCTATATATTTCGGTTTATGTCATTACATAGCGTGAGAGTAGCAGTAAAAAACTTTACTGAAGCTACCTTCAGGAAAGTGGTCTTGGAAGACTACCTATCCATACTTTCTAAAGAAATTTTCATCCTCATTCTCAGATTTTCAAAAAAGGTAGGTACATTCGCAAAAAATTTGTATTTTACACAAAATCCTTTTTTGCCAGTCGATCCTGTGACAAAATAAATAACCCTGATCAACAGCTTACATTGGACCAACTGAGATTACAGTAAGTATTCGTATTAAAATATTCAGAAATCGTAAAAAACTTTTCCCTTCACATTTTTTAAATCTCTGAATGGTGTTAAAATTTTCTCTAAAAATATGGATGTTGCCCTAAGACTATATATATATTATATTCTCGTAGCTACTCCTCACGGTACGGTTCTATCTCGTACGAACTCATTTATGGGATAAAAAGCAGCTTATATTTTATGGCTACTCTATGAAAAATTTTACTCCTATTCGTTCAATAGATTTGGCGTGAAGAAGTAACAACCATCCGTCCGAATATCCATCCATCTAAACTTTCGCTTATTAGTCGTTTGATTTACTTGGAGAACAAACAGCTTCTTCTCAGGAGAACCATTGGTGGTATAACTAAACCTGTAGAGTTATTCGCTTGTCCCCTACCTTCTTCGTCGCCCCGACCGTCGACCGATGCGCCCCGTGCGGCCGTGGTTGCAGATACTCCCTCTAACTTCACAATTTCATAATCAGATGGAGGAGTATTGTTGATGCGCATTTTGGGCATAGGTGACCCTGGACGAGGAGGTGATGAAGAAGGTGGTGTCGGAGGAGACAGCAGACGAGGGCGAGAGAGAGAGAGAGAAGGAGAGCGGAGCGCGGTCCCTGCTGAGCGTGGTGCGGTCCCCCGCGCTGCGGGCGCGGCTCGCGCTGTGCGCCTGGAGCTGGGTGGCCGTCGCCTTCGTCTACTACGGCCTGACCATCAACTCGGTGGCACTGGCCGGCGACAAGTACGTCAACTTCGCGCTCAACATGGCCATGGAGGTGGTGGCCAGCCTGCTGCTGGCCATGGCGCTGGAGCGCCTCGGCCGCCGCCGCGCCGTCTGCGGGGCGTTCGTGCTGTGCGGCGCCGCCTGCGTCGCGCCCTTCTTTATCGGTACGTTCCTTGCTAACAACGAGCCGAATCCAAGCGGCTTTCTTTGAAAAACTAGAAACGCACGTTACTTAGACCTCACGAAACGAAAATAAACTTGCACTTTACTAACAAGTTGCGTCAGGCGCATCATCAACAAGCATTGGCTTTTTCGGATCTTTAAGAAATAAGTAAATATCAATACAGATTTTGATAATATAGACGACCGATCTGAATGGGTCAGTAAGTAGTTGTAAGTAGGCAGAGCAGTGCGGCGGTCTGCCGAGGCTGCCTCCTTAGCTCCGGCGGGGGCGGGCCGGCGCGGGCCGGCGCGGGCGGCGCGGCGAGCTGACGGCGCGCGTGTTGCAGCGCACTCTGGCTGGCGGCTGGCGCTGTTCTTCGCGGGCAAGCTGGCGATCACGTTCGCGTTCAACGGGCTGTACGTGTTCACGGCGGAGCTGTTCCCGACGCGCGCGCGCAGCTCGGCGCTGGCCGCCTGCTCGCTCGTCGGCCGGCTCGGCTCCGTCGCCGCGCCGATGACGCCGCTGCTGGTGAGCACACCTTTCATTTTATACTAAAGCTTATCAGCGACATGCTATACAATTGTCGCTGTGACATCAGCCGTCACTTTGAAAATGTATCGTGCTGTCCTTCATGCACACGCCTAGCCAGTACATTGCCAGCACGACTCCTATGCTGACAGCTACTTTTCAGTATCTTGTAGGTGCATTTTTGATTTCTATTACTGCAGGTGCCGTAGTGCCTCTCGGGGCCCTTCATTAGGCTGGCCTCTTCTGTCCTCTCGTAGACTTCCTCTCCACTGTGGGCGGTAGACGTGACGTATGTCGGGTGTTACAGAATGTGTCGGTACAAGCTGCGATGTACGGCGCGTGCTCGCTGCTGGCGGCGCTGAGCGTGCTGCTCGTGCCGGAGACGCGGCGCGCGCCGCTGCCGCAGTCGGCGCGCGCCGCCGAGCAGCTGCGCGCCGCGCCGCCGCCCCCGCGCGCCGCGCCCGCCCCGCCCTCCCCAAGAGTGCTCAGCGCGGATACCTGACTCCTGTACTGTAGCTCCAGCACCATCACATCACATCAAACATCTTTACATCCCCAAAACATGGTTCATGCCGTGTTCGTTCGGCGGCCCTTACGTAGATCACTTGCAGCTCATCTATTGGCATAGTACAAGAGCTACGGCCGCTACGGCATAGTAAAGGAGCTACGTGTCGTAGCGTTATCTGTAGTTGCTACGGCGTAGCTTAGCTATGTCTCCTACGGCGTAGTACATGTGCTACGGCGTAGCATTACCTGTAGCAGCTACGGCGTAGCGTCAACGCGTCTCTGCATGCATGTTATAGGTGCTACGGAATTATCTAAGTCGCCTACGGCCGTTACATCGTGTGCAGTACCGTAGCATTCGTAGTACTGCGCAGGTAGCTAGCTAGCTACGCAGTATGAGTGGCCGCCATACTGCAACTATGTACTTACTTACTAAGATACAGTTTTAGTCATTATTGTAGATCATTCGCGTGTGTCACGGAATGAGCGTGCAGCTTTGATTTATAAGTAGAACTTACATATGTAATTGTAGGTAGGTAGGTACATTACTATTCTTAAGCTGATAGAAATGATTCTGTCTGTGATAAACCGCATTATTAATCTATTATTTATTAGAGTGTAACTACATAGTATTACCATTATTGTATCGTAGTGATAATGAGTTAGGAAACATTGTTTACCTAACGTCCGTATTGTGTGAGCAGTTGGTTGTTTTATACGTATCTATAGTTGAACACGTGGTTCCCTACCTACTCGTACGTGTCTAACTATAGATACTTAGGTATATCAATATCAACTATAAAGTAGCAGGAAGGAGAGTACGAAACATGTTTTTCTATAAATATTTAGTAATAATGGGTGACTACAAAATAAAACAAGAAATTGAAATCAAACCTGTATTCGATTTATTTTATCTTTACGTCAATATCACAGTAGGCGAAGGCACTCATGTTTCTAGTAATGCTAGGTACAGTAGGTACTGTCGCAGCGGGCTGCAGATTGCAGTACTAATGCTGTACACTAGCCAAACTTGATGTAGAATGTTTGGTAACAAACCGCCCATACTTAACTTAACATGTACTCTGTTACCGCCTCATTTTATACGCAATTTACATTTATCGTCCATAAGACATCCTTCCGTCAATAATTATTGCTTACAATTATATCTGAAACTTGAAACGTTCTCAGGAGCGCCACACACACACACACACACACATCACTCATACATACACACACACTCAAGTAGCTCCCGTTGCCCGGAGTCTTTAAAGAGCGGTGTCCTCAGGAGCGCCAAAGACATTATCATAACTCCACTTCATTAACACAATACTCGAGTACCGACCTCGGTAAACTGTTCGCTCCTGAGTTTCTCTAGTGATTAAGCACTATAACGCTCTATCAATCATTGTAAACCTCCACTTATCTGATACGCCAGCATACGACATTTCTTGAATTTAGGTAGCTTATAGAGATTCAAGAAATGTCGAATGATGCCAACAACCTTACCTAAATTTTCTGATCATACATATTAAGTTGTTTTTATCTAGTTTATAAGGTGGAGAACCTTATAAACTAGATAAAAACAACTTTAGCTTTTTCCTATATTTGTATCGTGTAATTTTATTTTATATATTATTTTATTGTCTAACTTTAATATTTTCTATTTACCACTCCATTCCTATTGTTTTGACCTTTGTTTTTGTATAACAATATTTGTTGTTCAGTCAACCCATAACTTGCTCACGCTGTGGCATCCTTTATTTAGCAACACTTAACTTAGGACTACTTTATTTTTGTTATTCTGTTTGTGATGTGATTTTTCTGTTGGGAGTCCATAAATAAATAAATTGACGCCAAGCAAATGATCTTTTAGTATATTGTGGAGATGTTTACAAACATTCTACATCGTGTTTGGCACAGGTACTGTCGGTGTCGGGCGCAGATTGCACTCGTCTACAAGTGCGACAGGTCTACGGCCGCGGCCGCGAGGGCGCTATTCATGAGCTCTTTCAAATCTGAGGTCAGAAGTAGAATGACCGCGCCGCCGCCGCGCCGCGCATCGATTACTTAATCAGTGGTCGAAAGTCCATCTTCCATTCAGTATGAACCTATCTACTGTATGTATGGAGCGGGTTCGAACCCTGACTCGGGACACCATGCACACGCGGGGTAACCAACACGAACCTCTCATTCAAAAAATAATTAATTAAACATTATAATTTATTATTAGCATTATAAAAACATAAGTATAAAAATATACAATCCAAAAATGGAATAAAAAAAAGGAAAACTTTAAAAAAACAAGCGTCTCTCTTAAGTTAATTTTCTGTATTCTTACATGATTTGTCTTTGTTTGTATATTCTTCAAATGAACGTCTGAATCAAGATGCCACTAGTAGAAACATTATTTACAATAGAACACGACAACGTTACTTGTTGTGTTTCTATTAGTGGCATCTTGATTGGTTTATACGTAGCTATCTATACTGTTAACTTTAAGAAAATTGCATGCTGTTTGTGCCAAATAAATAAATAAAATAAAATCTTGAGCAAAATAACTTCAGGAGGAGATTCGAACCGGGAACCCCTCGCACGCCGCCGGCCACCCCCTGATGCTGCACCGAGGCTGCGCTGCAGCTGCAGGCCTGCACCGAGGCTGCGCTGCAGCTGCAGGCCTGCACGCACGCACATTATCCACCTAGATACCTACAATAACAATAGACTATGGAAATATTTGTATCCTTACAACTACCTACTCGTACCTACTTACAATAGTGATACGACTTAATGATACGATACTTACTACTAATTTATGACTAATTAAAATGTATTTCGAAAATTGGCAACAATAGAAATAGTTTAATACTACCCTGTCCCTGTACATACATACTCGTATATCTACGAGTGCATGTTTACTACATTCATGCGAAAGAATTGCACTTTCCTTTCGTTCAGACTTATAGGTAGGTTAGGTACATACCTATAGTCCGCGCTCGACCAGAATGGGACGGACCTTGTCAAAGTAGACAATTTACGTGACATTTTCAACCAGTACAAAACGCGAGTTGTCAACGAGAAATGGAACCATGCAATGAAACAATATGTCCGACCGTGCTCGTATCAATCAGGATGAAACAGTGGCGTCCCAGCTGAAGACTCCGGGAACACTGAACAAGTGGTGACGGTGGAAGCTGGGAGGTCCGCGCACCGACCCGTTCCCACAGCTCAGCGATCTGCGACGATCCGACACGTTAGCTACTATATATTAATTATAATTAGGTATCTAGGTACTTCTGCCCGGGCCCGGGGCAGCTCGCCTCTTCCCGGATAAAGAGTAGCCTGTAGTATGTTTTCCCCGGGATAGACATATCATCTATTTGCCACCACATACACACAATACCTTTAAATTGACAATTCTGAAATAAAAATAAAATGCTTAATCATGAATTACACAATAAAGAACATAAGTGCAACTTTGAAAAACCGAAATAACATTAGTAAAAAAATCGGTAAGTACCTAAGTAGGTGAGCAACGTGTGGTGCCGGAGCAATGGGCCCCAGGCTCAGCGTACCGCAACGTGTGGTGCCGGAGCAATGGGCCCCAGGCTCAGCGCACCGCAACGTGTGGTGCCGGAGCAATGGGCCCCAGGCTCAGCGCACCGCAACGTGTGGTGCCGGAGCAATGGGCCCCAGGCTCAGCGCACCGCAACGTGTGGTGCCGGAGCAATGGGCCCCAGGCTCAGCGCACCGCAACGTGTGGTGCCGGAGCAATGGGCCCCAGGCTCAGCGCACCGCAACGTGTGGTGCCGGAGCAATGGGCCCCAGGCTCAGCGTACCGCAACGTGTGGTGCCGGAGCAATGGGCCCCAGGCTCAGCGCACCGCCAACTGCTGGGAGCAGAAGTAGGTGAGCAACGTGTGGTGCCGGAGCAATGGGCCCCAGGCTCAGCGCACCGCCAACTGCTGGGAGCAGAAGTAGGTGAGCAACGTGTGGTGCCGGAGCAATGGGCCCCAGGCTCAGCGCACCGCCAACTGCTGGGAGCAGAAGTAGGTGAGCAACGTGTGGTGCCGGAGCAATGGGCCCCAGGCTCAGCGCACCGCCAACTGCTGGGAGCAGAAGTAGGTGAGCAACGTGTGGTGCCGGAGCAATGGGCCCCAGGCTCAGCGCACCGCCAACTGCTGGGAGCAGAAGTAGGTGAGCAACGTGTGGTGCCGGAGCAATGGGCCCCAGGCTCAGCGCACCGCCAACTGCTGGGAGCAGAAGTAGGTGAGCAACGTGTGGTGCCGGAGCAATGGGCCCCAGGCTCAGCGCACCGCCAACTGCTGGGAGCAGAAGTAGGTGAGCAACGTGTGGTGCCGGAGCAATGGGCCCCAGGCTCAGCGCACCGCCAACTGCTGGGAGCAGAAGTAGGTGAGCAACGTGTGGTGCCGGAGCAATGGGCCCCAGGCTCAGCGCACCGCCAACTGCTGGGAGCAGAAGTAGGTGAGCAACGTGTGGTGCCGGAGCAATGGGCCCCAGGCTCAGCGCACCGCCAACTGCTGGGAGCAGAAGTAGGTGAGCAACGTGTGGTGCCGGAGCAATGGGCCCCAGGCTCAGCGCACCGCCAACTGCTGGGAGCAGAAGGCGCTGTTGTTCTGCCTGGACCAGAACAAGAACAGTCACGGACCTTGTTCTGCTTTACTTAAACCGGAACAACAACAATAACAGACAGAACCTACCAATTACAATACATATTATAATGTTTAACCTTCCTGAATGCCATTAGCAGCCGTGCGGGCCGGGCAGCCGGGCAGCCGGGCAGCCGGGCAGCCGGGCAGCCGGGCAGCCGGACACGCAAGATAACAACTACTTATAAGTATGGATGTACTACTTCAAGTAGTTTGGTACATTAGTGACGTTTAAGAAACGCAATACTTTGGATGGGTACCTGAGTAGGTATACTGAGGAGTCGAGAGAGTGGGTCAGGCCACATCTGGACCGAGTGTCAGTGTTGCAGGAGCGGAGAATGTTTATTTGGAAGTAGTTTCTGCCCGCGGCTTCACGCACATACCTCGTTTCTTTTGAAACGTTTAAAAGCAATTCCTATCCCAGCCTATGTTTTATTCCAGGCTTAGAGCTACTACATCTCAAAGTGCCCGCATCAGCAGAATTTCAGCCCGATCAGTTCAGTCGTTATGGCGTGAAGAGGCAATAAGCATCTAACTAAATATCAAAACGTTAGCATTTATAATTTTTCCGCTATTTTAATTGTTTCGACGATAGCCGCTTCTAAAGTACACAAACTAGGTACCTACCTACCTACCTACCTATAATGTGTGCGTAGGTGCTGGACACAGACAACGACAGGTCAGTCTCGCCACACCACACTACAAGCTGGCCTGCGGGCTGCGACCACGCGGTCCTTCCTAACTAACAAGGTACTGAATCCACCACTTACTAACAATCTAAGAAATAATATCATAACTAAGTATAACATATGTACATACCTACCTACATAACAACAGAATTCCCTTATCAATGCTGAGCGACTAGTTTTACAACAGTTAGGTACTTGTTATCAGTCGGGTAGATATAGGTAGTAATGTACCTATGGGAGTAGGTAGGACTAGGACGTACTTGGCTTGCACAACACACTTGCCTACAGTTAATCAATCATTTTTGTACGTTGTGTAGGTACCTATGTCCCTTTGTGGGACATGTTTTGCTTTATCATCGAATTAACTGACTTTATTGATACTTATGCCTACTAGCTTACAAAATGTAGGTACTTAGAATAGAATTAGAATCGAAATGACAGCAGTCGAGTCAACGAGTTCAACCGTCCCGAAGTAGAGCACAATTGTGGCGAGTCACGGGGCCCCCCGTGCGCGTGCGCGTGCGTCGGCAGGGGGGTGAGGCAGCCCCCCCCCCCCCCTCGACGACGACACGCACACACTCACAGGCATGCACCTCCGTCATTGTCTTCCCTAATAGATAGGTACCTATAAGTACCTACTTATAATTCAAATGTTATTTACTGTGACTACGTACTACATAATTTTGAACACTAAATTACCTTCTGCCACACATTTACCAAAGTACTACCCAACGCGCCTGTACCTACCGAACTTATTGTGATCTAAATGTATTCCGACGTCAGTCTTTTGATTTTCAAGTAGGCTATGTACAGCAATACACGCCGTTGGAACCGTCCGCAGTGACGAGGACTCTGCGAGAGGAGGCCGGAGAGGGGCGGTCAGGTGTCCGCGCGGGCGAGGGGGGCGAGGGGGGCGAGCTCCTGCGCGGCGGGGGGCTGCGGCGCGGCGAGCGGGGGCGGCAGCAGGCGCGCGTAGACGCCGCGCAGCGCCGCCAGCGCGGAGAAGGTGAGCGCCGCCGTGCAGGAGAAGGTGGCGGCGGGCCCCAGCCGCGCGTACACCACGGCCACGAAGACGGGGCCCAGCGCGCGCGACAGGCAGCCCGCGCCCGTCAGCACGCCCATCCACACGCCCTGCGGCCGCGGGCCCAGCACCTTCGAGAAGATCGTCTGGATCAGCGTCACGCCCAGCGAGTAGCCCACCGACACCAGCGTGTACCCCACCAGGAACTGCGGCACCGTCAGCCCGCGCGTGGTCAGGCACCAGGGCTGCGTGGCCGCCGGGCAGCCGCCGCCCGCCTCGCCCGCGTCCGGGGGCGCCAGCGGCGGCCCGCCCGGGCCCCACGGGATGCAGAACACGGACGCCAGACCCGTCAGCAGGAACCCGCCCCACAGCAGCAGCGCGCTGGAAGGAACCAATACCACGGTCAATGGTCGATGCACTACACTGATAAGGAGAACAGTTTTAGATGGACGAGTGGACTTTGATTTGAATCCTCGTCGGTTCGGAAGGATTCAGGTCGAATCATTCGAATGAAAGAAAGATAACTAACCGTTCTTCTATGATCTTGGAGAGCGGCGCGATGAGCGCGAAGGTGGCGACGGCGAGCAGCGCGCCGGCCGACATGAGCGCGCCCATGTACTCGATGGCCTGCTGCTTGCTCCACGCGAATTGGTCCATGGTCAGCGACGTGGCCAGCGTCTCCAGCAGCACGAAGTTGAACACCAGCACGAAGAACGCGGCCACTAGCGTCCAGCTGCTCACCCGGTCCACGCGCAGCGCGGCCAGCGCCTCCTTCTCTGCAACACGAGTGACAGCAGGTACGTCAGTCCCCGCCCCGCACCCCGCACCCCGCACCCCGCCCGGCAGCGGCACTCACCGGAGGACTTGCCCTGCGCCAGCATGGCCTCCCTGGCGGCCACGGTTGGCTCTCTGAAGCAGCACGGCAGGAGCAGCAGCAGGTTGAGCGTGCCCAGCAGTGCGTTGGTCCAGCCCGCCGCCGTGTACATGTCGAGGCGGAACGCGGGCTGCGGCGCGCCGGGCGGCGGGTAGTCGGCGCCGGGCCCCAGCGGCGCGGCGGCCGCCTGCAGCGCGGGGCCCACCACGAAGCCCAGCACCTGCGCCAGCGACACCACGGCCACGCAGCGCGTGCGCTCCGCCACCAGCGTCGCCGCCGACAGGTACGACCGCGCCACCGCCACGTTCGCTGCAACACGCACCGCACCGCACCACTCGCCCTCACTACTTATCGGACCAACGACAAACATTTTGGCCAGCTCTTTTAAATAAGCAAGCATGTTTTGGAATTTGAACTGAAGTGTAGTATCCACAGAAATCTAAATAAGTGACTTGTTATTTAGATTTCTGTGGGAGTATCCAAGCAATGTATATTTGTATTTGTTCACCATTATAATAACATTAGAAATTATTCAAGGCTAGTCATGTTTTACAATAGGTATGAGAAAGATTCATATTCAAGAAAGTTATTGAACAAATTATCATCAACTACACAACGAATGAAGTCTGCGATGCGTAAGGGGGCGTTCGGAACAAAGTGCGAAGGATTTGCCCTTAGAGCCGTGAGTCACCCGAGTGGCTCATCCCAGTTTCGTTCTGTAGAACCGCACCCGGTTGGTCACGTTATAGGTGGAGAGGTGGAAGAAGCACTCACCCGAGCTGACTCCGATGAGGAACCTGGCCAGCAGCATCCAGTAATGCGCGTGCGGGCGCGTGAGGTGCAGCTGCGCGTACAACACGCTGGCCAGCACGAAGAGCATCAGCGAGGCGGCCAGCGGCGCGCGCGCCCGCCCTGCGCGGTTAGCCCAGTAGCCCAGTAGTGGGGAGAATATCAGCTGGCCCAGCGGGTTGGCACCCACGGCCAGCCCCAGTACCTCCTTCTGCGACCCCGGCTCCAGCTGCAACAGACGCGACCCTCAGCATGCCTCAACGTGTCAGCCTCTAGCTAGTCGGTACACTAGGGCAAGCCCTCGCCCAACTCTACTCGTACCATGGTGTACCAAGGTGCACCATAGTCATTTCCGTGAGAAGCTAATTCTTTTTTCCCAAATAAATAACAATATTTTAAATAAAAATAATAAAACGCCTGGACCTAGGTATAATGTCGTAGGTCACCTCATTCCCACCTCATTCACCAAAAAGTAGTTAAATTTACCCTCTTTCCTCTGATATAGGTAAGTATCTCATTTTTATTAACTTTTCAAATAATTGCAATAAAGACTCTATAAGACGCATTGGTGATGCTGCGGCGCGGCGTGGACGCGGCGTGGGCGTGGCGTGCGTGGGCGCGGCGTGGGCGCCACACGAACCCAACTCCAGTCAAATGGTGGAGAGCATAAAAAATAAATTCACCACATTTCTGTACTTGAAGATCTACGGCATCTGTCCATTCTTCCCGCTGATGTATCCAACCATGTTTGTTATAGGCGTGGTTGGATACAACAAGCTGGAGGTGAGGAGAGATGCGCTTGCTCTATATTTGGTTAGGATATTTGATGGGATGCCAACCCAGGCATTTTAGAGGAGATGCGTCTGAATGCGCCTGATGAGTTTGTGCACCGACGGAGGCGACCCGCCGCCCCGCCCTCAAGGATGTGCCGAGAGGAACGACCAGCCTCCTGAACAAGGCACCTCTAACACGCTCAGCCGAGTGGCGGAGAGAGTCGATCCATTCTACTGCAGACTGCCCTGAGCTAATGTCATAGGACTCCGATATTTATTTAATGCTATGCTAATTAGATTGACATTGAGTAATTATTTGAATTATTGCTTGATTAATTTTTATAGTTTTTTAGGTTTTACATTGTGTAATTTGAAATGACTGACGAATTAACGTTATTTATCATGTGTAATTTTTAACTTTGATGAATTTTTAATGATAATATACATTATTATGTATATTAATAAGACTAATAGGTACACTATTGCTTTAGGTGCCCCTTTATAAAAAAATAAAAAAAATTTCCCCTGGATTACTGATTTCCTTCCTCCTCCGTGAATATGTTCTATCGCTCCGTAGCCTCCGCTCCATCGCTACACCGCGTCGCTACACCGCGTCGCTACACCACCGCGTCGCTACACTAACTAAATTCGAATATCTCTGAAATTGTAGCATTTGTTTTGAATTTAGTGGAATTGGGACTACTCGGCCCCAGAAGACATTTACAATTCATCAGAGACTAGTGTTAGCCCGCGGCTTCGCGCCCGTTGTTTCTATGGAAACGTTTAAATGTTGTTTCCATCCGGGTTATTCTCCTATGAAATGAAATGAAATGAAATGAAAACATTTATTGAAAAAGAAATACACAATAACAGTGGTTAACTCAATGTTAAGCTAAAGCTAAGTGTTATCAGTTTCTCGTCAAGTAAAATTAGGTATAAATTAAATTACATAAATTAGTTTGAATTAGGCATGTAGAGATCAGGAAAAGGTATATGGAAACTGATTTATGGGATAAATAGTATGTTTTATTTCAGGAACTACCTGTAGGTATGCAAATTCCCGATCCGTTGAGTAGTTTCAGCGTGAAGAGGTACCTAACAAACATCCACACAAACTTTTTTTTGTTTAATTATCAAAAGTTCGAAATCCTCAAGCAGAGCGCTGGCGCTGCGCCAGGTCTCAGCCACCCGCCTCGCGAGGGGGCAGGGGCTGCCTCGGCGCGGGCGCACAGCTGCCCAGCAGCAGGTGGAGCCCGTGCCTCGCGGCCACGCGGCCACTAGCCCCGGAGCAAGCAGTGGGTACGAGTATGTCTCCCCGCACGTACGAAACACGTGCCCCACCTATCTACCTATGCCAGTAAACGTGACACATACAATGTCGTCCTCGGACTGCCCTTCAGCCGAGTTGCGTGTATTTATAGAACTCTCAGAGCGTGTTTATCTCGCCCTTGTTGCTATGTTATATTATAAGTAAGAATACATAAGGTAGGGCCTTCAGAGGGCCCCTCTGTGCTGAGATATCTTCATCGATACTTAGCTGGCAACTAGATTACCTAGCCACGGCCGCCGCCGCGCCGCCGCGCCGCCGCCGCGCCGCCGCCGCGCCGCCGCCGCGCCGCCGCCGCGCCGCCTCACCGCTCAGATCACACACAGGACTGGACCTAGTCAGTTCCATTCTTGTATACCTACGCTGCGCTCGCCGCTCGCAGCGACGAGGCGCAAGGCGCGGTGGGTTGATTTTCCTGAAGGGGTGAACCAAAAACCGAACCGAAAAAACTCGAATCACACTAATATTAAAAATGCAAAAGTTGAGAGGATGGATGGATGGATGGATGAATGGATGGATGGGTGTTTGTACTGTTTGTTACCTCTTCACGCCAAAACTACTGAACAGATCGGGCTGAAATTTTGCATTCAGGTAATCTAATCCTGGAATCAAACATAGGCTACTTTTTACCTCATAAATCAGTTCCCATGGGATAGAAATGACCTTTAAAAGTTTCCATAGTAACAACGCGTGCGAAGCCGCCGGAAAAAATAAGTTAGGTACATAAAATTCAACATTATTTCTTTGGTATCTTAAAATTGACCACACGATTGCGAAAAAAATACGATAAAGAAATCATGAAGATGCACTGTTGCCGTGATCTCAGGAACCCTGCGGCTGCGGTCTATAGAATAGGTTTTTGTTTTGATTCCTAGGTTATTTAGTAGTATTAGGTAACTGTAAGGAACCAAAGAATTAAGAAATAAAGAAAGAAAGAAAATTAATTTATTGGTTCACTAGAACAGCTTGCAACTATTACAATTATTTTACTTATATTACAATAACAATTCATATACAATGCAATGACAATGACAATTGGTAGGTACCTCTACTAATTATTTGGTCCCTTACAGCCTTGGTGGACTATGAAACAGCCTTTGACTCTGTCGAAACCTGGGCTGTTCTAGAATCCTTACAGCGATGCCAAGTAGACTATCGTTATATCGAGGTGCTGAGATGTCTCTACGAGGCCGCCACCATGAGTGTCCAATCCAAGTACAGGGCCAGCAGTCTAAACCCATCCAACTGCGCAGAGGAGTGAGACAGGGGGATGTTATATCCCCGAAACTTTTCACGAGCGCGTTGGAAGATATGTTTAAGACGCTGGACTGGAAAGGTAAGGGCATTAACATAAACGGCGGCTACATCTCACCTGCGATTCGCTGATGACATAGTTATAATGGCGGAGTCGCTAGAGGAGTAATGGCCTCATTGATCCGGGACCGGTCGTCGTACATGGCCACCTTCTCGAAATTGTTTCCGTGTATACTTATCTTGGGCAAATTCTGCAGTTATGTAAAAATAATTTTGAGAAGGAGGCCAAGAGGAGGATCCAGCTAGGCTGGGCAGCGTTTGGGAAACTACGTCGAGTCTTCTCGTCATCCATTCCGCAATGAAAACGAAAGTTTTCAATCAGTGCGTCCTACCCGTCATGACCTACGGAGCTGAGACGTGGACACTCACGGTAGGGCTGGTCCACCAGTTCAAAGTCGCTCAGCGAGCTATGGAAAGAGCTATGCTAGGAGTCTCTTTGAAGGATAGAATTCGTAACGAATACATCCGACAGAAAACCAAAGTTATCGACATAGCTCAAAGAATTAGCAAGCTGAAGTGGCAGTGGGCCGGCCATATCTCGCGAAGAACCGACAACCGCTGGAGTAAACGTGTTCTTGAGTGGAGACCACGACTCGGCAAACGTAGTGTAGGACGCCCTACGGCCAGGTGGGATGACGACCTGCGAAAGACTGCAGGCAGATGCTGGATGCGGCAAGCTGAAGACAGGGCGCTATGGCGCTCATTAGGGGAGGCCTATGTCCAGCAGTGGACTTGTTAACTCGCGTACTAGGGTAAATAACACAAACTTTTTATTTTCCAAGCAGAACTGATTTATTCAAAATTAAGGTTCTGATGTAGTCCAACTTGTGAAACCAAGTGATAGCGCGATCTAGCCTTAGTGCATCTTTAGTAGCGACATCTAGTTAATTTCGTGGTGACTTAATTTTATACAAAGAAACTAATGACATCTAGGTGTGGTGCTACTGTACTAAAGCTGAAGTGCTTTGAACATAGTTTATTTCAATTAAACAGGACTAATAAAGGCTGATGATGATGATAGAATTAACTACATACATTATATCAGACAATGCCATTTAACAGCAGCACCATGAATTTATAATTAAGTATTATTATTTTGTTCGCATGACTCTAACGATGCCCATTTACAGCTGATCCATTTATCAATTTATCTATTTTTGTATGTACCAATATTCCTAAGTTCCTTGGTTATTTTCTGTCTTGTCTGTTTTATGGCTTGAATTATAAGAATTTATAACATAGGCACCACATATTGTAACCCATGTATATTTAAATTGACATTTCCAAGTGTGCCTTGTGCTCCTATGGCGAATAAATGAGTATATGAGTATGGGCCCACTGCATCCGTTTCTTTTTGTTTTGTGGCCTTAGTAGTGGTTTTCGAACGGCGACGCGACCAAATAACTTAGCAACTTTAAATCGTCTTTTTACTGTAGTGAATGACACAGGTTCTGATCGGGATTTCTTCACTTCTGGCGGATTTCTGGTGCGGGTAGGCGTCTATTCCGCTTGCTGGTAACGACGAAGAAATTATCCTCGCTAGAAGTGGTAGCTCTCGGTCTCCCCGATCGCGAACGATCTTGATTACTGCCAGTCTCCTTGTATCGGGTTATTGCGTTATGAACACAAGTCTTCGACAACTTAAGTTGAGAGGCAATCGCACGTTCAGATTTGCCTTCGCCGTGTAAAACAACTATGGCAGAACGAGTTTCTATGCTAATTTCGCGCACTTTTCCCATTTTAAGATGTCTTCACTGTAACAACGACGAGCTCAGACTAGTTAAGATAATGAAAAATGTACTCCATGAAAACTCAGGTAAAAAATATGTTTAAGGAAGCTTAAATAATCCGGAAGTACGGTTACCGCAAAACAAAACCAAAATAATTAGAAATGAGCAGGCCATAAAAAATATAACAATGACTCTACCACCTGGTAAGCGCGCGGTACTCACTAATGTTTTGAAACAATAGACCTTTAAAGGATGATAGGTAACTTAAAAATATACAATAAAAATGACTCTCAAAAATTCTTTGATAACAATAAAATACGCAGGTGTTCAAATTAGCTCTTTATCATGTGTACTTTTGAAATATTTTGGTGGTTACAAAGATTTTTACAAGTGGTCTCAAACTTTTGGCCGGCAGTGTACCTAGTTGGATTGGAAATAGGTACCTAACTAAATATCGATCGTGCAATTAATCAGTTTAGACGGGTAGGTAGTAAGTACAGATTTTACAGCTTGGTAGGTACGTAGATGATTAATAAAATGTCGCCACAAATGCTGCCAAATGTCGGGATGACAACCTGTCAAACTTCAAATCATGATAGGGTAAAACACCCAGTAGTCAGCCTTTTAATGAGGACTCAAATTTGAATCAACTGTAATTTAAATATTAAACACTATGAATAAAAGCAATCGTTATTCTCCGAAAGGTTGTTTATTATATTTACTATAGACAATAACAAAATCTTATATTTCTCATAGATTTATAGAAAAAACCATCATTAAACAAATAATGGCACTCTTCACCAGTAGTTAGCCTCATTTCTCCAGAAGTCAGCCATGTCTTACCCAGTAGTCAGCCTCTCTCTTATTCTTGCGTAGGTATTTGGCATAAAATTTGAATTAATATTAAGACTTATAACTATATTTTCATTTAACATGTCTTCAGCGAATTCAGTACATTGCAATTGATACCATACAGGGCAAATAAAATAACTGTCACATCCAATATTCTTTCAGTCATTAATTTCTGTGTAGCTAGTCAATTCCTCTTCATAGTTAGTGCACCTGATTCTGTTTTTTGCCATTGGATTGGTCTTTTTGACATTATGGAATTCTAAAACAAATGATTTTTATACTAAAATAACCGTGAATAAATTTAGCCCTAATCGAAAGGTTTTAGAGTGCTATTTTCTGCAACAGGACTAATAATGGCTGACTACTGAATTTGTAGACCCATTGGTCGGCCCCTGACATTTCTACGCGGCTGACTACTGGTTAAATACACTTTTTGTCTTATAAAAGAGTTAAGCCCAATCTAATGAGCACAATTGGGATTATTCGCTCCGTTAATTTCAACTACATCAGGAGAAATGTGAAAAAACCAGTAGTCAGCCACTTATGGCTGACTACTGGATTTACCTTAAAAATTCGAAACCCAGTAGTTGGCCACTTAAATAACAACTTAATAATGGTAATAAACAAATAAAATGCATGTAATAGTTAACTTTATCACAAAATAATATATTTTATTGTAACACAGTATAACAATCCACCACAAATTACAACAAATACACACAAAAACTTACCGACAACTCAAACGCGTTCCCTTAAGAAAAAAAATTAAAATGTGACGCATTTAGTCATATCCTTGGCGACAGTGCAAATGAATGACTGTAGCTCGTCAACCCGTGAGCCGTGATACTATTGGTTTGAAGGTGTGCGTATTAGCCAATACTTAATGAGACTTGGATTCGATTGAACGTTATTTTACAGGTGTAAACAAATTTCAACACTATTTATATCGAAATAATGTCTGTAAAGGCTGACTACTGGTGCGGGGCTGACTACCGGGTGTTTTACCCTACCTACCTAGGTGTAGGTATCTCGGGAACTAACCATCCTCAGTGCACTAGCTCCGAGGATGGTTAGTCGTCGATCACGAGTGCCTACTACCAGTAGTTTACCTTCAGAAACGAGTGTTTCTGAAGGTAAACTAAAGTAGGTAGGTACTCGTACCTAGGCACGGTAATATTATCCTATATAATATTACCGTGTCTATATTCATAGAGATTGGCGAGAGGTACCTTGTCGAGGTAGGGATAGACGCCCGTGAGCGCGATGCTGAAGCCCAGCGACATCTGGAACATGGTGAAGTAGATGACGTAGACGCTGCGCCAGCGCTCGCGGCGCTCCCGCTCCGTCTCCAGCAGCCCCGCGCCGCCGCCCCCCGCCGTCTCCTCGTCGCCGTCGCCGTCGCCCTCGGCCTCCGGCGTCCGCCCCGACTCGCGGCACATCGCTCTCTTGACCCACTCCATTAGGACACCAGATAAATACCATCTGAATGTAATTCACGCATTGTTTGTGATCGAGTAGGTAGGTACACTACACGACCGAGCGCCGCGCGACGGGCGACGGGCGACCAATGTCAGTGCCCGAGTGTAGATAGGTACGAGTAGGTAGGTACACCACCTACACTGTAAACAAAGGATCCCGACGCGAGCGCGGGCTGGAGGCGCACGCGCAGCGCGGCTCGCTCTCCGCTCGGTACTGTGCTGTACGAGCGTGCGTACGTACGTAGTAGGTAGGTACGATGCGATGTGGAATTCTTTGTTGTTTCTCGCTCTCGGTCGTACTTCAGTAGGCATTATCTGCTGTCTCCCTCGAATGCCCTCGATCGAAGTACTCCGTCATTCTCAACTTGGAGAAAGTCATTCAATTAATAAACACTAGCTGCCTGCGCCCCGCGGCTTCGCCCGCGCCGAAAATAGGTAGGTATACAAATTTCAGAAATTTATTGCACACATAGCTAGAGGATAAAAAAGCTTGAGACGGGGTTTACTGCAATGCAACTTGAAATACCTATGACAACTAACAGGGTAGAGGTTGCTCCGTCGCTTTTTTCCTTTAGTCTACATACCGAAGCGACATTAATCAAAAATACCTATTACTTGTTTTAAGAATTTGACTTTTCAAGCCGTCATGTCACACACAGAAGCCGGAGGCGGACGACAGCCGAGCCAGGGGCCCTATTACAATTCTTCGCAACCGACACTGTCGATGCCGATGACATGCGGCCGACGCACGCAAGCGATAGCTATTCTGTTTCTCTGTCGGGTGGGCATTTTTCATTCGGGCGAGATCCGGGCACACCCAACTACCTTCGTGAACGATCATGTGAATGAAACCACCAGAGAGCATAGAAACCTTGGACAGATTAAATAAAAACAAGTCAAGTACGAGTAGGACTTGTGCGAGGGTTCCGAACAAACTTATATTTACCCTAATGAGGACTTCATTATACCTTGTTAAGGGATGAAGCGTTGGTGTTCTTCCAACACAAACTAGGTTCAAAGTTAACCCGCTTACATTTATACTGGAAATATATATTTGTGAGCCGAATAATTTACACAGACGCACTGCGTTTTTTTTGGTGATTTTGCTAAAATGAACGGTTTTCGGTTATTTCTCTTTACTTAAAGATAAAAATACATTTCCTTGTGCTGTAAGACCTTGCTTCTTGCCAAATTTCGTGATTCTAGATCAACGGGAAGTACTTTAAAGGCTTACGTATAGGTTTTATTGCGAACATCAAAAAAAAATTTTTGTAATTACCTATGTAACTTTAAATAATTTAAGGTTTTCGGATATTCCTCTTTATTTGCGCTAGCTCTTTGCTAAGTTTAAACGTAAAAGGCTGTCACGAGTGATTCTATAATCTATAATATCCCGTGTAGACTCTTTCAATGCCATCCAAAGAAAGAGAATTGCGTCATTAACGTCCAGAGGTTGACATGTGTAAAAATGACACTATTGTAAGCCCATCTGACCGTCTGATGTTATCGGACCCTTACATACAGACAGAGGGTGAATATTGCCACCTGACATACTAAGTACTCAACCTAGTACCTTGAATTTTATATTTAATATAATTATTATGATTTTTATTTAACTTTCCTTTCTTATCACCTCAAAAATGGATCTTGTGTCTGAAATTAAGAATTAATATTATAGGCGTTCCTTTTTCCATTCGAGGTGCGGAACCCTCAAAAGAGCGGTTTTAGCGCCAAGTTTTGGTAAAATTAAGAACTTCGTCGTCAGCTGGGGGAAGTTGTTAGTTGTAGGCTTTGCTAAGAGATGGCGGTAGAGCCGCTTTTCTGAAAATTATGAAACGGAGAGTGATCTTCAAATAGCATGAGTAAATTTCAATAATTTAGGACGCTACGTGTATAAAATATTTTAACTATCATAAATCTACTGAAATTTTAGTGATAAATGGACAAAATATAGTGAAAAAACACCTTACGAAAATGAAAAGGTAGCTTTGTAGCTACCGTGCAAATTGACAGTGGTTCTTGAAAAAATGCTGTCAAATTTAATGTTTCGTTCGTACATTTTGCCCATTAGAATAGAGGTGGCCGCCGCAAAAGCCGCCATTTCAAGCTTCGTGCCGTAGCTTCGAGTTTTGATGACTAATTCATGAAAAATATACTACCTATGAGAAGTTTGTAAAACTAACACCTTTTCAAAAGTTCTTGTACATGTTCTAGTAGTTCAATGATGTTCTAGCAGTTCTACGAACAGTAGACCTCGCAAGCACTAACTTTTTTTTCAATAGGTATATTAGTAACTTTATATTATATTAAGTACTAAACAAAATGGCACTGTTTAAGGGTTACAATAATAATGGTAACTCATGAAAGTTTTCATATCTATACATGATTTCTCAAGGTGTTGATACCCGTGGTCGAGTAACTTCCCTCCGTACCTACTAGTTAATACTGTGTTATATAAAACGTTATATAAAAGTTATATAAAACGGGATATTTAGGTACTTAGGTATATGTACCTACCATGTTTTGTGACTCCTTGCAAATCGCCATGCCAGTGTGAAACATCGATGTAAAAGGGAAGATGTGTTACGTTCTCCCAGCGCTTACTCAACAACTGGCCTGTGTTACAACTACACGCAAACACATACGCTCACAGTTACATTTCCAGTCCTGTGCGATATAAAGAACAACAAAGATGGCAAGACGTACCTAAGACCGAAGTGAGACAGAGACAACTATTATTAATCTCTAGTACGACCCCACTAGGTATATTAAAACAAATTCGGGATTTCCCCGAGTAGGTACAATAGTACGGTCAACAAAAAAGTTTGGGGCGAAAATAGGAATAATTATCATTTTTAACTACATATTTTATTGAATTTATAAAAAACAAGATTCACATTCATTTATTTACGACTAGCGGCTCGGTGGACATTTTTTTTTACATTTTGGGATAAACGTAGAGTAAATGTAAAAAGCTATAATATGCTAACCTAATACTATAATACAAACTGAAGACCTAACTTAAATAAAATAATAAAATGAATCTAAATCCCAGAGGTAAGTTTATGAAAGTAAACGAAAGTATGGGACTGCATATTTATACAATTTTCGATATCCTTTATTAGTCGTAAACATATTATCATCTGCTCGAAAGTGTTTCGAACATATTACGACGACCTCTGTGGCTCAGCGGGCGAAGGTCTGCCTGCGACGCAGGAGATTGCGGGTTCGATTCCCGCCTCGGGACAAATGTTTGTACGAACTGCAGACATTTGTCCAGGGTGTTATGGATGTTTTCTATGTATGTTATAATAAAAAAACATCTGTCTATGTAGTGTATATCAGTTATCTATCTAGTACCATAACACAAGCTCTGCTTAGCTTGGGGCTAGATAATGCTGTGCGAATTGTCCAGCATTATTTATTTATTTATTTATTTATAAAAACATTACGCCGTTACTGCTGGTAAAATCAAATTACGCGGGTGCGTGTGACGTCACTGACCCGGCTGAACGAACCGAGCGGAGCGCAGCCGGCACGCTTACATCACGATTCGACGGAGCGGCGACGACGAGGTTCAATTTATTTACCTTTATAAAGTCTTGTAAGAGCAAGTTTCGTAAAGAATAATGTTCTCGGTAGCAGTTTTGAGTCCCTCGGTACGTTAAAATAGTAGATTGTTAGTCTAGGGTTGAAAAAAATCAATTCCTGAGGTAGTTAGACTATAGTCCGAGTAGAAATTGATTCTTTACCCGTGGCAAACACTACTTTTCTAACTCTGCGCACCTTATCGCTGCCGACGGATAACTGGCGGCGACCGAATCAGTGACGTCACAGCGACCGCGGCGGTCATTAAGTGAACTTCGCTAATAATTTGGTCATAACTTCGTCAATTCTTGTAGAACATTTTTTTTTGCATTTTGTCTATAAATCAGCATTGTCAACCAAAAACGTTACGGATCCTCATTCTATGTAAAATAATGAATCATCAAACGAACGAAATTATTACAAATCATAAAAATTATTATGCTGACGCTACCCATGCACGCCGACTCGTAGAGTCGTTCCTTTAACTCACACCCTCAATCGTGTCCCAACTGGTATGACCGGACGAATCGTAAAAATGTTCTTGCTTCGTTAGTAATTTGAATTTTAGTACAGTCAACCAAAAAAAATTTTAGTAAAACAATATGCAAGAGGTATATTTATTTAGTGTTTTGTACATAAAATAATGTGAAATGAATACAAATGATAGAAAGGTTCCACATAGAGTTTGTGATTGTACTGAATGTATAAATTCAATAGAATCAAAGAGTGATGCGAGTTGCAGATTGAAAATAATACCTATCATTTTTACGATTTGTCAACTCACACCAGTTGGGACAAAATTGATGGTACGAGTTGAAGAATGACTCGACTCGCATTATGGCTATTGCTATCTCTGTTTACACACTAATGTTTCGTATATATCTATCCCTCTCTGCGAATAACGAAAAAAGGCAGTAAATTAATCAAAAAAATAAATTCTTTGGTGTATTTACGAGTGAAAAGTGATGCCTTGGGCTTTGATTTTTGTTTTAGAGCTATGTGTACACCTTGTGAACGAACACGAAGGCATTGCTGTAGTCTTTTAGTCAGTAAATCACAAAAGTACGTCGTAGCAAGCACGCGAATCACGTCCGCCCGTGCCGCCGGTCCTACTATGACTGCGACGGGAGCACACAATTGGACTTTATTTGAGCCTGTCGGTTTCGAGAAGCTAGTGCCTCATCTTCCCTTTTACATCGATGGTGTGAAAGCATCTTATCACGGAGCAAAAGTGCCCTCTTATCAGAATAAGCACCAGCATAGGTAGGCGCCAGCCTTCCTTTGATGGCGCTAAACTTGTCATAAGTATTATAGGTACCTAATATCTATGTAATTATCGGTGCCTCTTACTTTTGGACGCGTTGTAAGAAAAGTCCTATGGGTAGGTAGGTACCTACCTAAATATTGGTTTACGCTAGTGTGGTGTGCATTGGGCAACTTACCAACCTTAGGTCACGGTAATATTATCCAACAGTATTTGGACTCGGCCGTATCTTTGAAATAAATGCCTACAGCCGCGCGGTAGGTAAACATGCGATAGGGCTGCCCACCTCCACCATTTTAATTACATTTGCCTACTTTGTGTTTCCATTTAGTTTTGTGATTGTAAATATAGGAAGGTACTTTTTTATATAAACAAATAAAATACTTTGTGAATTGAATGGGAAGTGTTCAATAAAAATGCGTGTTGTTTTTTGATTGGTAGATTTAATTAAAAAACCTGTTTATGTTTGAATAACAAATCGGTCTTATAAATTTGCGACCGAAAAATATTTGCGCCTCGACTGACGTACCTACAAAATGCTTTATTATTAAATTTTAGGAGATTTTTTTGGAGAAAAAGGAATATCTTTTACTTGGTTATAGATACCTGCAGCTACTTTATTAAATATGTACCTGAACTTATTTTTAGAGAAAAAAATCGCGCGGTTATTGTTAAAAAAACATCACACCATCCGTTCGTCACTGCGGCACAGCCGCGACTGTCTGCATGCTGAGCGCATGCCGAGATCGAGGCGCGTAGGTATAGCTCGCGTTTCGCCCGTTTGTATGAAGTCGGATTACTTATAGGATAATATTACCTTGCTTAGGTGGTAGTAAGTAGGTAAGGGTAATTGTTTAGTAGGTATAATTATATACCTAGCTCAAAACTAATGAAATGATTTCCTTAGGTACCTACCTTTGAAATAATGCCCACCGTGCAAGAATAGGTAGGCGTCTGTTTCTCCTGAACGGATTCAATCTTGTTTGTGGGTAGGGTAGGTGAGGTAGGTAAGGTGCACTTGGAAAGGTAGGTAGGTATTACAGATCACTTCACTTGCGATACGATTGTTGTCGGAATTTTTGAACGAAATGTTGCACAAACACATCAACCATTAGACCAATTGTCCATACAAAGTACCTAAGTTACGTTCCTCAGCAAAGCTCGAAATTCTGTACCTAGTATCAATAGATGACGTTGATCCATCAGCCCAAAGTTTTTGTTATTTTATTATTTAACCGACGACGACGGTGTATGCGGCCGCGCTATTTCATATAATTCTCGAAGTGTTACAAAGATGTTCTAATAGGTGGCGCTGTACTGTAAATGCTCTCTTGCATATTACTGCATTTTGCGAAGCTATTCTGCTCGTCATGCCGAAAATCCTCATCAGATCTGTACCAAATTTTTATAAGAACAGTATAAATTACCTTTCAATTAACAGTACAATCATCAAAATCAGATCTCTTATAGCGGAGATATTCCAAATCCGCCTTTTTGCCTTATTGTGGAAGAAGTACGCCTTTAATCAAAAAATCCCGACGACAATAAAATTCTATAAAATCATAGAATCTGTACACAAAGTTTCATACCGATCGGTTGTAAAATACGACCTGTAGAGGAGTACGGACATACTGACAAAAACGCCATTTTGGCCAGACCTGAAACGAAGACTTTCTTTCACTAACGTTCACGACGTCAAATACAACTGGTAACTCCGCTAGTAGCACGCTTCCGCACCGCGACACGTGGCGTGCGCTCTATGTGAAGACATACGCGTTGTCCTAATTGGCGAAGATCGCACGATGACACGATGCGTTCTCGTCGTGCGATGAGTTCAAACATACAGATTTCATCAGAGTGTCCTATTTGAACCTCGCAAGTAATGGTGCGAGCACATGAAATGTATTATGAAACTTTGATCGTGCGATGAAAAACGCATCGCGCCATCGTACGATCGCTCCCAATTAGGACGCCGCCTTATACTTGCTGGCTGAATTACAACGCTTGAACGCTTACACGCCCGCCACGCCTCCGCCTCGCCCCCGCGCCGCCGCCGCGCTGCCGCCACGGCTCCGCGTCGCGTCACACGCCGCCGCGCCGACTGTTTGTGTCGCCGAGCCGGCCCGCCACGGCGCGGCGCGGGGCGTGCACCGCTTCGCCATCGCTTGTTATCTATATTATACAATGTGTCTGGTTACCGGTGTCGGAGACTTTGGGGGGGTGAAGTAAATTTTATCGACAAATCACTATCCTTTTTTTTCATACAAATCATTTTTTTTCTCGCTCCTTGATAAAATGGCAGCCATTTTGTTTTCTTTTGCCTCGAAACACGGGTGCTTGTATTGTTTAAGCTATAGCTACCCATGCAGAGGTTCTAGGAGGACGATAGAGGACTCATTTGATTGCCAATAATGTAGGCAATAAAGCAATGATAGCATTGTTGCATTTTCTATTTTATAATAGAAGAAAAGAGAATTTATAAAACAAAAAAAGTTATTTTTCAACATTTTTTTTTAAATTTTTAGCTTTAGCATTTTATGAAAAAAATTGAAACTGTCAAGCTACATGTTTTTTGTTTTTGAACGATAGAACAGAATGTGTGCTTCAAAATAAGTCATGCATCTTAGCCCAGAGTAAGATAGTTTAGAAGTTATGACGATTTGAATCTGACCCTTGAAAGTTTAAATATCCCGGTAATAAGCAACTGGACTCACGGTTGTACATATAAAAATTACACATTGTATATAATAAAAATGAAATCCGTTTTCCTTGGTCACGGCATCACGCGTGAATGGCTGGACCGATTTCGCTAATTCTTTTTTTGTTGTGTTTGTTATTGTCAGGAGAAGGTTCTTATGAAAGAAAAAAATAATAAAGTTGGAAACATTAATTTCCACGGGGGCGAAGCCGCGGGGCGCAGCTAGTATAAATATAAATTCATGTGATACAACTCTATATAAATTCATGTGATACAACTCGCACGCCTTCGCCTCCGGCCCGGCCACGGCTTCTGTACCTATGTGACGGCTTTTCTAGGTAAATATCAGCTGCACCTCGCGGAAATCATACAAATTTGAAAAATTTGTTTCAGGCTGCATAAGGGGGCTTATTCCAATAATCCCCTGCCATAATCCCCTGCGAAGGGGATTCCTGGACTTTTTCTCCAGAAATCCCCTGTCGGCTCAAAGAGAAGACGCCCAGGGGATTTGTGGACAAGAGTTCCAGAAATCCCCTTCCACTTATTCACACCGTAAGTACTTAGTTGTTCGTTTTTGAAATAATCAAATGCAAACAACTACGTAACCTAACCTTATAAGTAGAATATACCAAAATTCAGGAATTTCCGACTCACAATAGGGTGTCAGCTGATTTCGAGTACTTAGCTTTTTTACGCGATAGTTTTGTAATAATAAAAAATATGTAGGTTCTTGATTCATTAGGTAGGTACCTACCTATTTATTATAATATATAAATTTACTTATAGGTATTACTAGTTTAACTAGCTTCTGCCCGCGGCTTCGCACGCGTTGTTTCTATAAACGTTTAAACTTTTAAAGGTGATTTTCATTCCATGGGAACTGATATATGGTATAAAAAGTACCTATACTATGTTTGATTCCAGGATTAGAATTACATTACCTGAATCCAAAATATCAGCCCGATCCGTTCAGTAGTTTTTGCGTGAAGAGGTAACAAACATCCATCCATCCATCCATCCATCCATACATCCATCCAAACTTTAATTTATTTTTTTATTTTCATTATTATTTAGTGTGATTTGATTACCTATACCGAGTTTTGAGTAAACCAGCGATAAGCCACGACAGTGTCTAAGTGCTAGGGGAGCTGAACACGATTAATAATAATAATCCGAAACATCTCCCTTGCATAATTCAATTACTAGTTTGGACAGAAAATTAACGCCCCTTAACTTAAAAGACTGTAATAAGCAATTTAACGAAAACTTAACTGAAAAATCGACCTTAATAGCAGAATGGACCCGGAAGCCTCTACATGGAAGGCACTACCACGACTTAAGCCAACCCACCGTCGACAAACAGGCGTCGAACGAATGGCTTAGTCGAGGTGAACTCTTTCCCGAGACAGAAGGGTTCATGATCGCGATACAGGACCAGGTGATTGAGACGCGCAACTATCAAAAACACATTATGAAGCTACGTAACTTAACAACCGATATGTGCCGACGATGTAACAGCAGCTCGGAAACAATACAGCACATCACCGGAGCCTGTAAGGCGATCGCCCAAACAGACTACAAGTTTAGGCACGACCAAGTAGCCAATATTGTCCACCAAAACTTAGGTATAAAATTCAAACTTATAGATACAACTGCCAAACCAACACCCTATTATAAGTATGTACCAGAAACTGTTTTGGAAAACGCCACACACAAACTTTACTTTGATAGAGCCATCCTTACCGACCGTACTACACACTTCAATAGACCAGACCTCACCCTCTTAGATAAAACCAACAACACGGCTCTCCTCATTGACATCGCTATACCGAACACCCATAACTTGCAGAACACCATAGCAGAGAAGCTTTCTAAATACGTAGATCTCAAAAACGAAATCACTCGCATGTGGCGCCTGCAAAAGGTATCTATAGTTCCAATAGTTCTATCCTCAACTGGGGTTATTCCGAAACAGCTTTTCCAATCCATTGATTGTTTAGACCTACCTAGAAATACTTACATACTTATGCAAAAGGCTGTCATTTTAAACACCTGTAGGATCGTCAGGAAATTCCTGCAAAATGAGTTTCCAAGTGAAGTTTCTCCCTCTGAAGTGCACTTGGCTTAGGCCCGTGCACTTTAGATTTTACCGGTTTTAAACCGAGAAGATTAGATCTTACCCAATAATAATAATAATAATAATACATTTATTTCAGACAACATTAGAACAAGTACAGATCTTATTAACTTATTCTACGGTCCATATGAATATATACCTTAAATCTAACATACATAAAAATATAAAAACTTATTTTAAATAAAATTGCACACGTTCTAAATTTGCGGCGTCGACGTGTATGACGCAATCAGGGTGTCAGCTGACGACGGTGCACGGCGGTGTGCAAGGTGCCTGCAAGGGGTGCAGGCGGCCAGTGAACCGTCGGAACTTGACACCCTTCGGCCAAAACTCTTCACTCAAGTAGGTCGAGAGATGTTGAGTTGGAACTCTCACCATAAATGAACAGAAGCTTAAATTATGGCGAGAGTCCAGCTTTTCGACGCGCAGCGAGAGCCCAGTCTTCGTCTTCAGGTAGTCCTCCACAGCCTTAGATTAGAAACCCACACGCCACTCGTAACGTTGGAACCACGGAATGTTCTTGCTAATTCCGTGGTTGGAACCATAGTATTACGCCCAAACATTTATTCTCTACGTTTTCTGGCGATCTATCTGATCTGAAAAAAATACATTTTAGATTGTAACTGCAAAACACTATAGGTACCTACTTAGTTGATTTCAGCTTGTACTTCTCCTTCAGAGCGCTATTTGTCTAACAGCGGTCTTTCTGCGTTGAAATAGAGGGCATCTCTTTCTACACTATGCAAACTATGCGAGACTTCAGACCCAGATAGATAACGCACTACAAAGGGAACCAATCTCCTTCAAGATTCGGTAGTTATTTTAAATACGAAGTTGCGTTAAAAAGACGATAGGTAATTTTGCAGTAAATCTAGCATAATTCTTAACCTACGAATCTGGCAGCACTGAAATACTCGAAAATGGACAGGCAGTATGGCTCAATAGGTTATAATATAGCATATCCACTATGTAGGTATGACACATTCATTAAAGTAGAAAATTTGCTCTACGCCTATGGTTACATTTTCGCTTCTCTCTTGTCAATTTCTTTAACTTTTCTTTCGCGGTAAATGGAATGGTGGACTTAGATTTTGCAAAATTACGTTTCGACTGTTATAAGTTTGAATTTAAACGAATACCTATCTATTACCTAGAAAGGAACTGACTGAAGAGAAGACGTAGGTACTACATGCTTGAATCTCTGAGGCTTGAATCACAATACATAAATATACAGTAATCCGACTCCATACTAGACCGCCCGAATCGACGCACGCACATATAGGCGTCATTTACACGGCCGCTAAGCTAGTCTCGGCATGCACATCTATCCAGTGTCACGCCGCGCGCCGCCGAGAATGGTCGCTGCGCTGAGAACGAGTTTGTTGTGCCGCGACCCCCGCGCTGTCCGCTCCCGTTTCGGTACCTCAACATTGCAAGTGCGCGAAATAATAAATTAAATAATGGCGGCATCACGACACGACCACGAGTACATATACTGCAGTGTTTACGGGTGCCTAAACTCAACGTTCGTTAAACCAACACTGTGCCACCTTGGTGATTTTATCACTAGATCTAGTGATTTTTTGGAGTACCTACGTTAGTGATATTCTGAAGAAAAAATCACTAAAAAAAATATCTGGTGATTTTTCGTGATATTTATGGAATCTCGAAAATTTTTGAAAATACATACTTATTAGCAACGAATTCCCCAATTTATGTCAAAATAGCACAATCCTTTTCTTAGACAGCCGAAACGTAATTAAACCGTGAATCTTTATAGGTTTATGAATTAAACGTTTTTGTTTTGTTATGCAAACCTACCTTGGGGAATCCCTGACTACTGATGAGAACCTATCACATACCTACTAAACTAGTTTATTTGAGTATGTATTTATTTAGGTGCTTGCTACTGTTACTAGGCAGTTCTTGCTAAACTTCGTTCGGGAACGTAGGTATGTGATCAGTGATCACATCGAAATCATTCGCGTAAGATTTGTGAAGTATTTCTTAGTTATTTCGCATTTACTATGGACGTGCCAGTAAAAATAAAACGTCAAGTGTGAGTCGGACTCGCGCACTAAGGGTTCCGTTTAATTGTAAGACCTTGTTGCTTGCCAAATATTATGATTCTAGGTCAACGTGAAGTAGATACCCTGTTTATTTTGATCGAGGGAGGATCAAACCTTTTTTTTATAGGTAATAAACTATAAATTTACGGTTTTAGGATTTTGACGTGACAACGTCTTATAAATTGGTTTGCCGGGTGACACTTCAAGAAACTGCGTTACGCGTTACGCTCCGCTCACGTTATGCAGACATAAAAAGTGAAAGGAACTCAAAGTCGTTGTCACGTAAAACTTTCGCCCGTATACCGACTTTACAGGCAACCAATTTTTTTTTTTCCTTAACTTGTGCTATAAGACCTTGCTTCAATTTTATGATTCTTCGTCGACGGAAATTACCCTATAGGTTTTGGTCCATGGCGAGAGTCAAAAGTATTTTTTTTTTGTGAATAAATTACAAATTTGTTTTTCAGATTTTTTCCTTTACTTGTGCTATAAGACCTTGCTGCTCACCAAATTTAATGATTCTAGGTCTACGGGAAATACCCTATAGGTTTTAGGTGCATGTGATTGGAAATTTCAACATTTTCGGACATAAACGTCTGCAACTTTTGTGTGCGTTGACTTGGAAGTTTAATTTATATCACGGCTTCAAGAAGTTACGGACTTGAGTATTTGATGTTAATTTCAACTCGATACCTCCACGCGTTACTGAGAAAAGAGGGTTGACAGACGGACAGACTGACAGACAGACAGACGGACAACAAAGCGATCCTATAAGGGTTATTTTTTCCTTTTGAGGTACGGAACCCTAAAAAAAGACTTTTATTTACAAAAATATCGACAGGAATGGAAAACCTAAGAAATCAAGATGTGGTTACGGCCTGTAGCACACGATACTACTACAGCCTTTTGAAATTTTTAAAGACATATTTACAAGAATTGGTGACATTAAGAAACACAGAGTTGTGTGTATAAAAAAACACAAAAAAAAAATTCTATCTAGCGTAGTGTCAAAAATTTTGCTATTAGATATCAGTATGTTGTGTTTTTAGTTTCTTATTTTCACAAATATATTATTTTGTAGTACCTAGCGTGTAATTTCATTTTAAATTATCTAGTGATTTTTGTCCAAAATATCCCGAAATTTAGCGAGTTTTGAGACCAAATCTAGTGATATTTTTTCCTGAAAGGCGGCAACACTGGTTCGGATCGGAACTTTTTCATTTTGACTGCCGGCAACACTGGTGCACTAATCATTATCTTGCTCAGATTAAATATAGGTAGATCTTCAGCGAGCATGCCAGAGAGCAAGACAAAGTATACGAGGTGGTGGGGGAAAAGTGTTGCCATGCAATTTTCTTACCCCGATTTTAGGTTCCTTATTTCATGTCTTAGTTGGTAGATCGGATTTGCGATTTTCCAGTTAATAAATTTAAAAATTAAATTATCTGAGCGTCTGGTCGAAGCGAAGCGTGACCCGAGAGCTAGTGAGTATCGGGCACAGCGCATCAGCATTGCCATACAGCGTGGCAATGCAGCCAGCGTCTTGGGGACGCTTCCGACTGGTATTGATATTGATCAGTTGAGCTACCTGCAATAGTCTGAAAATAGCTCAATTGTTTCAATTGTAAATACTAGTATAATTTTCTATTTTGTGAATAAAGGCTATTGCTAGGTGATTATAATTATACAAGTAAGTATCACAATGTGAACCCTGTTTGGCGTTACAAGTGGAAGGCAGGCAGACCGAGGTTGTTTTTGGTAGGTAAATATAATTATGAAGGTATTAAGGTGAGTAGTACAGATAGAGAAACAAGTGTTTTTGATATAATCAATATTTATTACAATAATTAACGTTTATAAATTTTACCGTTTAAATCAGTCTTCAACATTTCGTTTTATTACTACTTAATCATAAAATCACAGTTTAATTATAAATGTCTTAGTTATATTACCTATACAATAACATTTACATAAATTAATAAAACTTAAAAAAAAAATGGTTACTAACGAACGTAACATCGTATATTTGCTAAAAAATAGTAATGTTGCTATCTAAAAAGTACTTAACTTTCTTTGTACTTGCGTATAGGTACTTATACCTAGTTAGTCACAGCATTTTTTTTAATTTAAAAATACACACGCATTTACACAGAAGCATTTAAAATATCGCAGAATCATTATAAAAATCACAGAATCATTTTAAAATTAGCATACCAATTTCTACAAGAACCTACTTACGATAATTTTTTTCTTATTTATATGGGACAGTCAGATTAGATTTGGACAGTTGAATTAGATTAAGTACAAATATCACAGAATCATTACAATTTTTTTTATTACGAAGATTTTTAGGTTCCCATACTTTGCAACCCGTTGCTTTGATCCAATGCAAACGTAATTCTTTATCTTCGGGAAATCTGTAACAAATAAAAAAAACAAATATTATAAATGCGAAAGTGTGGATGAATGGATGGATGTTTGTTATAGTTGTTCTATCTCACGAAGTCCGATGGGCTATGTGTGTCATAGCAACAACTTACATATTACCTCTTCAAGCCAAAACTACTGAACGAATCGGGATGAAATTTTGTATACAGGTAAGTAATTCTAATCCTGGAATCTAACATCTATGTTAGATTCCAGGATTTATATAAAAAGCTTTTTATCCCACAAATCAGTTGCTATGGGATAGAAATGGCTTTTAAACGTTTCCATAGAAACAACGCGTGCGAAGCCGCGGGCATAAACTATTTTGCTATGCATAGCGAGCTACATTATCTATAAACTAGCTATGTAGGTACCTATTAAAAAATATTTCAATGCGCCATTCGGGGAATTTTATCATCGGGTGCAGGCAACCCTAAATTTTCACAATTACAAGTTGGATGAACTAAAAATAGCATAAAACATAATGTTTGAGCCTTGTGTGTATGTAAATCTATGAAACTGTAAATTTTGAACCTTTTTGTAGTCAAAAGAACTTGTACTTACGAGTGGAATGATATATTCGGCACTTTTTCTTCACTATCACTTCTACATGCAAAAACGCTGCACCGCACCATATTTGTCTCTCTATTTTATTGTTTTTAGCTGCGGGAATGTCCACATAAACACATTGATCACGTTCAAACATAAAAAACAAAAGTTTAGAACTTTTAAAACTTTTTTCACCAGTCTCGTGTCGAGCTCCGTCGATGGATAAGGAAATTTGTTTAGCACATGGAGGTGCTAAACAATGCAAAAACCGGCACGCTGGATGAGATAGAGAGCTAATCGTCCTATTTCATTTCTTCTTAGGCTTTAGGCATAAGTCGTTCTCTCTTTAGTGTGAATGCGATGGCAATTGCGCGAGTTCTATAGGTTTCTCTTTCTACGTTATCTTGCTTGCTTGCAGTGTTGCCGTTCTAGCGACTTTGTCGCTAGAACTAGGGGATTTTGTGGGTGTTTAGCGGGCAAAATTCTAAATTTAGCGAAAAAAAAGTTTTTGGCGACTTCTGACGACTTTTAGGCGGGTCAATATGACGCTAGAAGGGCAATCGTCTTTATTTCAAAACTAAAGATACTGAATTGATAAACATAATGAATCAAATTAATTATATTATTATGTATATCAGTTATCTAGTACCCATAACACGAGCTCTGCTTACCTTGGGGCTAGATAATGCTGTGTGAATTGTCCAGCATTATTTATTTATTTATTTATTAATATTTATTATATTAATATTATATATTTATAGAAGCAGGGCACTCGGGATATTCCAAATTATGAGCATTCAGTGCAAGGTTTGTTCTGTTTATCTCGCTCACTGCTATCAAGAATGAGTGAAACCGAGAATTACGTAGTAGGTATTGGACAGTTTCGAAGGAGTTCATTCATTTTATCGTCATTTTCTATTCGAAATTCAAAAAATTTTAGGTAGAACAAAGTTTATCGTAGGTAGTTTATATTGGCACCCTGTATTTCCTTTTTTATTTTGCCTTTTTCATTGAACATGAGTGTATGAACAGAAACTGAGAGTGACGGGCGGCCGCTTTTTTAGTTCAATCGGGATCTTAAGCTGCTGATGACCCAATTGTTGATTACAACAAAAATGTGTGAATAATTGTCTTGCATTTGGTCGGTGTGGCTCCATATTTACGAAATAGAAAAGTCAATACCGGTTTTTTTACAATTTCTAGACGTATATTCTATTAATAGAAAAAGTAGATTGGGGGGAAGCAGGGTAACAGTGGATCACAAATGTTTGTAGGCCTCATATCTCTGGTTGTATCTTACCTAGCCGGTTGTTTATTGTTTTATCCAACAGCTACATTATCTGGCTAATAATTTTCCTAAGTGATTTTAACTCTAACTATTTTATTTAAGGATTTATAGGCTTTTTTTAAAAAAATGGGAAATGATTCACTGTTCCACAGGCCCGGGGTAACTTGGATCATAGGCCGGGGTAGGGTGTAGAGGTGAGTAGCTCATGAGTGAGTGATACAAAAGATATAGATCAGTTCAACTGAGCGAATCTATCTCTAGCTCACCTTGGTTTCAACTATATCTTTAGCTCATTTGGAATAAGATTCATTTTCGAACCATTGAAGTGTTGAGCTAAATGATAAGTGAGCGATAGCGAAGATGACCGAGCAAGGCGAGCGATTCGTTCCGAAATATCCCGAATGATTTGATAGAGTGAAATGCACGATGTCAAATACAACGTGAAAAAGAGAGAACGATAGCAAAATCCGGTTCAGGCTTTTAGTTAAGCAAGCAAATACGTTTGACTGCAAAATCTGCAAATTCAATTATTATTGTTTTTAAAGTTATCGTTATCGGTTCGAATCTTTGTTTGTTTACTTTTGGTTGTTGTTTTGGTTTCGTTGAGCACCTACGTACTTTTTCGGAATTTCGGAAACTTTTTTGGAAACTTTGAAAACTTGTATGTCCTAAGCCTGTGAAGTCTGAAGGAAAATCGTTGACTCTATGTTACTTAATTAACAAAGCCTTTAAACTGTGAACGATAGGTTTATACCTACCTTTTTTCATGTGTCACTCTCTCTAGAGCTAGCTCAGTTGAACGGATTCCTAATAATTATCTTTTTATCTTTCTTTCACTCATGAGCTACCCAGCTCTAAGACTACATCTTTGATCCACTGAGCTAAATGAGCTAAAGAGCTAAATGAGTGATAATATATATCAGTAGATCAAAGAGATATGTATCACTCTTTTCATTAGAGTGATATGATATGCGCATCCCTAGTAGGGTGAATATATGGGGTAGGTGAAAACATGACAAATTAAATGTATTTTTTTATTATGAAATAGGTTTGAGTTGCCTTATTAGTTATTATAATCTACTAAGTACATAGCAAACATGATATGCACTTTTCTTTGGGTTTTATTATTCTTAAATCACAAATTTAGGCATTAATCATCCTTCCCCATCGGCCGTTAATTTATATTTATAGAAAAATATGGAATTCTAGCACATATTTATCAGAACGGATATGGTACATACAATATACGATAGTTGCCGATTCCTATTTATCAGTATTTAATTCTAAATAACAAGCAAATACAGTCTAAAAACATATTTCAAAAACTCGTAAATATTTACTGAGGTACTCAATTTTGGCTCAGACGCGAGAGAGCGGACTGGATTGACCGAACCGTATATCGCGCGGCACTCTTCTGTCAATTTCGCGTGTGTGTGTTAAACACAGACAGAGTTGTTTACGATTAACCTCTGCTCCCCGTTAACCACCGTTACCCTGCTTCCCTACATCACCATCTAGCAATAAATAAGGTTGGACATCACACATGGATCACAGCATCATCTAGCCCGAAGCTAAGCAGAGCTTGTGTTATGGGTACTAGATGACTGATATACTTAATAGGTACATTATACTACATAGATAGTTATATTTCTAGGGTTTCGTACCTCAAAACGAAAAAAGGAACCCTTATAGGATCACTTTGTTGTCCGTCTGTCTGTCTGTCTGTCAACCCTCTTTCCTTAGAAACGCGTGGACGTATCGAGTTGAAATTAACGTCAAATAGGTACCTACTCAAGTCTGTAACCTCTTGAAGCCGCGATATAAATAAAACTTCTAAGTCAACGCCAGGCGCGGTCCCAGGGGGGGGGTCACGGGGGTCATGACCCCCCCCAAAATCTTAGTTTAGGTACTTAAAAAATTGCAACCCACAGCTTGATGATTATATTGTCCTGTTTACTTCCGTTACATTGATTATGGTTACAAACGGCAGAAAAATAAAAAATCGCGGCTCGCTCCGCTCGCCGATATTACTGTTATTTGTGCTCTGTGTTTTGATTAGCACAGAGGCAACGTTCCCAATTTTATTGGTCTGGCTGGTCCGCTATTGTCAGTTTGTATCAATCCAACCACCACAATAAAAAGCACAAAATATAACAAATAATCTGCGAGGTCACTTTGTCAACCAGTACAAAAAATTAGTAGACAACAAAATTTTCGCGTTTTGGTCTGGTCGCTGATAACATTTGTTCCTTCTGACTGTGATCCAAAGCTCAAAACCCGCCCCGCTTTAGGTAACTTTGCCAAATTTTCTAAAAAGTTGCCCAAAATCTAACAAAAATCAAAAATTGTCGCAGCTCGCTTAACCTAGCCGGCAACTTTAAACTGCGGTCTGATGGCTCTGGTCATGGGCTCATCCCTCGTTTGAGGTCAGTTTTCCAAACACTCCAAAAATCTAACGAAACCACTAAATTATCGCAGCATGCTCCGCTTGCCTCTGATAACTTTCTGCTGTTTTGATAAGCTTCTGGCTTGCTCTAGTCCAGGACTCCTTCTCCGTTTCAGGCGAGTTTGCAACTGCAAAATATCTAATACCAAACAACTCACACGTACAGCCAGATCATAAAAATTTTCGCGGCTCGCTTCGCTCGCCATTGATTCTATATGATGTCTAGTCTGTTGTCTGCATATTTTATTGTTATTCGACAAACTTTAAAATTGTTCTTCACAATCACACTAATATTATAAATGCGAAAGTTTGGATGGATAGATGGATGGATGGATGTTTGTTACGTCTTCACACCAAAACTACTGAACAAATTGAGCTGAAATTTTGCATCAGTGTAGCTCTGAGCCTGGAATCAAACAAAGGCTACTTTTTATCCCATAAATCAGTTCCCATGGGATATAAATTACCTTTGAACGTTTCCATAGAAAGAACGCGTGCGAAGTCGCGGGCAGAAGCTAATAGCTCATAATTTAGCTTCCTTGTCTTGCATGGACGCATGCCTCACCAATTTCAAAAAAGGCTGCGGCTCATTCAGAGCTCGCTCCACTCGCTGTTATTTATTTTCTGAACCAGTTTGTGACAACCCGAAAAAGGGAACAAAATTTCGGGGCTCGCTCCGCTCGCCACTACATTTGTTTCGATGTCTTTTTTGTGGTTTGCTCCGCTCGCCGATAGTATTTTGTCCTTCTCTGTATTTGGTCCAGTGCTTGACACTTGTTAAACATCATTTAGCTCGGGTAGTTACCCGAAAAAGTAACTAAAATTTCGGCGGCTCGCTCCGCTCGCCGTTACATTTTTTCCATGTCTTTTTTGTATTTCCAATTTTTTGTTGATGCCCTTGCTCCGCTCGCCCCTATTTAGAATTTATATCTACGACCGCAAAGTCTCTAAAACTTTCGGGGCTTGCTACGCTCGCTATCATTTATTTTTTATAGATCATCAACAACAAAATAAATGATGCGGGTGAGAGTAAGCAAGTGGACCTACTCTTGCTTACTTTTGCCTAAACTTCAGAAAACATCTCAAAAATTTCGAGGCTCGCTTCGCTCGCTATAACTTATACCTACTATTGTTGGGAGTTGAGTATAAATTTTCCGCGGCTCGCTCCGCTCGCCGATAAAGTTTAGTAGTTTTCAGTGGGGTCTGCAACCGCCTACAAGTACCTACATTTGGTGCTACGGCCCGTAAAAAGTGTGACCCCCCCCAAAATCTTGGGCTGCGACCGCGCCTGGTCAACGCACTCAAAAGTTACAGCCGTTTAAGTCCGAATATTTTGAAATTTCCAAGGGAATCACATGCACATAAAACCTATAGGTTACTTCCCGTAGACCTAGAATCATGAAATTTGGTGAGCAGCAAGGTCTTATAGCAAAAGTAAAGACAAAAATCTGCAAAATATAAATTTGTAATTTATTCACTAAAAAAATTACTTTCGAGCATTAAAAGTATTTAAGGTATATTTTTAGTGAATAAATGGACCAAAACCTATAGGGTACTTCCCGTTGACGTAGAATCATAAAATTTGGCAAGAAACAAGGTCTTACAATTAAACGGAACCCTTAGTGCGCGAGTCCGACTCGCACTTGACGTTTTATTTATTACACGAATTCGCAACCTCCTGCGTGACGCAGGAGTTTGATGACGCAGGATTCAATTCCCGCATTGGGACAAATGTTTCTACGATCTGAAGATATTTGTTCCGTGTATTTTCTATGTGTAATAAAAAATACACATAAAAACCCTTAGAAAAAACATAGATGTTTATCTATGTAGGTAGTATAATGTCCCTTTTAAGGATATCGTTATCAAGTACTTACCCCATCCTGCGTCGCATGCGGACCTTCGCCCGCTATTCCTATAGAACAAAGAACTGCGGAGGAATAGAACCACAACTACTACCTAAAGCATTTCGGTTTGAGCGTTACTGAGGTCACAATAGATGAGGTAGGTTAGCGACTTCTAGCGGATTTTTATGGGTCGATTTTTTCCATATCTAGAGGAATTTCTAATACTGGCTAGGCTAGGGAGGGACTTCTAATTTAGTTGAACGGCAACACTGCTTGCTTGAGTTGCTTGTCTTGTCAGTCGAGTTTTTTTGCAAATTTTGCAAAATCAAATTCCTAGATTTCCACCAAAAACCTCGGTATTTTGTACAAAAGATGCAAGCATCGCGCTCTATAGTGTCGAGGCTATTTCAGGCGCAAGGTAAGATTGAAGTCCACTTTGATAACCTACGCAAAATGTCACCGAAAGGTCGATTTATTAAATAGACCTCGTTAGTCCTAATTCAAGTGTTTCTTTTGTTTCTCATAATTATAGACTCAATTAGATCATTAATACTCTTGTCTGTTGTAACTGAATCAAAATAGGTGATTCAGTAAGAAACACTTTTCGTTACATAACTTCAATTCTAACTAACCTGAAACAGTGGCCTGTCATCCTATGTCTATGATCCTTCAAGTTCTAATCTTTGCACAGGGAAATGGTTTTTAATATGTGCAAAATATACGTAAACAGCAGCCAAATTGTTAATACCTATCTACTTATTTATCCAGGCATGCTAATCCTCATCTGATAGGAATTTTATTGGAAATAATCTAAGTACCTGCCTATTGTGAATCTTAGTAAGCAGAGGATAGCAATGAAATCAAACAAAGGATTAAATGTAAGCACGAAGCCTTTTTTGTTACCAATAAATACTAGCAGATTGAGCGAACACACCTCAATATCAAAATTTATTCAATTGTAGGCCCTAATCTGCTAAATTAATCACTTCAGTATGACAATGGTATGGGCACAGAATGACACATTTAGGTACCTATTCTATCTTAGATGAAAGAAACTACAGATAAAAGGATGCTCCTACCTCTACCAATCTCTCCATGCTAATAGCACTGCACACACTACCTCAATTTTAAAAAGCCAAATTAATATGGTCAAGATGAAAACTGTGGATGAAAATAAGTCTCTGTATATTGAATTTGGGAAATAGATGTTTTGTGTTTCACATTTTGCGCCATGTAACTACTACTAAAATAGTATTAAATACCTAGTTAGTGATTGATCTTTACATTTTAAGGTGCTACCCTGACCCAAATCGACCAATGACCAATGTGATGCAGCGGGCGAAGGTCCGTCGGCGGGGCAGGAGGTTGCGGGTTCGATTCCCGCCGTGGGACTAATGTTTGTATGATCTACAAATATTTGTTCTGGCTAGATGATGCTGTGTGGATTGTCCAGCATTATTTATTTATTATTAAAATTCGCGCCTCCACCAATTTTATCTTATTCATCATGAGTATAAGCTTTTTTGAATGCCTCTGTAAATGTTTTCGTTTGTATAGTATAGTGTAGGCAGAGATGAAAAGTTGCTCTTTTTGGCCACCGTCATGGCAAAAAAGAGCAATTATATCAAAAGGATTTACAAAGTATTGATATGCACCGCACATACCTATCATACTTTAACCCATTCACGCCCAAATGAAACCAGACAGTGTTATTTAAATTTTTACTTTATTATTAGCTCAAGAAATACCTTTTCTAACACAAAATTTAAAAAAAAATTGAAAATATAGTTTTCTTCCCTGAAAAAAAAACCCTCCTCAAATGGGGACAACGGGCCTAAGCAGTGTGAAAAATTTCTAAACATTGCTTCGCAACGCACAATGTTTTCAGGTACTTTTTGCATTGCCAGCGAGCTTTATTATGACACACTGCACATTGTAGTTGTTTGCTAAGCTTTTGAGGGTAATGACCAACACCATCATGCTGCATACTTGGAACCAAGGAGGCTGCAGGGAGTTCTCTAGAGGCGTTTGTCTGTCTCAAGTGGTTGCGGGTTATATGTCGACGGAATTGAAGCTGATCAAGCTGTGTATCATTGGCCAGGAGGTGTAAACGCCATGCACTAGCTACTGCTAAATCCAGCATGTATGTGAACAAAACCCACCACCACTTTTTGCCACGAATAGCTGTACGATACAGAGAGATCGATTGATCAGGTTGATCAACCCCGCCCATACCCTTATTGTAATTTTGAAACAGATGCGGGATGCCTAGGTCGATTTTCTGCATATTAGCAGTACTCCACTGCTTCACTTTCCCTAATGGGAGAACGCTGTCATAGTTTGAGCCCATGCTGCAGACATTATTGTCGAGCCATCGAACAAAGAGAACCTGGTTGACTGAATCATTACTAGGCCAAGTAACATATTCTAGGTCTCTTATTCGCAGTTGAAGCTAATGGTTCCTCATCGCTACTATCCCATTCATTGTATCTTTCTACAAATACCGCAACGCGACCTGGTATATCCCGTGGAAACTCACTCCCTTGAACGTTATCTTCATTGCCTTCTTCTTCGTCAGTCACGTAACTTGGATCTGGAGGTAGCGCCACGAAATCAACTATCGCACCTGGGTCTTCTTCCTCCATGATAGCCTCCAAAGCCTCCTGAAGCCCATGGTAGTCATTGTGGTGACCGAAAGTGTTTCGCACCATTACTGGAAAAAAGATCCTAAAACAAACAAAAACGAATAATACCTATATCATCAATGTGCCCAATGTCCCCATTTGGGGACGAAATTATATTTTTCCTGTTGTAAATACGTATTTAGAATTTTTTACATACTAGGTATCATGGTTTTCATTCATCTATGATACTATTTAGGTTTAATAAACAGACAGCATACTAAACTATAACTGGTGGTAAGAAATGACAAGAAAATCTTGAATAATACTATATACGAAATTCTATGCTTACTTACTTTTCTCAAGGTCACTTATGGGTTATGTTCCACAAAACTGCTTATGAAAACACTGTTTCTCAATGAAAATGAAATTATTAATCGCGACACTAAACAGTCACTATCGAGCTTTGGATATCCAATAATGAAGCTCACTGTGCAATTAAATTAAAAATAATATGAGTAGTTGTATATGCGTACGCGTACTCGTTTGGGCGCGGCAGGCGGTATGCGGTAGGCGTAAATGGGTTAAGGTTTTTGCTATTATAGTGCGTAAGCCCTCACACTTTTGATTTCTTAGAAATAACATACTTTGATAAAAAATAATAGAAATATGATTTGAAAAATATTGACACCTTGTTTATTAAATGGATACCTACCTATTCATGAATAGTAGGAAATGTTGCAATAGACATGTGATAGTTAGAAAAAATTTAATAAATAAATATAATAATTCTGGTAAATAAGTGAAATTTCGATGTCAATGGACATAATTATAGCAGTTTCATATATACCTACTGAATTATGCATTGGAAAAATGTATTTCCGGAACAACTTAGATATAGCAAGGATAAATTTATAAAGCATAGGATGCCAGAATTGACACCAAGAATAAGATTAATAAGCAACTTAGGCTAAATAGACAAAATATGATGTAATGGTTGCAGTCCGCCGCTACCACCCCCCGGGCGGGCACCAGGTGCGCGCGCCCACCATGGACGACCTGCCCGTGCCCAGCGGCTCCTGGCAGGCCAAGTACGACGCCGACCAGCGCCGGTACAACGCCGCGCTGCTCTTCGGGGTAGTCTTCACAGCCGGCACCATCATCGCGGTAACGCAGCATGACCTGACCACCCACCTCGCACACCACACCACACCACCACCACCTCGCACACCACACCACACCACACCACCACTATTGTGGTGTGCGGCGTTTGGCCGCGCATTTCCATATAAAGCGATAATATTACCTATGTTATGTGTAAATATCGACATTGTCCCCGAGTCAGTTTCAGTTTTAAAATTTCTTTATTAACATAATAGAATATAATATTACAGAGGACTAGTGTAGATTTTATCCCCGAAATCCTCGATTGTCCCCGAGTGTGTAGGCTATAATTATGTTGTCTCGGAACCATGTGAGCCTCCACTCACATAGTTCCCGGAGAACATAGAGCTCACATGATTCTCTGTCGGTGGCAGGCTAATATTAATTATTTGAAGTGCATTCAGTAAATGTTTGTTTGTTCGTCTCCGGCAGGCGAAGACGTCGGGTCTGGTCTACCTCAACTACTACCCTCCCAAGTCCGTGGACTGAGCGCCGCCCCGCCCCGCCCCGCGCTGCCCCGCGCCGCGCCGCGTTTGTGCGACCAACCAGCACATTACCAAATATTCTATGATGCAACCACATTTAGTTACACAAATCCAAGTGGATATGTATAGTAAAATCAAAGAACTAGTGCTTGTTTCAAAATCATTATTTTATGTTTAAGAAATAAACAAGTTATGTAAACAGTTTTTATTTTTATGCATATTAGATAGGTATAGGTCGCGTCACGTAAAAAGAACGCCGGAAGAAAGTGGAAGGGGTATGTTCGCGCATGGGTACACTCGTACACCCGGGCACGACAGTACCTACTATTCCAATTTGCTAAGCCTATTTTTAACTAATAGTTCGCTCGCGGCTTGGTATTAGTTATAAGAAAATAATATTAGATAAAATTAAAAACATGTTCAATTCAGCTTAGAATGTTTAATTTAATTACAAAAAATTAACATTATATATTAAGGTCTCATTTCACTGTTCACTGGTACGTTTATTACGTACCTACTAATCTATACCTTACTTGGCACCATAGACCACATTCACACAGTGAGGCAGATTATACAGAAGTCCGAAGAGTATAATCAGCCTCTGTGTCTGGCTTTTGTGGACTATGAAACAGCCTTTGACTCCGTCGAAACCTGGGCTGTTCTAGAATCCTTACAGCGATGCCAAGTAGACTATCGTTATATCGAGGTGCTGAGATGTCTCTACGAGGCCGCCACCATGAGTGTCCAATCCAAGTACAGGGCCAGCAGTCTAAACCCATCCAACTGCGCAGAGGAGTGAGACAGGGGGATGTTATATCCCCGAAACTGTTCACGAGCGCGTAGGAAGATATGTTTAAGACGCTGGACTGGAAAGGTAAGGGCATTAACATAAGACGTTCACTAGTCAGGAGTAACTTTGAATACGCCTGCCAGGTTTGGAATCCTCATTATAATAAGTAGGTATATTACCCAACTGGACAAACCACAAAAAAAATCCTCAAATTTATTAAATTCAAACATAAGATCTTTATTCCGGACTATATCGACAGCTGTAAACACCATCATTTGTTGCCACTGGAAAGCAGGAGAGAAGTCGCAGACTTAACACTATTGCATAACATTTTATTAAACGTAGTTGACGCCCCCTCGCTCTTATCTGATATCCAATTATCGATACCCTCTCGTCGCTCCTCTCCTAGAACCAATCTTAAGCTATACTTCCCTACGTGCTCGACTAACTACCGTAAGAACTCCGACCTGCCCCGCACAATGCATACATATTCACAAATTGATCTTTTCCACGCCAAGCAAAACATATTTAAACACACAGTAACCAAACAATTTTTTAACTCTCAACAGTAGATAAGTAACAACATAATCATTACATAAACAGCTATTTATTTATATCTTATTCTTATTTATCGTCAGGGTAGTATAATATTGTTATTTTGTTATTTATAATATAAGGCATGTATATGACTCTTCAGACCAAATATTTTCCTTCCTAACTATTATTTGTTCATCGAGCAGGCAACCCACTTCAAACTAGGTTTACTCACTCATTTAATTACTTGTTTTAACTTTTTATGATTATTTAAATTTAGTTTAAGCATATTTTTCGTTCTATAAGTGAAAACTCTTAAGCTTAAATTGTACCACCACTGTTTCTACTCATTTAAGTTTTTAAAAGCTGTTTGTTTCCACATCAATAAATAAATAAACGGCGGCTACATCTCAGCTGCGATTCGCTGATGACATAGTTATAACGGCGGAGCCGCTAGAGGAGCTGAACCAGATGCTGGCCGGCCTAGCCTCAGCCTCGCGACGCATCGACGCATCGGTCTCGGCATGAATTTGGATAAAACCAAAGTCATGATCAATGGCCTCATTGATCCGGGACCGGTCGTCGTACATGGCCACCTTCTCGAAATTGTTTTCGAGTATACTTACCTTGGGCAAGTTCTGCAGTTAGGTAAAAATAATTTTGAGAAGTAGGCCAAGAGGAGGATCCAGCTAGGCTGGGCAGCGTTTGGGAAACTACGTCGAGTCTTCTCGTCATCCATACCGCAATGAAAACTAAAGTTTTCAATGAGTGCGTCCTACCCGTCATGACCTACGGAGCTGAGACATGGACACTCACGGTAGGGCTGGTCCACCAGTTCAAAGTCGCTCAGCGAGCTATGGAAAGAGCTATGCTAGGAGTCTCTCTGAAGGATAGAATTCGTAACGAATACATCCGACAGAGAACCAAAGTTATCCCAATATAGGTACCTATAATATATTCAAATTGTTAACTCAAATTACTTTTAACAAAGAAAATTATAATCAATAAATAGAACAAGTATTTACAATTGAGCTATCTGCAGGCTGTTGCAAACAATCTACAGGTAGCTCGACTGATCCATATCAATCGCGTCCCCGCTACGCTGCGCTGCGCTGGCTGCACGCCCCGCTGGATGGCAATGCTGGTGCGCTGCGGCCGGTACTCGCCAGCTCCGTGTTCTCAACACACGAGTCAGGAAGAGCACTCGCTTCTCGGAAATATAATACCTACCACCTAGGTAGGTACGTGGACTACCTACTTATTACTATACCTACAGGTACGATTTTATTATTTTGCCTAGGTTTGCTTATTATTTGATTAATATTAACAGGAAGTCAGTAAGTAAATGATCTTAACGTCTCTATCTCTACCAAGGCGTTATTTGTAGGAATATTGTTGCGCGGCGAGGTCCGAGTGTCAGTGTTCCCTCGCGATGTCGGAGAAGGCGTCCAGGATGTCCCGCGTGGTCAGCGGCAGCGCCAGCCCCGCCGCCGGGTAGCACGCCGCGATCCGCGCCTGCAACAACACGCGCCGCTGTAGCACGCCCGCGCCGCGCCCGCGCCGCGCCCGCGCACTCGCCGAGGTACCCACCTGCAGCGCGCGGTGCTGCGCGATGAACTCCTCCTGCATGGCGCGCCACACCACCTGCAGCAGGCCGCTCTCCTCGCTCAGGTGCTTCTCCACGGTGCGGTACAGCCGGTGCAGGGACTTGCGGACTGCAACAGAGAGAGGCGGTCAGGGGGCGGGCGCGGGGGGCGCGGGGCGCGGGCGCGGGCGCGGCACGTACCCTCGTGCGCCGGGTACAGCGCCAGCAGCCGGCGCAGCTCGTGCTTGGAGAAGGCGGCGCGGTAGCAGACCTCGGCCTCGCGCACGCCGCCCGCCACCGCCTCCGCCACGCCCTCGAAGAACAGCGTCAGCTTCTCCAGCGGCCGCCCGAAGTACTGCGTCACGTAGGCCTTCAGCGCGTCCGCGTAGCGCGCGCGGCACTCGCGCCGCGCCACCTCCAGCGCCGGCACGCGCAGCGCTGCCAGCGCGCCGCCCAGCGCGTGGTAGTTCTCCAGCTGCACCACGGGCCGCGGCGTGCGCGGGTGCGAGGCGCGCGCCACCGCCGCCAGCATGCTGGCCGCCAGCGACCCGTACCATCGCTCCAGGTCGGCGCGCCGCCCGCCCGCGAAGATGCGCTCGCAGTGCTCCGCCAGCTGCTCGAAGTCGCGCAGGAAGGGCAGCACGCCGCACTTGTGCCTGCGCGCGGCTGCACGCGCCGCCTCGTCCAGCGTCGCGGCGCGCTCCGCCACGCAGCGGTCCGCCTGCCGCTTGGCCGCCACCGCCACGCCGGCCAGCGCCGCGCGCGCCCACGCCGCCTCGCCCTCCGCCTCGCCCGAGGCGCCCAGCACGCGCCGCCCCACGCACGCCAGCACGCGGAACGCGCCGCTGCAACAGACCGCGCCTCCGTCAGTCCGCGGCGCCGCCTCGCCCGAGCCCTCGCCCTCGCCCGGATACTCACTACTGGTCGTGCTTCTCCACGTGCTGCGTGAGCGCCAGCAGCGCGCTCTCCAGCGCCGGGAACAGCGCGCGCATGTAGCGGCGCGCCTCGGGCCCCGCGCGCCCCGCGCCCGCCGCCAAGCCCTCCTGTCCCGACCCCTGCAACAAGGAGGCTCCGTAAGGCGGCGTCCTAATTGGGAGCGATCGTACGATGGCGCGATGCGTTTTTCATCGCACGATCAAAGTTTCATAATACATTTCATGTGCTCGCACCATTACTTGCGAGGTTCAAATAGGACACTCTGATGAAATCTGTATGTTTGAACTCATCGCACGACGAGAACGCATCGTGTCATCGTGCGATCTTCGCCAATTAGGACAACGCCTTATTCTCCGCCGCCCGCACCCTCCGCCCCCCACCCCGCTCCCCCACCTCTAGCTCCCGGTCGAGGTGGAAGAACTGCGTGCAGAAGTCCTGCTCGGCGCCGCACAGCGTCTCCACGAGCGCCAGCACGGCGTCCAGCTGCGCGTCCTCCGCGCCGCCGGGGGCGCCGCGCGCCGCGTCGCACGCCGCGCGCACGCTGCGCTCGTGCACGCGCGCCCACGTGCTCGTGTACACCTTGGCGAGCGCCTCGAAAGACTTCTCGTCCATCTCCTTGAGGCAGCGCATCAGCGGCGCCAGCGGCAGCAGGTCCGCGTGGTGGCGCAGCGGCGCTGGGGGCGCGGGGGGCGCGGCGGGCGCGGCGGACGCCTCGTTGCCGAGGTGGATCAGCAGGTTGTTGACGTGTCGCGCCACGTTGGCGGCGAGCTGGTCGCGCGCGCGCGCCAGGCGCCGCAGCCGCTCGCGCACCGCGCCGAGCCGCCGCCGCGCAGCCGGCATCGCGCTCTCGGCGCGCAGGGCCGTGCGCAGCGCCGCGCACGCGGCCAGCGCCCGCGCGCGCCCCGCCGCCGACGCCAGCGAGATCTGCGGGAGGGAGGGTGCGGTCAGAGGCAGAGGCAGCGGTCGCGGCGGAGCGAGGGTGGTGCGGTCGGAGAGGCAGGCACCTCGGCGAGCTCGTCCAGGTGGTGCAGCGGCGGCGCGTCCAGCCAGGCGGTGATCTCGTCCAGCTCCCGCAGCAGGCGGCGCGCGTTGTCGTCGGGCGCGGCGGCGCGGTGCGGCGCGGGCGCGGCGGGCGGCTGCAGACGCGCGCGCCGCTCGGCCAGCTCGGCGGCGCGCTGCTGGCCGGCGCCGAGCGCGGCGGCGAGGCGCGCGCCGGCGCCGGACGTGGCGGCGGCCAGCATGCCCGCCACGTTGGCCGCGTCGAGGCGCGCTAGCTGCAGCCCGAGCGCCGCCACCCGCCGCTCGGGGTCCTCCTCGGCGCCGCCCTCCAGCAGCGCGCCCAGGGCTCCGGGGGACAGGGCGCCGCACCCGCCCCGCCCCTAACGACAGAACGCAACTTTACTTATTTAATTATGTGGAAAACAAACAGCTTTTAAAAACTTAAATGAGTTGGATGACACTCGGTTACTATAAGAATATAAAGAGAAAAGATTTGTATTTTGTTCTGTTTCTGTAGATTACTTTTTGAATTATTAAAATCCGACATTCCATTCAAAAGATATTTATTTAATTTATTGGAAAACCAACGGCTTAAACTAACTTGATCAAATTACGTACTAACAACAGAGAGCCAATTAAAGATTTTCACGTAAAGTGACAATTTAACTAATCAAATGTGAACATAATAGAAAACAGCTCAAACGACAATGACGTGGAACAAAAAGGATAAGCAATAAACTATGTACATAAAATGTATGTAGACCTAAGTACCTACGTTACTATTAAAGAAAATTCTGGTCAGTCGCTGTCTGGCTGAATTGATGCTCGTACAGAATAGATCTAGGTCTAAATCAGTCTGCCTGCAAAGCTTATTAAAAAGATCGCTTGTACGCCATAAAAATGAATTTTGTCTATAGTTTGTGCCGGCAATAGGAATCGAAATGGTAGGACTAAATCGGATGATTTTAGACAGGGCATAAATGTCTATTTTACTGAGAAGCTCAGGACAATCTAGTATATTGGAAGATATTTTGAGCAGGAAAGAGATATCAGCAATTTCACGCCTTTTTGAAAGAGGAAGAAAGTGAAACTTCTTACAGAGTGCATCAAAACCGAAGGACTTATACGGAATTAATTTTTAACCGAAAGCAGAGATATTTAATAAATTTTATTTGAATTCTTTCAATTCTATCAGTGTATATACCGTATCGCGGGTTCCATACCTGTGACGCATATTCAAGAATGCTCCGGACAAACGAACAATACAGTATTGTTGGACCAGCATTGAAAAGACAAGTGCTTTGAACAGAGTTTATTATCACTTCAACACAACTTCACTTTACAAGCGTTTTACAATGACTGCCAGTATTTAGCAATGGCTCGTTCCCAAGTAAAGTATTGCGCGCAACCGGAACAAACAACATCAGTGATTGTCTAAATAAGTATTTACTTGGGAACGCTGCAGTGATTTAAATATTAAATTATCAATTAAAATACTAGGAAAAATAAAATAATTATTTACATAAATTAAACCAATTCTAAAGACTAACTTCACACCGGAAGTATTCTAATTAAAAGTTACAAAGAACTACTAAAATAAATCAGTAATTCACAATAATTATTGGTACTAATATGACTGCATTAACCTTAATAGAAACTGAAAGCTAACAGTCGGCCTTTCCTGAAATTTTCACGTCTCGGGAAATGAATTAGTATTAATAACAATTACAACTTATTCTTACTAATACCTCATACATATTTTTTTCAGTAATACTACTAAGTAGGTACCATACATAATATGTGAAACTCCTTCATGTCTTCAGTCCCTTATCTACATTATCAACTCGATCATTATTATTTATATAACCAACATTAACCCCTACTGAAATCCCTACACGTTTTCAGAATGAATGTAACAAAAACTTATGTATACTGAAACACCTATACATGTTTCCAGAATGATTAGGTATAACAAAAAATGAAAATAAAAATCTTATCCATACTGAAACCTCTACATATTTTCAGAATGAATGTAACAAAAACTTATGTATACTGAAACACCTATACATGTTTCCAGAATGATTAGGTATAACAAAAAATGAAAATAAAAATCTTATCCATACTGAAACCTCTACATATTTTCAGAATGAATGTAACAAAATAAAATTATATAAAGTTATAACCGTATTTTCTATTTAAAATAATATGTATTAGTTTAAATATAACAGTAATTTTTAGGTACATTTTTAGGGAAATTGTTTGGCTATGTTTGCAACACTTTTCTAATCTTGTTATGTTTACATCTAGGTTTACAATCTGGTTCACTACTGTAACTATATTATAAAGTGTATACATTTGATTGTAAACTGCTTTGTGAACTTATTATAATAAATAAATAAAAATAAAACAAATATCTGTTTAATACTTAAAACCCTTATGTTTCCAGAATGAATGTTTGATCCATTCTTAAACACCTACACGTTTTCAATTTATATGTAACTAAAATCTTATACAAACTGAAATGTTTTCAGAATGGATATAACAAAAATCGTATCCATACTGAAACACTTACATGGTTTCAGAATGATTGTAACAAAAATCTTATCCATACTGAAGCCTCTACATATTTTCAGAATGAATGTAACAAATATCTGTTTAATACTGAAACACCTTAATGTTTCTAGAATGAATGTCTAATCCATTCTAAAACACCTACATGTTTTCAATATAAATGTAACAGAAGTCTTATCCAAACCGACATGTTTTCAGAATGGATGTATCAAAAATCGTATCCATACTGAAACCTCTACATATTTTCAGAATGAATGTAACAAATATCTGTTTAATACTGAAACACCTTAATGTTTCTAGAATGAATGTCTAATTCATTCTGAAACACCTACATGTTTTCAATATAAATGTAACAGAAGTCTTATCCAAACTGACATGTTTTCAGAATGGATGTATCAAAAATCGTATCCATACTGAAACACTTATATGGTTTCAGAATGATTGTAACAAAAATCTTATCCATACTGAAGCCTCTACATATTTTCAGAATGAATGTAACAAATATCTGTTTAATACTGAAACACCTTAATGTTTCTAGAATGAATGTCTGATTCATTCTAAAACACCTTCACGTTTTCAATATAAATGTAACAGAAGTCTTATCCATACTGATGTGTTTTCAGAATGGATGTATCAAAAATCGTATCCATACTGAAACACTTACATGGTTTCAGAATGATTGTAACAAAAATCTTATCCATACTGAAACCTCTACATATTTTCAGAATGAATGTAACAAATATCTGTTTAATACTGAAACACCTTAATGTTTCTAGAATGAATGTCTGATCCATTCTAGAACACCTACACGTTTTCAATATGAATGTTACGAAAATATTATAATGTCATAAGTACCAGACAGAATAGTCTTATTATAAATGAAGCCCCTTCATGTCTTTGATACTGCCCTTGTAACGAAAAGGACACAATCTAAAAGTATTTTCCGATTTGAGATATATACGTGGAATCGTTTCTTAATTTAGCATGGAGCTTCAAGAAGCCTAAAAGGCACATGTAATGTCATTTTCATATTATTATAGTGTTTATAGTGTTTTGGTTGGATAGCTGCGCAGCACAAAATAAAAATTGAATTCTGTATTCTTATCTGGTTCATCTAGTAAACTCTCCCGAAGTTAATTTTGAGACTATCACACTGCGATATCTGGAGGTCGGCCCCACATTCATGGCTGCAGATGACTTACACCACAGAGCAGGCGCGGTCCCAGGGGGGGGGTCACGGGGGTCATGACCCCCCCCAAAATCTTAGTTTAGGTACTTAAAAAATTGCAACCCACAGCTAGATGATTATATTGTCCCGTTTAGTTCCGTTACATTGATAATGGTTACCAACTGCAGCAAAATAAAAAATCGCGGCTCGCTCCGCTCGCCGATATTACTGTTATTTTTGCTCTGTGTTTTGATTGGCACATAGATAACGTTCCCAATTTTATTGGTCTGGCTGGTCCGCTATTGTCAGTTTGTATCAATCCAACCACCACAATAAAAGCACAAAATATAACAAATAATCTGCGAGGTCACTTTGTCAACCAGTACAAAAAATTAGTAGACAACAAAATTTTCGCGTTTTGGTCTGGTCGCTGATAACATTTGTTCCTTCTGACTATACTATGATCCAAAGCTCAAAGCCCGCCCCGCTTTAGGTCACTTTGCCAAATTTTCTAAAAAGTTGCCCAAAATCTAACAAAAACCAAAAATTGTCGCAGCTCGCTCAACTTGCCGGCAACTTTAAACTGTCTGCCTCTGGTCATGGGCTCATCCCTCGTTTGAGGTCAGTTTTCCAAACACTCCAAAAATCTAACGAAACCACTAAATTATCGCAGCACGCTCTGCTTGCCTCTGATAACATTCTGCTGTTTTGATAAGCTTCTGGCTTGCTCTAGTCCAGGACTCCTTCTCCGTTTCAGGCGAGTTTGCAACTGCAAAATATCTAATACCAAACAACTCACACGCACAGCCAGATCATAAAAATTTTCGCGGCTCGCTTCGCTCGCCGTTGATTTTATATGGTGTCTGGTCTGTTGTTCGCATACCTACTTGGATGTTATTTCACAAACTTTAAAATTGTTCTTCACCCTAAATGCGAAAGTTTGTATGGATAGATGGATGGATGGATGTTCGTTACGTCTTCATACCAAAACTATTGAACAGATTGAGCTAAAATTTTGCATCGGTGTAGCTCTAAGCCTGGAATCAAACATACTTTTTATCCCATAAATCAGTTCCCATGGGATAGAAATTACCTTTGAACGTTTCCATAGAAAGAAGCGTGCGAAGCCGCGGGCAGAAGCTAGTAGCTCATAATTTAGCTTCCTTGTCTTGCATGGACGCATGCCTCAACAATTTCAAAAAGGCTGCGGCTCATTGCTCGGCTCATGCTCGCTCCACTCGCTGTTATTTATTTTCTGAACCAGTGTGTGACCACCCGAAAAAGTAACTAAAATTTCGGCGGCTCGCTCCGCTCGCCGCTACATCTTTTTTGTTTACTGATTATTTGAGAGACCTCGAAACTTTTTTGAGATCAGTCATGATGTTTGGGGAAAAGAAAGCAAGAAAGAACCTACTTATAACTAAAATATATAGCTAGTCAAAGGACCCCCGAAAACTTTATTGACTTTGCGTTGGTACATACGAGCGATCGTCGCTCGTCCTAATCTCGTCCAGATCTCAAAAATGTTTCGAGGCTCGTTCTAGGAGTTAAGGCTCGGGATGTCGTGTTTGCGGTCAATATGCAAAACACTGCAAAAGATGTAACGGAACCACAAAATTTCGCGGCTCGCTCCACTCGCTGATAATGTTTTACCAATCACTTAGCTTATTACAGTACTGTACACCCGTTTAGATCACTTTGCTCACCACCGCGAAAAACTTACAAAAACCCAAATTTTTCGCGGCTCGCTCCGCTCGCCGTAACATTTTTTTGTTTATCTGGTACGTCTGTTGATCTCACTTTCGGGGATCGCTACGCTCGCTATATATTTTTTGGCATAGGTAGGTTCCTTCTTGCTTACTTTTCCCCAAACATCAGAAAAATCTCAAAAAATATCGAAGCTCGCTTCGCTCGCCATTACTTATACCTTATTATTATTACTTACTAGGTTAAGAGTTGAGGGTCGGGCGGGATGTCGTGTTTGCGGTCAATATGAAAAACACTGGAATAAAATTTAACGGAAACACAACATTTCGCGGCTCGCTCCGCTCGCCGATAGTATTTTGTCTTCTTCTGCCTGGACCATATGGTCCAGTGCTCGACACCCATTTGACACCTTTATGACTCAAGACGTAGACATGCCTCTCGAGCCCCGTATCGCGGTGAGGCTGGGCAGTGGATGCGTTAAGATGAGTTTGGCCACCACCGCCAAAAATTAACCAAAACCCTATTTTTTCGCGTCTCGCTCCGCTCGCCGATAACGTTTAGTGCTTTTCTGTACGAGTTTGCGAGCATACCCCCATTCCCCCCCCCCCCCCCCTCGAAAGGAATTCCTTTGGGGCATTGGCTACGGCCCGGACAAAGTGTGACCCCCCCCAAAGTCTTGGGCTGCGACCGCGCCTGCCACAGAGTGGAGCTTTCTTTTAAAAGGCCAAACGAGTCTACGACTTTAGAGACCTTTCTAAAGCTCCGATACAGGTACAAACACTAAAGTAAAAATATGACTGTACAAGACTTTTATGATTCTGAAGACTGTTCATCGATACATAAATAAGCTACAACACTCTAAACCTCGTGCTTATTATGAACAGCATGTGTGAAACTTTTTTTCGAAGAGGATTTACATCACTGTTGTATAAAATCAACCACAGCCAGCACAGACGATCAATTCGAGTTACATTTTCATAAGAATAAGAACATAAAAATGGCATTCCACCATCACTGCAAAAGTTGGTCGAGAGAAGTGCTATTCTCTGCTATTTTGACAAAGCTGGGTAAGCATTTAATCTCATGCCTTCCAATAGAGGAATGTTTTGGGAGACTTTAGCAGTTTATGATTATTTTAGTGACCTCACTCAACTTATGAAGATTTATTGTTGAAACAAAATGGAGAAACATTCTAAACCAACGTTGATTAATTTCATACCTAATCAGTTAAAAAGTCTTCCATTTAGGTATATTTCTAAGTCTATTAATTAATGATCTCAATCATTTTGGTGTGCCATCTACTTATTTAACCTTGATTAATAATAATAATAACAAGTGTGTGAGGAAGATTGGGTGATAATTAGGTAAGTAAGTACTTATAACGAAGGGGTCAAATAATGTGACCTCTTTTAATATGCAAACAATTAGAAGGTAAACTTGTTGATTGATTTTAAAAATGTGATTTTTTATTATGTTATTTTTGTTTCATTTAAATCAAAAATAATCTGCTGCTTGGTAAGCAGTTGAAATATTTTTGGATATGCGTAAAAACATGTAATTGTACCTTTATTATGTAAAATAATTTCCAAAATAAATTGTAATGATATTACATAAGAAAGACTATTGAGTAGAACGTCTCCTTTTATTGTAATATTTAAGACAGTATAACATTCAAAAGTTACATTTGGTTGGTTGTGACTTTTTGATGTTATACTGATACTCTAATTAGTTTTTCTTTTATTTAGTTCAAAGGAAAAATTATAATTTTAAAATAATGGCATTAGACAAATATTTAATATAAATATGTTTAGATAAATCTTCCGTAAGTATATGCAACTGACTGCATTCAAAAATATTTTAAACAATGTAATTTCAGAAAAATATTATGAACTTTAGACTCGTTTATCTCTACCCATTCATCACATTTACAATTTGTTAGTTGTGCTTTTCTTCGTTGTGAGAGTAGAATACTGCAATAACACTCTGTAGGTATAATGAATTAATAATAAACAAATTATTTAATACACCTACGTTGAAACTGAAGCCTTTTTTAGAGTATCAAGTTAATTAATTAATTACATTGCCTCATTAGGGGAGGCCTATGTCCAGCAGTGGACCAATATAGGCTGATGATGATGATGATTGTATCATAGTGTAAATGATTCAACTGTTCCCATCTTCATTGTAACAAGCTTTCCTCAAAAAGCTAATAATTACTATTTGCTTAATGTGTTACTTAGTAAATTGAACAATATTTTACTTTATTTGAAATTATTCACAATGAATAATATGTCTGATGTCACAATAGTTGTTTTTTTTTAAATTTTGTTTTTATTTAGTTTTATTTAACTGTGACATAATGCAATTACTTTGAGCCAAACTGTGTCAATATCATATTTTATTCCTATTATTTTCCTGCATATAATATTGTTTCTATGTGATAAATTCAAAGAAACAAACATAATGACAGCTGCAGTACCATGTCAACAGATTTATGAAAATGTTTGAATAATTTAGGCTACACAAAATTAATGCGTCATTCATAGGGCAATGTGTACACATGTTTGTACAAGAGTTGTTTACAACAAAACTCCTAGTGAGGTACAAAAACGATCAGTAAATAAATTCAAACAAATTGTCAAAACTTTGCTGTGCAAAAAAATCTAGAGGCTTACTATAAAATATCAGATTATCTAGAGGATAAAAGAAAGCTTGGGACGGGTTTTGCTCCAACTCGAAAAATAACAAATTACAGGCTTCTTCGTCGCTTCCTTTACTCTACATATCGAAGCGACAGAAATCAAAATATTTCCGTGTCACTGTTTAGTTTTATAATTTGAACTTTTCCAAGTGTACATTTATTCTAAAGTCATTTACAACGGTATATTTACCTACCATGATTTGAGTTTTGAGCTTTCCAATATCCTTTAGTGTTAATAACCATGATGGATTTAAAAGTTTTGTACATTTATTGTTCTTAGGGAAATAAAGAGTTTTTGATAATCAATCAATTAGATTTGATTTTTAGTGTAAATAACCTAATCAATCTATTTTTATCTTTACTCAAATCTTACTTGTAACAAATTCTAATATTTTTTTTTTATAATTAAGGGAACAAAGCTGTAATGAACAAAGAAACAGGACTACTTGCCAAAATCCAAAATAATCTCAATCACATTGAACAAAATTAAATATTAGATCCGCCTTGTAATGCAATATTTTAATGATATATAAAATTGTAATCATCTTTATCTAGCTCAAGATGAAATATCGACTATCAAAGTGCTTTATTTCCTTAAGACCTTACAGGACTCTTGGACGCATTAGAAGTTTGAACTTGGCTAGTGACATACCTACTTACTACTCTCGTTACATAATTCACTATTTCTACCTCTAGAAGGGCCTTCTAAAACGGCATAATCACAATATATTTTACCAATCATCTATGTTTGTACCCAAAAACTACTACCAGTGAATTTATATAATATACATAGTGTTGTTTTATGAAATTGCTTATTTACGAAACAGACTCGTCCCACATATTTTTTATCTGAACTGTTTTACTAAAATCGAGTCATCCAAAATCTTGCTGGATTCCCAGTGATTCTAAGTATACTTAAGTTCAAAGGACCAGACAGTTTGTAAACTGTCTGGCTGAACTGTCTTGGTAGTTACCAAAGCCCCTCAAAGTTGAAAAGTAATTTTTCTATTTTGTGCCTAATTAACAATACCACAGTGGACTCGGTGCGCATTGAGCACTGGCCCCAAAAATTCAATAAAACTGTGACCGTTCACGAGAGCTCGTTTAAAATCTAAGAAAAAACCAATCATAAACACATCACGAAATCTTTTAAATTTACGAGGCTAAATAAGCTAAAAAGCCGAAAAAAAAGGGCCAAACGCCATGGCATCTAAAATCTATAATAAAATACCGGATATACTAAAAGACGAGGGAAAAGACCAAGTATTTGAAACCAAGTTGAAACAATACCCTTTACATAAATGCTATTATGATTTAAATGACTTCTTCAGCTGCAACTGCGACCGCTGCGTACCGTAGCTACATCGCGGACTGGGCTGCGACTGCTCCTCCTGCAGCACGATGCTGCTCACCAGGATGCTGACTGCAGGCTAAGCTGCAACTGCGACTGCTGCGTACCGTAGCTACATCGCGGACTGGGCTGCGACTGCTCCTCCTGCAGCACGATGCTGCTCACCAGGATGCTGACTGCAGGCTAAGCTGCAACTGCGACTGCTGCGTACCGTAGCTACATCGCGGACTGTGCTGCGACTGCTCCTCCTGCAGCACGATGCTGCTCACCAGGATGCTGACTGCAGGCTAAGCTGCAACTGCGACTGCTGCGTACCGTAGCTACAGTGAGGGCTGGGCTGCGACTGCGCCCCCTACTGCACGATGCTGCTCACCAGGAGGCTGACTGCAGGCTACTACGCCCGGCCTTACGTCGCAGCAACAGCAGGCGTCCCTCCATGTATATTCTGGGGTTCATGATTCTGCAAATAAATTTAAGAACAAGTAGCCGTTTTTTTTTTGTCGTTACGGAATCAATAGTTGCTAGCTTGTAAATAAATAAATAATGCTGGACAATCCACACAGCATCACCTAACCCCAATCTAAGCAGATCTTGTGCTATGTGTACTAGATGACTGATAAACCTAATACAATACATTACATAGATAGATATTTTTTTATAAACATTTATAATACCCAGAAATCCCGAAAACAATATTTGTAGATCGTACAAATATTTGTCCCAAGGCGGGATTCAAAACTGCAACCATTTGCGTCGCAACCTCCGCCCGCCGTGTAAGATCGGTCGTCAAATTGCTCGATTTATTCTTATTTCATTTTATTTTAAAACATTCAAAATAAAAAGGAATTTATCAAATAAAATAAGAAAGCAGAAAATCATCATTGATTACTAAAGCATTTAAAGTAGAAAACAAGAATTGAAAAATGATTTGACACAAAACCAATTAGGTATATGACACCAAGAATAAAATGTATTTTTTTTTTCAATCACTAATAAAGCGACAAATTATCAATTCGGCAGCATTGGAAAATATAAAAAGGAATTTTAGAACATTATTAAACTGCAAACCCAATCATTTACCAAAACATTAAATTGTAATTATATAAAATGTTCCATAAAATTTATGACTAGGTATTTTATCAAAATTATTAACCTCGTCATTAGTTAAAAACCTCTATTTATCAAAATTACTTAGAGAACCAAAAATAAAGAAGTAGGTAGGTACTTTTACGACAATGATAAAGAAAATAATAAAATGTATTTTTCAATGCGAAATATTTTCCACAAGCAGGCAAATAAATAAATGAACAATTGAATAATCCAAAATAGGACACACAGAAGGCGATTTAAAATTATTTTTGAAGCCATTATAAATTTTTCATTAAACTGATTTACAATACGGGTTACCTTTGCACTTTTGCAAATACAAAATTACGTTGAATTGGCGAAAAAAAATATATCATTGGTTTCGTTAACAAAAAAAACCACAGATTAGGTAATGTTAATTCGTAAACTTTCAAGATACCGAAAACTTAATCTAGTACTTAACTTGTATTTTGTAGGCGCAGGGTTTCACCAAGATCGTTCCTCTCGGAACAATTTTTTTCTTCATGACGACGTACCACTTCTGATCTGTTGGACCAGCATTGAAAAGACAAGTGCTTTGAACAGAGTTTATTATCACTTCAACACAACTTCACTTTACAAGCGTTTTACAATGACTGCCAGTATTTAGCAATGGCTCGTTCCCAAGTAAAGTATTGCGCGCAACCGGAACAAACAACATCAGTGATTGTCTAAATAAGTATTTACTTGGGAACGCTGCAGTGATTTAAATATTAAATTATCAATTAAAATACTAGGAAAAATAAAATAATTATTTACATAAATTAAACCAATTCTAAAGACTAACTTCACACCGGAAGTATTCTAATTAAAAGTTACAAAGAACTACTAAAATAAATCAGTAATTCACAATAATTATTGGTACTAATATGACTGCATTAACCTTAATAGAAACTGAAAGCTAACAGTATTTTGAAGGTTTTAGCCCAGTTGACACTAGCGGAACTCCTCATGACAAATCCTAATGATCTAGATATTAAGAATTGAAAAATGTAAATCTAAACAAAATAGAAAAATAAACGCCGCCGCGCCGCCCCGCGCCATGGCCGGTGCGCGGTGCTCCGTTCAGCGCAGCGGGCAACGCAGGTAGCAACGCACGCGGGCAAGGATAGGACGGCAGACCGACACGACCGGTGAGAGGTCAAGTGCAGGACCAACGGCTTAACGTGCTTATCCGAGGCACGCCCCGTGCCTCGGAAAGCACATTCGGACGTTTAACACCGCCAATTTCCTATTTACTTCAGAATTGTCAAAAATGCTGAAATTAACATGTACATTAATTAAAACAAAAGTTAGAGCACAATTTGTAATTTGTATTATTTTTTGTACAACAGTTAACAATAAAAATATATTACTGATTCTGATACAGGTAAAACCAATTAACTGCACTCCCCTCAGTCAGATATAAGTACCTACCTACCTAATTGTAATTTTATAGAGTTTTTACTTCTATGAGAAATAAAATGTTTTTCAGTAAGGCGACGATAATTTATGGTCTAACAATACATTTTTAGATGGAATATGGTAGCTCTTCTGAGGAGAATAGGTACTTACAGACTCATTCAATTCTTTTTCTGCTTCCCAGTCTTTGGGGACACCTAAAGTTGTTTCTTCAAACTTCATCGTTGTCTGATGATGCTTACAACTATCCTAAGAAGCTAGGCACTGGATACACCTATTAAAAAAATTTAGCACCTTTCGTTTGCGTTGTAGAGAATTTAAATAGGTACCTACTCTATCGAAGTGGTTTTTTAAAGGGTTTTTTAAAACAAGAAAGGAAAGACTAAATAAAATAGAAACAACTCAACTTCAACTTCTTGTTTGATGGCTTCTGCGTCAGGTTTGACACAATTTTGCCAATATCCGTCTCATCATCTCATGACAGCATCGCAAGCTTTATGGAATAAACAATATGACCTTTATGTATTGTAAGTACAGTATTTACAAAAAAAGAAAAAACCCACAAAACTACAAAACATAAGGAAAATAACTCAAAACTGCGCGATTATTGAATTCACAATAAATAAACACATATAATGAAAAGAACCTACTACTACTAGGTAGGTACTAATTACAACTTTTTATTATTATTATATATGAATTTACACAAGGCATAGTTAGCTTTAGGAGAAAAGCAGAGAGATAAAATACATTTCATAGAAGTTGGAAGAGGAACCTCAGGGGGAAGGGAGTCGTTTAATGAGAGAGAAACAAAACAATATGGCAGCTGAAAAAAATGTGATTCACGTGACCTTCATAAAGGCCACACTCACATATGGAATGGTCCCTGATCCGAAGTCTCGCAAGGAAGACAGGAGTGCAAGAGTGACCCAGCCTTAGCCTACAGACGGTCGAAGACGTAGTTTTATTGAATTTTCGAAACTTAAAAAACCACGGAGATTGAGGTACCTACGTCAGGCTGGACATCGGCATAATGTTTGCCTTTAACAAGTTTTGAGGCATTCCAGAGATCAGTCCAAGATTTCTGGAGATAATTTTTAGGAAGGAAGCATAAGTCGTGGCAGAGAGAATGAAAATGCTCAAGTGAACCTAACAGAGCCGCTGCTTTTGCACAAGAATCAGCAGTTACCAAAACCAACCAAACACATCTATCGCATGATGCGATAGAGTTGGAGGGGTAGAGTAGCGATGCGATTCGCATCGCATCTACTCTACCCCTCCAACTTCAACTTCTTTCGACTTGACTTGACTTCACATGACATGACGTCTTGGGCTGCATTCCGAGTTTAATATCGATAATAGCGCGCTCACAAGCGTTCCAAATTACTGTGAGCGCGACAACGATATCCCGTGTGACGTCATAGATGACGTCATGACATGCGCCATTTTGCGATAACACCGACCATCAGCATCATCATCAGTGGTCTTCAACATTCGACTCTACGTTGTCAAATGCAGGCAGGAAACGAACTAGAGTTCTTTTATCCGGTTTCTACGTCGAGAAAAGCTTTCCTCAAGTCATGTGCTGTCGCTCAGAGAGCCTTGTTCGCTACTCAAGAGCTGTTCGTTAGCCTGTTGGCTGTTCTGGTTTTCTTGGGAGATGACTTCGGAGGGCTCCAGGAGCACCCGGGGAAGGGGTCGCCACGGAGTTTTTGCATCCGGCGGTCTTGTGTGCAGAGGAGCGAGTCCGTTGAGGTGTACGTGGCGAGAGTTGTCCGCACGATCGTACATTTTGCGCGCCAGCTTTACCACAAACTCCTTAACTGTGTTAAGCTGCAGGTCACGTGCGATGACGCTGTTTCGCACATAACGCCCGGCGCCTGTACAGACTCTGAGAGCAATGTTTTGCTGGGCTTGAATTCTTTTCTGATTTGTTGCAGAGCACAGGGAGTACCATGCTGGTGCTGCATATGTGAGTCGATCGAATGTAAGTCTTGTAGACCCCTATCTTTGTTTTTAGTGGCAGTTTGGATGTCAAGATTGGTCGGAGCATGGCTCGCGCTGCGCGTGTTTGTCGTAACGCGCACTCCACCTGTGCGTTCATCGTCTATGTCAATACCCAGATATCGTACGGAGGTTTGCCAATCCAGAGCTTGTCCTCGTAGTTCTAGGGGTGGTAAAACAGTGCGCTGACGGGTGACAAGCAGTGCTGCCGTCTTTCCAGCGTTGACTGCAATGCGCCATCTGTCTAACCAAGCTAGTAGGAGATTCAGCAAGCGCTGCATCTGGCTAGCGGCTGTGACTGCATTGGGGGCGGAGGCAAAGTAGGCGCTATCATCTGCGAAGAGTGCTATTGTGACGTCTTTTTCCCCAGGTAGTAGTTGGTCCTCCAGAGTAGGGATGTCGTTTGTGTATAGCGCATACAGCGCAGGAGACAAACAACTCCCCTGCGGCACTCCAGCTATAATGGGTCGAGTGCGTGATTTAGTTTCTTCGACAGCGACGTAGAAGCTCCGTCCTCGGAGAAAAGATGCGACCACCTGGATGATGGCTGCTGGTGCGGAAGAGGCTATCAGCTTGAGGATCAGGCCTGGGTGCCACACTCGATCGAACGCCTTTTCTACATCTAGGAAGATCCCAACTGTAGAGTGATTGCAGTTCAGGTTGTAGGTGAGGTGGTGCAGAATCCGTGTGAGTTGGAGGGTCGTGGAGTGCTGACTGCGAAAACCAAACTGCTCTGGTCTGGGTTGCAACTTGGTGCTTGGTGCGCAACTAGCCTACGAAGTAGAAGACGCTCGAAAAGTTTGGCTGTCGTTGCAAGAAGAGTTATTGGTCGGTAGCTGGAAGGGTGCCGGCGGTCCTTTCCGGGTTTTGGGAGTACGATGACTCTACCGATCTTCCAGATGTTGGGAAAGTGTCCAGTTCGCAAAATGGCGTTGAACAGCATGGTTAAGGCCGCCACGCCTCTTCTGGGTAGGTGACGAAGGGCGGTATTTGCTAGTCCATCATCTTCTGGAGCTTTCCGTTTAGGCAAACGAAGAATCGTTCGTCGTACTTCAGCTGGTGAAATAAACTCATCTCCACTGAGTGTCGGGATGGACCGCGTGAAAAAGTCACCAACGGTTTTTGCAACTGTAGCATAGTGGGCAACGAGTTCGTCTGAAGCGTCTGCTGGGATCGGATGCGGTGAAAATTGCGTTTCCAGTTGGTTAGCCAAGATTTCAGCCCGGTCAGCTGGCGCGAATTTTCTCTGACCTTGGTCGTCCAGAAGGGGGTATGTTGGAGTTGGGGTATTGGTCAACAGTCGATTGAGTGTGTGCAAGTTGGTCTCGTTTTCTGCTGCTTCATCAATCCTCGCCTCCCAAGTTTGACCACGCCAGGCATCTACCTACAGCTTCTGCTACTTCCGCAGTCAGTTTATTGAGTTGGGTCTTGAGTCTCGGGCATCTGCATCGGGACCACAACCGGCATATGGATCGCTTTTTCCTCAGCTGGAGTTTAATCGCATGGGGGAGCTCATCGCGTCGAGGTGGTTTCGGAGGACTTGGTTTGGATGCTGCCACTTTTGCATCTTTCATCTTCTCTGTTAGGAGAATAGCAGCAGCTTCGACTTCCCTTGCCGCAGAAAGGTTGCCAATGCAGAAGTTTTCCAGGAGTTTCTCGTATTCCATCCAGTTAGTACGGTCTTTCAGGGGCCTGGGAGCCGTAAAGTTAGCTTCCAACGCGAGGGTTACTAGTATCGGAAGGTGCTGCGTATCCATGTCATATAGTACTTCGATATGAATGGGACAGCGTAGGTATTTATAAAGTACTATATCCACACCGACCATCCCACAAACTGAAATCACTGTGAGCGGTCTGTCAAAACTGACGTTTACTCTGTCAAATCTCACACTATCATCATCAGGGGTCTTCAACATTTCGTTTAGTGAAATGCGAATAAGAATCGAACTTAAGTTTTTTCTTCTGGCTTCAACGTCGAGTGAGACTTCACTCGAGTCATATGTTTTCGCTTTGAAAGACCTGGTCTCTCATAAGCTGTTCGTTAGCCGACTGGCTGTGATGGTCTTCTTGAGTGAGAGCGTCATTGGGGAGTTCCAGCAGTTCCCGGGGAAGTGGTCGCCAGGAGGGTTTGGCATCTGGCGGTCTTGAGTGCAGGGGAGCGAGTCCGTTAAGGTGAGCGTGGCGGGAGTTGTCCGCACGATCGTACATTTTACGCGCCTCTCACACTATCATTCACAGAACAATGGTACTCCACGTACAATGACATTTGACATGTGACTCGTGACCGTGAGCGCGTTTACAAGTGTTCCGAATTTGATGATGGCACTCAACTGAACTGTCAATATCGTGCTAACTAATTTGGAGCGACAAATATCGTTGTAATCGCTAACGGCGCTGTATTTGTAATTCGGAAAGCACCCTTGACTTCTTTGTTCTACTTCTTTCTCTCAATGCCAGACAGAATCCGCACACCACCGGCAACGGGGCCAGGTCCTCAGTCCATCGTTGCAGCAGGACACCCCACGCCCGACGCAGCATGTGTGTGATCTCTTCCCACGCTGAGGGCTCTCCCCAAGATCTCCTTTCAGCCACAAAATGGTAAACTTCAGCGAGGATCTCCGCTTGGAGCAGCTTTGGAGAGTCCTGTAGGACTCTCAAAGCAAAAACAAGACATGAGTGACGTCGCTCGACGTTGAAGCCAGAATAAAAAAACTTAAGTTCAATGCTTATCCGCATTTCACTTAGTCGAAATAAAACACTCCGGAACCGTGGTCCCACTACGATGTCCATTGGTGGGACAAATTTTTTCTCATGGTCCATTTATCTCATTCGTTCCTTTGTGCAATTAATAATCGACATTGGGAAAATTGTGTCAAACCAGGATGCAGAGCCAAAAACAAAAGAAGAAGAAGAAGAAGGTACTTCTTTGCTTGCTCGTAACTTTGCTATTGTTGCTATTGCTCTCAGTCAGTCAGAGGAATACATACATACTTCCTCTGAGGCTCATCTCATTCAGTCAGGTTCCAGTTCCTCGTAGAGTAGAATTGTTCTGTGGTCAGTTCAGTCAGTTGTTTTGTTGCCGGACCAAAGTATTGGATCATTTGTAAATAGTTCATCGTTGTTTTTGTTTTGTTTTTCTTTGTATTAAAGTAACCACAGATTTTTAAGCTTATTTTTTTCTGTCCATCGATCACACACACAGGTTTTTACTAAACCAAACTGATTAAAAATGAAAGTTATATCAAGTAAATTCATCTGGCTATCTCGCGTTGCATATCCTGAAACATTTGCAACAAGAAATGCTACTGCGACGCACCGGTTTTACAATGAGGTAAGTATGTAAACGTAATAAAGTTTCGGAGGAGAGGTAGGTATCTTTAGACATAAGCCCCAACTGGGTTCATGTGATATCAGTATCTTTATGGTGGTTGGACCCGCTTAAAAAAAATTAGGTTTTTTCTATTTTCCACCATATATTTTTTTAAGGTAAGCCTATTTTTCTGAGGTAAGTAATTTCGAATTGTTTGTAGTTAAATATGCCGGTCTCGACAGAGCCTACACATGCTCCCCTTAGAGTCGAGACCCTAGTTCCGTGGGGTACCGAGGCTCTACGGCTTTTGAAAAGATTATCTGAGCACCTGGTCAAAGCAACGCGTGACTCGAGAGCTGGTGCAGTGCATGAGCATTCCTTACAGCGGTGTAATGCAGCCAGCATTTTGGCAACGCTTCTGTGTCTTCTGACTGGTATTGATATGGTTCACTTGAGCTACTTATAGATTTTTTACAACAGTCTGCAGTAAGCTAAATTGTTTCAATTGTAAACACTAGTTCTAATTTATTTATATTATTAGATTGTAATTTTCTTAGTCAATAAAGTACTAATTACTAGTAATTTAGATATTTAGCTTACATTAGTTTGGATAACAACCGGTATAACCGGTAACAACAATTTCCCCACCAGTTACATACTAATTAGTATGTTCTGTAATATATAAATAATAAATAAATAATGCTGGACAATTCACACAGCATTATCTAGCCCCAAGGTAAGCAGGGCTTGTGTTATGGGTACTAGATAACTGATATACATAATACAATAGACTACATAGATAGATATAATAAAAATGAAACCCGTTTTCCTTGGTCACGGCATCACGCGCGTGAACGACTGGATCGATTTCGCTAATTCTTTCTTTGTTGTGTTTGTTATTGTCAGGAGAAGGTTCTTATGAAAGAAAAAATTAAGAAAGTTGGAAACATAAATTTCCACGGGGGCGAAGCCGCGGGGCGCAGCTAGTTATATATAGAAAACGACCAGAACACCCTGAACAAATATCTGCAGATTGTACAAATATTTGTCCCGAGGCGGGAATCGAACCCGCAACCTCCTGCGTCGCAGGCGGACCTTCGCCCACCGCGCCACAGAGGTCGACATCTGTCATGTGATAAATAAAGAGGTAGGTACCTACATAATATGTTGATGGTTCTAAAGTAGCTTTAATAAATTGTGGGCGCAGGGCGCAGGAGCAGGTTTGCGAGAGGCGCCCGAGGCCGCGGCGGAGGCGCCCGAGGCCGCGGCGGAGGCGCCCGAGGCCGCGCCGCTGTCGGACTCATTGGGCCGAGGTCACAACTATCTGCGAATCTCTCTGACTGAGCGATGCAACTTGCGATGTAAGTAGATGCTTAGGTACATACTTTGGTTAGCTGATGTATGATTATGTTGACCTCTTTATTTCACTGAGATATCTGAGTTTGACGACCTCTGTGGCGCGGTGGGCGAAGGTCCGCCTGCAACGCAGGAGGTTGCGGGTTCGATTCCCGCCTCGGGACAAATATTTGTACGAACTGCAGATATTTGCTCAGGGTGTTCTGGTCGTTTTCTATGTATAATAAAAAATATCTATCTATGTACTCGTATATTATTATGTATATCAGTTATCTAGTACCCATAACACAAGCTCTGCTTACCTTGGGGCTAGATAATGTTGTGTGAATTGTCCTGCATTATTATTATTTATCTCAATGTTGACATGTTAGTTACGAGAGGAAGCTCTTATAACAACATACCTACCTTCTGCATGCAGTGTGAAGTATTTATCATGATATGTACATAGAAACGAGATAGGAACAACTTAGAAAGGAAATGAAACAAGATAGGATACCTACCAACTTGACAACATGTTTATGTTTGATGGGTGGTGGAGGGCCGTTAACTCACAGTACACCAGAATCTAAGTTATAATCTTAGATATTACTCTCATTGCTCTCTGATGTAAAATCAACAGTTACAAAAATCATGCTTTTTATGTGTCATTCTATTGACCTCTTAGTACCGGTTATCTATCACTGTGAGATAAAAACTGGGTACATTAAATGGCCATAGAGCGAGAAGCATCAGAGACCAGCTAACTGATACTAGTACACGGTAGACAAAATTGAAGAATAGGTGCTTGCATTAAAATTCTTCAATGGAACCATCTTATCAGGCGTTCCACCAATCATCCACTTTTGTAGTTTTTTTTTTGTATATGCATCTGCGATCGATCAGTCATGAATTAGTATGAGTGCGTCGGCATTTTGTTAACGCACCAATTGGGGCACACGGGGCATATCTAACGATTAACATCTATGAGTTTTCTGAGATTTCCAGTTCCCACGTTTAAGACCCTGATCAATGTAAAAAATAAGTAAAAAGATGATCATCCCGATTCTTGATGATGAAATCCTTCCTGTATAACCTTTTAACTACTTCATTGACACTGAAACCTTCCCAAGTGTAGGGAAGGAGGCTCAGGTCACCCCTCTTCCTAAAAAGCCCAATCCTTCTTCTTTTTCTGAGTTCTGTCCCATCTCTATTCTCCCTTTCCTCTCGAAAGCCTTAGAGCGCCTTGTGCACCAACAGCTTAGCGTTTTTCTTAATTACAATAATCTTTTGAATCCCTTTCAGTCCGGTTTTCGTCCAGGCCATAGTACTGTCTCTGCTCTTATCAAAATTACCGACGATATCAGACATGGCATGGACGACGGATTTGTAGCTCTTCTGTCACTCCTAGACTTCAGCAACGCGTTCATTTGTTACTTCACCTGCTTTGTATAAGAAAGCCATCCACCTCATCTGGTCATCCGATGTTATTATATTCTTGAGTAACGGGCTCTCTGTGACTGTGACTGTGTCATCGCATGACGCGGTGTTCTTCGTGAGTGGATCTCGGGGAATAGGATCAATACAATTATATAGATCCTATTCTTTGGGATTTGCACATGCGGAGCACTGGGATGTGTGCGGGAGCTTCGTTTGTCAAAAATAACATCAAATACGCAGGAGACGTAGGAGGTTGCGGGTTCGATTCCCGCCTCGGGACAAATGTTTGTACGATCTGCAGACATTAGTCCAGGGCGTTCTGGATGTTTTCTATGTATGTATAATAAAAAATATCTATCTATGTAGTGTATTGTATTAAGTATATTAGTTATCTAGTACCCATAACGCCATAACACAAGCTCTGCTTAGCTTGGGGCTAGATAATGCTGTGTGAATTGTCCAGCATTATTTATTTATTTTTATTTATTTAATACTAGCTGCGCCCCGCGGCTTCGCTCGCGTGGAAATTTATGTTTCCCACTTTCTTAATGTTTGCTATAAACCTCACGGAGCCCGAGACCTTTCCAACGAATGCAAAACCGTGGAAATCGGTTCGTGCGTTCTGGAGTTATAGCGTCAGGAAGGAAAACCCGACTTATTTTTATATAGTAGATTATACACAACCAATCAATGTTTATTTTTTCATTAAGGTTCCATGTTTGCTTAACTTTAATATTCTTAACATAAATGTTGTTCAACATTAAAAGTACTACTATATGAGTTCACTAACACCACCCCTTTCTTTCCTTTGTAACTTGTGGATAACGGGGCTGGTCATACTTTTAGTAGGTACCTATTTAGTTTACTTAAGATAATCTGTTATTATTTAAGTATGACGGTTTGTTATCCCTAAGAAGTAAAAATAAAATAAAGCCAAAGCCACACCGGTAGATACGGCATTTCAAAAAATTAAAATCGCGCGCGGCTTCAGCCACGACGTGCACGTCTCGACGACGACGACCGACCCGACCATTTTGGACGTTGGGACGTGTCTGTGAAGTAAGCAGAGCATCTACTAGCTTAGCATAAATAAATTAGAGTTCTGTTTCTGAGTTCTGTACGCAGATGCCAGTTATCCGGACCTAACTGAAGACCAACTCAACAAGCTTGAGTGTCTCAGAACTACTCCATTAGATTTATATTCGGCCTGCGTAAAGAACAATGGCAGGTCTCCATACTAAGAATTGTCTGGGACAGGCGCGGTCCCAGGGGGGGGGTCACGGGGGTCATGACCCCCCCCAAAATCTTAGTTTAGGTACTTAAAAAATTGCAACCCACAGCTTGATGATTATATTGTCCTGTTTACTTCCGTTACATTGATTATGGTTACCAACTGCAGCATTAAAAAAAATCGCGGCTCGCTCCGCTCGCCGATATTACTGTTCTTTGTGCTCTGTGTTTTGATTAGCACAGAGGCAACGTTCCCAATTTTATTGGTTTGGCTGGTCCGCTATTGTCAGTTTGTATCAATCCAGCCACCACAATAAAAAGCACAAAATATAACAAATAATCTGCGAGGTCACTTTGTCAACCAGTGCAAAAAATTAGTACAAAACAAAATATTCGCGTTTTGTTCTGGTCGCTGATAACATTTGTTCCTTCTGACTATGATCCAAAGCTCAAAACCCGGCCCGCTTTAGGTCACTTTGCCAAATTTTCTAAAAAGTTGCCCAAAATCTAACAAAAACCAAAAATTGTCGCAGCTCGCTCAACTTGCCGGCAACCTTGCACTGTCTGCCTCTTGCCATGGGCTCATCCCTCGTTTGAGGTCAGTTTTCCAAACACTCCGAAATCTAACGAAACCACTAAATTATCGCAGCACGCTCTGATAACATTCTGCTGTTTTGATAAGCTTCTGGCTTGCTCTAGTTCAGGACTCCTCCGTTTCAGGCGAGTTTGCAACCGCAAAATATCTAATACCAAACAACTCACACGTACAGCCAGATCATAAAAATTTTCGCGGCTCGCTTCGCTCGCCGTTGATTCGAAAGGCTGCGGCTCAATCAGAGCTCGCTCCACTCGCTGTTATTTATTTTCTGAACCAGTTTGTGACAACCCAAAAAAGGGAACAAAAATTTCGGCGGCTCGCTCCGCTTGCCGCTACAGCTGTTTCGATATTTTTTGTATTTCTCATTTTTTGTTAATCTCCTTTGCTCCGCTCGCCCCAATTTATATTTATAGCTTTATATCTACCACCGCAAACTTTTTAAAATTTTCGGGGCAGGTTTCGCTCACTTTATTTTGTCATAGGCTTACTTTTCCCCGAACATCAGAAAAAATCTCCAACATTTTTGAGGCTCGTTTCGCTCGCCATTACTTATACTTCCTATTGTTGGGTTGGGAGTTGGGGGAAGGGATGTCATGTTTGCGGCCAATATGCAAAACACTGCATTTTGATAGTATTTTGTCCTTCTCTGTATTTGGTCCAGTGCTTGACACTTGTTTTGCTCGGGTAGTTCCCGAAAAAGTAACAAAAATTTCGGCGGCTCGCTCCGCTCGCCGTTACATTTTTATCCATGTCTTTTTTGTATATCCAATTTTTTGTGGATGCCCTTGCTCTGCTCGCCCCTATTTATATTCATAGCTTTATATCTACTACCGCAAGTCTCTAAGATTTTCGGGGCTTGCTACGCTCGCTATCATTTATATTTTTATAGATACCTATCAACAACAAAATAAATGATGCAGGTGAGAGTAAGCAAGTGGACTTACTCTTGCTTACTTTTGCCCAAACTTCAGAAAACATCTAAAAAAACTCGAGGCTCGCTTCGCTCGCTATAACTTATACCTACTATTGTTGGGAGTTGAGTATAAATTTTCCGCGGCTCGCTCCGCTCGCCGATAAAGTTTAGTACTTTTCAGTGGGGTCTGCAACCGCCTACAAGTACATTTGGTGCTACGGCCCGCACCAAGTGTGACCCCCCCCAAAGTCTTGGGCTGCGACCGCGCCTGGTCTGGGATCAAATTGAAGCGTCCCGTAATGAAAAATATGTTAAAATATTTGGCGTTAGCTCCAGAATCTATAAATGAGACTATTTTCATTTGGGAAAGCCGGAAAAAAAAGATTTCGGTGTTTGAACTTTTAGGTTATGAATGAACATCAAACAACAATTACCTATCTATAAAATTATATATAAAATATAAAACATCGCAGATTGAAATTAAATCATAAAGAAATGGATAATGTGGTGTGGTCTAATTGAGGTTATGAGTATTTAAGTACCTACGGATAAACGAAATGAGAGAAACCCAAATAAATTCTAACGTTCGGTGTATTAGTAGGTACCTAGGTACTCAATTGCACTTAGGTATGTTTACGAAAGCTGGGCGCGTATTTAAAAAAAAACACTTGGTCCGTAAACACTAAAACTGAGGGTTATATTTTAATATATACACACAGCTTCACCTAGCCCCAAGTTAAGCAGAGCTTGTGTTATGGGTAGGTACTAGATGACTGATATACTTACATAGGTAATACAATGTTATTGATATTTTTTATCATACATATAAAATCACGGAATTATTTCTAATTCCGTATTTAAAATGTTCAGACCACCCGGAACAAATATTTGCAGATCGTACAAATATTTTTCCTAAGGCGGGAATCGAACCCGCAACCTCCTGCCTCGCAGGCGGACCTTCGCCCGCCCCGCCACAGTGATCGTCATAATATAATACCTAATGTTAGGGCAAATAAAAAACACATTTTGTTATACATATTTATTTTATTCCTCATCTTCATCTCGTATTATTATCTCATCAAGAAAACCTGCTGGTGCTGAGATATGTTCTTGATGTCTGGCCCATCCTAGATACCACACTATGGTCATAGTGTGTGCGCAGCAGCCTACAGTGCGCCGGCCAACTAAACAATTACAGCAATATTCAATAATGCCAGTTCTGCCAGGAATATTATTTTCAATTAAAATGTACACATAATATTGTTTCCGTGATATGTGTCGGGACTTTATTTTCCCTCTTATAAGGGTTTTTTCTCCACTACCTCCTCTAAGATTATAATCATTTTGATTTATAATTTCGCCCCTATTCACCTCTATTCTGTATCCGCCTTGGAAACGTACATGTTCGCCGTAATAAGACCGAGCTTGTCTTATTTGGTACGTCCCCAAGGCGAACAGAATTAAATCGCTATATTCCAATGTTGGAAAACATGAAATATTATTTTGGTCAGCACATATATTTTCAAACTGGGCTGATCGTCTATTCATATGAAGGGCATCTACCATGTTTGCCAGATTATTTTCTAACTGCATTCTTTCTCTAATTATTTCCAATATTTCTGAGGAATAAATATTATTCACAAAACGAACACCAAATCTGTTCAACAATGCTGCAGCTATTTGAAAATTCTGCATCATATGTGGTAGAGACAGATTAAAATATTCTTGTCTTAACAGTTTAAAATCTCTTTTAAAATGACCATTGACGGCCTCTACCACCCACCGGCAAATTGTTACGCAGCGGCTTCTATTTGCTTGAGCAGTTGTTAGTTGATGCTCGCCTTCTAATAATGATTCTGGCATACATGTTCTATAGCCACATGCCTCTAACTGACTTATACTATCCCTAAAACCTCTATCTAAGATAAACACATCATCACGTTGAAAATACTCCCTTAAAGCAGAACCATCACAAAACAAATTGTTCATGATATAAGCATCCGAAGTTGTTGCTTTGTAAGGGCCAAAACAATCAAGAATATATCCATCACAAGCGACAATCATAAAAGGCTTTAAAAGATTTCTATATTTATGAAGCGAATATGTTTGTTTCTGGAATGAGTAATTAGAGCTTTTTTGCACATATATATAGGTTCCATCACATATGACAATACTGTTTGTTCCATTTCCATAAAGTCCATTTGGTATGATCAAATTATGTTGGAGTAATTCTTCCCTGGCTAAATGATTAATCCCAAGATTCCTTGGGACAAAATCTTGGAGAAGTATCTCTCTTATTTTGTTCATTAAAACTTCTAACGTTCTACGGGGAACATTCACCAAAGTCGCGATTCTTTCATCGGAATCCCCTGTTCGGAGTTTTAGTAAAAATACTAAAATACCTAATGTGCCTCTACGAATATCTCTTATTCGAGGTACTTCATTAAGTAATAAATTAAAGTTATGTTTTGAGCGTCCTATCCAGTACTCAAATATTCTGTCATCCATTTCTTCTATGTTTTCAAAATCAATTGTTGGATTGAAAGCATTTACAAAAGAAAATACATGCTGTATCTGCTGAACGGTAAATGTTGTGTAACTGTTTTGGGAGTCAAACAATGTACCCCACATATTAGCCATCAAATGGTCATCACAAACACGGGCTTCATTTGGCAAATAATATTTGTAGTCACTCAGGATTATTGCTCTTAATTTATCTGAAATACTGTGCAATGTAGTGCTTTCACAGTTTGGAAATACACAGTGATGATTAGTGTTGGCTGCTCTTCTGTAATCTGGTAATGTTATTTAATCAGTTGAGTGTGTTGCTTGTTCTGACTGTGACACCTGGAGCTCCTCCAACACTTGAGGCTCCTCCTGCGGTGGTGATGAACTCAACTGGGATCTTGTAGCATCAATAGTAGACATCCGACGAGCTTCTCTTTGTACCCGAAGCCAGCAAGTATGGCATACAACATCATGCTGTGAAATCTAAAAAAAAATATCTTTTTAATCATCAATATCCTTGAAATGTATTGTTTTATATATACTATTAAAAAAATTAAATTATAGAAATTGACAAGTTATGTTATACAATTACTATAATATTCTAAATTAATTAATTTCATCAACATCTAAAAAATAACTTTATAATCATTCATACCTCTCGTGGTGCTACTCTGCTTTCTATAATAGCAATCATGGATTGTTGCAGTTGAGATGGATTACATCTTAATATTTTATCACTCCGTCTTCTTAAAGTTGATAATCCACATAAAAGACACACATCAGTGTGGCCTTGGTGACTTGATCCAGCTTGTTGATCAGTATTGCCAGAAACATCTTGCTGCAAATTCTCATTTACTGCAAACATTGCTAGATCTCTACATGCTTCACAAACAACGTCTTCTTGTGAAACCTGTAAAAAACATGAATTGTATTTTAGACACTGCCTCTGTCTATCCAGATCTTCCTAAGTAACTTTCAATACCTTTAAAAAAGATAGGTACTTACAACTCGTGGGAATACCCAGCTGCAAAGTAAGCCAGCAACTCTCGGGCCAAGTGCTAAGACTTGATATCGGCACAGTGTGTTCACGCATATATTGCAGTTTACACATAAAATGCGCGTGCGACGATGACTTCTATCGTAATCTGCCATTACGATTGTTCCGGGTTTACAACAAAAGTCCAATTCAGTAAGCACAATCGGAGCACAGTAAGATTAGCACGCAAAGCAATATCGGAGTCCTAAGGGCACGCACTAGTCACACAGGGCAGTATCAATCAGTCCAGGTCGGGTAGAAATAAATAGAAAGCCAAAAGAAAACACAAAACACAGCAGAGATGAAAAACGCGGAAGCCGGCCGGAAGGATTCTGTATCGTTTTGACAGACAACCACAGACAACACGACACTGTCAAAGACAAAAGTAGTGCAGCACGTTTCGATTCGGTTTTCCTAAGAATCGATACAAAAACGATCCTGTGATACGATCATTTGATTCATTATTAATTGGATTTAAAAGTAGAAGCATTTCTTCAAAGATATCAGTTGATTAAGGCCCTACTCACACAGGCGCTAATTTTCATACAGCTAATCATACAGAACAGAACGACCCTTTACTAGCGTTACAAATATTTCGGTACCTATTCATTACGAACACGTGCAAACTTGTTAGAGTCTAAGGCGGGGAGTGGGCGGCGTCGGTGGGGGCGCGCGGCCGCCGAAATCGCGCTTAAAAATTAGCCGCTGCTGTGTGTAAGGAATCGCGATAGAAAATCGCGCTTCACAAGACGCGCTAATTAGTGTCTGTGTACGGAGGGCTTAAAGACGAAAGAATAGAGCATTTCAATAAATATGTTAAAAACAAAACCAACTCTGCATGGGTCGATCGATCCGTCAATTATATCGATCATTCGTGTTATTGATATCGATAAATGGCATTCACACTATTTGTACTCGCACCACTATTTTAATGGTAACATTTCGTGTACCTACCTAATTCGAATATCATTTGATAAGCTTTTATTAACATAAAATAACTCCGGCCTTTACGAAAAGGAGTAAATAATTGAAAAATCGTAGAAAATTAATTAAATCTGATTCATATATATCACATCCATGGACGCCAGAAAAAAGTCCAGACCAAATTCTGCCATTGTTCTTTGCCCACATCTCTGAGTACCGTAACAGGCTCATGTGGCTGCCCATTCGTCTTTGCCGGAATTTTTTTGACTTTACTCGGTTCTTTTCCTTCCATCAACACCATCTTTATCTAAAAGACCGTTTTGAGTTTCTCCATCTGTCCCATTCACGATACCTCCGTTCTTCTGATAATCTTCTTTTAAAAATTCCTTCGCACACTTCCCAGTTTTATGGTGATTCCTTCACGTTGCAGGCCACCAGACTCTGGAACGCCCTTCCTGTTTCTATCCGACAAGCTAAATCCCTTCCCGTCTTCAAGTATGGTTCATCAACACTATCTGTCCACTCTTAATAAGTCTTCCTGATATTCTTTATTTATTTTGTTAATTATTCTTTTTTTGTGTCTGTTTGCTCTTTTTATAAACTACTAGCGGCCTGTCCCGGCTTCGCACGGGTGGACAATGTGGACATTAATTTTAAAAAAATTTGGGATACACGTAGGTTTCTAATATTTCTGTGGCAGGACATTTTTAACTTCTACCCGACTGCCCCATTGGTATAGCGGTCGCGTGTTCAACCTCTGATAATGTGGTCCCGGGTTCAAATCCCGGGTCGGCCCAAGATTTGTGTGGGTATTTTCTAGCAAGAAATATTCACTGTAGCAGCCCGGAGTACGGAAATTGGCGGTGTTAAATGGCACGGGGGCGTGCCTCAGAAAGTACATTAAGCCGTTGGTCCTGCGTTTGACCTCTCCCCGGTCGTGCCCGCCCCCGGTGGATATCCCTTAGTCGCCTCTTACGACACCCGCGGGAAGAGTTGGGGTTGTGCAAATTCTAAGCCGGCACCACACAGCAGCGCACACACTTGTGCACTTTAATATGTCCTGTGCATCTGGCTAGTCTCCGATGAGATTGGCCGCCGTGGTCGAAATTCTGCTAGGAGGACATTAATTATTTTTATTCTTACCTACCTCCCTCGCTGCGTTGCCCGGGTGCGGCGTCATTTATTTTTCTAATAGTACCTAGGTATTTTGTTTAGATTTACATTTTTAAATTCGTAATATCTTAAGAACGGAATGTCCGATTTGAATAATTCAAAAAGTAATCTACAGGTATTGAAACAGTCTTAATTATGAAATGATTTATTTGGATAAGGATTAATACAAAGGTATGGATAACATGATCAGACTTTGGTCAGTATTTCTATCAACTTTTAAAAAGTAAAAAAATAGTTATACTGAGATAACTACAATAGTTGGACATATGGTATTGCTGAGTTTTTTGTAGATATTTATATATTCTTTAATATTGTGGAACATTTTTTTGTTCTATCATCAATAGTTTCCGCAGCGCATGCGATGATAGACAATTTATGGCTAATTTTTTTACACCTTGGGTTACATTATTGAAGTTTTAGTAGGGATCCCTAATTTTTTCAAGAAATTAATATAGCCTATGTTACTCAGAAATAATGTAGCATTCTAATGGCGAAAGAATTTTTGAAATCGGTCCAGTAGTTTTTGAGTTTATTCGTAACAAACATACAAAAATACATAAATACAAATCTTTCCTCTTTATAATATTAGTATAGATTACTTATTTTAGTAGATCGTCAATAACGCCACCGTCAGCTTCAATACGTACCGATCCTATCCATCCAAAGGTTGCCTGGAAGAGATCGCTGTTAGCGATAAGGCCGCCGATTGTGCCACATTGTATGTATACTCGTAGTTAGTATTAAGTTCTTATTTAGGTAATTGTTTTGTGTATTGATGGTGCAATAAAGATATAATCAATCTAAATTCTAAGAAATCGAATTATATCGCAAAAATTTTCGACTTCGACGGGACTTGAACCCGCGTCCTCCCCTTCGAATTCGATTTCTTAGAAATTAGAAATTATCCAGAGTGCGAGGATTACGCACTATAATAACAAAACCATATAATCAATCTATCAATGGTTTCACATTTACTAAATAGGTAGGCTATGTGGTGTGATGCTACAGCTGCTGTGATACTTCCTGCTGAGCTAGCTAATATCTATTCCAGCTTCTACTAGAAGTGTATGTATCTATCCCGCTATTACTGTTCGAGATGCTTGTCTTACCTTGTCTCTTGTGGTAATTGGGCGATTCTCTGTAAACTCGTACAGGTCTCATACAAATGCTGTCCTGGCATTTTTTTTAACATTTGCCAATAAAAACGTGTTCTATTTCGAAGAAAATGAACTATTATTTTAGTTAAATACGGAGGCCCACTGAAATTATGCGTATTTTGGGAAATAATAACGATTTTCTAAAAAATCACGACAGGGGACTGTTCGGGGAATCAGGGAACTGTGAAAATGATACGTCTGAAATGTCCATATATCATCTATTCTAAAAGTCAGCAGCTTTTGGTCACAAATCTTAAGGAAAGTAACACGTAAGTCGTTTTCCTCGTCATCGATCTCATTAATTACGGCAGCATAGCGGTCATTTTTAGCTGGAAATTTCACAAGAACGTAATCTTCGGTATTGTCATATGAATTCCGAATGCCACTCGTTCCTGCTATATCATCATCCAATCTTTGAGGGGACATGTTTGGTGTAGGTGTCAATTTCGTTTCTGCAGATTTAGGATCTTCCGGTTCGGACTTTGTAAACACTTCTTCTACTGTCCATCTAGGTTTTAAAGCAAAGTTGATACTGCCAATCTTATAATGCTCACAAGATCCGCTGTTACAAAAGTTGCTGAGACTTTTCATTGTAAGTGTTTTACATTTAGTAGGAAGGCCGAGAATGGAGCTGGAATAAACACCTGCGACCTGATGCACATTTAAAGTTCCTTTAAAACCCTTCTGATCGGATGCTTCCTCTTCAATTTTATCGACTATTGCCTGGATGTCTTTACCGTCGATGGCGATACATGTGATGCCAGGGCATCGCTCTTTGATTACTTTTTTGTACTTCTGTACTTCTTTCTCTAAACGTGCGATCTTTTCATTTCTTTCCCTGTTAAACTTCTTTCGTCGCTTTGTGGTTTCTTTTTTTCTTTGGTGTAGACTAGCACTGGAAACTCCTGGGCTTGGAGCTGGAGGTATTTGAACTGGAACTGGAGTGTAGGGTCTTAAAGGCGGAATATCTACTTCTGAATCTGATAAAGGCGTATTTTCTCGTAAAAAATTGGTTGTCTGTAAAGTCGGTTTACTGACGATAGTTGAACGTGACAACGTCTTAAGAAAATACTGATGGAATGGTAGCATTTGATACTCGATCAAAACATGTAAATGTACTATAGTATAGCAGCTGTCCACGCAGACGCATCGCTCACTCAAGTAGGAGAGAGACGGATGTCGAGCGCTCTCGCTTGCACTTCAAGCCTTACATGGAACGCCTCAGAGCGAGGTAACGCCGCATGACGTCATAGCGAGGTAACGCCGCATGACGTCATGTTTTTTCGTGCGTGCAGCCGGCTCTATCGAATTATAAGACGTTGTCACGTCAAAAAAGTATTAGTGACGCTTTTCCGTCTTAGTCTTTTGGTTCGGTATACGGTACAATATGCTTTCCATTTCTTTAAGGCAGCTCTGTGCTCACAAAGTGTCATATTCTTTACTAACTTCCGCAAACCTTTTTCTTTCTTCTTTTGGTACTTCAATTCAACTTTTCCTTTTCTCTCATTTCTTCTCTCTTTTGAGGGTAATTTTTTCTTCTTTGGTGTCGTAGTCGCTCTGATTCTCTCTTTATCTGTAGTGGACTTACTACAGATAAAGAGAGAATCAGAGCGGGATCTCGGGATAACTTTTTCTTTTTAGGAGCCATATTGTGTGTGTTCGTATAGCCTGTGTAAAATAATTTAAGTTAAAATAACGCAAAGCAATTATATTTTGATGATTCTTACATTAATAAAACAGACTAGCAGATAAATTTATACAAACACTACATAAAAACAATAACCAATACGCATAATACACAGTCCCCTGTTGTGTAGAACAGTCCCCTGCTAAATTTTCAGGCAGAGGACTGTTGCCAGGGGACTGTATATTTGGGTTAAATTTCACAATATTTTCAAATCTAATGTAAAATAGTTTTTTAAGAACCTACCGATCAATTCAGACATAAACAATAAAACGATAAATTATACATAGAGATAATTAAAGTAATTAACATAAAATTTATAACTTACCAGAGGACTGTGTGTGGTAGCGGTCCAAACGCGTGTTCACCTCACAAATGACGCTCTGACACTAAACAAAATGGCATCTCGCCGCCGCATTCGACAAGGTTGCCAACTTGACAATGATTGCGTTTTGTTTCAAGCAAAAAAACGTTATTAATCATTACAGTTTTTATTTATTAGGGCTTTCAACTTTTGGCAGGGGACTGTATAGAAATTCTGGGGACAAAGTTTACATGATGTAACTTAATAAATAAAATACGCAATGAGACCTTGTTTTACGAAAATAATATAATTTGATTATTTTTCTTTACGAAATTAACTGCCAAATGTATGTAGTTTCAATAATTTCTTCTTAAATCTCATTTTTAGGCGTGAATACAGTGATGGGGACAGCCAAGGGACTGTGTTTTTAGAGCTTCTATCACGTCTAGAAAAAAACTTAAAATAACTATGGTTCTACAAACAATGGGCTCGTATAGTTTCTTGATTAAAGTTTCATTGGGGTGTTTTTTTTTAAATAATAAAATTACTTTTTGAAAAAATCGGCCGGGACAGCTGATTACGAGTTTAAAGAGAATCGCCCAATTAATAGATTATTGAGATAATTTTGGCTTTGTCTTCTCTTGTGCGATATTTCAATAAGTTTGCGAATCGACCAAATTAAGTTAATTTTTTTATTAATGTTTTCTTATATTTTCCATCCAGACTGAATGTAAGAATAAGAATATTTATTTCCAAAAATTTACAAGATTCAGGTAACTATGTGCTGTTAATATTAGCTAGTTAAACGTACACCATAATAAGCTGTGATTTATGTAAATCTTATGTTATCTTAGTACCTACTATGTAATTAAGTATAAGTAGGCATACGAACTTGCAAGACGTATTACCTTAAGGCTTCCATTTGTTGCATGAGTCACTCCACTCTTAACATAACTTTCGTGTTAGTAACAAAACAATACTGTGTTTACTCAAGTTAGAACTCAGTACCTCGCATGGCGCTTTGGTATGAATATTTGGGTACAATACAAGAACGTTTCATTATTATAGGTATGTACACTGGACAATTGATAAATTCAGCAAGTTAAGGAAAGAAACAAAATAAAAAGGCAGTTTATACTTATGGCTATCAAATGAATAAAAAATAGTATTCAATCTAAGTTCCGCTTGTGCAAGGAAAGATACCAGACCAGACTGTTACATCAACATGTTATACTAGTTATGATTATTTAGTTATCTAGTCTAGACATACAACTTCATTCTTAAAATTTAACTTAAAACGTAGTTTGGTTATGGTTCAACTATTTATTTCTAGGGGGCTGCTATTATATATTTCTAGAAAGTTTTGTCGTTGTTTCAGTAGCCCATGTCATTGTGTCACTGCGCCGAGGCATAGGTCTAGTTTCCCCAAGCAGGCACTACTTGCCATGAAATCAAAATAATAAAAAATAAAAAACTCTTTATTTCCATAAATACAATAAATGTACACTTAGAAAAGGTCAAATTATAAAACTAAACGCTGACACGGAAATAAAGTGATATTTTTTGATTTCTGTCGCTTCGGTATGTAGACTAAAGTAAAGAAGCGACGAAGAAACCTTTAGCCTGTTAGTTGTTATTTTTCGAGTTGGAGCAAAACCCGTCCCAAGCTTTTTTGTCCTCTAGATAATCTGATATTTTATAGTAAGCCTTTTTGCACAGCAAGGTTTTGACAATTTGTTTGAATTTATTTACTGATAATTTTTGCAACTCACTAGGAGTTTTGTTGTAGAAGCGTATACATTGCCCTTTAAAAGATACATTAATTTTGTGTAGCCTAGTTGTGGGCACAGCGATCTTATGTTTGTTTCTGGTATTCAAATTATGTTTATCGCTATTTTTAGGGAACCGATTTATATTTTTATGAGTGTACAATAAGTTTTCATAAATATATTGACATGGTACTGTCATTATGTTTATTTCTTTGAATTTATCACGCAGGGATTCTCTGGGACCCATATTATAGATTGCACGAACAGCCCTCTTCTGCAGCACAAATACGGTGTTAATATCTGCAGCGTTCCCCCACAGCAGTATACCATAAGACATAATACTATGGAAGTAGCTGTAATAAACAAGTCTAGATGTGTCCACGTCTGTAAGATGACGGATTTTTTTGACTGCATATGCTGCAGAACTAAGTCTCTTCGATAGCTTATCTATGTGTGGGCCCCATTGAAGTTTATTATCTAAGGTGATTCCTAAGAATACGGTGCTTTCTACTATTTCTAAAGTTTCTCCTTTAACGTTTACATCAGCCTTCACTTGTTTAACATTAGGTAGAATAAATCTAATACATTTTGTTTTGGTTCCGTTTAACAAAAGATTATTGACACTAAACCAATGAACTACTTTTGAGATTGCATTATTCACATCGTCGAAATTTGTATTTTGTCGTTTCATTTTAAAAATTATTTTATTCATTTATTCATTTTAAAAAAATAATGGGGGTGTTACATTGGATAAGTGGCTATTAGGTAATCTTTAAGTTCGAGAAGACTGGAGTTGCTTGAAACTGTTTCTGGACATCAGCGTATCTTATTGAGTTCCAGTTTTCGGAAGCCAACCTCTGGCATTCCGTTCCCTGTCCGGCCAATACGGGATATGCCTGTGCTGTGCTGTGCTGTGATATCGAACTGTGGGGCGCGCCATGCGCCATGAAGATTGGTCGGTTTCATAGGGAGCGCTTCTACTATGCTCTGGTTCTTCATAAGAAGCAATGTTTTCCATGGCTTCGTCGTGAGTGTCATCTTGTGTCTAACACCTAAATAGAAATGTTTTAGTTCTAGTATATTTAATTTTATTTAATATACCATCATATTATAAAACAAATATATGCCAACAGCACAAGCAAGGTAAAGCTCGAAACCAGAGGAATTGACTTCAAAATAGAAAGAGGAGTGAGACAAGGAGACCCTATGTCACCCAAACTGTTCATTGCAGTACTGGAGAACATATTCAGAAAGCTAGACTGGAAACACAAAGGCATAAAAATAAATGGAGCATACCTTAGCCATCTGCAATTTGCTGACGATATAGTAGTATTAGCCGAAAAAGCAGAAACAATACAAGAAATGATACAATTGCTTGCCCAAGAAAGCTCCAAGGTAGGACTAGAAATGAACGCAAACAAAACAAAAATAATGACAAACAGTGACGAAATGCCTATCAATGTGAATGGTAACAACATATAATATACAAATAACTATGTCTATTTGGGCAAACAAGTATCATTCAGTAAGACTAGCAACGAAGAAGAAATAGAACGCCGAGTAAATGTCACTTGGAGGAAGTTTTGGTCATTAAAAGAAATACTAAAAGGAAACTACAGCATAAGTACAAAAAAGGTGGTCATTGATAGTTGTCTCTTACCTTGTCTACTGTATGGATGCCAAACATGGGTATTTACGAATAAAGCCAAACTCAAGGTCAGGTCTACACAAAGAGCAATGGAATGGAGCATTCTCAAAACAAGGAAAATACATAAAATAAGAAGCAGCTCAATCAGACAAAAGACCAAGCTAACCGACGCACTCACACAAGCTCTAAAACTTAAGTGGAAATGAGCTGGGCACATCTCACGCCTCACCGATAAAAGATGGACCATACGGACTACACGATGGAAGGGACCAGATGGCAAAAGAAATGTTGGTAGACCGTATAGACGGTGGGCTAATGACATTATACAAACAGCAGGAAAAAGCTGGATGAGCCAGGCACTCGACAGACAGTCGTGAACGAAGATGGAGGAGGCCTTTACCCAAGAAGGGATCCAACTCTCCCAAGAAGTGTAAATACGAATATTTAAGCACCTACTAACTTAATCCTAAGCATAAAATACTAACCCGTAAAATGTTTTGTACTTAACTAGGAGTTTGGAATAAAAGGCTTTATTATTATTATTATTATACCATCAATGTTTCTACTCCTTGAAGTTGAACAAGCTGTTTGTTTTCCATCTTAATTAAAATAAAATAAAGGTTCATGCACATTATATAAAAAATACAAAACATTTAGTAAAATATGTGTAACATTGGAGTTGAAACACCGTGTAGCTGGCTGTGTTACAGGCGAGCGGTTTCTTCCTTAGATAACGTAACTTAAAGTACTACTTGAAATCAATTATGTTTATTAAATAAGCTCATAGAAAAGTAAAATTGCTATCGAATTCCCAAGCAATGCTTTATTTTATCTTTTTTTTTTCAAAACTATTATTTCATGTGCCTCGTTTCATTTGTAGCAGCAACTGAAATAACAAATACTTACCTAATTTAGGTATGAGTTAGTTTGTACCTACTGTTTGTAGGTACCTACTCATTTATCGTCGTTAACTCACGGTCACTCGCTCGCGATCTATCGGAACAATATAGGTGTTCGTGTGTGTGTGTGTGTGTGCTGCTCTCGTGGGGCCTATTTCGCTGAACTGATTGCTTCACTATGGCACTGGTCTCGTTGCAGAATCGCCCTGTAGAATAGTATACCGAAACGTTTGCATGGTGGCGATTCTGCGAGCATACCATTGACATAGTGAAGCGACTTGTTCAGCAGAACAGGGCCCCTGAGTGTGAGTGTGTTGTGTGTGGTGCAGGCCAGTACTGCATGCCGGCGGACGGCGTGCCGCTGTCGCATCGCTCGGCGCTGCTGACGCGCGCGGAGCTGGGCGCCGTGGTGCGCGCGCTGGCCGCCGTCGGCGTCGACAAGCTGCGCCTCACGGGCGGCGAGCCCACGCTGCGCCCCGACCTGCCCGACATCATCCGTACGTACCTTACCTACCTACCGCTCTCGCGTCGCTTGGCGCTCGGCCCTACTACTACCCCCTATAAGTCTAATAATGATCGGGCTTCGCTCCCTCCGCTCGCTTTATTTTTAATGTTGATATCATAGCACGATGGAATAAAGGACCCCCAACAGTATAGTTACGCCACTGCATGCCGTCCCCTGTTGCAGAGGAGCTGGGCGCCATCCCGGGCATCCGCAGCGTGTCGATGACAACCAACGGGCTCGTGCTGACGCGCAAGCTGCCGGCGCTGCAGCGCGCGGGGCTGGCTGCCGTCAACGTGTCGCTCGACTCGCTGCGCTCGGAGCGCTACGAGCGCATGTCCCGCCGTCCGGTGCGTACCTCCTCGCTCTCCTGTAGTGTAGGTAGATACGCTGCAGCGCGCGGGGCTGGCTGCCGTCAACGTGTCGCTCGACTCGCTGCGCTCGGAGCGCTGCGCTCGGAGCGCTGCGCTACGAGCGCATGTCCCGCCGTAAAATTCTTCTATATTTTACCTACCTAATGGATTTGGAGAAACACTGCATTTTCGTAATCTACGCCCTCGTCGAGTTAGTTGAAAACGACACCAGAATCCGGAACAAGGGTGTTCCTGTTACCATTCAGCACGCCAAATCCCTTCCTAGGTAGGTATCTTGATTTGTTCATGTTCTGTGGGTATACCTACCTATATGGGTACTTGTTTGTTGTTTTTATACTAGTTTAGTTTTTCGAGTACCTAGTCAGGATGTACGAAGTACAATTTAGTAGTAATTATCAGGGAAGAGTCCTAGTTGTGCCAGATTTAGGTTAACATGAAGACAAGACATAATGCGAAAGATAGAAATTACGTTGATACATAACCTCGCGTAGATAACGTACTCGTAGGAAGTTAGTAACCTTGACATCGCATGCAATGCATAGCCTGGACAACACCTACCTTGAACACCTTGACATCGCATGCAATGCATAGCCTGGACAACACCTACCTTGAACACCTTGACATCGCATGCAATGCATAGCCTGGACAACACCTACCTTGTACACCTTGACATCGCATGCAATGCATAGCCTGGACAACACCTACCTTGTACACCTTGACATCGCATCAATAGCCTGGACAACACCTACCTTGTACACCTTGACATCGCATGCAATGCATAGACTGGACAACACCTACCTTGTACACCTTGACATCGCATGCAATGCATAGCCTGGACAACACCTACCTTGTACATCTTGACATCGCATGCAATGCATAGCCTGGACAACACCTACCTTGTACATCTTGACATCGCATGCAATGCATAGCCTGGACAACACCTACCTTGTACATCTTGACATCGCATGCAATGCATAGCCTGGACAACACCTACCTTGTACATCTTGACATCGCAGGCAATGCATAGCCTGGACAACACCTACCTTGTACATCTTGACATCGCAGGCAATGCATAGCCTGGACAACACCTACCTTGTACATCTTGACATCGCATGCAATGCATAGCCTGGACAACACCTACCTTGTACATCTTGACATCGCATGCAATGCATAGCCTGGACAACACCTACCTTGTACATCTTGACATCGCATGCAATGCATAGCCTGGACAACACCTACCTTGTACATCTTGACATCGCATGCAATGCATAGCCTGGACAACACCTACCTTGTACATCTTGACATCGCATGCAATGCATAGCCTGGACAACACCTACCTTGTACATCTTGACATCGCATGCAATGCATAGCCTGGACAACACCTACCTTGTACATCTTGACATCGCATGCAATGCATAGCCTGGACAACACCTACCTTGTACATCTTGACATCGCATGCAATGCATAGCCTGGACAACACCTACCTTGTACATCTTGACATCGCATGCAATGCATAGCCTGGACAACACCTACCTTGTACATCTTGGCCTCTAGAAAAAGGGACCGCCATGTAATGTGTAAGAACTGTACAACACAAGAATCCAGACCACAATACATCTGTGATCCAGACACCACCCCGATTCTTCTCTGATAGTGAACGCTACATTGTACTTCGTACAAGTTAGGAGGTACATAAAATAATTAAGTAGTAATGTAGATACATCTCAGGTCTTTGAGTTTATAAACCTGTATAAGTTATCTAAACTAGTTCCGTCCGGTGAGAGCCGTCTTTGCGGTGAAAGGCTGCTCCAAGTTTTTCCTTTCTCTATACCCACATTACCCACATTACCCACCATGTTATTCAAACCAAAATATTTATTTTACAATGTCATTTACGCCACCGTCAAGTTTTATACTAACCGATCCTGTCCATCCAAAGGCTGCCTGAAAGAGATCGCTTTCAGCGATAAGGCCGCCGATTGTGCCACACAAGATTAAATTAATAGTTACTGTTTATTTAACTATTTTGTAAGTTTGATGTGACCTACAATAAAGATATGAGACATCTGTCGGCAGGGGCAGGGGCTGGCGCGCGTGCTGGCCGGCATCGACCTGGCGCTGCAGCTGGCCGTGCCCGTCAAGGTCAACACCGTGCTGATGAAGGGTGAGTGATAAAATAACATAAGACATAAAATAAGGTTATATTCTATGCGATAATGCTACGTCATATCGCAACAGCTGGGAAAAGCCACGTGACCGTTGTTTCTCGGAGTGAGACCTTGTATTATGCGTCCTGTAAGGTTAGGTCGCCTAAGATCGGACGCATTTGCCGAAAATTGTGGACGTACTGCATTTTTAATTTTTTTCTCATGATTCAATGTCATTTTTCGGTTGCGGTCTACTGTAAATTGAAGACAATGAAATATTGGTTAACCCCTAATTTTTTGGTTTGCTTCTAAGCTATCTATCTAAGCAAATTAAGAGCTTAAATAACAGACTTTTTTCAACTTATCATAGTGAAGAAAATATCATTTTGACCGAAGATCGGACTATGTAGTATCTTCACTTCTATTCGTTTAATGATAAAGTACACATTAGGAAAACATCCGGAATTCGTCCATTTATTAAATGTCAATGATCCTGTCAGGAAATTCCTCAAAAGATTTGACAGATACGATTTTTCTTTATTTTTGCGTTTTCATAGTCCGGTCTTCCCTCCTCATCCTAAATAAGTTTCACAAACTTTTATCCTTCGTGTCCTAGGACTTAATAATGAAAAGGTACATAAGATCTGATAGTCATAGCGTCCTCTAAGCGCCATCATAGCGTCGTTAGTGGGCATGAACACTTGAAAACCACTGATCATTTTTTGACATCCATGAACGGACACAGCTATATCCGATCTTCGGCATTGGGAGGGAAGACCGGATCTTGGGTTGTAAACGTCCTAGGCGTAATCAAAGTATACAGATCGAAAGATTATTCGCTAATTCTGCCCCAAAATAATTAATTACATTAATTCAATGAAATTATTCACCACAATGAGCCATCAAAGTTTTGTAGGTAAGATCGGATCAACGATTTTTCCCACAAAATACACCTTTTCTGCCGAATCACCTGTGTGCACGTCCCGTCTGGTCGCTGGCCGGCCGCATTGTAAGGAGAAGGGCAGAATAAAATGGCGGATCTAGTAGTGTCACCAGCAGTGGAAAATATTGCCTAGTTTGCGAGTTATTCCATGCATCCGATCTTATGTCACATCCGATCTTAGGTGACTTAACCTTACACGTTGGGCCAACGTGTCGAGACCTACTTGGCGCATGTTGGAAGTTGCCGGCCAACATTGTCTCGCAAACCGACTAGTGTCGGTTTTTCGTGCGCACATCAAAGGATCTTGGGGCGCTCCGCAAATAGTGTTCACACGTTGGCTTCTTTATTCAGTCATCTCTATTCGTCAGCCAAGTCGTGTTGAGTGTTTGTGAAATTTATATGTTCCCGAGTTACGATGACGATCTTGACAGAATGGACAAGATGAGGAAATTTGCCGAAATTAACCTAATAACAAGGAATGCAAAGCATAAAAAACATAAGAACAAAATCAAAATAAGTAGGTTAATCAAAGCTAGTTACATAGGTAAACCAACGGACCAACCACATTTATATGTACCTAAATAAAAGATACTTTACTTTAAGTACGTAACATACCTCCTATTTGAATTAGCAGTAATAATATGCGTGTTGTATTGTAGGTAGTGTTTTCATAAGGTGCACTTTAATAAATAGTGTTTAAGGTGAACCGAGGCTATTCTGACTATCAACTTCGAAGTTTTAACTTTACCTTTTGCCATAATCGTCCCGTTAGATTAAATTGACGTTCTAATAAACCAACATGGTTAAGCATATATCTATGAACGTTATCACATCAAAATAACGTTGATTAATACTAAACTTAACTAAATAAACAATACAGGGTGAATTTGAATTCGTGGGCATAATTTTAAACCAAGACACCACTAATGATACATAACGCATTGGCGCTAATATTACGCAAAAACAAAAAATAAAAGAAACGAAATATTAATTAACTCTAATGCATTGAGAATCATTAATTGTGTCCAATTTCAAAAGATTGCTCATGAATTCAAATTAGTATTAGTATAATCGATGTGAAAACGGAAAAAGTTACATTCGCCTCACTTTGGGGTGAATGTGACTTTTTAGTATAGCTTGTTTTTGCTTATTGCTTTAAAGCTTAAAATTGCATAACACCTACTTTAAACTAATATTTCCACGTAAATGATTTCAAACCGTACCAAAACACAGTTATATAGCCTAAAAAAATGCTTTTCGTATCTTCTGGGGCGAATGTAACTACGCTCCATAGAGTTAGTGTTGGGACTACATTCATTGGCAACTTTTTCCTAAGTGACTAATGAACCGGCATCGATGGGTTTAGGAAATGAAATATAGCATTTATTTTATTCATTGAAAAAAATCTTAATAAAACTAACTAAAAAAATTAAATAAATCAAAATACCTTTGGACTAAATCAATGGCACTTAAGTACAATTTTACTACACCAATTTTATTTATTTCTGGGTAGAATATGCAGTAGGTACTGTATACAGGGCGTCCCAAACTTATGGGACATGAAGGGGAAGTACCTTAAATATCGTAGATAGGGTATTTTGCTGAAAGAAGACTTTATGTTACTTTTAAAAGTTAGTAATTCTGCATGATATTTTACGCTATACCACCGCAAACTTCTAGAGATATCTTTATCGTTCAAAAAATATGCTTCCATTAGATCAAAACTTACTTGATATGCCATGTTCGCAATAAATTAACACAAAACTTGTGTAAGTAAATTATTCAGACTAAATAGATCAATCCAAAAACAAACGTTCGCACACACTGTTCCATTTTCAAATTTAAGAACAACATTTAAAAATATTAGTTCTTTTTAAAAAGTATGCATTCAAACAAACGCTTCCATAAACTGTTCCAATTTCAAATTCTTTCGATTGGCATCATAGAAGTAGGATGATTTTTTTTGACATTTACGTCGGTTTGATTCCCAGACGAAGCAAGTATTTTTTAGAAAATCTATGAATGCAGAATTACTAACTTTTAAAAGTAACATAAAGTCTTCTTTCAGCAAAATACCCTATCTACGATATTTAAGGTACTTCTCCTTCATGTCCCATAAGTTTGGGACGCCCTGTATACATATATTTAGGTCGTTGGTATTTATTTTCGCTGCCCTAATTAAAATTCATACTTAGTTTATTTACAAAATATCGATATGCTATTCTATCGACACTGAACATCACTAGCGATTTACATTTCCCATACAAAATCAAAGGGGCTATTGCAACTACCTCAAATTTGTCAAAATAGTTACAAACACCCCGAAATTCAGAAAAATGTGGCGAAAGTAACTATTAGAATATCATACAAAATAAATGACATAGGATTACCAATAATATTTTAAAAGCAACTTACAATTCGTATTTCTTCTTTTCTTCTTTCTAACCTTCACAAAAACTCTGTTTACTATTTTTTTTTTGATAAAAACATGTGCGGAGGTTGTCAACATACACTGACCCAAAATGGTGACTTCCAGAAAAAACTCTATCAATCAAACAGTTTCATAGGTAAAACCTAGCGTAACCTGTATTATTTTGAGAAAAACACTAATTTCTCTGTTGACCAATAGGTGGTGTGTGCTCAACAATAACCGTTGGAATAAAAGAAAAATAGATTAGTCGCATACACCCCATAGTCACAATAGCCTCGGTTCACCTTACTGTAGTAATGAAATGTATTGTATGAATATATTGCCACGGCTGCATTACACTCCACGTCCACCTTTGGCGTGCCTTTGGTGAAGCGCCAATGCGGAATGGTCAGTACGCCAATGTGTGAACGCAATCTGATCTGTTGGCCCAACATGCTGGCCCGGCGCATTCGCCAAATGTGTACAGGCTGCATTAGGTATTCTACCATTGGGTGAACGTGGTGCGATCGAGCGACGCGACGCGGTCGCGGGTCGAGCCCACGCCCGCGGCCGCCCCGCGCCGCGCCGCGCCCCGCCGCGCCGCCGCCAGGAACGACAATTACTGACTCTCACGCAACTTGCAGGTTTCAATGATGATGAAATTTGCGATTTCGTGGAACTCACCAAGGACAGGGAAATCGAAGTCCGGTAAGTTCTCACTTGCACATACTCGTACCCACCTGTTATACCTGCTCGTACAGGGCGCCGGGCGGTCACTCGCGAACTTACTAATTGCATGGATTCGAGGATTCGATCCCTATTCTACATTTATACCTACCTACCTAATATGTTTTATTTTGTGTGTGAACGTAAATTTATTTTTAGCACTCAATACTTACTTGTGTTATCATCACTTTAAATGGAATAATGGAACATTGAATCTAAGTTTGTAAATTCTTAACAATGGTTTACCTACGCGATGGTCGCAAAACTAGTAGGTAGGTACTTTCCCTGCCAGCTAGGTATATCAGACATTTACTAGTAGAATAGAAAGCATACAATATTAAAAACCTGAAAATATTTAAATATCGCATTGTTCGGGTTAAAACCGCTCACACACGCAACACGCAGCGAATACCTCCGCGATATTGCTTAGTTAGCAATTGACGCGCCTTCGGTCGCGGCTGCGGGCTGACCCACATGTAGACAGTCCGCGCCGGAGCCGGGGCCGGAGCCGGAGCCGGAGCACGCCACCGAGAACGCGGATACATACCAGCTGTGATATTTACTTATTTACACACCAACAACAAAGGGTGTCGGGATTACCTATAACAACACCAAGATCGAACCCTTGACACGTATCAGGTGATTCTGGACCCCGAGGGGATCAAGTTATGAATAAATATTATTAATTTAGTTTTTTTAAGTATTCTAAATTATAAGGGTTCCGTACCTCAAACCCTTATAAGATCACTTTGTTGTCCGTCTGTCTGTCTGTCCGTGTGTCAACGCTCATTTCTCAGAAACGCGTGGACGTATCGAGTTGAAATTAACGTCAAATACTCAAGTCCGTAACCTCTTGAAGCCGCGATATAAATAAAACTTCTAAGTCAACGCACTCAAATTTTACAGCCGTTAATATTTTGAAATTTCCAAGGGAATCGCATGCACACAAATCGGGTATCCCGTAGACCTAGAATCATGAAATTTGGTGAGGAGCGAGGTTTTACAGCACAAGTAAAGGGAAAAACGAAAACCATTAATTAGTAATTTATTCACTAAAAAATACCTACTTATGATTCTTGCTATAGACCAAAACTTATAGAGTACTTCCCGTTTACCTAGAATCATAAAATTTGTTAAGAAGCAAGGTCATATTGCACAAATAACGAGAAAAATCTGAAAACCGTAAATCTGTAGTTAATATACTTAACAATTTTTAATTCTCTCCCTCGATCAAAATATACAGGGTACCTATGACCTTCATGTTGACCTTGCATCATGATATTTGGCAAGAAACAAGGTCTTCCAATTAAACGGAACCCTTAGTGCGCGAGTCCGACTCGCACTTGACGTGTTATTTTTCTTCCTATTCCTGTTCTTTTACGCGCGCGCGTGCATTATTTAACAGTATTCGACGATCTCCGTGGCGCGGCGGGCGACGGTCCGCCTGCGACGCAGGAGGTTGCGGGTTCGATTCCCGCCTCGGGACAAATGTTTGTAAGATCTACTGATATTTGTTCAGGGTGTTCTGTATGTTTTCTATGTATAATAAAAAATATTTATCTATGTAGTGTATTGTATTAAGTACTTATATCAGATATGTAGTACCCATAACACAAGCTCTGCTTAGCTTGGGGCTAGATAATGTTGTGTGAATTGTCCAACATTACTTATTTATCTGTATAAAAAATATTTCACAAATGTTTTTTTGCTTGTTTTATTTGCTTGTTTTTTCAGCAAAACCAAGTTTTGTCATTAAATAATACAAAATAAAAATATAATCCTTTGAAATTTCAAAACAACAATGATAACATTGATAACGTACAAATACACGGAAAAGAAGTGTAGTGAAGGTCGCGGGAAGTCGTTGGGTGCGGCAACGCGGCAACGCTAAACCGTTCATTGTGGAGATGTTCAGGGCAGGCCATCGATGATCAATGGGCCAGGCCTATGTCCGGCGGATGCATGGATGTCGATCGGCTGATGTAATGAGGGTGACATAATGTGACACGCTAAATTGTTGAAAAAGTAAATAAATGCTCGGAATTCAAAAAAATCGTAGACATAGGTAAGTTGATCCCCTAGAGGGCTAGAATCACCCACTTTCGGCTGAGTGGAGTGGGACCACGTGTGTCGTGGTCGTGGCACACTGTGGAACACTCGTGTCGCGGCACACTGTCACGGTAATAATCACAGAAATCTTAATAACAAGGCACGTTATTCAGATTTCTGTGGTAATAATCCTATATATCCTTTATAGGTTAATATTACCGTGACACTGTGGAGTTTTTCAGTTAGTGCACAATACTGAAGGTTATTCCTCTGCTACTACAGATTAATTTTCAGTGAACAAAACAAGACCTAAACAATTTTTTTTTGTAGAATTTTTTCATTTTATTACAAACAATGCCTTATTAATTATTATCCTATTAAGCCATACTTGGTGACATCTTCGATGTGTGCCTCACCCGAACGCCGCCGCTTGGTTTGTTCACTAAATATTTATCCGTAGTAGCAGGCGATAACCTCCATCAGCACTGTGCACTGTGCACTCATTAAAACACTCTGCTTGGAACAGGATATTGACAAGCTTTGCGGAAAATTCGACTAAAACACAATTCGACTACAAACCATTTAGACTAGTAACAATTCGACTAACGACTAAAACAATTCCTTTCAACAAAAAAAAAATTGTGTCAACACAATGGCTCTGGGTGCAATTATAAATATTACTAGCGACCCGACCCGGCTACGCACGGGTGCAATAAAATACTACAATTACTATTATTATTATTACACATATGTGTACGGGCCGACCCGCACATTATGCACCTATAGGTACTGAGTTAGCTATCTAGTCTAGGCACACACGTGGGCCCGCTTAGTAATAACTTTGTACTAAGCTGTGTGCGCCACAGCGTTAGCATTAAGCAATGATCAGCATTTTTATGTACTTTATATCAATAAATTCAGTCTGCATACAAGCTCGATGAAGCTCGGGAGAAGTCGCAAGACGCTTTAGGCGTTTTTTGCGACTTGTCAAAAGCGTTCGATTGCGTACACCATGAAACATTAATCAGGAAACTACATCACTATGGAATAAGAAACACCTCTTTGGATCTTCTTACATCTTATTTGAGTGATAGGATACAAAGAGTTGACATTAATGGGAAACGGTCTTCGGGGTCTGTAGTTACAATGGGTGTACCACAGGGTTCTATCCTCGGTCCTTTCCTATTCTTAGTTTATATTAACGACCTGCCTCATCTTGTCAATAATAATCACGAGATTGTATTGTTTGCTGATGATACTTCATTAATTTTTAAAATGAAACGACAAAACACAAATTTCGACGATGTGAATAGTGCAATAGTAGTTCATTGGTTTAGTGTCAATAATCTTTTGTTAAATGAAACCAAAACAAAATGTATTAGATTTATTCTACCTAATGTTAAACAAGTGAAGGCTGATGTAAACGTTAAAGGAGAAACTTTAGAAATAGTAGAAAGCACCGTATTCTTAGGAATCACCTTAGATAATAAACTTCAATGGGGCCCACACATAGATAAGCTATCGAAGAGACTTAGTTCTGCAGCATATGCAGTCAAAAAAATCCGTCATCTTACAGACGTGGACACATCTAGACTTGTTTATTTCAGCTACTTCCATAGTATTATGTCTTATGGTATACTGCTGTGGGGGAACGCTGCAGATATTAACACCGTATTTGTGCTGCAGAAGAGGGCTGTTCGTGCAATCTATCATATGGGTCCCAGAGAATCCCTGCGTGATAAATTCAAAGAAATAAACATAATGACAGTACCATGTCAATATATTTATGAAAACTTATTGTACACTCATAAAAATATAAATCGGTTCCCTAAAAATAGCGATAAACATAATTTGAATACCAGAAACAAACATAAGATCGCTGTGCCCACAACTAGGCTACACTAAATTAATGTATCTTTTAAAGGGCAATGTATACGCTTCTACAACAAAACTCCTAGTGAGTTGCAAAAATTATCAGTAAATAAATTCAAACAAATTGTCAAAACCTTGCTGTGCAAAAAGGCTTACTATAAAATATCAGATTATCTAGAGGATAAAAAAGCTTGGGACGGGTTTTGCTCCAACTCGAAAAATAACAACTAACAGGCTAAAGGTTTCTTCGTCGCTTCTTTACTTTAGTCTACATACCGAAGCGACAGAAATCAAAAAATATCACTTTATTTCCGTGTCAGTGCTTAGTTTTATGATTTGACCTTTTCTAAGTGTACATTTATTGTATTTATGGAAATAAAGAGTTTTTGATATTGATTGATTTTTGATTTTGCTCCGTGTCTAGGGATTGCAATCCGGATATCCGGATATCCGAATTATCCGGATATCCGCTAATTTTCATATCCGGATAATGGGAGCTCCTTTATCCGGATAATACGAATAATACGGATAGGTACCTACAGTTGATTTTTCTAATTCACGACACAACACTACACCGCATCCAGCATTTTAGAAATGTTATATTTAATGCATACAATACTATGTGTTGTTAAAAATATACAATATGTATTAATTCGTGTGTGTTTCTGAATCTGGAAGCTATAAACAAGCAAGACCTACACTAGCGGTAGCGCGTAAACGCATCACTAGCGTTGACACTGGTTGGTCAGTGATTCGACGACGCCGACACAGAACGATCTCCGCGCACGCAGCACAGCTACCCCACACACACTACATACTATAACATAACTGTATGTGTACATTCGTAAGTTTGATCTCGTGACTGTGTTGGTTCTTTGTTAAAATCATTTTAGAGTACCTATTAAAATAGGAAGTTGATTTACGTTCGTTCGTTGTTAAAAAATAAGTTCGATGGAAAGAAGTAAACTGTTTTTATTTCATAGATATTTTAGTTTTTCAACCCATTTGATCGATACTCTTATTTTTAATTTTATTTATTTATTTAGGGGAAAACCAAAGGCTTAAAAATTAACAGAATTACAAATTAATAAGTAACAAAAAGCTTATTGAAGGTTTTCATGGATAGTGGTGGATTATTACAATGAAAAATACTATGAACATGATGTGACTAGTCAACATGCATCATCTTTAAAAACATAGATTAGGGTCTACATTACAAAAAATTTAGACTTCATATTTAGCATCATCATTGGCACCAAAAAACTCTCCGCTGAGCCGCCGCCTGGCCGAGCTCACACTTGTGCAGAATAAATCCAGGTCAAATTGCTTACTCAATTTGTTAAAATTATTACTCGCTCGCCACAAGAAGGAATTTTGTCGGTAGTTAGGGCCAGCATGGGGAACGTAAATTGGGGGGTTAAATCTGATAGGTTTGCAGGGAACGTTAAGCTTAATTTTTTGAAGCAAATTGGGACAGTTAATATTATTTGACGTGATTTTAAGTATACAAGATAAGTCGGCGATCTCACGCCGCTTGGAAAGAGGGAGAATGTGAAATTGCTTACATAAATCGAGGTAATTGGCTGAACTGTATGGAATTCTTAAACGGAAACAAAGGTACTTCATAAACTTAAAAACATCAAAGGTACTTCATAAACTTAAAAACATCATAACGAGGGTTCCAAATCTGTGATGCATATTCTAAGATGCTTCTAACAAACTTACAGTAAAGAATTTTAAATCTCTATGTTGTTCAGTTTCTATGCGAATTCATTTTTATTTTATTAGAACTTTAATGTAACGTTTTTTGAATATAAATTAATAAATACTTATACTTTAAAAACCCATTTTCCTTGATTAAATTTAATTTTAATGTATATTTTTCAATTATCCGAATTATCCGAAATATCCGAATATCCGAATAGTAAGGTTCACTACTATCCGAATTATCCGGATACGAAAATTTAACGGATAATGCAACCCCTATCCGTGTCGTGTCGTTCAGTCACTTTAACTCCCATCTTAAGTTTATTAACAACAGTATCAAAGTACAGGGTACCAAAGGCCTGTACAAAGTGGTCCTTCGAGCCTCCGTGGGCAGGATCATCTTCGCGAATCTGTGTGTGATTCTCCTACGGATTTCTGTGTTATCAAGGAATTTTTATCAAAGTCTCTGGCTTAGCAGCCAGCCGCCGAGACAGCGCAGAGGTTCCGGTATAGCAACCAGCAACCCGGCCGGGACTGAGCGTTATCATCATCACGTATCCTTGTGGGCGCCGCGCCGCCGCCGCCCGCCCAGGGGATGAGCAGTCATCATTATCATTATCAACGAAGTAGAGCAATCAAGTAAGATCTTTCCATTATAACTTTTGACTATATTACCGGCATCATCAATTTGTATGCAATATGTCAAATTTGGAAGGTCTATTATCAAGGCAAAAACAAATATCAGAGGGCATTAACACGCTTTATCAAAACTTTAAAAAGGATGGGCCAGACCGAAAGACAACCGATTACATAAAAAAAAAAAAAATTGGTACCCTGTACTTTGATACTGTTGTTAATAAACTTAAGATGGGAGTTAAAGTGACTGAACGACACGGAGCTTGTCCATATGTATAAACCTTCCTCTTCAATCACTCTATCTACTTATAAAAAAAAACCGCATCAAAATCCGTTGCGTAGTTTTAAAAATTTAAGCATGGGGCAACATAGGGACAGAGAAAGCGACTTTGTTTCAAACGACTCGTATAGTATAGTGAAGTGATATACACTCCCTTTTAGTCAGAGTCGCCACGATAAGTACATTTAGCAGTGTTGGTCATGTTTGTGGTGTGACAGGTTCATAGAGTTCATGCCGTTCTCCGGCAACTCGTGGGACTCGTCGCGCATGGTCCCGTACCGGCGTGCGCTGCGCGCCGTGAGCGCGCGCTACCCCGCGCTGCAGGGCGGCGTGCCGCGCGCGCACGAGACGGCGCGCGTGTGGCGCGTGCCCGGCTACCGCGGCCGCGTCGGCTTCATCTCCTCCATGACGGACCACTTCTGCGCCACCTGCAACCGCCTGCGCCTCACCGCCGACGGGAACCTCAAGGTCACCACCGACACCTAGCCGAGCCGAGCCTTTATGCCCCATGCGCGGCCCTTTATGCCCCACTATCCGTTCGTCCCGAAAGGGTACACTTCCCGAAAGGGTGTACTTAAATCCTGAAATGCAGCATTTCAGGATTTAAGTACAATCTTTTTGTAAAACATACCTACATAATACACTTGTGTAAAGAACTTTTGAATTGAAACTGCTGTTATTGCCATTAAATGAGTACCTACGAAGCACGGAAAACCTATATGTGTCGCAGGACGTCGCATTTGAACACCTCCATTGCGAGCACGGATCCGCCTGACAAGCGTGGGGGGCGACGGCCACGGCTTGCCTCCCGCATGTGCGCCTGTGCGGAGACATGCGAGGCGGTGGAGTTGTGTGCTGATGAGGGAATCTCCCGCAGGTGTGCCTGTTCGGCGCGGCGGAGGTGTCCCTGCGCGACGCGGTGCGCGGGGGCGCGCAAGGGCCCGAGCTGGTGGGGCTGGTGCGCGCCGCGCTGTCCCGCAAGCAGCCGCGCCACGCCGGTCAGTACCCACACCACACCACACTTCCCTACTCCATACCTACTTCCATGTCTGGTTGGTCCGCTATGCCTGTAACTAGGTACACCTGATGCTCCTCGCGTCGACATCCTCGGTGCTGAGAGTCGCTCGTGCAGCGCGGATAGCGCCAGCGCCGCTGTCACTGAACCGAATCAGCTCAACTCTAGTTCATTTATTTAACGAGCCTTGCGTTGGTGTGTTGTGTAAAAATATCACCACATCAATTTCACTGACTAGGTATGTCATGTCAAGTTTAGATATGAGACAACAAGTAGACGCGACCTATTTTGACTTTAAAAAGCCGTTCGACCTTGTAGATAACCATATTCTTCTAACTAAATTAGCTACTATGGGCTACACATATAATCTTCTCTGCTTTTTCGCGAGTTACCTTATTGACCGTACCCAGTATGTTAACCTCGGACTCTATACTTCCAAAATATATAACACACGATCAGGCGTCAGCTAAGGTAGTACCCTAGGTCCCACACTATTCCTAATTATGATAAATGATCTCCCAACCGTCATTAAAGCCTCGGAATGCCTTATGTTTGCCAACGATCTAAAATTGTTTGCCGCTATAGATAGCGGCTAAAAATGCTACTCCCTTCAACAGGACATAGATCATGTGGCTGAATGGAGTGTAGCTAACTCTTTACCGTTCAATGTCTCTAAATGTAAAACTATGACATTTTCTCGTCGGCGTCTTCCTGTATTCACCACTTACCATCTTATGGGCTCCCAAATTGAGCGTGTACATAACATACTACTAAGGACTTAGGGCTAGCACTTGATCCCGAGCTGGACTCTAAGTTAACACTCATATCACCGCAGTCTGTAAACAAGCGTGCAAAACGCTAGGGTTTATTATGAGAGTTACAATATGGGAGTTCAGCGACATTCGCGCTGCCCTCATGCTACAAAGCTTACGCGCGCAGCCGACTCGAATTCGGAGCAGCCGTTTGGGATCCTACGAAGAGAAATACAATCTCATGCTGGAAAGAGGACAGAAAAAGTTCGCCCGATATGTACCTACACAAAAGGATATACGGATAATTATCCGTATCTTTACGCCTCTGTGTACATTGTACGAGTATGTATGGTAAGGTTGGATTCAATACTCTGCTTATGAGGTGGAGATTCCTAGCTATCATGCACTATATTTTGCTTCTGCGTGGTAAAATAATTAATCAGGCTGCTGTCCAGCAATTTGTGCTAGCGGTACCGCGGCGGGATATGGCGGGCACGACGGGTGCGACAGGTCCACTTCGCCAGCCAGCGATGTTCGCGCTGCTCCCTTGGATAAGAACTCGAGCCGGGGCGCGGGGCCGCCGCTCCGACGCCGCGAGCAATAGCTCTGCTTAACCACTTCCTTCGCCTGTACAAAGAAGCCGACATATTCGCTGACAATATAAATAAGCTGTATAGACTGTCTTCTTTATATTTAAATGCAATTTAACAACGTACTAAACTGTTCATTTATTATTCAGGTAAATAGATATAAGTAGGTAGGTATTTGATTTTTTATTAATTATTAATGATTGCATTGACACTAAGATTGATAGATAGCTATTTGTATTCATTGTTTTTGTATTGTATTGTTTAAGATTTGACTACTTTGTGCCTATTTTGTTATTCTTACCTATGTATCTGACTCCTGGACGTTTTGGTTTCAACTGTAAGTCCATTTGTAAGTAAAGAAATAAAAAAATTAAATAAATAAATAATAAAATAAATAAATCACACCAACGCAAGGCGAGTCCTCGCAATCGCTTCCAGTGTATTTTGCGGGTGAGCGAGAGCTGCTAATTGCAATTGTGTCAGAACAATGCGAGCATTCTGCGAAGATATTGAGGAAGAGTCTGATCTTGACGTCGAGCTCGTTAGAATGGATATAGGCTCTCCAGGAACCTGAGCATGCGCCGACCCGACACGGCCTTTCCATACCCGCTCGGTCAGCCCTTTTCACTCCCAAGTTTCCACCTCGTATAGGAAGATAGAAACAGGGTTACTAATAAAACTTTTTAAACAATCGCGATTTGTTAACATACTAGTTAATGATTATATCGGGTATTTATCGCGTACCTTTTCGCTGTAACGTGGTAGAAACGTAGGGGAAATAAAACAAGGTACGCGATAAATAGGTACCTAACGCGTAAGTTAATAAATCAAAATCATTCCTGATGGAGTCTACTAGGTGTTGTCCACCTCGAGATGACGCAGCGGGGGCGGCAGACCTGCTAGGTGTGGTCCACCTCGAGATGACGCAGGGGGCGGCATACCTGCTAGGTGTGGTCCACCTCGAGATGACGCAGGGGGCGGCAGACCTGCTAGGTGTGGTCCACCTCGAGATGACGCAGGGGGCGGCAGACTTGCTAGGGGCTGGCATTAACTTTCTCTTTCCCGACCATTATTATTCTCATCACTATGGTGGAATCTACTTCCATTATTTTCTCTCTCTCCACATCTCTCCATCCAACACGCACGACACAACACTGACAGTTACCTAACTATTTTCTGAAGAGTTCGTTTTGCATTCGCATTCGAATACGAGAAGCGTGCTATCGAAATCCCCAAGAGCTCGTTTTCCATGTCATCATCGGCGTGATATGAACGAGACGCCCGCCTTCCTCAGTCGGAGTCCGCGGCCCGGCCGGAGGGCGCGGGCCGGGCCGGGCCGCGGACTCCGCTCACTCCGTCGTATGTTGTGTAGGCATGCAGAATCTCGCGCGGATGGAGAACCGCCCGATGATTCTGATCGGCGGCTAGCTCCTCAGAGATGACGTGACGTTCACAGCGCGCGCGTACAGCACGCGGGCGGACGGGTTCTCGCACCTGGACGCGTCCGGCGCGGCGCGCATGGTGGACGTGGGAGAGAAGGCGGTGACGCGGCGGCGCGCGGTGGCCGAGTGCCGGCTGCAGGTGAGCGCGCACCTCATGCGGCTGCTGCTGGACGCGCGGCTGCCGAAGGGGGACGCGCTGTGCTGCGCGCGGCTGGCCGGCGCGCTGGCGGCAAAGCGCACGGCGGACCTGATCCCGCTGTGCCACCCGCTGCCGCTGGAGCTGGCGCGCGTGGAGATCGCGCCGGCGCCGGAGGGCGGCGCGCTGCGGCTGCGCTGCGAGGTGCGGGTGACGGCGCGCACGGGCGCCGAGATGGAGGCGCTCACGGGCTGCGCGGTCGCGGCGCTTGCGCTCTACGACATGTGCAAGGCGGTCGACAAGGACATGCGCATCACGGACCTGCGCCTCGTGCGCAAGGAGGGCGGCCGCTCCTCGACGCCGCCGCCGCCGCCGCCCGCGCCGCCCGCGCCGCGCGGCCCGGCCGACGAGCGAGAGACCTTCGCGCCGATCAACTTCAGCAACTTCTAGCGACCGGTGCGGTATAGGTGCCTACCTACTACAATACGGCTATAAAATAATTCATTGTGTAGGTAAGTGATGTGATGATAGATAATTATCAAGAGTGGTATCTAGTGAGAATCACGCAATTAGGTACAGACAACGTCAGAATTAAGTAACCCTCTTACACACATGCAGGTTTAAATCCAAACCTGTTAGTCGTGGAAGTCTTAAAAGTCGAAAAAAATATTTTTTTTATTTAGTTCCATACTGCTCTTTAGTAAGGAGCCGACTTGAATATTCGTCGCTGGCTTGGAATCCCAGCTACGGAATTTACATAGATATGTTGGAGAGAGTCCAGAAGAAGCTCATATGATTTTAAAATTCAATGTGTCCTGACTGTTTAGGTAGTTGTAAGCGTCATCATCTGTTGCCTCTTGTCGAGCGGCGCGGCGCGCGGCGGGAGGCTGCGACCTTCATGCGTGACGTCACTCTGAACTGAACATAATCTTCTGTCGCTGCGCCGATCCAAATCCAAGTTCCGCACCGCAGTGTCAGTCGCGTGAGGCCATGAGACTCCATGTCGCGCCCTGCACCCTGCACCCTGCACCCTGCACCACGACACGAACTATCCTAGGCACTCTTACTTTGCACGCACCTGTAATCTTTTCAATAACCATTATTCCCAAAATGTTGATTTATTCTCTCTGAAGAAAAATGGCTTTAAAACTGAAATAAATAAATCCTTTTTTACAGATTAAATCTACGAAAATTAAAAATGCTATTAGTTTGTCTTTTGTATATGTGTTGTTGGTTTGTTTGTTTGTTTGGCTTAAAATGATATTTATGTACCTAAGGTAACTTATGTTGTTACTTCCGATAGTTCCGATGGACACATAATAATATACTCACAAGTGGAACCGAGGCTTAAGTTATCCAATAAGTTTTACATGTTAAGGTTTATTAAGCTGTTAGTTTCTCTAAAATATAAAAATAAAATTAACATAAAACAGAAAGAATATGTAAAAAAAAAAATCGTATTCTAACCTGCATTGTGATATGCATTAGGGTTACTTAATTCTGACGCTGTCTGTACGTCCGTTTGTAGACCAGGTGCCTCCAGGTACACCACACATCACGACGAAGGGGTGTGTGAAGGGGTGAAGGGTCATAGATTGAAGCCCCGCGCCCCGCCCCCCGCGGCAGGTTCATGTGTGCCTTAACTATGTTGAATTTAAATTTTATGAGACATCCTAAAATGGGATATATGTAGGTACCTACATAGATGAAAATCTTTTGTTACGAAATCAGTTGTAGATACATACCGAGGTCACAGTAGATAAATATACAGTACAATGACTCAGCCGTCTCTTTGAAGTTTTCTGCAGTGCGTCAGGAATGTTTGCGCAGCAGCACACAGACGGCTTCCATGCGGTTATGCGTGAAACAGCGTCCCTGACGCGCGGCGCAGAGTACGGGACAGTCGCGGCGGAGTGCCTTCCATTCCCGCTCTGCAAGTGCAGAGTGCGGAGGGTGATCAATCAAGGAACATATTTCCTGTTGATTATCCTCGGCTCGATTTGCTATACACAGCGCCTATTGCTACATTATTTGTTATATTTATTCTATTTTATCTTGTTTTATGTGTAAATGTACCATCCATTATGTATCACTTGTTAATCTATGGACCCATGGTTGTCTGAAATAAAGCATTTTTTATTTATTAGATTGCAAATATGTTATCACAATTTGAATTGTAATTTTTAAAATCTCTTTTGCAATTAATCTAAGTTACGGGTGGCGATGGGAAAATTTTAGTTTAAAATTTGAATATTTCAAAATATGAAGAAGGAATACCTATCGCGCGTTAAAAAGCAGCTGTGTCTGCACGCGTGCGCGCACGCAGCAGCCGACCAGCCGATTGCTGCGAATCGCGCAATAACGCAATAACGCATGCAATATTATACCATCGACCGATTAAGGGGAATGAGGAAGGGGCTTTAAATATCAACCGAGCGAGGTCTCGGATTGATCTTGAAAAGTTCAGTGAATGTGTGAGCCGCCCGCGCCGCCCGCGCCGCCCGCGCCGCCGCCGCCGCAGCCGCCCGCCGCGGTTGAGTAACAGTTACCAGGTTACAGCGGGTGCCTCCTAACTGTCTTACATATGTACCTCTACCTTGGTAGGCCTAATATTACTTTTACAAATAAAAAACCTACTGATGGATGTCTGTGGGTACTTGTACAAACAAAGGTTGCGAGGCTTTTTGTTTTTAATTAATAAAGTGCTTATCCACACTTATGGAAACTGCTAAGAGGTTTTGTGCTAAGTCCTAAATCCTGATGTTTTATTTTAGAAATACTTTATTTTTGTTGTTGTTCAGTCTTTAAAAGACAACTTGTGATATTTACTAACAGGAACTAAAGAGAACAATAAATAATGAAACATCAGGTCTGTTATAGATTTAGTCATGTAAGAAAAAATTATAATACATTTATTTTTAAATGTACGATTAAGTAGGTACGTTACATATTTTATATTTTTTTATAATTTATATTAAGTACATACTACCTACATGTGCCAGAAATTGTAGAATGGCCAGGCGGTTTGCAAAACAGGGAATTCCTTAACTGATTGTTGAACGATCAACTTTCAAAAACAAGTTAAAAATTATAACAGTGTGTTTTACTCTGTGTCTAAACGTCACTAAGACAGAAGTTAAAGTAACAAATCGGCCTTTGTTTTGTAAGCGGCCGGAGTCCTACGATCTGGCTCGTCGGCGACATACAATGTTATTCTAATTTTAGGTAGGTTTATAATTATTAAAAAAAAAAAGGTGTATTGTATTATTACAAGTTTTTGTTTTTATTAACCTTTTAGTAAAGGAGCTTCTAAAGGGCAATCTTTATCTGCAATATATGCCTTCATCAACACAGTGGCCGGCAACATTGCAAGCAATACCGAGTAGACTCGCAGATTGCAGTTATGTTCCGGCCATATAGGCAGTATGGCCAGTGTTGTTTTGATTCGTTGCCGGACGATCGCTGAGCGATCAATATTATTGCAACATTTTGTCTGCTGTGCATCTCTTTAATAAGTAAGTTTAAAAAGTCTTTAATAGCTAAGGCTTACTTTTTGACTTATATCCGCAATCTCTTCTTCATTGTTGTTCGATTGTGCAGCTCGTTTAAAAGTCTGAATCATTGGCCATACTATGCAGATACATCGCAACACATAGCCCAGCCACTGTGTTGCAGCCACATTATGTGGCCCACATATTGCAGAAAAATATTGCCTGTTTAGAAGCCCCTTAAGAATGTATAAATAGATAGGTACTTTAGGCTAGCGTCGACAGGCTGGCATCGGATGGTCCAGGCTAATCGCATAGACTTAGAGTAACACGGCTGCCGGGTGGTGCAAGTGCTTCTACTGATCGGTAATCCGACTGACATTCCGCAACAAACGGCCTGCTGGCATGGCATTGTCGACAGTCCGATGCATTCGCTCCGTGCGCTGCGAATCAGTGGACGCACTTCTTTGGCAAACCAAACAAAGAATCCAAAAGAAAAGCGTCTGATGCCCCCCCTGCCCCGGCCTGTCTGCGCTACTCTTAAGGCTGAGCGCAGACTTGAGTCACGACAGTTTTAAGACAGACTAAAGACAGACTATTGCTTTACAAAATGTATGAAGATGCAAGACAAAACAGTTTTGTTTCCGTTTTAAGGCAGACTTTCTATGTGAGGAAAGTCTGTCTTAAGACTGTCGTGACTCAAGTCTGCGCTCAGCCTTAACCTACACTATGGAGGATAGTCTCTAATTAATAAATAAGTAAATCCCTATAGGTGTAGGTACGTCAAATGATGTACCTAGGTAGGTAAAGTGTTATTCCCTGCAATATACCTATTCAATGAATTGCATTTCATTCAATACATTGGAAAGAAGACTAGTCCAGATTAGAATATTTGTTGGTGTTAGACATTCATTACCTTTCTATCAGTTCAACTGAAAACACCAAATAGGTCGTCATTATTATGACAGTTGATTTTGTTTAGCAATTTCCTTAGGCCTCTCTCTGGAGATACGCAGTGAGGATTTAGACTACAGGTAAATAGTTTCTTATTGCAAACAAAGTACTGGATGCTTATTTTTTATGTTTGCTTTTTATTTATTATGCAAACATTTTAACTATTACACTTACCCACAGTTGAAACATGGTCCTATAGGTGAAATAAGTAGGTAGGTAACTGAAGTGGTTAGTAGTTCTAGTTTCCTAGGTACGCCACTAGTGCGTCACCTCAGTTAGGTAATTAAGAATAAAGCAATGAATATAACAAAAGTTGGCCGTGGCTAGCACGGTCAGGCGGTGGGCACGAGCACGTTGGACTTGGCGGGTTGGTCCTGCACAGGCCCTGCACTTGGTTTGTCGAGGCGCTGAACGCGGATGTCGTGGCTCTGGATGTAAGCGTTGATCTCCTGGCCCTTGCGCGCCAGCTGGTCCTCCAGCGCGCGCACTGCTAGCGGCAGCTGCTCGCAGTTGTTCTGCAGCTCCGGCAGCACCTCGCCCACGGTGCGCTCGCACAGCACGCCGCCCACCATGCGGAAGCACTTGCGCGACGCCTCCACGCCGCGCAGCGTCTCGATCACGATCCTGCAACAACGAGCGCACTGACACATGACGCCTGCGCTGCCTCTCCCGCCCGCCCCGCACTACAACTAGACCAGGCCAGGACTACTCACTTGTGCTCGTTCAGATCCATGCCCAGCTCGGACAGTTTGTTCGCCAGTAACCTCTGTTCGCCCCGGAGCTCTTGAAAATTGGCGAATATCTCCTCGTTCGTCTTCCCTTTGCCGGCCTTAGGGACGGACTTAGCCATGTTGATGGGACTTCAAATACCTACTTATTAAACTTATTATGATAGATTTCGAAGATTATGAATTTATTATTGTACCTAAGTACCTACCTAACCTATTAGACAACGATGGAATCCCTTCACTGTAGTTAGTTTTAGATAACACAAGAGTTTAAACTATTTCACAACTACGTCAACGTTTCCATTCAGGAAATTAGTTGGTTTGGTAGGTACAGAAAGCACAAAGAAAAGAATGAATAGGCATGGATTAGGTTACAAAGCGCGCTCCACATTCTCGACGAGATTCTCGTCGAGCACGTCGAGATTCTCGGCAAGAACTTCTTTGGGTATAGGTCGCGTCACCGCGTCACGCAGTGTTGCCAGATTGTATTTGACAAAATCAGTAGAAAGTCTCGTAAAAAATCAGTAGCTTGAAGAAAAAATCAGTAGATTTTGAATAAACTACAAATTTCTAGCTATTGACACGAAAAATGCGTGGTTCATCCGCTAGGGAAGTATAATAGTAGGTCATTAGTTCCCTATCGGATTAACCGATTTTTATTCAGTTTTTTTATGTTTATCCAGTGTGTGTGTTTCACTTTTCAATGATGGCATTCATCAAAGTACCTAAGTTGCAAAGTAAAATATTCATGGCTTTCGAATTTAAAAAAATTATGTGTCTTAACGCATTCACTGCCCGGGGCGCGCCGCCGCCACACCATGATCGAGAGTCTCGTCTGCGTCTTGGGCCATGAACGGGTTAAGTAGGTTTGTAATAAACGTTTGCATTGATATAAAAACATTGATCAAAGCAACTCATCAGCTTGAAATTCGCCGAGCTTTGTTCATTTCTAAGGGCACCACAGTGTCTCATGGGACCTAAAAAAATTCCCTATGCTGTTAACAGCATGAATCGATCAACGAATGCATTTTAAATGCAAGAGTAGAACACCCACGTATCTATTTCAAATACTTTTTTTTATAAAAAATAATGATTTTTAGGTAAATTTGATCTCGAAAAAAATTAAATAAATTCTGTAAAAGTAACTGTCAAAGATATTTATTTTAAATAAATATAATCTGATAAAGGCTTCTTAGGCGCAATTTTTCCAGTTTTTATTTTAGAAAAATCACCTCTGGATACCGAGTAATTAATATTTTTCAGATTTTCGTTTTTATTTTTTTTCTCCCATAAAACTCACAAGTGCGGCTTGTGACTAGCACAGAAAGATGGCTCATAACAAGGTCTATCAGTCGTAAAAATGCCAAGTTGCACTTTCGCGGTCTTTGGGAAATATATGCAATTTCTTTCTGAGGTCAAATTTTACAATATAGGGTTGCTGCTAAAAGGTCAAATATTTGTTGTGAGATAATACTCCCTCGTGTTGCTTTTTAACAACAAGCATGTTTTTATTACACCTGTTATTATAGGGTGACTGGTAATTTGCGAACACCCCGCAAGCTGGAGATTAGGTAAATGATGTAATTTAGTCGAGTCTTCGAGTAGAAACTAAAGTTTTCAATCAGTGCGTCCTACCCGTCATGACCTACGGAGCTGAGACGTGGACACTCACGGTAGGGCTGGTCCACCAGTTCAAAGTCGCTCAGCGAGCTATAGAAAGAGCTATGCTCGGAGTCTCTTTGAAGGATAGAATTCGTAACGAATACATCCGATCCGACAGAGAACCAAAGTTATCGACATAGCTCAAAGAATTAGCAAGCTGAAGTGGCAGTGGGCCGGCCATGTCTCGCGAAGAACCGACAACCGCTGGGCTAAACGAGTTCTTGAGTGCAGACCACGACTCGGCAAACGTAGTGTAGGTCGCCCTTCGGCCAGATGGGATGACGATCTGCGAAAGACTGCAGGCAGATGCTGGATGCGGCCGCTATGGCGCTCATTAGGGGAGGCCTATGTCCAGCAGTGGACTAATATAGGCTGATGATGATGTAATTTAGAATGACATGGTAGGTAAGACTCGTTTTTGGGAATATTTTATTACAATGTTAAAAAGTAGTACTTTCACGTAAACCTAGATCAATAATTTTGACACAAAAACTAATAATTTTAGTACCACCTTCCATACAAGTGAAGTCATGAAATCGTAAAATCGGCAACGAAGACGCAGGAAGAGACTTTAGCCTACTTACTCAAACAAATCGCTTACGTTGCTAAGTATTAACGTGTAGTCATCTTCGTTGGATGGATCTGCATTTCGGTCACATGTATCAGCACGGGGTTTTGGCTTAAGCCCAACGAGGGTGGACCTTTTCCCGCGCTACTTGTGAGCCATCATCGAAAAAAAAAAATACAAAAAGCCTGCCAAAGCATGTCTATTTTATGTCTTAATAAGATAAATTATTGTAATTTAGAGAAAAATGTATTTCAAAACTGAATAAAATGAAAGGTCAGGTTGAGTGACAACCCTAATAATATATTTTGAAAATCAATTTCTCCTAATAACCGCAATAGTGAAACCTGGTATATGTACCACTGATAGGCCTTGTTAAGAGCGATCTTTCTGTGCTAGTCACAAGTCGCACTTTTGAGTTTTTACCGAGAAAAAAAATAAAAACGAAAACCTGGAAAAAAAATCATTACTCGGTATCCAGAGGAGATTTTCCGAAAATAAAAACTGGGAAAAATGCACCTAAGAATCTTTTGTCTGATTATATTTATCTAAAAAAAATATCTTGGCCAGTTACTTTTACAGAATTTTTAAAAAAAAATTCTAGGTCAAGGTCACCTAAAGTTCAATAATTCTTATAAAAAAAGTATACGATATAGATACGTGGGTGTTCTACTCTTGCATTTAAGATGCATTCGTTGATCGATTAATACTGTAAACAGCATAGGAAAATTTTTTAGGTCCCATGAAACACTGTGGGCACTGATCAGGTTTTTTATATGGTATTTTCATCACAGAAAGAGGGATGCTAGGTGTCTATTTTTGAAGTGAAAACTTCTTTAGCGGCGCTGAGCACTTTTTTTGTATGGGTAAAAACTTTCAAACTCGCGTCAGGGTCACGTGATGCTGATCGAAAAAGCGTAAGATTAATATTGAAGTTTTCACTTCTGCCGGCACTCCCGGAGTGCTACCTTTTTTTAACATTTCAATTTAAAAAAAATAGACACCAAGCTGACTCGAGAATCGTATGAACACCAAATGAAATGGAATATTTAATTTCTTTAGTTGTTACAAGGCCTTATGCCATTTCTCTCTCAGGAATAGCTGGTTGATTTCTCGAATTTTACAAAATAAATCAGTGGCTGTTCAAAAATCAAGCAGATCTACTCGTAGGAAGTGTAATAATCCATCTACAAGATCTACTCCTAAATCAGTAGATCTGGCAACACTGGAAAAGTTTATCGAACGAAGAACGAACTACCGACCAATCAATTCGAAAAAGATAGAAACACACAACAGATGTTTACAGGAAGTGGAAGAAACGAACGAACAAAACAAACTCTTCAATTTCATTCATATTTTGTCATTATTGTGACGAACCGGATTGGTGAAGTGGTGATTTTATTAGCTTGTGCCAATGAAATTTTTGACAGCTTACATAATAAACACGGAGCCATTGGCGCTCGGGAAAAATCAGGTAGATTTCACAAAATCTTAGAAATAAATCAGTAGATCAGTAGACGGTTCAAAAAGCAGGTAGATCTACTGCTAAATCAGTAGATCTGGCAACGCTGGGCGTCACGTAAAAAGAACGCCGGAAGAAAGTGGAAGGGGTACACTGCCGGCCAAAAGTTTGAGACCACTTGTAAAAATCTTTGTAACCACCAAAATATTTCAATAGTACACAAATGATAAAGAGCTAATTTGAACACCTGCGTATTCTATTGTTATCAAAGAATTTCTGAAAGTCATTTTTATTGTATATTTTTAGGTTATCATCCTTTAAAGGTCTATTGTTTCAAAACATCAATGAGTACCGCGCGCGCTTACCAGGTGGTAGGCTCATTGTTATATTTTTTATGGCCTGCTCATTTCTAATTATTTTGGTTTTGTTTTGCGGTAACCGTACTTCCGGATTATTTTAGCTTTCTTAAACATATTTTTTACCTGAGTTTTGATGGAGTAAATTTTTCATTATCTTAACCAGTCTGAGCTCGTCGTTGTTACAGTGAAGACATCTTAAAATGGGAAAAGTGCGCGAAATTAGCACTGAAACTCGTTCAATCTCTCGCAATCGCACGTTCAGATTTGCCTTCGCCGTGTAAAACAACTATGGCAGAACGCTGCCATAGTTGTTTTACACGGCGAATGCAAATCTGAACGTGAGATTGCCTATCAACTTAAGTTGTCGAAGAATTGTGTTCATAACGCAATAGCCCGATACAAGGAGACTGGCAGTAATCAAGATCGTTCACGATCGGGGAGACCGAGAGCTACCACTTCTAGCGAGGATAATTTCATCGTCGTTACCAGCAAGCGGAATAGATGCCTAACCGCACCAGAAATCCGCGCAGAAGTGAACAAATCCCGATCAGAACCTGTGTCATTGACTACAGTAAAAAGACGATTGAAAGATGCTAAGTTGTTTGGTCGCGTCGCCGTTCGAAAACCACTACTAAGGCCACAAAACAAAAAGTAACGGATGCAGTGGGCCCTTACTCATCGAGACTGGACTGAAGAAGACTTTAAAGAAGTTCTTTGGACAGATGAATCCAAGTTTGAAATATTTGGTTCAAAACGACTAATTTTTGTTCGATTGACGTACCGCCGAGGAAAAGATGATGCCAGATTGTGTGGTGCCAACAGTTAAGCATGGTGGTGGTTCCATTATGGTCTGGGGATGCTTCTCGGGCCATGGAACCGGAGATTTGGTACGAGTCGAAGGAATCATGAAATCAGTCTGGTTTAATATTAATTGGAAATGGATTTTTTTTCTAACAAGATAATGATCCTAAACATAGTTCAAAATTATGCAGGGGTTATTTAGAACATAAAGAAACAGAAAGGGTGTTAAAAAACATGGTGTGGCCCCCTCAGAGTCCGGATCTCAACCCAATTGAGCTATTGTGGGAAGAGCTTGACAGAAATGTGCGCAGTTGTTGTCCCTCCTCACAAGAAGACATGTGGAAGGCTTTACAAGAAAGCTGGAACAACATTTCACAAGATACTGTTGATAAAATAATTGCTCGTATGCCGAGACTAGTGAAAAAGTTATAAAATGCAAGGGAGGCTTTTTTGACGAAAAATCCGTTTAATGATTTTATTAAATATGAACGTCATTTTTAACGTAAATGGTTGATATTTCTTGATTTTTTTTCTTCTTAATGAATGTGTATATGTAAATAAGCATTTTAATTAATAATTAAACCTCTTGATTTATTGTTTGAGTTTTGTTTCATTTTGCTACTTTGATGTAGGTGGTCTCAAACTTTTGGCCGGCAGTGTATGTTCGCGCATGGGTACACTCGCGCACGATAGTACTATGCCAATTTGCTAAACCTATTTTTAACTAATATTTCGCTCGCGGCTTGGTATCGGTTATTAGAAAATAATAATAATTAAAAACATTTTGAATCGAACATATTTTTAATTATGTTTAGAATTTTTAATCTAATTACAAAAAATTAATGTACTGTAACAACTCCATCCATTAAGTCGTCTTGGGTGACGTGAAAACCAGATGAGGACGCGGGGTTGATACTGGAGGTGGCTATTTCATCATTGTCGCTGTCGTCACTTGAGCTTTCATCATCTTTTGAGTCAGAATCATCATCCCCTACACGAATAATAAATGTTTCTGTCAACATGTCTACCAAATGATCGCTTTTACAGTAATCGGCCTCTATTTCCTTTACCTTTGTGCATAAGTTCCCCCATTCTGTTGCTCCCATTAAATTTACTTATTCATTAACCAGTTCAGTTATCCGTGTAAGGTTCCTACTTACATTTTTGCTGGCGTCATATCCCTTTATTTGGGAAAAAACCATTTCTATAGGATTTAGGTCCGGGTGATATGGTGGCAAACGAAGTAGAGAATGGCCTGCATGGCATCGATATTAAATTTCTTAAATTGGTCTTTGTATTTCTTTATTAAGTTGTACAACTCTGGCTTGAGCATGTCTTCTTCAAATTCAATTCCTTTTTGACGGAGCCAGGTTTGCATGTCTGCTTTCTTTGTGTTGGACGCTGGTGCAGCATCGAGTTGTTTATTGTGGTATGATGCGTCGACTACCACGACTGAATAAGGCGGTAAATTCGGAATCAGTTTAGTACGGATCCACCGTTCGTAATTATCCGAATTCATGTTGTCGTGGTAGTCGCCGCTTTTAATACCGGCTTTGAAAGTCAGCAAAGCATTCGGCACAAAACAGGTTTCACCACCCGCGTGCACTATAATAAAAAGTATAAAAGTATTAAATACTTTATTTATATAAATTTTATTATTACAATCCTAATATCCTAAAGTAACATTTCTCAAACATAATAGCTAAGCTAGTTCCTATAAATAGGTTACATTTATATACCTATAATAAGGTTACAATTTACATAATTAATTTACCTTTTAACTTTACTTTAGGATTGCTAATTCAATTTGTAAATAGCGCTAGCTCCCACCCTAGGATAACCTGTGTTGTGGGTAGCTAGCCTCTTTCGTGCAAAAAATCAAGTTGGAACAAACACTAGAATATGGTACAACAAGTAATGCATAATACAAGAATATGGTACATTGGTATAAGTCGATGTGATAACCAAACGGCTTCCCTTAGATACAGGTTTTTTAATGCCTTTGGTGGGACTGTCTGTCCAAGAATGGTGAGACGTATGGGAACTATCGACGTATGACTCATCAGTGTAAATGATAGGTCTTCCTTCCTCTCTATATTTTTTTACCTTTCTCAGATATTGAATTCTTTGAAATCGAATTTGTGACTGCTCAATTAAAAATTTTCTATTCGATTCTGTTCTTTTCCACTTATAACCCAATTCTTTTCATATTTATTTATTTATTTATTCTCCTGAGACTTGCAGCAGATCCTTGGAAATGTAGATCATCTAGTAACTTCCTTTGCAATTTGCCTATGGTAGGCAATTCTTTTTCAGTGACGTGGAAATTGTGTACGTTTCTTTTTATAACACTCTGGTCAAAGCTGTCAATGTCCGTGATTGGTTTTAGTTTAATTCTTTTATTTTTACCGGGAGTTCCGAAGACAGTAAGAAATTCTGAATCTTTTGTACCAAATTATCAACAACATTATTATCTGCCTCTCTCTTCATAAAACAATATACGTTATAAATCATTTTTCTCACTTTTCTATGTAAAACCATTTCGTAAATTTTTGCACGCGATGGGATTTTGACAAAAAACGTGACGTGGATACAGCACTGGAGGCAAATGCCGACTGACGAACCAATAGCACACCGGCAGGCATGTGACGCGTGACCCGCCCACCCCGCGCCCCACCGCATACCACCAAAACCGCATAGACCTATAAATCGACTACTGCGCAGCTTGACCGCCAGCGTTCTTTTTACATGACGCGAACTATACACACTCACATGTTCTCAATACTGTTCTCGCGCTCGATGACGATGGACGCGGAAGTAACTACCGCGACAAGCTTATTGCTTTGTGCATTTGCTTATTATAATTATAAATAGATTAATTAATAAATAATGCTGGACAATTCACACAGCATTATCGAGCCCCAAGCTAAGCAGAGTTTGTGTTATGGGTACTAGATAACTGATATACTTAATACAATACACTACATAGATAGATATTTTTTCACTATACATAGAAAACATCCAGGACTCCCTGAACAAAAATCTGCAAATCGTACAAACATTTGTCCCGAGGCGGGAATCGAACCCGCAACCTCCTGCGTCGCAGGCGGACCTTCACCCGCCGCGCTACTGAGGTCGTCAATTACGCTTATATTACTAAAGATAAAATATAATTTCTAAATTATTACATATTACTAAGCTTGCTAATAACGAATTTTCTTTTTTTTCTCTTCGATGTGTATTTCCATTAACGAATTAATGCATTTCCACGCGTCGTGGTTTTTTATTTTATTTTTAGTCCTCTAAAGTTACATCCCACAAACATGGTTTCAATTGAAAATATTCAATGAAAGTCATTTCATGACTGAGAAACATGCGAGTGTGGAGTCAATACAAGTTCTCGCGTTCTCGCGTCAAAAAACCGACAATAAGCGGAGAACTAGGCGAGAACCTGCAAGGAACATGTGAATCGGTTCCACACTCAGGTTTCTCGTGTTGTTCTCGCCTTCTCGCGAGATTCTCGCGAGAATGTGGAGCGCGCTCAATACGTACGGGTAGGAGGACTTCAACTTCTTGTATAATGGCTTCTGCATCGGGCTTGACGTAATGAGGATCCGTAACGTATAAATTGTTATATTGTGATGTGTGTAGATTAAAATTTATAGAGCTAAGAAATCCATAACACACAGTGCAAAAATTATTGTTCTACGACAAAAATTGACGAAGTTATGACCAAAGTACTAGCGAAGTTCACTGAGTGACCGCCGCAGGTGCGTGTGACGTCACTCGCTCGGTCGCCACCTGTTAACAGTAGACAGGAAACACCTATTTAATCTGGGTATACGGACAGGACCCCCTATCTATGCAGAGGGTGCATGAACGCAGAGGAGACGGCCACGCATGACTGTGCTTGTAGAGTGCTATAGCGTTGCTTCTCAACGATTACAACACCTTGGGACACCGAGGACGCCTAGGGAGGCATGCACCGGCGTCAGCGAGCTGCTGGCCTTCCTGGAGGACATCGGGTGGTTAGATTAGCAGCCCCCACCCGACACGCAGGAGTAATTTTATTCGTCCATGGTCCATGCGAACTTGACATTGTTGTCGATTGATGGTTTCGTGTTGGCGCTAGATTCAAATTATTTTGTTTAATTTTCCTGCGTTCTACATAGAATAAAACAATTGGAAAAGTAATTTGCTGCAATCCATTTTCTATGAACGAACACTAAAACAAAAAAATCGCTTGATCCCGAAATGAGCCAACATCGAGCGCCGTCCTATCGAGCTGTTTGGAGCCACCGTTTTAGGCAAATCGAAAACCCTTCAATGCGAATGATGTAGTACCTACATGATATTAGTTCCTTTCCGGCATTTTCGCCAGCATTTTAAAGTACCTAGCATTCGGCAAGTCAACGCCTAAAACTTTTATTTTGAGACTAGTTTTGAGATTATCTATATTGTAATGACTATCCTATGGCAGGCGTCCGCAGTTTCCACCATAGTACGTTATTACTATAACTCGATATTCTACGACCATAGCCCGACACGCACACAATATCCTGTTTTTAATTCCTTCATTAATTTTTCTCTGCACTAGACTCTACACCTAGTGTATTATCATCTTTGTTGGGTGTACCTACCTATCATAATGTGCATCTGAGAACGATACCGCTGTGTGCTCTATGAGAGTTGGATCAAGTTATGCAGAAAGCGGCCATGTGGGGAAAAGTATCAACAGAGATATAAGCGTTTTTCTGTCGATGGTTGTACTTCGGTTATTTATTAACTTTATGATTATGTGATAAATGAGAAATGTTGGTTTTAAAATCTATTATTTTTTTATTCTATGCAGTATTTCGAACCGTTGCTATTAATATTAGTAATTGCGATTTTAGTTGTGGCTGTTTTGTGAATAATAGCATATTTTAAAGAAATATCATTAAACCATAAACCAGCCACGTTAGTTGGCTGAATTTTGTTTTTTTTTTTAAACGTGTTGATTAATCTAATATACAGCCGCAAAAGTATATCAGGCAGTGACAAAATATGGCAAAGTTACGTTAATAAATGGATATTTAAATAAAAACTCAGTAATTGCATTAGAGGTATTTATTAAAAATGTGAGTAGCTATAATCAGGCAGAATGCGAAACCTTGTGAGATCAATCAATTTTATTATTAAAAAAATTAAGTAGCTTATACTCACAGGAATGAGTGCAAAACTGTGAAGTCAATCAATAAAAATAAAAAAAAACGCTCTCATTCCTCATCTTCCAAAATAAAATCTAATTCAGTGCTGAAACCGTCAACGTCGTCTTCAATGTGATCCGCTCTACCTGTCAAATTGTTATAGAAGTGACGAGCATCTTCTGGAATAAGATGCATTATTGATATAATATCACGTAATTTGGGCTCTGCTATTGGTTTTCCACTTGGCCATAATTTAATTAAATGGCTCTTAAAAACTCCTTCTTCTTCTGGATTGTCAGAGCCACCGTTACGTCTATTAGATATTTTACGAGTAATATCTAAACAATCGAAATCTTCTCTATCAAAATCAGACTTCATATAAATATGATATGGATCCTCCTTTGTTATTCTTAATTCTCTTGTTTTCATCCAGTTAACTTTGACATTTCTTGTCGTTTTTTTCCGATTCACTATCAATTTCTCTAGAGGCTCAGTTGAGTAGAAATCATCAATTTCCATCTGGCTAGTTATTAGAGGATTTTTCTTTTTACATAAAGCCATAATTTGAATATAATCATCAGACGTATAAATTGTTTGATTGTACTTCAACGCTCTCTCAATATCGCCAAAGTCTTTATCATTGGGTAAGTAGCTGTGGCCTGGCATCAAATACTTAAAAGTAATATATTCTAGGTTCGGTTTCATTTCAAGGACCGCTTTCATCATAAGAGTTATTTTAATATTGCGATTTTGACCTCCACAAGAATCTGATCTCCATAGAATTAAATGGTTTATGTTGTCAGAGACATTCTTATCTATATGTTTTAGAAGACAGGATCCCACTTCCTGTGCGCCACGTCCAGCCTGATTCTCAACCCATGTATAACAGTAGCTTTGATTATTTTTTGCACTATGTACACCCAAGTTGTAAAGCCAGATTTGTCTTTTATAAAAAATTATATTTGTTTGAATTCGGGGTAATGGTAGTGTTTTTGCATATCAAACGTAAGACATTCTATGTCTGGATGGTTTTTACCTAAGTTCATATCAAATTTTAACTGAGATCTTGCTCTTTCAGCCTGGCGAAGATGATTGTTATGCGTTTCTTTAATGGTGTTAATATCACCACCGCTTCTTCCTGCATTTATTAGTTGGATGCGGCATTTATCGCAGATATTGCACGTATCTTTACTTAATATTTTAACTTTAATGTTAAAGTTGGTGTAAAAAAATTGTTTGAAAAAACTAAAACTCACGGCATTCGTGGTTAGTTTGGCTATAAATTCATCATAAACTGCAGACAAAGTAACTCCAGGCTTGAAAAATTTTGCTGATGTTTTTGACCGGCTATAATGAGACGTGTATAGTGGGAGTGAATTGATGAATTCTTTTATTTCTTGTTTACGCACGTCAGGCATCCTATTTTCTCCTCCCTTTTTGGAACCCCTTTGGTCCAGCAATGGCTTGCGAGAATAAATTTTATCCATTGCAGTTGATATTCTTGTCGAGCATTATATTGAGAGTTTTACAAAACATGTCTCGACAAACATCATGATTCTCTATTTTATATTTTCGCATATATTGTTTTCTTATGCGTGGTTTTTCACTTCTCACTTCCTTGACAAAAACGCCTAAAAATGTGGTCTGTGAATTATATGAACCAAGACTCCAAAATTTCCAAAATCACCGCGCCGCCCCACGCCGCTCATCTTCGTTGCAAATTGCTATAGATACAACAATAAAATAGAAACTATTTAAAATACGTTTACCGGCGTATCAAAAGCATACACGGCAAAGCTACTAACCAATCTAAACGGAGCCGCAAGATATCGTTACTAGATAAAGAATGTAGTAGGTACCTAATAAAATAAGTAGAATCTTAAAAGAAGTTCTGTACCTATCTCTTGTAATTAAATTCGCAAAAACAGCCAATCTAGTGTTCAAAACAGCCAACTTCCACTAAAGAAAAATAAATTATTTGCAAAAAACAGCCAGCAAGGATTGGCTGCCTTTAACGTAACTCGAAAACAGATACTTTTAACATTTTCAAATTTGTAAAAAACAGCCATACAGTTGGCTGACTTCTGCAATAATGGTATTTTAGTTTAGGTCTAAATTGGCTTTATTCTGCACTATGATGACTGTTTTATACAAAAAAAATATGTTGAGATGGCTGCATTAGACAGCTTTTATCTCCGTAACTAAAAGAGATATCGACATGGCTGTCTTTGCAAAAAATCCGCAATGCCGAAATTAATATGGCTGTGTTTATAACTCATTTTTGAAAAAAGAGGCATATGGCTGCTTTCTGCATAACTAGGTCCAGTTAATCTAAAGGCTGGACAATTCACATAAGATCAATTACCTATCCCACCTCTAGTCACATCACATCACACTAAAATATATTAATGTGATGTTATAAATGCGAAAGTTTGGATGGATGGATGGATGTTTGTTACTTCTTCACGCCAAAACTACTAAACGGATCGGGCTGAAATTTGGCATAGGTACCTACAGATAATTCTAGGCCTGGAATAAAACATAGGCTACTTTTTATCCTATAAATCAGTTCCCATGGGATAGAAATAACCTTTGAACGTTTCCGTAGAAATAACGCGTGCGAAGCCGCGAGCATAAACTAGTTACTTATAAATTCAAATCATTATTATAGGTTCTTTGTTTTATTTATTTATTGAACCACCTTTGATCCATCCAAACTTTCGCATTTATAATATTAGTGTGATGTGATTAACATTTTCCACTTTTAGTTTTAGGGAGGATTATTTAGGTTGTACAGTATAGAGCAGTTGTGCTGGTGCTGCCACACACACCCTTAGAGTTCTATGCTCTAAGCACACACCACGCAGCGGCGCGGCGGCGGCGGCGGCGGCGCGGCCGCGGCGGGGTAGTCGGTTAGGGAGGTGACATAATGTTCTCGCTAGCTTCATCAATTCATCATGCATGTTCGTGTTCTGTTCGGCTCGATCGCTCGGTTGAAGGGCACGCACGTCACGTCCCTCGGGAACGGAAACCGGTGTGCCAACATCTGACTATCCTGCGCGCGCATACATTCACCTTGGTCTGACTGAAGAGTGAAGCTCCCCATAGTAAATGAGTCGTACATAAATTGATGTATTATATCTACATTTACTTCGATCACACTCTATTAGGGTAGCCAAAATATATGTTACCAAATAGGATAATGCTTGTTCGTCTTTGATTAATTAAGCCGAACAAACTGTTTATCAAAATAACAGCGTAATAAAGCGTGATTCGGCTACGGATTTGACGGCCTCGGGGTGCGCAGTGACTTTACAGCTAACATGCATGACGGGTCCTCATGTTACCTACGCGGCCACTGCATCGGTATTGGAGCGTAAGCGAAGCACGTTGGTCCTGCACCTGACCTCTCCCCGGTCGGTCTGCCAGCCTATCGGATTGTAAGAGTAAGGGAATAGAGAGTGCACCTGTGCTAGCGCACACACTTGTTCACTTTATTATTATATCCTACGGCTAGTCTCCGTTGAGACTGGCAACTGTCGTCGAAATTCGGCTAGGAGGACGTCATCATCATCATTTTAGCGTTCGAAGCGTTGTCGAAGCGAAAAGATCGGTTGCTCTGTCTTGATTTGTATGGTACAGCGCGTATAAAATGAAGATGATGTCCCTCGTTAAGGGATGAAACGTTGTTCTTCCAACACAAGGTTCGTAGTTAACCCGCTATATCTATATCTTTAATGTTGGGTTGCTAGTTGCAACTAGTGGCAAAGTGACAGTTACATTATCGGAACCAGTTGCGAGCTTTTCTACTTACATGTGTTTATTTATTGTAAATTCAATTATTGTAATTAAGTTTTGTGAATTTGTTTTTTTGTAAATATTGTTCATTACATAGAGGTTATTGCTCACTCCATAAAGCTTGCGATGCTACCATGAGACAGACATTTGGCAAAATTGTTAAACCAGACACAGAAGCCATTTAAAGGAGAAGAAGAAGAGCTTTGTCGCAGCGCGGCGTGAATACCAAAATAAAAGAAGTTGAAATTAAAAAATCAAATTTATGTAAATAAATATCGGTATTGATTGGTACATAAAATACAATACAATACAATGGTAATTAGAGAGAAGGAGGGAAGAATTCTCTTTTTTCATTGAAATAGACCATGGCTTAAAAAATGATGGATTACTTGGATCATGATCTAAACAAACAAACGAATTTCCGAGAATATTAGTGAAATCTATAAGATAGTAATTTTACTCATGAGTGGTGAATTAGATGATCTTACAATCAACGAAACGAGCATAAGAAAAACAAATAAACCTCCGTACGTGCTCATCTATTTACATAAGTTTAAGTTCTTCCTCGGAGAAAATACATATAATTTAATGTTGTACACATAAAGCACAGTGATAAATTGGTGCTTAGGTAATTTCAAAAACAATGTCGCTCTTTCCCGCTTACGCTCCCAATGGAGAGGAATCAAAGGCTGAAGATGAACATATGAATAAGGTCGTCAGTTGGAACATATATGAGGAAAAGATTGAGGGAGTAGGAATCCTGAGTGAGGAGGAGGCGGCAAAGCTGGCGGGGGAGGCGGCCCTGCTGGCGGAGGAGGCGGCGCTGCTGGCCAGCTCCAGCGAGTCGTGCGAGGAGGAGCCGCCCGCGCGCCCCGCGCCCTCCTCCGGGACCCAGGCTCCGCGAGACTTCTACTGGGATGGCAAGCCCGATAGTGCCAACTTAGGTGTTTCTACATTGTACTATCCAGGAAGGCCAATGTGAGTTTCAATTTTATTTTACCTCAAGTAAATGGAAAACAAATGGCTTGTAAAACTTAAATTTGTAGAAACATTGGTGGTATAACTGAAGCTTAAGAGGGCTAAAAAACGTTACCTAAAACAACTATTTCAATTTCGTGGGCCATCATTTTGTTTTTTTATTCATTATTTGGGAACATGATGAAAGTTATACAGGGTTACTGGTTAAGTCATCCTTAAGGGGGGAACCTTGAGGGGCTTGTAGGTTGACTCATTACATTACTGACAGATTTGACTATGAAACACCCTACCCAGCCCCAAACTAAACAATTTTCGAGAAATTTGAATCAAAGTAAAAAAAATGCCCATATTTGTCTATTTTACTACTTTTTTGTAATTTGTGCATCTACTCTTAATCAGCATATCTACTACTCAAAAATAGTAGTCCGGGAGCCGACTGCAAAAAACCCTACCTGATAAAAAAAATAGAATATACCTACTCTGTAGGGGTAGCTGACTTTTAGTAACTGCAACTGCTCTTGGTCGGCCGTGGCTTAACTTGGCAAATTTTTTGCAAATGACAAAAAAGTGGGACAAAAATTCATCAAAAAAAACCTCATCGAAAAATAGAATGAAACTTGTATGGTAGAATAGAGGCTTCGGAGGACAGTAAAAAAAAAGTGGTCGGCCTAATCCTGCGTTGGCAGGTTCCTGTGTCCGACCGAATTTGTGGTACCACGTGACAGCTGCATTTTACCTCATCGAAAAATTGAATAAAAAAAACGGATTATATTAGCTAAATTAAACCTGTTGACGTTTGTGTCGGTCGGCCTCACCTTAGCCTGGCAGTTTTTGCAGTCCGACCACATTTATAAAAAATATTTTTTTATTTCAACAGTGAAAATAATGGTTTCTTCATTGCTTCAACTGAACTGATAATGCTTAATTTAATGAGTAAGAGTAACATAATTATATTCATAACCATGCCGACCTACAGAATATACTAGCCAACAAAAAAGTGCATGACTTTTTTGTTGGCTAGTATATTCTGTAGGTCAGTATCAACTTAAAGTTGAATTCAACAAGTTTGTTAGTTTTTATGGTCGGAGTGACACATATGAGTCACTTAGACAAATAAGTTAGCTATTTAAGATGTTTTTCTTTTTTTTATTCTTAGGTATTCCATTTATTTTGTTTGGGTTCTTTTAACAAGTCTCATAATAAGAAATTGTAATTTAAAGTAAAAGTAAAACTTAAATTCAATCCGTTAACTTGAGTAGAGTAGTGTTTTTAGTGATTTTTTGATTCTGTTTTATATAAGTTTTCACCTATTGTAAGGACATAGCATACTAAGTCCTTCGCGGGCGGTATGTTTAGTCTAATAGCCACGTGACGTCTTTGTGACGTCACGAAACTAAAAAAGGGCCATGCACAACTAGATGTCGCTAGTAATAATGGACGACGTCTAGATCGCGCTGATGAGAACGCACGGTCTAGTAATATATAGTGAGGTTTGAAAATTAATAAATTCAGTCTGCTCCGAGAGTTCAAGGTGTTTTATTCCTAAAAATACCTCATCAGTACAGTTATTCGGGGTCGGGCTCAAACAGTTACAAACATACAAAAATCAGATCTTTCCTCTGTATAATATTAGTGTACATAGAAGATAGATAATATACATTATAGATTGTTTTACTTGTTTGTTAATTAGTCAAGCAAATTATTTTGTCTACATTATTTTTTTACATAAATTTCAAAAGAAGCTGAGGTGGGCTGTATACGCTTACTATAATAATCGGCTCTAACTCTACACAATGCTATGTACTTCGACGTGGCTTTCAATAAGCATATTATTGGAACGAAGTTCCTTATATTAGTTTAGTAATATTAATGAGCCTCCACGAATAGCATGTGATCTGCAAAAAGACCTACCAACCTAGTGGTTACTGAAATTGAACATGAGCTTTTCAGCCAGTATTCTGTTAAGCAGGTGGTCAGTATGAAAAGCGTTCATGTATAATTCCAACTCTAGTAATTTACTTTTTAATCCTTGAATATTTTGATGCACCAAGTTAGTAAACTTTGCATTTATTTTACAGGTTTGGTTTCTTTCACTTTTTATGTAACCAATATTATTTGACTGTTTATGGCTAGAGACTTTCTCTATTGTCGTTAAGTCTAATTTAAATGGGTTGGAAGAAGTTCCAAGTTCTTGGTTGTAAAATTATTACAATGCTCAAAAGAAGCATATTTTAAGGATAGCGAAATAGCTATTTTTTTGCAATAGTTTGAAAGGTAGTCATTACCTATATTAGTCAGCAGCAAACTGTAGTGTACCTATTCTAGTCAGCAGCAAACTGTAGTGTACCTATTCTAGTCAGCAGCAAACTGTAGTGTACCTATTCTAGTCAGCAGCAAACTGTAGTGTACCTATTCTAGTCAGCAGCAAACTGTAGTGTACCTATTCTAGTCAGCAGCAAACTGTAGTGTACCTATTCTAGTCAGCAGCAAACTGTAGTGTACCTATTCTATTTAAATATATACATCTATTTATTTATTTATTTTTATTTATTTAATTTATTGGAAAACCAACGGCTTAAACTAACTTGATCAAATTACGTACTAACAACAGAGAGCCAATTAAAGATTTTCACGTATAGTGACAATTTAACTAATCAAATGTGAACTTAATAGAAAACAGCTCGAACGACAATGACGTGGAACAAAAAGGATAAGCAATAAACTATGTACATAAAATGTATGTAAACCTAAGTACCTACGTTACTATTAAAGAAAATTCTGGTCAGTCGCTGTCTGGCTGAATTGATGCTCGTACAGAATAGATCTAGGTCTAAATCAGTCTGCCTGCAAAGCTTATTAAAAAGATCGCTTGTACGCCATAAAAATGAATTTTGTCTATAGTTTGTGCCGGCAATAGGAATCGAAATGGTAGGACTAAATCGGGTGATTTTGGACGGGGCATAAATGTCTATTTTACTGAGAAGCTCAGGACAATCTAGTATATTGGAAGATATTTTGAGCAGGAAAGAGATATCAGCAATTTCACGCCTTTTTGAAAGAGGAAGAAAGTGGAACTTCTTACAGAGTGCATCATAACCGAAGAACTTATACGGAATTTTTAACCGAAAGCAGAGATATTTAATAAATTTTATTTGAATTCTTTCAATTCTATCAGTGTATATACCGTATCGCGGGTTCCATACCTGTGACGCATATTCAAGAATGCTCCGGACAAACGAACAATACAGTATTTTGAAGGTTTTAGCCCGGTTGAAACTAGCGGAACTCCTCATGACAAATCCTAATGATCTAGATGCCTTAGAAACAATAGCTTCGACATGTTTATCAAAGAGTAACTTTGGATCATGTAAAACTCCCAGATCTCTAACAGTGTTGCCCCTTTGTAATGTTTCCTGCTTTAGTACGTATGAGGATGCTATAATTTTATTTTTTCGGGTAAAAGTAACTACTGAGCATTTAGTTGGGTTAAGGTCCAGCTTATTTGCAATACAGTAGCTATCCAATCTTGTAAGATCAGCCTGAAGCTTGGTCACATCCTCAGGTGATTTGATGGCCCTGAAGATCTTCATATCGTCAGCAAAACAAAGTAAGTGACTGTGTGTGAAGCATTGTGAGATGTCGTTAACAAATATCAAGAAAAGAAGGGGATCTAGCAATGATCCCTGTGGAACACCACTGGGGACGGAGACCCAGCTGGATATGTAGTTGTTTATGACTATAGCCTGAGAGCGATTTTTTATATATGAAGAGAACCATCGAAGTAAATCTCCTCTTATCCCGATGAGGTGTAGCTTGGACAATAGCAGCCTATGGTCAATTCTATCGAAAGCTTTGCTATAGTCTGTGTAAATTACGTCTACCTGAAAGCCATTGTCCATAGCCTCAGTAAGAAAATCGTTAAAGAGAACCAAGTTTGAGGTAGTGGAGCGCCCCTTGAGAAAGCCGTGTTGGGATGAACTAAAAGAGTGATGCAGTGCCGAGTAAATTTGGTTATACACTATTCTTTCAAACAGTTTGGCTATAATGCGGTATCTATCACACACACCACTTTAAACTATGTGTGCTCATTAAATTGATTACCTACTTGTACCAACCTTATTAGATTAATTAAATTTTCTTTCAAACATAATTATTTAAGTTGTACTCGTATAATATTATGTGAAAACTGTTAAGCTTTAGTTATACGGGTTATATCACCAATGTTTCTACTCATCTAAGATGTACATGGTGTTTGTTTTCCATATCAATTAAATTAAAATACTAATAAAAAATGTTTGCAGCTACAAGCGCGTAACGAAGCAGCCGGTGGGAGGGTCCTGGGAGTGTGGTGGGGGCGAGAACGGGGGAGGGGGTGCGCGCCGGCGCAGGTACTACTTGCAGGCGGGCGCGCCGCGCGACGCCGGGCGGGACGCGCGCGAGCTGGAGGCGCGGCGCGCGGCGCACCGCCTGCTGCTGCGGGGCAGCCCGCGCGACGCCGCTCTGTGGCTCGGCTTCGTGCGCTTCCAGGAGGAGTGGGCCGCCGCCGCCGACTGGCTGGCGGCCTGCGAGGAGGCGGCGCGCGCCCTCGCGCCCGCGCCGCCGCCCGCCCTGCGCGCGGAGCTGCACCGCGCGCGCCGCGCCGCGCGCACGCACGCGCAGCTCGTGCAGGACCTCACGGCGGACCTGGAGGCGGAGAGCGCCCCGCGGCTGGAGCTGTGGCTGCGGCTGGCGTGGGCGCTGGGCGAGGGCGGCGCGCCGGCGGACGTGCAGCGCGCCGCGGTCGCCGCGCTCCGCGACCTGCCGCACGAGCCGCAAGCCTACCCGCATCTCTTCTACGTTTACGGTGAGCCGAGAGCCGAGGGTACAGGTGAGGCTCCACAAGCGACCGCGGCGCCTCTATTGTTGACGTAACATTTTTAGTGATCACACTTAGATAGTATATTATAATTCTACTAGTGAATGCCTATTATTAGCTTTCTGTGTCTATTTTAATTTCTATTGTAATTATATAAGCTGCTGGCAATCCGAATTAAATAAATAAATAAATTATTTTGGAAGTATAGGACATTTGTTACCTAAAAAAAATTTTTTTTATGTTCAATAGAATCTACAATTTTTTTCTCCAAAAACCGGTCTCCGAGAGTTTTTGCCTGAACATGCATCGCCACTAGAAGAATTTGAAGTCGGTTTATCTGCACAGGTGCGGTCCTGCGCGCGGCGGGGCTGTGGGAGCAGCTGGTGCTGCTGCTGGAGCTGGCCTGCGCCGTCAACTACCCGGGGGGCGGCGGCTTCCCGCCGGCCGCGCCCGCGCCCGCGGCGGCGGCGGCGGCCGAGGAGGGTCTGCAGCGCGCCGAGGACGAGGTGCTCGCCAGCCGCCTGCCGCTGCACACGGTGTGGGCGCGCGTGGAGCGCCTGCGCGCCGCGCGGCACTGGCGGCCCGCGGCGGCGCCCGAGGCGGACCCGCAGCGCGCGCCCTGCGCGGCGGACGCGGCGCCGCTGCTGCGCGCCGTGCCGCCCGCCGCCTCGCTGCTCATGTGCGCGGCCATGCTGCGGCTCGCGCAGGTGCCGCTGCTGCCCGCGTCGGAGGCGACGCGCGCGGCGTGGGGCGGCGCGCCGGGCGCCGAGGCGGGCGACGGGCTGGGCGCGGCGCTGCCGGCGCTGTGGCGCGCGCGACGCCGCCTGCACCCGCGCCAGGACGCCGCCGCGCTGCGCCGCTCGCTGCCGGCGCTGCTGGACCCGCCGCACCTGCACTGCGACGCGGCGGGGTACGCCTCGTGGGCTCGCGCGCTGTGGGAGGCCTGCCTCGGCTGGACGGCGGGCCGCGCGCGGCTGGCGCTGGCCTGCTGGCGGCTGCGCTGGCTGGCGGCGCTGGCGCTGCTGGCGGAGGCGGAGGAGGCGCGGCGCCTGCGCGCGCTGGCGCGGCGCGTGCTGCGCGACCACGTGCCGGCGCAGCCCGTGGCGTACGCGCTGTTCGCGCGGATGGAGGCGGACGCGGGCGACGAGGCCGCGGCGACGCGCGTCGCGCTGCAGGTCGGTCAATCGGGTGTACATATTTATTTTGTTTTATTTTATTGATTTGGGAAACAAACAGCTTATGTTTTAAACAAAAATTCTTAAACTAGAACAAATTATAGAAAGACAGTTTCCACACTTAGGGCGGCTTGCGTAAGGATCGTATTTAAATTGCAATTAGTTAAATACGATTACCGACTTAAATACAATTAGCTTAATCCTATTTAGCATTGTCTTGCGCGAGGCTTTCGCAGCGGTCATTTAGCTAAGCGCGCTAGTCTATGGATCGTCATGCGTTCCGTTAACCATGATCCAACTGACATAAAACGGAACAGTTTTTGCGTAGAATGGAACATACATATGAGACCAGTGTCAAGTTCGGAAGTTTGTTTAAGCCTCTACCCCACAGCCGCGATCTTGAAGCGCGTCTTGTGTCACGCGATTTGTTGCGATATTTGCACGCATACAATCTTACACACTTCGGCGATAACAGGCTGCATGAGAACCACCCGGTGCTGGCCTAGATATTATTCTAGATCTAGAACCACTAGACCTGTAGGTACATACAACAAGAGACGACGATGTCGTACATATTCTCTCCGACAGCGCCGCCATGCTCAGGGCTCTGGAAGGAAACAGCTGTAACTCCAAGCTCGTGTGCGAATGTCACTTAGCATTAGAGAGGATATCCATCCACCAAGCTACACCTCATCGGGATAAGAGGAGATTTACTTCGATGGTTCTCTTCATATATAAAAAATCGCTCTCAGGCTATAGTCATAAACAACTAGTACATATCCAGCTGGGTCTCCGTCCCCAGTGGTGTTCCACAGGGATCATTGCTAGGTCCCCTTCTTTTCTTGATATTTGTTAACGACATCTCACAATGCTTCACACACAGTCACTTACTTTGTTTTGCTGACGATATGAAGATCTTCAGGGCCATCAAATCACCTGAGGATGTGACCAAGCTTCAGGCTGATCTTACAAGATTGGATAGCTACTGTATTGCAAATAAGCTGGACCTTAACCCAACTAAATGCTCAGTAGTTACTTTTACCCGAAAAAATAAAATTATAGCATCCTCATACGTACTAAAGCAGGAAACATTACAAAGGGGCAACACTGTTAGAGATCTGGGAGTTTTACATGATCCAAAGTTACTCTTTGATAAACATGTCGATGCTATTGTTTCTAAAGCATCTAGATCATTAGGATTTGTCATGAGGAGGTCCGCTAGTTTCAACCGGGTTAAAACCTTCAAAATACTGTATTGTTCGTTTGTCCGGAGCATTCTTGAATATGCGTCACAGGTATGGAACCCGCGATACGGTATATACACTGATAGAATTGAAAGAATTCAAATAAAATTTCTTAAATATCTCTGCTTTCGGTCCGTATAAGTCCTTCGGTTATGATGCACTCTGTAAGAAGTTTCACTTTCTTCCTCTTTCAAAAAGGCGTGAAATTGCTGATATCTCTTTCTTGCTCAAAATATCTTCCAATATACTAGATTGTCCTGAGCTTCTCAGTAAAATAGACATTTATGCCCCGTCCAAAATCACCCGATTTAGTCCTACCATTTCGATTCCTATTGCCGGCACAAACTATAGACAAAATTCATTTTTATGGCGTACAAGCGATCTTTTTAATAAGCTTTGCAGGCAGACTGATTTAGACCTAGATCTATTCTGTACGAGCATCAATTCAGCCAGACAGCGACTGACCAGAATGGGGGGGGGGGGGGGGGTTGTCGGGTAAAATTTTGACTAATTTCAAAAAGTATGAAATCTACAGAAATTTGAAAAACTGTTTTGAAATGTTCAATCCACACTTGCGAGGCATACTCCAGATTACTCTAAATTAGTGCGCAATTCAATATTTTTAATGTTTTGAGTGATTTGAAGTCTCTTGTTACCCTAAGGAGAAATCCCAGGGTCTTCATGGCTTTTGCTGTAATCTTCTCAAAGTGCTGGTCGAAAAGTAATTTACTAGAGTAACACCTAAGTCAGAAATAGTGTTCGTTCGAGTGAGAGACGCGCCATTAATACTGTGGTTAAAGGGACAAGGGGGACTTGTTCTATGAAAAGATATGCAGTAACATTTATGAACCGACGCCCTGAAGCTAGTAAAAGTGCAACCGATCTACAAAGGAAAGGGTGAAATGACGGAATGCGAAAACTTTCGGCCTATATCTCTCATTCCAATAATAGCTAAAATACTCGAAAAACTTATGAGCAACAGATTAATGTCTCTTTTCAATGAATTTAGCTTAAGTACTTAACCCGCAACAGTATGCCTATCAGCCGGGAAGATCTACGGTAGATGCGACACGTGACGTAGTGCATAGGCCATAGAGTGATGAGTAAGTTAGACCTAGGACAACACACAGCGGCGATCTTTTGCGACCTATCACGCGCATTTGAACTAGTCGATCACAAGCTCCTCCTCGCCAAACTTGAACACTACGGGGTGAATGGCCCTTTTCTAAGGATGATTACCTGCTTTCTGTCGAACCGAGAACAAATAACATCTGTACATGACATAAAATCGGACACTCTTACTCTAGATAGCAAAGCCGTTCCCCAGGGCTCGATTATGGGAAACAACTTATTTCTGATCCTAATTAACGATCTAACGGTAACCTCCACGCAAGCGGAATATGTCTTGTATGCGGACGATGGATGTTTAGTAATATCTGCGGAATCCCATAGCCTTCTTAACGCAAAGGTCAATCATATGATCAAAAAAGTAGCTGAATGGTTCTCCGCGAATGGAATGGCACTAAACATAAAAAAAAAACAAATATTGTCCACTTCTATTTAGGCGCAGACAAAAACAAAGGCCAACTCGATGTAGTTTGCTATGGACTTAAGGAAGGTTCCCATCGTCGAGTCTGTTAAGTACCTGGGTTTCACTCTAGATCAAAAACTAACTTGGGAACCCCATATAGATATAATCTGTAATAAGCTATCTTCTGCGTGCTTTGCACTGTCCCGCCTATATGGAAGCCTCGACTTGGACAATACGCAAATGGCGTATCACGGTTATTTTCATTCTGTATTGACGTACGGAGTATAATTTTTTGGACAAGCGGCGGAACGTATAAGACCGTTTCGTCTTCAGAAACGCGCTATCAGAATCCTGTGCGGTGTAGAATGGGACCATCCCGCTCGGGAACTCTTTAAAGAAACTTAAATACTAACGTAACCAAGCGAGTTTATTCTCCAAGCGGCCAAATTTGTCAGAAGTCACCTTAAGGAGTTCCCGACGTGGGCCGTCTAGGTCTTTTTGCAACAACGAGAGATCAGTGGGTGATTTTACATTCTTCAGTATTTTCATGTCGTCCGCGTAAAGAAGAAAGTCGGAATTTTTGAAACAAGTGCCGATGTCATTAATAAAGATATTAAACAGCAGTGGTCCGAGAATCGAACCTTGCGGGACACCTGACGGAATTAGTGATGGATAGGACTCAAACCCATTTAGAACGAAGCTGTAGCTTGGCAACGACCTTCCACGTAAGAGGTAAACCGCCGAAGCACATCGCCACGTATTCCGGCGGCGGCGCAGAGTTTTGTGATAAGGATAGAGTGGTCTATGCGATCGAAAACATCACACCAATATAACCTGCTTTGAAACTCTTATTTTAAATTTTTTATATTATTTAGATTCGTCTTTTTTTTTAAATAGGTACCTACTACTTCTATTTCGGCACACAGTAGGTACTTATAATTGCATTAATAGTATTGTATGTTTCATTTTTTTATTATAATCTGTTGTAAAATTGAAATTAGTTCAGGTTATTTTTACAGACTACGAGTGGAAACTGTCTTTAGCTTCATTTGTTCTAGTTTAAGAATTTATTGTCACACTAGCTGTACCCGCGACTTCGTTCGCGATCGCCATACCTGCCGACTAATTAAGTTCACATTTAACCACAGTTTCTCTCAAAATATGAAACGCCGCCGTGCAAGAAAACTTCAATGCGCAGAATTGGACCTATTACACTTATAATGAAAGCTTTATATATATTTGGATCCTTGTTAAATTGTGTATAAATCAGGTAGGGTCTACGGGGGATAGCATGTTGTCATCTTCAATCGCATTCTTTATCCACACGACTTTTAGCTACGACTCGGCCAGCGTTAGTGTTAAGAAGTGTCATATTCGTTTCACTTCTTACTCATGGTTGAGGGCTCTGTTCTGCTAAACTAATCGCTTCACTATGATAGGGGTATCGTCACAGAATGACACGTTTTGGTTTTCTACCTTAGATGAAAGAAATTATGATGAATGCAGATGGATGGACGCGCGACAGGTTAGAAACCATTAATCTATCTCGCACGTACTATCTGGAGTTTTATTAATCTAGAAATTCTACGTCATAATTCTGCGACGATTCCATTGTCATAGTGAAGCAATTGTATTGTAGAATTGGGCTCTTGATCCATTTGACTTAATTTTTTTTCGATAGTAGGTAGGTACAGTTGATTGAGTATCAAAGTAAAAAAAATGTTCTGTGGTCCAGTTAGTCAAATTAGAGCACTTACTCCAACCAAACTTCGGTGGTAGGTACAGTTAACTGGACCAGCTAAACCACCAAATATCATGTTCATGAAGATTGCATGGACCATTTGTACATTTTACTTTGCCTGAAATAGGCATTGACGCACCCATTAGTTAGGTTCTACCTAACTAATGGGTGGCGTCTTCAAAAAATAAATAGATAGAAACTCACCTACCCTTTATTTACTGATTTTTTCTTCAATCTACAGATTATTTCATCAATCTACCTATTTTCTACTCGATTTTCTACTGATTTAGTCAAATTCGATATTGCAACACTGTTTCTAACAAAAAAGAATGCATGAAATCGGACGACGCGTTAATTACATTACAATTACAAAATATATAAGAATTACAACTAAGTACTTACACATTTTGACTTTTATCCCGTCCCCGAGAGAACCGTGCCTACTGTCCCAGATAAAATGTATCCTATGTTTTTCCTCGTAGTATGAGATCAAATCATGCATAGTTTCATTTGAATTCATTTAGTAGCATATTTTTACTTTCATCCACTCTCCTAACCTAAGGGAACCGTACTGATTCCGGGATAAAAAATATTGTTCATTTGAATTCATACTGTACTTTTGGCGTGATGCGCGGCCCAGGAATATGACTTTTATCCTCTTTCCACGTGGAACCTTACTAAATTCTGGGATAAAATGTACCTATCTTTCCCCGTAGTAGGAACTCAAATTATGCCGAGTTCCATTCGAATTCATTCAGTAGTTCCGTCGTGATGCGCGATTAAAGGATTTTAATTTCATCCTCTCTCCCGGGGGAACCTCACTCAATTCCAGGATAAAATGTATCCCATGTCCTTCCTTGTAGTATGAATGAACTCAAATCGTACCATTTCAGTCCAACTCATTCAGCAGTTTCGGCGTGATGCGAGGTGAAGGAGTTTGACTTTAATGCCTTCTCCCAGGGCAACCTTACTGAATTCCAGGATAAAATATATCTCTCCTCGTAGTATGAACTTCTATCGTGCCGACTTCCATTCGAATTCATTCAGTAGTTTCGTCGTGATGAGCGGTTAAAGAATTTTACTTTCATCCTCTCTCCCAGGGGAACCTTACCGAATTCCGGGATAAAATGTATCCCATGTCCTTCTTTGTAGTATGAACTCAAATCATACCAAGTTTCAGTCCAACTCATTCAGCAGTTCCGTCGTGATGAGCGGTTAAAGAATTTTACTTTCATCCCCTCTCCCAGGGGAACCTTACTGAATTCCGGGATAAACAGTAGCCTATGTCCTTCCTCGTAGTATGACCTAAAATCATGCCGAGTTTCATGTCAATACCTTCAGTAGTTTCGGCGTGATGCGCGTTTAAGAAACAGACAGACAGACAGACAGACATACATGAAAAGAATTACAGTTTTGGCTTCAGTAACGATAATAGAGTGCCCTCCAAAAAAAAATTTAAAATATCTTCCATGTACAGAATTGGACCTGTTACAGTTTTATTATAAGTATAGATAAACACAGGCTTTTTGTATCCCAAATAAAAAAAAAGATTCCATTGAATGAGTGATCTGTTTCAGGCGGTGCGCGCGGCGTGCGGCGACGCGGACGTGCCGCGGGAGCACGCCCTGTACTGCGCGCGCGTGCTGCGGGAGGTGGCGGGGCGCGGCGCGGGGGTGCTGTGCGACGCCGCGCTGTGCGCCGCCGTGCGGGGGGGCGCCCTGCCGCGCGACCCCGCCGCCCCCGCCCCCGCGGACCTGCGCGCCGCGCTGCGGGCTTGCGAACAGCGCTGCGCCGAGCTGGAGGTGCGGCTCGAGGGCGAGGGCGAGGGCGAGGGGGCGGCGGGCGAGGCGGCGCTGTGCGCGGCGCTGTCGTGCGGCGCGGGCGAGTGGCAGGCGGCGCGCGTGGCGCTGCTGGGGGCGGAGGCGCGCGCCGCCGAGTTGGCCGCGCCGCCGCGCCCCGCCGCCGCCGCGCCCTCCGCCGGCGCGGTGGCGTGGCGCGAGGCGCGCGCGCTGGCGCTGGCGACGGCCGCGGGACTGACGCGCGCCTCGCTGCGCCTGCACGCGGCCTTCCCGAACAACGCCCTGCTCGCGCTCGGTACGTAGCCGACGCGTTTAAACTCTTCTCAAGTCATTGCCGAGTCATTACTGATAGAAAATGTATCTGAATGCAAAAATAAATTTAATTTCACCCATGTTGATGAAAAAGGTATTAAAAAAGCCTTTAAACTTTTAAATATAAAGAAAACTGCAGATCTCTGGGGCATTTCCGTTACAATTACTAAACCATTGATTGATTCCATTGCAACAGATCTGGCTTTTATATTTAACTAGCTTCTGCCCGCGGCTTCGCCCGCGTTCTTTTTTATGGAAACGTTCAAATGTAATTTCTATCCCACGGGAACTGATGTATGGGATAAAAAGTAGCCTATGTTTGATTCCAGGCTTAGAGCTACACCGATGCAAAATTTCAGCTCAATCTGTTCAGTAGTTTTGGCGTGAAGACGTAACAAACATCCATCCATCTATCCATCCAAACTTTCGCATTTATAATATTAGTGATAGTTTTTTTATTTTTTTATTGACGTCGTGAACGAAGTGAACGAAAGTCTTCGTTTCAGGTCTGGCCAAAATGGCGTTTTTGTCAGTATGTCCGTACTCCTCTACAGGTCGTATTTTACAACCGATCGGTATGAAACTTTGTGTACAGATTCTATGATTTTATAGAATTTTATTGTCTTCGGGATTTTATTATTAAAGGCTTACTTCTTCCACAATAAGGCAATAAGGCTGATTTGGAATATCTCCGCTCTAAGAGATCTGATTTTGATGATTGTATTTTTAATTGAAAGGTAATAACTTTAAACTGTTCTAATAAAAATTTGGTAAAGATCGGATGAGGATATTCGGCATGACGAGCAGAATAGCTCCGCAAAATGCTGTAATATGCAAGAGAGGATTTACAGTACAGCGCCACCTATTAGAACATCTTTATAACACTCGAGAGTTATATGAAATAGCGCGGCCGCATACACCGTCGTCGTCGGTTAAATAATAACAACAACTTTGCGCTGATGGATCAACGCCATCTATTGATACCTAGGTACAGAATTTCGAGCTTTGCTGAGGAACGTAACTTAGGTACTTTGTATGGACAATTGGTCTAATGGTTGATGTCTTTGTGCAACATTTCGTTCAAAAAATCCGACAACAATCGTATCGCAAGTGAAGTGATCTGTAATACCTACCTACCTTTCCAAGTGCACCTTACCTACCCTACCCACAAACAAGATTTAATCCGTTCTGGAGAAACAGACGCCTATTCTTGCACGGTGTGCATTTTTTCAACCTACATACGGAAATCATTTCATTAGTTTTGAGCTAGGTAGGTATATCATTATACCTACTAAACAATTACCCTTACCTACTTACCTACCACCTAAAGTTGGTAAGTTGCACAATGCACACCACACTAGCGTAAACCAATATTTAGGTACCTACCTACTTTTATGGGTTTTTCTGATTTTTGGGTATAACTACCTGGGTATCTACTTAGGTAGGTAAAGTGTAGATACACTACCTACCTACCCATAGGATTTTTCTTACAACGCGTCAAAAAGTAAGCCCCACCGATAATTACATAGAAATTAGGTAGGTACCTACTTACCTATAATACTTATGACAAGATTAGCACCATTAAAGGAAGGCTGGTGCCTACCTATGCTGGTGCTTATTCTGATAAGTAAGCACTTTTGCTCCGTGATATGATAAGATGCTTTCACACTGGCATGGCGATTTGCAAGGAGTCACCGCCGAAAAACATGGTAGATACATATACCTACCTAAAGATCCCGTTTAAATAACTTTAGTACCTAATCGGTTACTAATATGTTTAAAAAAAATTTAGTGCTTGCGAGGTCTACTGTTCGTAGAACTACTAGAACATCATTGAGCTACTAGAACATGTACAAGAACTTTTGAAAAGGTGTTAGTTTTACAAACTTGTCAAAGTATATTTTTCCTGTAAAATAATAGATCCATATTCACAAACGCTACATCCTAGGTACATTTCAGATGGGTCGCTATGCAATCTTCGGAAATGGGGGGGGGGGGGGGGGGGGGTTGAAAGGGTAACCATTTCGACTATTTTCAAAATATACCTACCGAACCTTCCTACCAAAATATCCCGTTTTAAATTACTTTAGTACATTCATAAGTTCGCGACGTCTACTGTTCGTAGAACTACTAGTGTTTATTAGGTACACAAAACACATAACAAGCAACAATATTATAACACAAAAATTCAATGAGAATACGAACTGGCTTGAGACGTAACCTATGTGTACACAGCATATAATTAGACGTGTTAAGTAGACATTTTAACATAATATAATATGTTATTTAAGAAATAACAAGTTGAAAATAAAGGTACAAAATAAACCAAAACTAAAAAGAAAAAACCATGCCAACTGCTATTTACCTATTTAATCACTTGGTCACAGTGGGCATGTTGCTCCAACGAGCATCGCCGCCCCTGCGGTTAAAATGGAGGATGTCTTTAAGAGTGTGATGAATCTATTGATTGTGGCGTATTTCCTGATCTAATGAAATGTAGTAAAATAATCCCACTATATAAATCGGGTAGTAGGTCTGACCCCACTAACTTTAGACCAATATCAGTACCTACTGCCAATTTTCATCAAAGTTTTTGAAAAACTTATTTTACATCAATTGCTCAGGCATTTCAATGGCAGTGACCTGCTGCATGGTAAGCAATTTGGGTTTACTCGCGGCAGATCAACTACTGATGCCGGTGTAGAGTTAGTAAGTATCGCATATTTTTGATGCTTGGGAGAAGTCGCAAGACGCTTTAGGCGTTTTTTGCAATTTGTCAAAAGCTTTCGATTGCGTACACCATGAAACATTAATCAGGAAACTACATCACTATGGAATAAGAAACACCTCTTTGGATCTTCTTGCATCTTATTTGAGTGATAGGATACAAAGAGTTGACATCAATGGGAAACGGTCTTCGGGGTCTGTAGTTACAATGGGTGTACCGCAGGGTTCTATCCTCGGTCCTTTCCTATTTTTAGTTTATATTAACGACCTGCCTCATCTTGTCAAGAATGATCACGAGATTGTATTTTTTGCTGATGATACTTCATTAATTTTTAAAATGAAACGACAAAACACAAATTTCGACGTAGTGAATAATGCAATCTCAAAAGTAGTCCATTGGTTTAGTGTCAATAATCTTTTGCTAAACGAAACCAAAACAAAATGTATTAAATTTATTCTACCTAATTGTTGTGTGGGATAAGCTGGCTGGGTAGCCCGCTGCGCTGGTTCTTGCCTTCCTGTCCTGCCTTCGAGGGTTTCTTCAGAGAAAGTCCGTTCCTTTTCGACTATTTATTATTCACCAATTACGTTACAAACCTATCTTCGACCACACCCTACGACTATCTGTCTTACAATGCGCACGGTACCTATCTCTTAAACAATGCTATTTATGCAAGGTCTATCAACAGCGAGGTGTCGTTTCTCACGAAGCTTTCGCATAACGGTTTGTGATCTAACAGTTCTTTGAACGGTCTATCTCGTTACAAAGGGTGGCCGCCTGTTCCCGCGCGTTTATTACCTACCCTGTATTGTTTCTCAAATGCACCGTTTTCTATTAGTTTATTAACAATGCCTGTTTTCTCCTTGCCATCTTTACACGCAGGCGCGGTCGCAGCCCAAGACTTTGGGGGGGGTCACACTTGGTGCGGGCCGTAGCACCAAATGTACTTGTAGGCGGTTGCAGACCCCACTGAAAAGTACTAAACTTTATCGGCGAGCCGCGGAAAATTTATACTCAACTCCCAACAATAGTAGGTATAAGTTATAGCGAGCGAAGCGAGCCTCGAGTTTTTTTAGATGTTTTCTGAAGTTTGGGCAAAAGTAAGCAAGAGTAAGTCCACTTGCTTACTCTCACCTGCATCATTTATTTTGTTGTTGATAGGTATCTATAAAAATATAAATGATAGCGAGCGTAGCAAGCCCCGAAAATCTTAGAGACTTGCGGTAGTAGATATAAAGCTATGAATATAAATAGGGGCGAGCAGAGCAAGGGCATCCACAAAAAATTGGATATACAAAAAAGACATGGATAAAAATGTAACGGCGAGCGGAGCGAGCCGCCGAAATTTTTGTTACTTTTTCGGGAACTACCCGAGCAAAACAAGTGTCAAGCACTGGACCAAATACAGAGAAGGACAAAATACTATCAAAATGCAGTGTTTTGCATATTGGCCGCAAACATGACATCCCTTCCCCCAACTCCCAACCCAACAATAGGAAGTATAAGTAATGGCGAGCGAAACGAGCCTCAAAAATGTTGGAGATTTTTTCTGATGTTCGGGGAAAAGTAAGCCTATGACAAAATAAAGTGAGCGAAACCTGCCCCGAAAATTTTAAAAAGTTTGCGGTGGTAGATATAAAGCTATAAATATAAATTGGGGCGAGCGGAGCAAAGGAGATTAACAAAAAATGAGAAATACAAAAAATATCGAAACAGCTGTAGCGGCAAGCGGAGCGAGCCGCCGAAATTTTTGTTCCCTTTTTTGGGTTGTCACAAACTGGTTCAGAAAATAAATAACAGCGAGTGGAGCGAGCTCTGATTGAGCCGCAGCCTTTCGAATCAACGGCGAGCGAAGCGAGCCGCGAAAATTTTTATGATCTGGCTGTACGTGTGAGTTGTTTGGTATTAGATATTTTGCGGTTGCAAACTCGCCTGAAACGGAGGAGTCCTGAACTAGAGCAAGCCAGAAGCTTATCAAAACAGCAGAATGTTATCAGAGCGTGCTGCGATAATTTAGTGGTTTCGTTAGATTTCGGAGTGTTTGGAAAACTGACCTCAAACGAGGGATGAGCCCATGGCAAGAGGCAGACAGTGCAAGGTTGCCGGCAAGTTGAGCGAGCTGCGACAATTTTTGGTTTTTGTTAGATTTTGGGCAACTTTTTAGAAAATTTGGCAAAGTGACCTAAAGCGGGCCGGGTTTTGAGCTTTGGATCATAGTCAGAAGGAACAAATGTTATCAGCGACCAGAACAAAACGCGAATATTTTGTTTTGTACTAATTTTTTGCACTGGTTGACAAAGTGACCTCGCAGATTATTTGTTATATTTTGTGCTTTTTATTGTGGTGGCTGGATTGATACAAACTGACAATAGCGGACCAGCCAAACCAATAAAATTGGGAACGTTGCCTCTGTGCTAATCAAAACACAGAGCACAAAGAACAGTAATATCGGCGAGCGGAGCGAGCCGCGATTTTTTTTAATGCTGCAGTTGGTAACCATAATCAATGTAACGGAAGTAAACAGGACAATATAATCATCAAGCTGTGGGTTGCAATTTTTTAAGTACCTAAACTAAGATTTTGGGGGGGGTCATGACCCCCGTGACCCCCCCCCTGGGACCGCGCCTGTTTACACGTTATAAACAGTTAGGCAGTTATACAGTTATAAGGATAAAGCAATATACTTTACTGGAGATTTTTGTGTATACACAAAAATCTCCTCCCTCTCCTACACCACTGAAATCTAAGCGTACATTTTATCCCTAAATCTCTATCTTAATATCTAGACGCGTTGTCAACACTAATGTTAAACATGTGAAGGCTGATGTAAACGTTAAAGGAGAAACGTAAGAAATAGTAGAAAGTACTGTATTCTTAGGAATCACCTTAGATAATAAACTTCAATGGGGCCCACACATAGATAAGCTATCGAAGAGACTTAGTTCGTATGCAGTCAAAAAAATCCGTCATCTTACAGACGTGGATACATCTAGACTTGTTTATTTCAGCTACTTCCACAGTATTATGTCTTATGGTATACTGCCGTGGGGGAGCGCTGCAGATATTAAGGTGGCTATTACAAAAAAACGCGAAATCCCACAGTTACCTGGTTCAAATTATATATGGTTTTCGTTCGTTGCTTGAAATAACAATTACTTGTTAATAATAGATCCTTTTCTCTTCTACAGTAATAATATAATAAATTTTAGATGACTTATTTGTTTATTTTATAATAATCGTTCTACCGATGCATGTTCAGGCAAAAACTCTCAGAGACCTGTTTTTGGAGCTCTAGTTTGTAGATTCTATTGAATACAGACAATAAAAAAAATTTTTTTTAGATAACAAAATATATCCATAATAATAGAATACATTTTCGTTATAGGCCTTTATGTAAAGAAAGAAAAAACTGAAGTGAATTCAACTATCGGCCGAAAAGGCTTCGAAACAAACCCCAATATCTCCGAAGTTCTACATCATTTTGACACAATAATTAAACCAAAACAATCTTCAACATTTGCTTAAACTGCAATATTAATTTAATTTTTTAAATCACTACTATTTTTTTGACGTGACAACGTCTTATAAATTGGTTTGCCGGGTGACACTTCAAGAAACTGCGTTACGCTCCGCTCACGTTATGCGCTCACAATGAGAGCGAGTGAGAGGCACGCGTCCCTTCCACTCGGGCATGGTTAGCCCGCCTAAGAGCGAGAGAGACAGACATAAAAAGTCGTTGTCACGTAAAACTTTCGCCCGTATACCGACTTTACAGGCAACCAATTTTTTTTATTAATTATTTAAAAGTAGTATATATTTCAATGCGTCGGCGGATGCCGGCGATTTACCCTCAGTCAGTACCGCGCGAGCGCTTATCGAGGCCAGACCTATGTCAGTTCAATCGTAAGACAATAGAAAGTTACGCTTGAGTAGCTCGCCGCCCGCTCGGTGCGTTAAATAAAATAAAAAGTTGCGCCGAGATGTGAAAGCGCCTTTAACACCGTATTTGTGCTGCAGAAGATACTGTTCGTGCAATCTATAATATGGTCCCAGAGAATCCCTGCGTGATAAATTCAAAGAAATAAACATAATGGCAGTAGGTACCATGTCAATATGTTTATGAAAACATGTTGTACACTCATAGAAATATAAGTCAGTTCCCTAAAAATAGCGATAAACATAATTTGAATACCAGAAACAAACGTAAGCTCGCTGTGCCCACAACTAGGCTACACAAAATTAATGTATCTTTTGAAGGGCAATGTATACGCTTCTACAATAAAACTCCTAGTGAGTTGCAAAAATTACTCCCAGTTCCTTTTTTTCGCCGAGGACATGAAGATCTTCGCTAAAATTGATAGTCCATCAGATGTTCTGCTTCTCCAAAGTGATCTTGGCCGCCTTCATAGGTACTGCGAAGTCAATTAGCTTAACCTTAATGTTAAAAAGTGCTTTTGCATCTCCTTCAGTAGCTCCTTTAACGTCTTAACTTACAACTACAGCATAAACGATCAAAATCTCGTAAGAACTGACACTATAGTTGATCTCGGAGTTACCTTAGACTCAAAATTACTATTTGACAAACATGTAGTAAAAGTTACTTCTAAGTAGGGCATGCAGAATCGGAAGAAAACACAAAACCGATTTTTGTTCGATTTTTGATTTTTAAAATCGGTTTTTTCGGTTTTTTCGATTTTTTCGATTTTCATTGTTTCAATAGAAATAAAAATGCTTGATTATTTTTGTAGTCATTTAATAGAACATGAAATCTAACCCCGCGCTTGCTGAAAATACGTACTCAAAAAGCAAAGTGAATCAAAGCTTTCATCGCTAAACGAACTACGTATATGCTTTGAAAGATATCCCGCTGCAGAAAAAGCAAGTTCAGCTTCGACGGAGATCGGAGGTATATTTAATAGATATTTAATACGGCATTGAGGTAGTGGCCTTTTCACCGCTATTTTCGAAAAGAATCATTTCCACTCTTACCAAATCTGTAATGTTTTCTAAGGTGGTGGGTTTCTCAACATTTCTTAGAGTATTTATAAATTCTCTGTTTAGTTCTTCTGCCGGATTTAAAGTAACTTCTTCTTCGATGCTGACCACACTATCTTCCATTGGATCTTGACTTAAGTCATCTTGGTAGTCGTTATTATGCCTGCTAGTATGTTCTTTAATTAGGCGTCTATATATTGCAACAATCTGGTCCATTAAAACGTGATTATCGGGTCATGAAAATATTTCTGAAAGTTCTGAATCCCTGGCTAAGCCGTGTAGATATTCTGCTAATGATGAATTAGTGGTGCGTCTTGCATTGATCCTACTAATCAACGCTGTTAACAGTCTCTGTGCAAGAGTATTTTTTATTTTTTTTATTTTCGTACCATAAATTTTAATTCTGCATCGGTGAGAAGGTTGGCGTCACGTCTGCATATTGCTTCTACTATAAGTTTTACTATTTCCAAACTCGAATGCAAATAACGTAATTGTTCAAATTCATTTTCGGAAATACTTATCTATAGTCTATAGAGCTTTATGAATAGGGTTGTCACCTTTTTTTCGAGCAAATAGAGTATATTTACCTGGTACGGGGTTAAAAAAAGTATGCCATGTAAAAATAGAGTACCTACTAATTTCTTTTGATGTTTTTTTGAATTTAGAGTGGCTGTTAGCCAAAACGGCAAGCAAACAAACCTAAAAGCTATTACGGCGAGCGGAGCGAGCCTCGAAAATTTTTCAGACTTTAGTGGAAACTAGCCAAAATGAAAAGAGAAAAAAACAGAGTCTTTCGTGGCTGATGAGAAAAATTGAAAGAAAATAATGACGAGGAGAAGAGTGACCAACGCATAATTTTCAGGCTTGTAGTTTCTGTTGCCCAAAATAGCAAGCAAGCTAACACCATGCGCAGAGGCCGTGACCATTTCGGAGACTTTTTTGGCCGCAGTCAACAAAAGAAATTACTTTTCCGGTAGTTTTATTCCTTGTAGAAGGAAAAACGTATTAAAAAACGCAATATAAAAACATCTCGTGGTAACGTGAAACAAACCACAATTAGGCATGAATAGACTTCTTCAATGTCTCTTTCTATCAGGAACAAACTCATATGAATGAGCCATTGCGATAGGCGTTTTTCATAACAAAAATGGTAGAGATCGGAAAAATCGAAAAACATCGATTTTGACTTCGAAAATCGGTTTTAAAAAATCCAGCAATATTTACCGATTTCCGATTTTTTCGATTTCCGGTTTTCCGATTCTGCATGCCCTACTTCTAAGGCAATGCAGATGCTTGGCTTTCTGTTCCGGGTGTCTAAGGACTTCAGTTCTCTTAAATCGCTTAAAGTTCTCTCCTGCTCACTGGTCCGAAGTCACCTTGAATATGCTTCGCAGGTCTGGAATGGAATGCCCGGTGCAATAAATACGTAGCTTTGATTGAGAACCTCCAGCGTAAATTCCTAAAATTCATAAACTACAAGCACATAATCGTTAGTTCCAAGTACGTCGATAGCTGCAAACATCATCACTTGCTGCCCCTTGAGTTGAGAAGAGACTGACCTGTCACTACTGCTAAACATTATCCTAAATATTGTTGACTCCCCCCCGCTCTTATCCAGAATAGGACTAACTATTCCGCCCAGCCTGCGGTCGGCAGCAGTGCAGCCTGCGGTCGGCAGCAGTGCAGCCTGCGGTCGGCAGCAGTGCAGCCTGCGGTCGGCAGCAGTGCAGCCTGCGGTCGGCAGCAGTGCAGCCTGCGGTCGGCAGCAGTGCAGCCTGCGGTCGGCAGCAGTGCAGCCTGCGGTCGGCAGCAGTGCAGCCTGCGGTCGGCAGCAGTGCAGCCTGCAGCCTGCAGCAGTGCAGCCTGCAGCCGGGCTTCTCGACGGTCCCTACCTATGCCACTAAATATCGGAAAAACTCGTAACGTAACCTGCCTCGGACCATGCATGTTTTTAACAAATATTACTCAAAAAATGTTGACTTGTTCAACATCAAGCAAAATACTTTAAAAAAAAATATTAATATTAACTTCTTCAAATGAGGGTTTATTATTATTACTAGTAGTATTATTATTATACAATCATTGTAAGCTTTTTGTTTCCCAATTAAATAGAAAATATAATAAAAATAAAATTATCAGTAAATAAATTCAAACAAATTGTCAAAACCTTGTTGTGCAAAAAGGCTTACTATAAAATATCAGATTATCTAGAGGATAAAAAAGCTTGGGACGGGTTTTGCTCCAACTCGAAAAATAAATAAATAAATAGATAAATAAATAAATAAAATAACAACTAATAGGCTAAAGGTTTTTTCGTCGCTTCTTTACTTTAATCTACATACCGAAGCGACAGAAATAAAAAAATATCACTTTATTTCCGTGTCAGTGTTTAGTTTTATATTTTGACCTTTTCTAAGTGTAAATTTATTGTATTTATGGAAAAAAAGAGTTTGGTTTAGATTTTAGCGAGCCCCGAGCGTGTGCGTGCGCTCTCCGCTCGCTGATCGCGTCCGTGTCCGTTGCAGCATACGCGGAGCGGCCGGCGTGGTGCGGCGGCGCGGCGGCGGGCGGGCTGGCGGGCGCGATGCCGGCGCTGCTGGCCGCGCCGCTGGACGGGTCGGCGCCGGCGGCGGCGGTGGCGCGGCTGGCGCGCGCGGCGGCGCGGGCCGCGGCGCGCGCGGGCGCGGACGGCGCGGCGCTGGCCGTGCTGCGGCTGGAGGCGGAGGCGCGCGCCGCGCTGCCCCCGCAGCGCGCGCTGTTCGCCGCGCTGCAGCTGCACTGCAACCACAAGGTGAGTGCGTGCGGGGCGCAGCGCGGCGCGGGGAGGCTGCACTGGTGTACTGACCCCGGTCCTGTTGCAGTGGCTGTACGCGCGCGGCGCGGCGTGGCTGGGCGCGGAGGGCGCGGCGCTGTGCGAGGCGCTGCTGGAGCGCGGGCTGCGCGCGCACGCGCTGCTGCCGGAGCTGCGCGCGCTGCAGCCGCCGCCCGCGCACTGACGCGCCGCACGCCACTGCGCTGCGCCAGCGACACGAACTATCGGAGGAACTCCTGTAATCTTTTCAGTAACGATTATTACCAAAATGTTAATTTATTCTGTCTGAGGAAAAATGGCCTTAAAACTGAAATAAGTAAATCTTTCTTTACAGATTTAAGCTATAAAACTTAAAAATGCTATAATTGTTCAATGTAAGTCTAAGATGTAGATACGTCACTACCTACTTTAGTGTGTAAAATTATAACTAGATAGCGCTGCTAATAGTGGACGGAGGCTGCATCGCGCTGACGAGAACGCACGGCTTTGAATGACTTGAGTTGTGATTTTTCAAATAAATGACTTCTACTGAGACGGTCGTTTCATTACGCACCTTTCCTAAAGTCGGATAATCGGAGTTGGTACTGTGTCGTTCATGGTCCTTCGAGCCGGATTTAGTCTTTTGTTTAGATAAGAAGCACTAGCGAGCAGTGGCGATTCCGCTGAGCAGTGCAACCGATACCTATCCACCTAGGTTCGGTAAGAGAGTGATCTGGCCAAGTAAGCCGGTCATTTGTAGGAGAAGAGTGAGGAGCAAGCAAAGCGTGCGAAACGTCGGCTGACGGCGCCGCCAATATCACCACGACCAGCAGCAGCAGCGCGGGCAACGGGCGCAACTGGCAGTGGGTGTCGTCACAGGAGTGACGACGAGGCAGGCAGCGCGCATCAGTGACGTCACGACGACGTCGCATCGGTGACGTCACACCAGTGACGTAACGCAGTGGTTTGCCTTCGTGATCTGTGAGTACATTTTGTTGTGTGAATTAGTGATTGTTTTGAAGAAATTTAACTTTGAAGAATTTGAAGATTATTTTGGACTTATTATTCTTAACGTTAACGTAAAATTTGGACTTAGATTTATTTTAATGCATGGTAGTTAAGACTTAGAATAATTTTGCGAAAAGGTAACCTACGGGGAACCTATGCCCGATTTTGGTCCGAACTTCAAACACTTGTAAAATTTTTATGATTTATTTGAACTTGTAAAATTTTGGGAATTTTGTGAAGAAAGTTTACTTGGTAATCACAGTAGTTTTTGGTGCCAATATGACGTTGTCCACAATCAAAAGTCAATTAAGTCTAAAGCTTTCGATAGAAAGGTCTTCTGTTAATTTTAAAAAATCTCCAAAGGACAGATTAAATAAAGAGTCGTACATACTAACGCGAATCGAAGCTTTGGATGAGAAGTGGCGAACGTTTGCGGACAATCATGCTAAGATTTTAACGAGTAGTGAGGACATTAGTCAATCTAAGTACATTTCAGAGAATATTTTTGAAGATGTTGAAGAGATGTATATTGATTATAAGGCTGAGTTGCGGGAAGCTTTAAGCTTGCTTAAGTCTGTTGCTCCGGCAAGCTCGCGCTCCACGGCCTCGGGAGAACTAAATGTTAAATTGCCTAAAATAACAATCCCTACGTTTTCGGGTTCTTATGCCGAATGGACAACTTTTAAAGATTTGTACACCTCGTTGGTGCATAATAACGCCTCAATCGACGATGTGCAAAAGATGCATTATTTGAAGGGACATTTGTCGGGAGAAGCCGAACAGCTATTAAGGTATGTGCCCATCACAGCTTCCAACTACCAAGAAGCTTGGTCGGCACTGAATAATCGGTTTAACAATAAAAGGTACCTGGCAAACTGTTTATTGAAGCGTTTTATGAACCAACCCAAGATCACAGCTGAATCGTGCAGTGCAGTCAAAGAATTGTTGGACATCACAAATGATACTCTAAATGGTCTGAAGAATTTGGGTATCAATGTAAGTACCTGGGATGCTATCGTGATCTACATAGTTTGCTCAAAGCTGGATTCAGAGTCACGTAAGGAATGGGAATATAAAATAAGTACTTCCGATGAAATGCCAGCTTTGAACCAACTACGTGAGTTTTTAGAGTCACGATTCCGGTCCCTCGAGTTCATGGAACCCAAGTCAAAGACGAAACCAAATTCTTCAACCAAAGCAATGCACGCAACTTCGGCTGGTGGGTCCGATTCTGGGGCCAAGGTATGTTGTCCATGCTGCAAGGGTAATGATCACAAGATTTTAAACTGTAAGGAATTTTCAAAACTGAATTATGATCACAGGCACTCGTTCGTTCAAACGAACAACTTATGTTTCAATTGTTTAGGTAAAAACCACTCTGCCTTCACATGCCGAGCTTCCACCAGGTGTAATATTTGTAAGCACAAACATCACTCTCTGCTCCACCCAAGTCAAAAGGCTTCTCCAAAGTTATTAGATACTGCCAAATCTGATTTAGCAGTAGAAGTCAAGTCAGCTGTCAACGACGTTAAGGCGTCTTTGGACGAAGCAACGTCAAATGTCAGGGTACATTTCTCCCAGAATCAGGGAAGTAATCAGGTTCTGTTAGCTACGGCGATTGTGAGAGTTCAGGCAGACCACGGAAACGTTCGTCTGCTCAGGGCACTTGTAGATCAGGGCTCTCAAGCGTCATTTGTAACAGAGTCAGCAGTACAAATGCTAGGTCTCCGTAAGGTGCTTAGTAGGAACAGCATTGCGGGTTTAGGCGGCGATGAAAGATTAGCTTCTAAGCACGTTGTAGTGATGAACTTAGAATCGCGCCATGATCCAAGCTTCCAACTGCAGGTACGTGCACATGTTTTACGTGCAATCACAGGTCTCCTTCCATCAGAGAAGGCAGAATATGTGGACTGGCCAGAGCTGGCTGAAGTCGCTCTTGCAGATCCACAATTTCACACACCCAGCAGAATTGACATTTTGCTCGGTGCCGACGTGTACGGTAAGATTATCCGAGAGGGGTTGATCAAGGGACCCAACGGCAGTTCCATAGCGCAGTGCACAGCATTAGGATGGATATTGTCAGGTCCTACACATCAGCTCGAAGCTGATGGTGATCAACATTGCTTTCACAATGTAGTAAGTAAGCACTTGTGTACAGACGAATTGCTTAAGCAGTTCTGGCAAATTGAATCCGACACCCTTAGTGTAAAGGAAAAGATTCTCAGCGAAGAAGAGCAGCGGTGCGAGCAGTTCTACAGTAGAACAACTTGTCGAGACTCTTCAGGTAGGTACGTTGTGCGACTGCCGTTTCGGGATCTTGATCTGCAGTGTAAGTACGGCAACTCAAGAGAAATTGCTATCAAACGATTTCACCTTCTTGAAAATCGTTTTAAGAAGAACCCCGAAATCAAGGCAAGATATTCCGATGTCATGCATGAATACTTGGACCTTGGACACATGGTTCGTATTACTGGCGAGGATTGTAAGAAAACAGACGCGGTTTATCTGCCGCATCATGCCGTAATACGCGAAGACAAGACCACGACCAAGGTCAGAGTAGTGTTCGATGCGTCATGCAAGGGAATGAATGGAATTTCTCTGAACGATACTTTGATGATTGGTCCTACGCTGCAGCAGGATTTACGCCACATCATCATCCGATGGCGTATGCATCCAATCTGCCTCAGCGCTGATATCGTCAAAATGTATCGCCAAGTAGTCGTTGCGGACGAAGATGCAGATTTTCAAAGACTAGTGTGGAGAGACGATCCGGAAGCTGAAACAGAAGAGTACAGATCAGTTAGAGTAACTTTTGGCACGGCACCGGCTCCATACTTGGCAGTAAAGAGCCTACAGCAAGTCGCGACAGATGAAGGCAAGGACTGCCCAGAAACAGCTGAGAAGGTAATAAAGGATTTTTATGTAGATGACCTGCTGACTGGATGTCAGACAGTTGAAGAGGGAAAAAGGATTTTTAAGGAAATGAAGGAGTTGCTATCTAAAGGAGGGTTTGAATTACAGAAATGGGTTACAAATGATGAGGATTTAGCGGAAGAAGTGGGCAGTCAAGGAACTCAGGAAGGAAAGGTAGATATTAAGATGGACCAGGTAGTGAAGGTACTTGGACTTTCCTGGGATAAAGGATCTGATGCATTTCACTACTCAGTGAAACTTCCGAAGTTGCAAGATCCCATAACCAAGCGCAAGGTAATTTCGAATATCTCCCGTCTATTCGATCCATTAGGATGGGTCGCACCTTGTATTGTCGTGGCGAAGGTGATGATCCAGAAGTTGTGGTTAGCAGGAATAGATTGGGACGATGAGCTTTCAGAAGAACTGCGCAGGGAATGGCTTGCATACCAGTCTAACCTTACCAATATTTGCGAAATAAGTATTCCCAGGTGGCTTGAAGCTAAGACTGAAGACAGTTGTAAGGAGCTTCAAGGGTTCTGCGACGCATCCATCACCGCCTACGCTGCAGTAGTCTACTTGAGGACTATTGATGTAGAAGGTAACGTACACGTTAACCTTGTCGCGGCTAAGACTAAAGTAGCTCCAACCATGCAGATCTCAGTTCCCCGCCTTGAGTTGATGGGAGCAGTTTTGTTGTCCAAGTTGATCACTGAAGTAGGCAACTTGTTAGGGATCGAACGTCGTCACATCCATGGATGGACCGACTCGACTGTAGTGCTGGCGTGGCTCAGCAGTCATCCCAGTCGTTGGTCCACGTTCATTGGTAACAGGACGTCCGATATTTTGTCGAAGTTAGACAACACGCAGTGGTCGCACGTTCAATCAGCCCAAAACCCAGCCGACATCGCGTCCAGAGGATGCACCCCTTTAGAGTTAGCAGAAAGCCCCTTATGGCTTCAAGGTCCGTCTTGGTTGAGAGAGACAGACATTGAGTATCCAAGGTCAAGGTCGTCAACTCAGCTGGAGCAAAGGAAGATTAAGGTCCATGTCGCAGCAGCTGAACAACCGTCAGTCGGGGATAGCCTGTGGACGAGATACTCTTCTTTGCAGAAATTAGTACGTGTTGTAGCTTACTGTAGAAGGTTCCTGAAGTATAAGAAGGATATTAAGTTTGAACTGTACTTGACAGCACGAGAGTTGAAGGACGCCTTAGACTCTTGTATAAGACAGAGTCAGCTAGGATTGGGAGATAATCAACACAAGCTGAAGTCATTAAGCCCTTTCCTTGATGATAAGAAGATTATGAGAGTGGGTGGTAGGATTCAAAAATCCAACCTTCCCGAGGACATCAAGCATCCCATAATTCTTCCACACGATAGCCATTTTACGAAGTTGGTTATCGATGAAGCGCACAGAAGGACATTACACGGTGGCCCAACCCTAATGCTCAATCATTTGCGCACAAAATATTGGATTGTGTCAGCTAAAAGCTTTGTTAAGATGCATGTCCGCAAATGCGTAGTTTGCGTGAGACACGCTGCTGTCACTAAATCTCCATTTATGGGCCAACTCCCATTAAGTAGAGTCACACCGGCGAGAGCGTTCTTACACAGTGGTGTTGACTTCTGTGGCCCGGTAAATGTTCGAGTATCAAAGGGACGCGGCAATAAGTCGTATAAAGGCTATATAAGTGTTTTTGTCTGTATGGCAACCAAGGCCATACATTTGGAGGTTGTAAGCGACCTTACTGCTGAAGCCTTTATAGCTGGCTTCAAAAGATTCGTGGCTCGAAGAGGGCACGTAAGTGATGTGTGGAGCGACAATGGGACGAACTTTGTAGGAGCGTCCAAGGAACTAGTCAAGCTCGTTACTGCTGAAGGGTCGTCAGTAGCTCTTGAAATAAGAAATTGGTTAAGCACCAACAGCGTGTCGTGGCATTTTATTCCCCCACATGCTCCGAATTTCGGAGGACTTTGGGAAGCAGGCGTGAAATCGACAAAATTTCATCTGAAGCGCGTTATTGGTGATTCCACGCTCACATACGAGGAGTTGTCCACCGTTCTCACGCAAGTAGAAGCATGCCTAAATTCCAGGCCGTTGTCGATGTTGCCCAACGATCACAACGATGCAACTCCGCTAACTCCAGGACATTTTCTGATTGGTGAACCCTTAGTGATTATACCTGAACGCGACTACGAGCAGAGCAATGTCAGTTCATTAAGACGCTGGCAGATTACGCAAAGGATGGTGCAAGATTTTTGGCGAAGGTGGTCCAGTGAGTATTTAGTTCATTGTTTGCAAAGATATAAATGGACAAAGCTTAATCCGGAACCCAAAATTGGCGACGTGGTTCTTGTCAAGGAGGACAATCTTCCTCCAGCTCGCTGGATGTTAGGCAGAGTGGTATTTACTCATCCTGGATCAGATCAGGTTGTACGTGTTGTAACTTTGAAGTGTGGCCAGTCTCTCATCAAGAGACCTACTTCAAAATTGTGTTTGTTACCGGTCACTGACTGACGTATTGTTGTATTTGTGCTATATGTAAGATTTCTCACCCTTGTTTATCTAATGTGCTATCAAGGACACTATTGCTAAGTAGTTGAATTACATTTTTTGTTGTTGTCTTGTTAAGTTTTCTAAAGTTTGTGAAAAATTGCATATCCAAGCCTCATGGCAGGTGGTAGAGTTAAGAACTGTCAATGTCGTTCTTGGCGGGTGGCATGTTCAATGTAAGTCTAAGATGTAGATACGTCACTACCTACTTTAGTGTGTAAAATTATAACTAGATAGCGCTGCTAATAGTGGACGGAGGCTGCATCGCGCTGACGAGAACGCACGGCTTTGAATGACTTGAGTTGTGATTTTTCAAATAAATGACTTCTACTGAGACGGTCGTTTCATTACGCACCTTTCCTAAAGTCGGATAATCGGAGTTGGTACTGTGTCGTTCAATAATATTGTGTTTTATTTTAGCCTTGTTTGTTTGTTTGGCTTAAAATGTTACGTAAGTAAGGTAGCCATTATGTTGATTTATCTTTTGTGTAGTAGCCTCCAAATGGTTAGGCATTCATATTAGTTATTTAGTTATAAGGGTTCCGTACCTCAAAAGGACAAAAGGAACCCTTATAGGATCACTTTGTTGTCCGTCTGTCTGTCTGTTTGTCTGTCAATTCTCATTTCTCAGAAACGCGTGGACGTATCGAGTTGAAATGAACGTCAAATACTCAAATCCGTTACCTCTGTAAGCCGTGATATAAATAAAACTTCTAAGTCAACGCACTCAAAAGTTACAGCCGCTTATGTCCGAATATTTTGAAATTTCCAACGGAATCACATGCACCCAAAACCACAGAACCGTACTTGGTCATGAAACATTAATTCATTTGATTATCAAGCTTTTATTCTGGAAAACTCATGGTTTTTAAAGTAGGTAATCATAAGTTATAATATTTTGAAAAATATAGTAACGAAACGTTTTCAACGATGCACTAACCATGAGAAATAAAATAAGTGCCAATAATGGAACGTTCAAACGTCAAACTATGTGTCAAATGACAAGTCAGTTGACATGCGAGCAACATTTTCATTTCGAATTTTTGACTCGAGTTACCTACCAATAGCAAAGAAGTGAAGTCTTGCATTCGCAGAGATATCGTACGTAGTGTTCTCTAACAAAGAAGTGAAGTCTTGCATTCGCAGAGATATCGTACGTAGTGTTCTCTAACAAAGTAGTGAAGTCTTGCATTCGCAGAGATATCGTTCGTAGTGTTCTCTAACAAAGAAGTGAAGTCTTGCATTCGCAGAGATATCGTACGTAGTGTTCTCTAACAAAGAAGTGAAGTCTTGCATTCGCAGAGATATCGTACGTAGTGTTCTCTAACAAAGAAGTGAAGTCTTGCATTCGCAGAGATATCGTACGTAGTGTTCTCTAACAAAGAAGTGAAGTCTTGCATTCGCAGAGATATCGTACGTAGTGTTCTCTAACAAAGAAGTGAAGTCTTGCATTCGCAGAGATATCGTACGTAGTGTTCTCTAACAAAGAAGTGAAGTCTTGCATTCGCAGAGATATCGTACGTAGTGTTCTCTAACAAAGAAGTGAAGTCTTGCATTCGCAGAGATATCGTACGTAGTGTTCTCTAACAAAGAAGTGAAGTCTTGCATTCGCAGAGATATCGTACGTAGTGTTCTCTAACAAAGAAGTGAAGTCTTGCATTCGCAGAGATATCGTACGTAGTGTTCTCTAACAAAGAAGTGAAGTCTTGCATTCGCAGAGATATCGTACGAAGAGTACACTACTCTAATGATTTTTATCGACTGACAATTCAATCCATAAACTAGACCTCGGTATTTTGTTTCTGGATTTGGATTTTGAACGCAATTGGATTTTGATAGAATGACACCCAGTTGCAGAAACGATCTTTAAATTTTAATGGGTACTTTAAACACTAATCTTTCCTTAAACGGTTGCACTAACGAAAATTTTACCAAATTTTAATGTTCCATTATGTTTAAGTAATGAAACGTCAAACCAGCCATTTACATAGATTTTGCGTTGCACGTAACGACATTAGCGTCCATTAGCACCTAATGAGCCATCACTTTTGACAGTTCATCTTTAAAACTTTAATGAGACGAAAATCATCCATTACAGCACTAATTAATTATTTTCATCAGTGTTTCAGTGCATTTCTGTAACCAAATACGTCTTTATCAAGTCTTTCATCATTGTCTGACACAGAAGAAGTTTCACGACTTCACATTCCAGATCGTGTCAATTTATTTTCAAAACACGATGGAGAGGAAGTTCGTGTACCTATGGTACAGAATTTCTAAGGATGCAGTTCTTCAAATTACAAATATTCTTAATTTAGAACCAGTGACCCGAAGACATAAAGCTACTGATGACCTGACATTTGATTTGTTTGAGGTTCTTTTGCTACAGGATCTTTCTAGCAAGTGCTAGGTGATCTAATCAATATACACAAATCAACAGTTTGTCGCATCATTATTTATATCAAAATGCCAGACAGGGAAGAGCTTCGTAGAGTTGCAGAAGGTTTTAATGAAATTAAAGGATTCCTACGTGTTGCAGGAGCTTTGGACTGTACACATCTTAAGATAATTAGTTGAGGGGGTGCACCATCTGAACTCTATCGGTGCAGGAAGCAGAGGTGGTGCAGTGAATGCGATATACCTACTAAACGAAACTAACACATTCTTGGCCCAAGACGCACTTGTTAGTCTCCTCATCCGTGTAGCGGCGGCGCTCCCCTGTGAGTCGCACCGCCAAGGCTGGGAAGTGAATGCGTTAAGGGCTAAGTTAAAATCAGAATAAATTTTTAACGCCACAATATTTATTTGTATAACTTATCATCTTTTTCACATTTTTTTCTTAAAATAAATGATTTTCAAGGCTTCTGCTGAACTTGGTTTTTCGATTTTCTTCTGAACCACCGAAAATTTAATTAATACATTAATAAGTATGAAGTTATAGATAAGAAGCCCAGTAAATTATTTGTATGCCGAAGTGGACACTATGCACCTATTATTCTTCGCAAGTTTCCTGCTAGGAGTAACTCTTGAAGGTGGAGTTTCCAAAATACTGTTGGTATCTTGTAGGTCTTGAGCTGAAATATTTACAAATCTTTACTTTCACATAGGTACACACAGATCAGATATTACATTATCTATACATACACATTCCATAACAACACAACCATCAAAGACGTGAGCAACAATAAAAACATTGTAATATGACAAAAATACAAAAAATATCCAACTATTTATTTACTACCACCATGTATGCATTTACTCACTGTGTAAGGTTAGTCAACATTGTTTTTTCTTCTGGAGTATAATTTGTTCCACGTTCTCGATTTATAATTTGTTTTGCCGACATTTTTTGTTATGTAAGTAACAAAAATTTTATAAAAAGAAAATAACACGCGCAATTCGCGACAAAACAAGGCATCCGTTAATAAACATAAAGTAACAGACATTCAATTTGACACGGGCGACTGTTGACATGACAATGACAACTCGTACTAGCGTGCGTTTTGTTCTGTTTTGTTTGAGGTTTTGTACAAAATTGGTAAAGATCGTAGACCGAGAATCTGGGCTTACCGTAAAGATCTAATAACGAAACGCAATTATCACTATTTTCGTTTTTTCATAATGGCAGCTTTGTTTAAAGTCGTATTTAGTTAATGGACCACTAATGTTACTGCGAAAGCTTTTGTGCAACATCATTAAAATAAAGATTTCATTAGAACTAATGCCGCATTTAACTAATGACGTGTTAATGGAGAGTTTTGTGCAACTGGGTGTGTCTCCGATGTGTAGACTGTATCTCAACAGGCAGGTACAGCCACGGTAATAATTATTATCCAATACCTTGGTACAGCTGTAAAAAGTAAGTACCTCGTCCAAAAATAGTAGGTACCTCGCCTTTTCATGTAAAGCAAAAGTAATTGATTTCATTATTGAACAAATGAAAAACTTATGGGCTTTTAATTATATGAAAATAAAAAAAATATATCGAACACCTTAACTTGCCAGCAGCTTAAAAAAATAATTAAAGACGCTTATGAATATCAAATGCTTTTAAAAAGCTCTACTAAATGTTCTTTGTAACGATATACGACATGTCTCCCAAAACTGAAAAAGGCCTGACCAAATTGGCCGATAAACTGTCGTAAGGGCGTAATATCAGTTTTCTAAGAAAATTAAATTTCACTTTAAACAAGACCCGTCAAGTGTGAGTGTAACTCGCGCGCCGAGGGTTTCGAACGCTTGTCAACAAGTAGTATGTACTAAAGGTAAAGGTTAGAGACTTCGAAATTTAATGAATGCCTAAAATTTTGTAGGTACTCGTACCAACCTACATTTCAGATGGATCTGAAATGTAGGTTGGTGGTGGATCATATCTGCATGCTTCGGTGATAGGGGGTAGCGGTAAATTTTTTTACTTTTTTCAAAATATTTCGAAAAGTATGAAACCTACAGAAATTTGAAAAACTGTTTTGAAATGTACAAAAAGATACCTTTCATAATATGAAAGGTATCGGTAATAAATATAATAAATAAAAGGGGGGGTTACCCCACTGAGGTATCATATTATGATACCTCAGTGGGGTAACCCCCCTCTGTAAAACGTAAAACGTACACTTTTTGAAAAATGGTCAAAAAGGAGGGATAATTTTCAAAAGGGGGGGTTACCCCACTGAGGTATCATATTATGAAAATTATCCCTCCTTTTTGACCATTTTTCAAAAAGTGTACGTTTTACAGAGTTCTCTATATTTTTCCTGTAAAATATAGATCTATATCTACAAACGCTCCATACATTTTGAATGAATCGCTCTGCAAAGATCGGAGATAGGGGGGGCGGAACGGGTAAAATTTCGACTATTTTCAAAATATTTCAAAAAGTATGAAACCTACAGAAATTTGATAAACTGTTTTGAAATGTACAAACCGATACCTTTCATATGATACCTCAGTGGGGTAACCCTTCTTTTTAAAATTATCCCCCCCTTTTTGACCATTTTTCAAAATGTACAAACTAATACCTTTCATTTGATACCCCACTTGACTTTGTAGGTCTCTTTTAAAATTTTGACATCTCAATTTGTATGGAATATGTTCATTTTCATTTTTTTTTAATTTTTTCTTAAAATCTGTACAGGCGCACGAAATGTATTATTATTTTAAATTTCAAGTTGATAGCTGCGGTAGTTTCTGAGTTATTAGGGAGGGAAAAAAAGACAAAGCGAGACCATAAGGGTTTCGAAACCGATCTTCGAAACCCTAAAAACGACTGGAATGCTCCAACTATTTTTAGTCTTTTTATTCCAGATTCTGCAGAATAAGTAGTTTATTAAACTCTACCTAGGATTCGTTTATTATGTTATATTCGTCAGTGCAGTTATTTACCTCAAGAAATAAAGTGCTGATGTTCATGATGAAAGTACCTATCAACCAAATTGATTTCAGTTCAAAATCTGTGCACAAAATGTTGTAAGTAATTATTATTTCCTTGCCCGGAAATAATAATTACTTTTTGTATTTAATGTTATGAGAAATGAAAGTAGTTCTTATAGTAGCCTATAAAAAAAACGCCTGTTGGGGTTTTGAGTGATATGAATAGGTAATTTCCAATGTTTTCTTGTTTCTACCATGCCAACTTTAATTTATATGCTGGCAACTGTGTGAAAGGGGAACGACCACTGAAAGCTGAAAAGCAAAGAGAACGTAGTCATAGCCTCAGAGGATCTTTGCCGAGTCCAAGAAGCACGCATAGATCTGTTAACAAGATGTGTCTACCTCGAGACCGCTTCTTGTTTTACCTAAGTTGAATTAGGTAGGTACTTAAAAAATACTTTTTTCAGTTCTGATAGGGTTCAAAATCCTTTTACATTAATTACACAGCGATGTTACATCCTCTAGATTTAAGTAATACCACGTAGTACGTTTTCCATCGTAATACATCGTCACACTGTTTAAAGCACTATTTTTTTTTAGGCTTAATAAGAAGATCTGAAAGAATATTATTCAAAAACTCACGTCATTACCCCGTCTCACCGTTCCAGCTTACCGCCGCCGAGGGGCGCTGGCGTCATTCGTTTTTCGTGTGACGCATCGTCAACATCGAGTGAACGAGTCTTACATCGAAAATCGCTAATTTCTTCCGCAATATCGAAGTGTTTTATAGTTATGGGCAAAAGTAAGCATAAGAATAACAGTGATAATGATATTCGTCGAAACATTCTACAAAATGAAAGGAAATTGGACCGAGATAAAGGTAAGATATGCATAACTACCCTCACATCGTATATCGACAAAGTTCAATGTTTTCTTATCAATAAACTTATGACAATTACCCATTACCTACGTGCTACGTACCATCTCAATGTGGTAATACGTGATATTATCCAGATGGTTACACAAACTATATCCCTTAACGTGGTGATACGAGATGTTACTACAATATTCAATGTTTTCATATCAATAATCTTATGACAATTACCCATTACCTACGTACCGTCTCAATGTGGTAATACGTGATATTATCCAGATGGTTACACAAACTATATTCCTTAACGTGGTGATACGAGATGTTACCCAGGAATCATATCGTGGTTCTTTCTTAACGTGATGGTACGTGATGCCATCCAGAAAGTAACCGTCATCGATCAGATATTCGACCGGCCTACGTCCAACACGTACCTAAGTGACTATAGGTACATTCTCCCGACATACCCTCGCCCGAAAGGTATACGACTTTCTGGAAGTACACTACCCAGAACCAAGCATGGAATCCATTGTGAGTGTGACTCCGTTTGCTTAAGTCTCCAGGAGCGCTTCAGCTCCCAATGCCGATCTCAGAACCCCATATAATACCAGGTATAATATAAATCTACATCATCGACGTCGGTCGAGGCATTAGCCCCTACTCTGGGCTAAACACTCGTAGCTGAACCTACATTATGAATTCCAGCTGAAATCTTAGAAATTGTGGTACAGGCCGAAAATTGGGTGAAAAAACACCACCACAAATCTCTGAACGTTCGGGTAAATATTACTGGGCGGACTCGCCGAGGAGCCATAGGAGGCCCTTGTAGATAAATGCTGATTCCCCAGAATACCGCTAGTAGGTACGGGCCACAAAACCCAATTCTGAGAAAAGTGCCGTTTTGTCTGAACCCACAATAAGAGACTGGAATATTCTCAAAACCAACTGAAATCGGGAATAGCAGGTCTATTCAACTTCACTAAAGTTTTTATACAGGCTGACTTGCCCAAGCTTGAGGTCATCAAGTAAGCGTCGGACGTGTCACAAGTTCTGACAAAAACGATTACTCACATTACTGGATAATGGTTTATTCGGTTACAACAAATAATTAGTCATAATGGTGAAAGTTTCCAGTCTGGAGACAAACCTGGTGAAACCATAAAAAGCTCCAGAGGTCAAGCCAATTAAATCAAGGAACCTAGCTCCTCACGTAGTAGGTTCCAACGTAAACCCGGGTTACGATAGGTAATCTCTCGACCCGCTCCTCTTCAAAACACCGTGAAGACAGCAGCAGCCCGCACCGGTACTACGATCCACAGCCTTCGACGTCCAGGGGGAGGGGCTCCAGCTCGACGCAGCCGCGCCCGCTGCACCTCCAGCACAAGCCACCGCCCCCAACCAAGGCCGCGACCGTCGACACCAAAAGAGGTATGTACCTACATACTGGTACAATCCAATATTTCTACTGAAATATTGAGCTACAATCTATTAGAAATAATCTAGTTATTTGTTCTATGCAGGGGCCGTGAGATTCCCTTCGTTAATTTTATGCTACAGAATACTGAACCACAGCCGCAATAGCAACCTAAATTTTCCTTAAAAGAAAAATGAGTATCACTGTAAAACTTTACAATTCTAGGTGCAATATCAACGAACATTGAGCAGCCTTACCAGTACGTACTACAGTACACCTAAAGTAACGAAGAATTTCGATTTATACCTACTCAATGTCAAACATTCAATAAATATGCCATAGCTTCGTATTTGAAAATGGAAGCACAGCTTGTAAGTTGGTAAATGATGGGACATACATGGCTAAATGTAATCATATGCCTCATACTTTTAGTAGGTACCTATGACGTCTTTTTAGAAGAATTTCACGGCCACGGCGGCGTCCAGCCTCAATAGAAACTAGCCAGTAGCAGCGCCCATCAGTATTCATCTATCACATAAAATATCCATGTTGTAGATTAGAACAACTCTTGCGTTCTCTCTCGTTTGCCTACTCTATGATCTTTGTTCAGTGACGTATGTGTTTACCCCAGCCACAGATATTATAATACTACCAGCTAATGTTTTACTCGTAGTAGCCTAACTAGATTATAATGTTTTGTATCAGCTCATGCTACAAATCATAAGAAAACGCAGTAAATACCGTGCTAATAAATAAGGGTTTAACGCATTCACTGCCCAGCCTCAGCAGTGCGACCCGCAGGGCCGCGCGGCGCGGCCCTGGCCCCGTGTAGCGGCACGCGGCGCGGCGGCGCGGCGGCGGCGCGGCCCGCGCCCTCTACATAATCAGTAATTACGTACATTTCTAGGATTTGAAAAATAAATGCATGGATTATGCCATTGCAATCAATCTATCTAATCAAATTATGTAATTACCTCAAGAGAAAGCCAATGAAATGTTGAATTGGTAACAAGTACCTAACAAGTAAATAATGCACAATTAGTAGATTCTATTGCACCTTGCGATTTTGCTTAATTCATTGGTAGACCAACTGCAGCAGTAGCATTATGGTTGGATTTACACTTAACGTTTTGAACGCAAAAAGAAGGTTGGTACCTACTACCTATCGCTTCACAATCAAACGAGGACCATCACTACCGAAGGCATCTTAATTTTAACTGGTGGCCAACTATTGCTGTTATAGACCAAATAAATTACAAAAACAATCATCATCATCATCATCAGCCTATATTAGTCCACTGCTGGACATAGGCCTCCCCTAATGAGTGCCATAGCAACAAAACAATAATAAAAACGAATCAGTAAAAATTCAAACAATTTTTACTGATTCGTTAATGACTGGTTGGAGGACTGTAGTAGTATAATATCTGTAGAAGTAAATCGCTGTACCGATCTATAAATGAAATGACTCGCACATTGATTACTCTGCGCTTCTAGCTGGTTTTTTAGCGTAGCGTAACTAAAATTAACTAACACCACTGCAATCTCATACATAAATACCTACACACCACACCTCAATGAAAATTGCAGACAAATATGATAGTTAGGAATATTTTTATTTTCGCTTTTTTTTCAAGATCGTGATAATATTGATACAGCCCAGGCTTCTAGAAATTCCAACATTGATACGGTATGGAGCCTACGTCAGACTTCATCAGAGTAGTTATGGGAACATTGTTCGTGAGTTTGGTTAACCAAATATCAATTTATTTGCATCTGTGCTTAACTTTTCATGTAACCAATTGTTTCTTCGAAAAATGATCGCGGGGCATATGATATCGTAGATGTGTTAGGTACTTACCATGACTTGCGATAAGTTTTATTTGTACACATTCTCTCCCTGCCAATCGGTATTAAAATTTCATAAAGAATTAACAAATAATAATAAAGCTAGTGGTGTAATCATTGTTCTTTACTGGATTAGTCAACCGTGGTACCTCCTATTTATGATGTTCATCATCATCATCAATGGCATTTACGTTCACTAAGGTTTATGTGGTACGGGTTCGTTTTGAAATTAGTCATCAGCTCACAAATCATTTATTTTAACTCGCATAAAAATCTTCACATGTCAATTTCCAGGGAACCTCCCTAACTATGGTGCAGTATTACCTTGGCAATGTTATTTCATTACCTTAAATCACAATTAATCAGTAAAATGTAGGTAGCATTAACATAGAGGGATATTTTTGTCAACTGAATAATTTAAATTGCTATATTGCAATAGAGAAATAAAATAATTATTGATATCGGTCAGCGATTATCGTTGATCATTGGTAAGATAGACTTGTAACAGTTATCCTAGTAAGTAGTATATTTATAAAGGAGTTTTTCAAATATAACCTTTCCGTTCTCGTTGATCATTGGTAAAGTGCACGTGTAATAATGATTAATATTTCGTCACTTCATTCTTCAGATATAACTAATTTATTATTTACCAGGTAGTCCTTTAAACCTACAAGGCAGTCGCACGATTTTAAAAGTAAATCGAGTTACCCACTCGATTTCATTTTTTATCTTTTTTATTTAGGGTAGTTATTCCTTACCTACCCTGTCTCTGCCCACAAGGTGGTCACCTCATTCTTTTTTCGTGCGAGGCAGCGTACGGACGTAACAGCTCCCTCTCGTAAAATATACTTAGTTGTTCGTCATGCCGAAAAGAAGTTTCGACGAAAAGTTAAAAAGCTATAATAACAAAATCAAAAATTTGATGGAGAAGGAGAATAAAAAACGCCGACGAATCATACTGGATTCGTCAGATTCTTCAAGTGAACAAGGTAAGCAAAGTGTTTTATATTTTCAAGTGTGGTTGCGAAATATAATGAGAAAGTAGCTACCTACTTTGGCCTGGAGATTGACCGTGGGTCAAAACGATGGCTGTTCCATGCTAGAGGTTAACCGTGGGTTTTCACAAAGCATAATAGACCAATTACACTACCACGCGTGGTACTTGCTTACATTTATTTTCGCCAATTATTATCGCCTAGATGGTAACGGACGTGGTCACGTACCACGTGCTCTTTTCTGAATAGATGGTAACCGTGGGTTATCACATTTCAATTTTGAGTTTACAATGTAAAACATTAAAAAATATTTACTAGACCGCTTTTAGTAAGTAGGTCATTGGGGTTGCCTGGTGGTTGTCCGTGGGACAGCACGTGGCCATTTTATTAACCCTTAACTGCGCTTTTTCCGCTCGTACGACGTAAAATTATTTTTTCTAAGAAAAATAGAACTTACACTGCGGTTATTGTTAATGTATTTTCGTTTTCTTTTTAGAAAACGAGACCCAAGGTCACCTTAATGAAGAAGTGCCTGAGGCAGATGCAGAACATGATGATGTGCCCGAGGGTCTGGAAGCGCCACAAGAAGAATTCCAGGAGACGGACCGGGTGACGACCCCGGTTCCAGAAATCGAACCAGACATTCTAAAAGCTCTCGGTGAGTTTCAAGAAGAAATTCCCAAGTTTGGTGAAAAAATTCACCAAAACTTGGCCCGTTTGTGGCTCCCAATACTCCGAAAAGGGCTGGATAAAGAAGCCAAGGATACAATTATGAAGGACCACCAAATTCCAGAGAACTGCATTCTCTTGCAAGCACCAAAACTTAACCCCGAAATTGCAGCTACAATATCTGATATCACCTGGACCAAGGACAAAAGAGTCGAGTCAGCCCAGCAGCAGTTAGGCTTGGGCATCACTGCTATCAACAAGGGCCTCTCGCTACTCATTGAAGATGATAAAGAGAGAGTTAAGGCAATCAAGTTCCTAAGCGATGGCTGCCGTTTACTCTGCGACCTGCACCATGTCGAGACCGATGTAAGGAGAAAGTTTGTGACTCCAGGCCTGGATAAGGCGTTCCTACATCTTATCCAGGACGAAGACAGAGATGAAACTCTGTTCGGTCAGAAGCTCTCAGACAAGATAAAAGCTTCTAAGGCTATAGAAAAACAGAGCTTACAAATTAAAAAAGCCGCTCCTGTAAAGGCACCAGTCGCGGCGTCAGCCCAACCATCGACCAGCCGCCCCCGGACGGGAAACTGGAGCGGCCCTCCTCGTTTTACATCGAACAGGGGGGGGCGAGGAGCTTACCGGAGGATGGCCCCGGCTGGCCGCAGGGGGCATCAGGCGGGAGCGAGGCCGCCAGCGCAGACTCACCACCAGGCCAAGCCACGTGCTCCGGCACCACAACAATAAAGGTACACGCTGGACGTATCCAACATTTTTATAATTGCTGGCTTAGAATAACTAATAATAAAACTGTACTTGATTGGATTCAAGACGGTTATTCGATTCCTTTTAGTTATACTGTACAACAGAATAGGGTACCTAGTAATCCATCTTGTGATGACGAAGCCGAAATGCGTGCAGCGATTATTAATCTAATCGAATTAGGGGCTATTTCTGTTTGCGATCGCTCTCAAGGAGACTTTATTTCAACAATTTTTTTAACCCGTAAGCCTAACGGTGGTAATCGTTTTATTTTGAATTTAAAATCACTTAATAAATTCATTCAAAAATCACATTTTAAGATGGAGGATTATAGGACCGCGGCGAAACTGATTCCTAAAGATGGATTTCTGGCTACGATAGACCTTAAAGAGGCTTATTTGCTTGTACCTATAAATAAGGCCCATAGAAAATACTTACGCTTTATTTACAATAAAATGTATACGAGTTCTGGGCTCTACGGTATGGTTTATGTGCAGCACCTAGGGTATTTACAAAGTTGATGAGAGAGGTCATAAGTTACCTACGACACAGTAACTACAAATCAGTTATTTATCTCGATGACATTTTATGTATAGGAGACACTTACAATGAATGTCACGAGAATGTAGTAAGAACAGTTGAACTGTTACAATGTTTAGGATTCATTGTGAATTTTGAGAAAAGTTATTTAACCCCCAAACGTACATGTAAGTTTTTAGGCTTCGTGCTAAATACCGCTGATTTGTCGTTTTCTCTACCTTCGGATAAAAGGTCTAATATTGCTTGCTTGGTAAATAAATTCTCATTACTACCTACATGTACTATTAGAGTATTTTCACAACTAATAGGTGTACTGGTCTCCGCTTGCCCAGCGGTCAAGTACGGTTGGCTTTATACCAAGACGCTAGAGCGTCAAAAATTTTTGGCCTTACAAAAAAGATGACAACTATGAAAGTAGGATTAAACTATCTCAAGTAATCCTACCAGACTTGCTTTGGTGGAAAAGCACTATTTTCTCTACGTACAATCCAATGAGACCCGATGAAAAGTTTGCGATAGAAATCTTTACAGACGCTTCTAGAACAGGTTGGGGAGCGGTTTGTAATAATAAAAGAGTAAATGGTGGTTGGAAGGAAGAAGAACTTTCCTTTCACATAAATTTTTTAGAACTCCTTGCTACTTTTATGGGTTTAAAATGTTTTGCTAGTGATTTCTCAAACTGTTCCATCTTATTGCGAGTCGATAATACAACAGCTATAAGTTATATTAACCGCATGGGTGGGATTCAATTCCCACACCTTAACGATCTGGCTAGGACAATTTGGCAATGGTGTGAGAAGCGAAATATCTGGCTTTTTGCATCTTACATAAATACAAAGCAAAATATTGAAGCTGATGAAGAATCACGCAAAATGAATATTGACACAGAGTGGGAACTATCACATTGGGCTTTCCAAATGATTGTTCACAAACTAGGTCAACCTGATATTGACCTTTTTGCTTCTCGCACTAATGCGAAATGTCCCAATTATATAAGCTGGAAACGAGATCCAGATGCTTTAGCGGTAGACGCGTTTACGATTACCTGGCAGAACCGCCGCTTCTATGCATTCCCGCCTTTTTCTCTCGTACTGAAGTGCTTAAGAAAAATAATAAGCGATAAAGCAACTGGAATCCTAGTTTTCCCTTACTGGACCGGTCAGCCATGGTTTCCTCTCCTTAAGTCAATATTAGATTCTGAAATAATTTATTTCAAACCTAATAGAGATCTTTTGCAATCCCATTACAGATCCCAACACCCGTTACACAGGAGCCTTACCCTGGGAGCCGCGAAGCTCTCAGGACTGCTTTTACACGGCGAGCCATCCCACCCCTAGCTTTAGACTTAATGTTATCCTCCGTCTCAAGCAGTACCCTGCGACAGTACAATACAACGTACAAACTGTGGTGGCAGTTTTGTGAGGTAAATTTGGTTGATATATTTAGTCCTCAACTAGCGAATATACTCACTTTCCTAACAGAACAGTACAACAGAGGTGGCTCTTATGGAACCATTAATACGCACCGTTCAGCACTGTCGTTGCTTCTGGGTGGTAACATTGGATCGCACGACAGTGTTAGACGTTTGCTAAAAGGCATTTACAAGCAAAAGCCTTCTATTCCAAAATATATTGGTACTTGGGATCCCCGGATAGTACTTGACTTCCTTGGCAATTGGTTCCCGAACAGAGATTTATCACTAGACAAACTTGCAAAAAAATTATGTACTTTGTTGGCTATTTGTACTGCTCAAAGAGTTCAAACGCTTTCGCTCATAAAAGTGTCAAACATAAACAGAAGCGGTGACTCGATACAAATTCCAATTACTGATCTTATCAAGACTTCTGCTGCAGGTAGAGATCAGCCTGTCTTGATCCTGCCATATTTTAAAGATGATCAGAAAATTTGCCCGGCTACAGCCCTGGATGATTATCTATTTATGACATCAAGCCTGAGACCTGTCGATGTAGAGAACTTACTTATTACTTTTAAAAAACCCCACCGAAAAGCTTCGTCCCAATCAGTTAGCCGGTGGATAAAACAGACTCTGGCGGAGAGTGGAGTTGATGTGAGCATGTTTAGCGCTCACAGCACTAGACACGCCTCTACATCAGCGGCGGCCTCTGCCGGTATATCGCTTGACCTTATCAGGAAAACGGCCGGATGGTCTGAATCCTCACAAACCTTCGCTAGGTTTTACAATCGTCCTATACTTAGTGAAGGGATTTTCGCTAAATCAATATGTTTGATTAATAAAAAATAGCTGATTATCTTTTGTACTTAGTTGATTATAATTAGGTATAATAAACGATAGTAATAAATAGAAAATAACATTACATTGCATAAGGATGTTTTCTATGCAGTACCTTTAGTTTGTAGTAATAAAATAATTACTAACATAGGTTTGTAAAGCGCTTTATTATTATATTCTTAAAAATAAAATTTATTGTGATTTTATAAATGCCGTTTTATTGCAAACGATGCATACCCTCTGAACATCTACCTGGTAAATAATAAATTAGTTATATCTGAAGAATGAAGTGACGAAATATTAATAGATGATCAATTGAACTTGCAAAGTGAAGTTCGATCACTATTATATGAGTCACTTCATTCGAAGATATAAAATCACCCACCCGTAGAAGGTAATATTTATCCCACCCTATAAACTTTAATTTTCTCTTTAGAGAAATGAGGTGACCACCTTGTGGGCAGAGACAGGGTAGGTAAGGAATAACTACCCTAAATAAAAAAGATAAAAAATGAAATCGAGTGGGTAACTCGATTTACTTTTAAAATCGTGCGACTGCCTTGTAGGTTTAAAGGACTACCTGGTAAATAATAAATTAGTTATATCTTCGAATGAAGTGACTTATATAATAGTGATCGAACTTCACTTTGCAAGTTCAATTGATCATCTATTCTATATAGATACGCTGTCGAAAATATTGTTAACTCCTATTTGTACAAGACATTGAACTCAATCGTATCGTTATTTATACAACATACATCACATATTATACTAACTAACCACCGATAATATTATTAAAACATCTACTGACCTTATCTTTTACTTAATTATTTCCAACTTTTTTGACAATTGTAATCAATTTCCTCAGCCAAACTTTCATACATTTAAAGAAATATGTACTTAGTCATTTTCGTAATAATAACGTTATTTAGCAAATAAAACCGACAAATAAAATTGGTCATCTGGAGTAAACGTGTCCGTGTTCTGATGCAGTATTATAAAGTTATTAGTAAAGTTTACTATAAAACTACTAAAAGCTTCAGGTTATTGTATTATTTTTTCATTTGAATTAACTATGTAATGCTACCTCGTTACAATATGATGTTAGGAATAAATATATTGATTTATTTTCATTCTGCAACAGACTCTTAACATCTACGTGGTATTACTTAAATCTAGAGGATGTAACATCGCTGTGTAATTTATGGTTAAAATAACTTACCTAAGTGTATTTCTACCAAAATTACACGAGATGTTACATCCGAATAGATTTAACTCCCGCCCGCCCTAGGACACAACAACAATCGTGCGTGCGTTGTGCCAGACCCACCAGTTGCAGAATGCTGCTCTTGCTGAATGTGCTCTGAAAAGAATGACGCCAGCGCCCCTCGGCGGCGGTAAGCTGGAACGGTGAGACGGGGTAATGACGTGAGTTTTTGAATAATATTCTTTCAGATCTTTTTATTAAGCCTAAAAAAAAAATAGTGCTTTAAACAGTGTGACGATGTATTACGATGGAAAACGTACTACGTGGTATTACTTAAATCTATTCGGATGTAACATATCGTGTAATTTTGGTAGAAATACACTTAGGTAAGTTATTTTAACCATAAAATGTCGACTGAACTTGCCAGTTACGCTAGTACAGGTACTAATTCCTTTTCCTAGTAAGTATACAAATTCCTTGGTTAGACCTTGTTAGATAGGTACCTAGGTACCTAATGAGAAGTAAGTAGGTACGATTACATTCTGCGTAAATCTATGTCATTTGCTCGCAGCGAGCAAGAGGAATAGAGCGAGAAAATCTGACAAGCCTGTCAGGAGCTGTCGGAATTATGGAGAAGAATGTATAGTTATAGATTTTTGTATATAGAGCATGATCAGGGGCACGTTGATGTGTGAGACGCGCTGCGCCGCCGTGCTGGCGCTCGCGCTGCTGGTGGCGGCGGCGCGGGGCGAGGAGGCGGGGGCGGAGCCCGACGACGAGAGCGACTCGGCGCCCTTCACCGTGAGTGTCGCGTGTGTGTGGGTGTGTGTGTGTGTGTGTGTGTGGGGGGGGGGCGCGCTCTGATGCACCCGCGCCGCTGTTGCAGGTGGCGGTGGAGCACGGCGCCGGCAGCGACTGGCGCTGCTCCGCGGCGCTGCTCTCGCTGCGCACCGCGCTCACGTCGGCGCGGTGCGCGCGCGGCCCGCCCTCGCCTGCGCCCGACGTGTGGGCGCACGCCACGCAGCCGGGCGTGGTGCCGGCGGCCACGCGCGTGCTGCGCATCGCGCTGGACGCGGCGGCGGCGGCGGCGGGGGGCGGGGCGGTGGCGGGCGCGGGGTGGGGCGCCGCGGAGACGGCGCACGACGTGGCGCTGCTGGAGCTGGCCGAGGCGCTGGGCGGCGCGCGGCCGATCCTGCTGGCGGCCGGGCGTGCGGACTGCGTGCCGCCGCGGCAGTGCTACGCGGTGCGCGCGCTCAGCGCGAGCCGGCTGCGCATCGTGGAGCTGGAGCTGCGCGCGCCGGCCGCGTGCTGGCCCGCCGCCGCCGCCGTGCACCCGGCCGACGAGCGCGCCATGTGCCTCGCGGGGCCCGCGCTGTGTCGGTCGGAGCGCGGCGCGGGCGTGGTGTGCGGCGGCAAGCTGTGCGGCGTGCTGAGCGCGTCGCTGGAGGGCGCGGGCGACGCGCCGCCGGGCTGCGGCGCGCCGCACGCGGCCGGCAGCGCGCCCCGCTGGCGGCGCTTCCTGCACTGCGCGCACACGCGCGGCGCCTGTGGCCGGTGGGTGACACGAGCGGGCGGCCTGTACTCGCCTGCACCCGGTGCTGTGCTAGTGCTAGAGGTGACGTGCTCTCTGTGTCTCTGCAGGGATGGCGAGTGCGCGCGGCTCTGCACGGAGCGCTGGCTGGAGGACGAGGCGCGCGCGGAGCCCCCGCCGCACCCGCTGTTCGCGGCCTCCGAGGAGGAGCCCGAGCCCGCGCCCGCCGACATCGCAACTCCCACACGTACCGGTTCCGCTTATCTATTGTATTTTGTGAATACTTGCAGGTACTTAGTATGTTATTAACCCCGACCGTCTGCGCAAGTGGACTAGGCGCGCGTGGCCATTTGCGCAAGTGGACTTGGCGCGCGTGGCCATTTGCGCAAGTGTACTTGGCGCGCGTGGCCATTTGCGCAAGTGGACTCAAGTGTACCTACTTAGTCTAAAATTCACAAAAATACCACGCAAATTATTTGATTGTTTTGAAAAACTAAAAACCGGAATCCCTTATTTTATCTATGCGGGACGAATACCTACCAATCTCTCAGGAATAACATTTAATGGGAACACCTCGGATCATTTAAAGAATGTGTAAATGTCAAGCAGGGACAGTCCAAGACCAGTATGAAAATATTGTAAACTCCATTAAATCGAGCCTAAAAGCAGCTTACACACAAAAATCAAGCAAACACGAGAAAGCTGATCCTACGTAGAAGAGAATTACATCAAATAAAGCCTAAATCACGCATGTTAAAAAATTAATTGAAAGCCTTATATAAACTGACTAGCGGCCCGTCCCGGCTTCGCGGGCGGACATTAATTTTTAAAAAATTTGGGATAAACGTAGGTTTCTAATATTTCTGTGGCAGGACATTTTATATTTTTATCCGACTGCCCCGTTGGTATAGCGGTCGCGTGTTCAACCGCTGATAATGTGGTCCCGGGTTCAAATCCCGGGTCGGCCCAAGATTTGTGTTATTGGGTATTTTCTAACAAGAAATATTCACAGTAGCAGCCCGGAGTAAGGAACTTGGCGGTGTTAGATGGCTTAACGTACTTTCCGAGGCACGGGGGCGTGTCTCAGAAAGCACATTAAGCCGGTGGTCCTGCGTTTGACCTCTCCCCGGTCGTGCCCGCCCTCGGTGGATATCCCTTAGTCGCCTCTTACGACACCCGCGGGAAGAGTTGGGGTTGTGCAAATTCTAAGCCGGCCCCACACACCAGCGCCAGCACTTGTGCACTATAATATATCCTGCGCATCTGGCTAGTCTCTGATGAGATTGGCCGCCGTGGTCGAAATTCGGCTAGGAAGACATTAATTATTATTATTTTTACCTACCTCCCTCGCTGCGTTGCCCGGGTGCGGCGTCATTTATTTTTAATATCTTTTGAATGGAATGTCCGATTTGAATAATTCAAAAAGTAATCTACAGGAATTGAAACAGAGGTATGGCTAACATGATCAGACTTCGGTCAGTATTTCAATCAACTTTTAAAAAGTAAAAAAATAGTATACTGACATAACTACAATAGTTGGATACATGGTATTGCTAAGTTTTTTGTAGATATTTATATAGTCTTTAATATTGTAAAACATTTTTTTGTTCTATCATCAATAGTTTCCGCAGCGCATGCGATGATAGACAATTTATGGCTATTTTTTTCACACCTTGGGCTACATTATTGAAGTTTTAGTAGGGATCCCTAATTTTTTCAAGAACTAAATATAGCCTATGTTACTCAGGAATAATGTAGCATTCTAATGGTGAAAGAATTTTTGAAATCGGTCCAGTAGTTTTTGAGTTTATTCGTAACAAACATACAAAAATCCAAAAATACAAATCTTTCCTCTTTATAATATTAGTATAGATAAGTAACTGCGTAAGAAGGGACTACAATAATTATAGAACACCTCGGATCATTTACTATACAATCTCTCAGGAATAACATTTAATGGGAACACCTCGGATCATTTACTATACAATCTCTCAGGAATAACATTTAATGGGACCTCCTCGGATCATTTACTCTACAATCTCTCAGGAATAACATTTACTATACAATCTCTCAGGAATAACATTTAATGGGACCTCCTCGGATCATTTACTATACAATCTCTCAGGAATAACATTTAATGGGAACACCTCGGATCATTTACTATACAATCTCTCAGGAATAACATTTAATGGGACCTCCTCGGATCATTTACTCTACAATCTCTCAGGAATAACATTTACTATACAATCTCTCAGGAATAACATTTAATGGGAACACCTCGGATCATTTACTATACAATCTCTCAGGAATAACATTTAATGGGACCTCCTCGGATCATTTACTCTACAATCTCTCAGGAATAACATTCACTATACAATCTCTCAGGAATAACATTTAATGGGAACACCTCGGATCATTTACTATACAATTTCTCAGGAATAACATTTAATGGGACCTCCTCGGATCATTTACTATACAATTTCTCAGGAATAACATTTAATGGGACCTCCTCGGATCATTTACTATACAATCTCTCAGGAATAACATTTAATGGGAACACCTCGGATCATTTACTATACAATCTCTCAGGAATAACATTTAATGGGAACACCTCGGATCATTTACTATACAATCTCTCAGGAATAACATTTAATGGGACCACCTCGGATCATTTACTATACAATCTCTCAGGAATAACATTTAATGGGAACACCTCGGATCATTTACTCTACAATCTCTCAGGAATAACATTTAATGGGACCTCCTCGGATCATTTACTCTACAATCTCTCAGGAATAACATTTACTATACAATCTCTCAGGAATAACATTTAATGGGACCTCCTCGGATCATTTACTATACAATCTCTCAGGAATAACATTTAATGGGAACACCTCGGATCATTTACTATACAATCTCTCAGGAATAACATTTAATGGGACCTCCTCGGATCATTTACTATACAATCTCTCAGGAATAACATTTAATGGAAACACCTCGGATCACTTACTATACAATCTCTCAGGAATAACATTTAATGGGACCTCCTCGGATCATTTACTATACAATCTCTCAGGAATAACATTTAAAGGTACCGGTTAGACACTTCGCTATTAAATTACTATCTAAAAAAGTAGGTTCAACCTTCATTTCAGATGAATCTCTCTGCACACTAATTGGAAACTTTTCGACTTTTTTTAAAGATATTTCAAAAAGTATGTAACCTAAGTTAGGTTACCTAACTTAGAAAAATTTCAAAAACGGTTTTGAAAGGTACAAATCTTTCATTTAATACCCCACTTGGTCTTCTTTTCGGCGTCACAATTTGTATGGAAAATTTAAATTTAAATTTATTTTTATGTCTTGTTCTTTGAACCTGTATAGGCGCACGAAATGTAATATTATTTTAAATTTCAAGTTGATAGCTGCGGCAGTTGCCGAGTAATAATTATTAAAGAGGGAAGAAAGGACAGACAAAGCGAGACCATAAATCAGGGTTTCGAAACCGATCTCGAGACCTTAAGGCTGCACAAGTTGTCCGGTCCAACTCATCATTGGGCGTGGCCTAAATGTATGCCATCTCACCTGACATAATAGATATTCCCGCGAGCCGGATGAAATGCACATAGATTTATTGGTAAAACGGCCGCGGAAAAAAATGGAAATAGACTTGTAGCACAAGGGTTATTAGGGAAATACTATTGAGAGTATCTTTTCATAATAAATTTATTTCAGCTTTTGAATAACTAAACTATGTCAGTAAGGGCTTTATTTTAGAGTTTTCTTTCTCCGTGTGTTATTTATTTTCACCCAAAGTTGGACTAAAATCAGTGTTGAAAAACGAAAGTTTAGAAGCTGGTATTTTTTTTATTTATACTATTTTACGGTTTCGGGTGTGTACAGACATAGGTAATGACGAGATAAATTGATACTATCCTTAGTTTTGGATGGTCAGCATCAAACAGCGTACCTAGTTAGTAGTTACCCTTCCACGTTTGTATGGAAAGATGAGCGGCTCGTTTAGCCTTAACAACATACGAGTACATACAGTCCCATAGATTATGAGACCACCTCAAAATCAACCTTTACACAACAACGAAAGAATATTGAGGAAGATTATTATCATATCACCATATTGTTGTAGCTAGGCAGTCGTGATTTTTCAAAAGTATCGTGTTGTTGTTTAAGCTTGACGGGATAAATACGAGTTCTAATCAATCCCTCGGGAATGACATATGTATGGGACCGACTCGGGAACATTCTATACACAAAGGACGGAACATTATGTGGACAGGTGAACACAGTTTTTGATGATTCAAATTTAAAAATCTTCACAGACGAATTTAGGTTAGGAATAAAATTATTTCGTACCCTTGTATAGACAAAAACAATATATATTATATTATATCATTCACTATCTATATTATTCACTATCTTGGCCCCCAAAATTACAGTTAGTTGTAGGTAGTAGATAAAATGTTCACTTCGACTCCTTGGTTCATGAACTCTTGATGAGTCTCTTCAGTCAATTGTAGGTGAGTAAATTATAAATTTTACAAAACTTCAGACAAAATGTTAAGTATAGCCCTACCAGCGTTCTTGTCTTCCTGTACAAAGTTCAATGAGTCAGGCCAGGTCCGGTCGCTGAGCTAGTTCACCTAATATCTTAAATTATAATGTCTACTTGCAAAACGTGATGTTTGTTGTAAAACGTGATTTCTATCTTCCTTCTTCAGTATTCAACCTTCATGTTAACTTAAATCTTCATAAAGTTCAGTTGCGACCAAACTGTCGGAGGACTTATCATTCACGGTACCCCTAACATTCTTCGAGAATTTTTTATCTCTATCTTCCTTTTTAATTAACAATAAATCTCCTAACTTATAATTTATTGAATTGGTAGTTAAATCATACTTTAACTTTCTATCAAATTTTGTTTTAATCAAATTATTTCTAGCATCCTCTTGGGATTTTTGTAATCTATACCCAACAAACATTTCATAAGTCGCCGCAACGTGCCGATTCTAACTTTTGGTTTCAACTCTGGTAGTAAAGACGTCGCTATCACGTTAACACAACCCAGAAAAGGCCCATTTTATACGAATTAGTGTCGTAATAGAGTCGTGTAGCAGTCGTATTAATCACTAACATGGTCGTGTAGTGGCCGTATAGATGTCGAGTTATTCACTTTTAATCGAGTTATGGTGTTTATTACCGCTGCTTTACGACATTTTGTCGATTATGTAGTGTTAATGACGACTTTTTCACGGGATTTTATTCTGAAGTGATCTCAAAGATCTGGTAAGGTAAAACTAAATCAGACAGTTTATTTTTAATGTGATATCATTTTTATCTTGTAAGGTAAGTACAGCCATTTTATTTTATAATTATTACGTAAGTACATCATTGAAATTCGTTTTAAAATAAATAATTCAATTGGGAAATTAATGTTATCGGGTAATATGCGCTACTAATCTCAATATAATTAATGCGCCTTACAAATTATTTAATTTTAAACAATAATTTTACTTTAATTTGACGAATGTCATAAAGGCTACCTTAATACGACTTATAGTTTTAGACACGACCGTAATACAATTTCTTAACGACTTTTCACTATTTGCGCTTCTTTTGTTATCTGCCATATTGACGTAATTAGGGTTCAGTCAAATAAATCCTATGCGAAAAACCATTTTAGTGTTTATGAAACTAGTTATAATTATGACAGGAAATATTTACCGGTAAGCTATTTTCGTAATTTGATCAGATAATCTAAATTTTCTCCTACCTACTTATTTATGTATGGTTTTTAATTTTTAGGAATTTCAAAATAGGTATTTTTCCAAAACTATAATCCCACAAACGGACACCTACCTAGTTATTTGGTTACGAGAAGATACCTTTGTTTTTTACCGCTCCAACCGATAATTCTAAAAACTTTTGCGCTTCGATAATCCTAAAACAATAGGCTCGGTAAAAGCAGTCGTACTAAGTAGGTAATTGTATACTACATAAACCATCCTTCGTAGATGTAAAGGCCATTGATGATGATGATGATGATGATGAATTGTAATTGTAATTGTGTATGTATGTTGTAGGCAAGTAACGTGGCTGAAGAAGCATCCCCAATGGTGGCGGCTGAAGACTCATCTACAGATATAGTAGTTAAAGACTCATCTTCAACGATGATGGCGACAGATGATGCATCCTCAGCTATGGTGGCGAAAGACTCATATTCCATGGTGGACGCAGAAGGGACATCCTCAATTGTCATAGTAGTTGAGTCTAGGAATCAAATCTCCTGAGTTCAAAATTAAACTTTGTATGGAACCCATTGCAGTCTCTTTACAGTTTACTTGTCGTGTAGAAATATTTGGTGTAATAAAGTTGGAACTAAGAAGCGCAATATAGTTTTTTTTTACTTTTCTTTTAAAAGCACCACTTTTTTTATCTTTGACCAGCTTTGTCTGTTCATTTAAATGACTTACAACTGTTTTTTTGTATTACAAAAATATGGTAGCTAGTCGTTAAATAGTAGGATAAAAGGGTTCAAATTTACTTAAAATAGTATAAGAGTGAAAATTACCACTCTTATATACACAATCGTCACGTAAAAGTGGATCTTGCGACTCTAACACGATTAATCTAACATGATATAAAGTCGTATAAGGGTACAATTTATCACTTTTACACGAACGTCACGTAAAAGTAGTTCTCGCAACTCTAACACGATTATTGCCGATGTAAAAGTCGTATAGACGTTACTAATATTTCAGCACTGGTTTTACTACTGAAAGATGTATAATTGTCGTATAAACAGTCGTATAGAAGTTAATAATGATGTCTATATACGACTAGAAGTTGTATAAAGATAAGAGGCACTAAGTGATATAACACGCAAAAATTACTTCAATGCGATGTTTATACCATTTTGAGTCGCGTAACTTGTACTTATATGACTGAAATGTTTGTTGGGTAGGTACTTAGGTAAGCTCTATAGCATATGAGTTTAAATTATAAACTGGATCTACTCCACTTACAATGTTACTTGGTACCTATATGACATAGTTTACCAAACACCAATTCGTACGGTGTATACTTTGTTGCCGTATGCACTGTCGTATTATAAGAAAAACACAAATACTGTAACCAATCTGACCACTGATAAGCCTGATTTTCTGTCTGTATTCTTAAAAATGCTCCTAATGATTTATGTGAATTTTCTAAGGAACCAAGGCTTTCATGGTGATAAGCAGTTGATTGCAGTTGGTTGATTTTTAAAATTTTACATACTTGCATGGTTGACGAAAGGAATTCGGTCCCCCTATCTGTTGCGATTTCGGTAGGAATGCCATAACGTAATATAAAATGATCGACAAACGATCGCGCAACCGTACCTACTGTTTCCTTATTTAGAAGTGGGTGTGCTTCTACACACTTAGTAATTTCACACGTAATGTTAGTATGTAACAGTATCCATTTGTATCCTTAGTTAATGGACCTACCAAATCTAAAAATATTTTGTCCAACGCAAAACAAACGCAAACGTAGAAATCAAAAAATATCACTTTATTTCCGTGTCAGTGTTTAGTTTTATATTTTGACGTTTTCTAAGTGTACATTTATTGTATTTATGGAAATAAAGAGTTTTTGATTTTGATTTTGAAATCTTAGCACAAAAGTCCGTCACAGATACATACATTATAACAGATTTTAGTATCCCGCCAATTTGTGTTGACTTTTTTAAATGGAACTCGCCGCTCGCCGCGTAATTGTCGCCGCACTCACGGTTTATTCCGCTCAAAGAAGTTTGCGCTAAATTCACACTGGCTGTTTAGAAAGTCATGACATTTTTTAAATTCGTTTTTTTAGGGTTTTGTACCTCAAAAGGAAGAAAGGACCCTTATAGGATCACTTTGTTGTCCGTCTGTCTGTCTGTCTGTCTGTCTGTCCGTCTGTCTGTCTGTCTGTCCGTCTGTCCGTCTGTCAACCCTCTTTTCTCAGGAACGCGTGGAGGTATCGAGTTGAAATTAACATCAAATACTCAAGTCCGTAACCTCTTGAAGCCGTGATATAAATTAAACTTCTAAGTCAACGCAATCAAAAGTTACAGCCGTTTATGTCCGAAATTTTTGAAATTTCCAAGGAAATCACATGCACCCAAAACCTATAGGGTACTTCCCGTAGACCTAGAATCATGAAATTTGGTGAGCAGCAAGGTCTTATAGCACAAGTAAAGGGAAACATCCGAAAACCATAAATTTGTAATTTGTTCACTAAAAAAATTACATTTAATGCTCACCATGGACCAAAACCTATAGGGTACTTCTCGTTTACCTAGAATCATAAAATTTGGTAAGAAGCAAGGTCATATAGCACAAAGAATGATATAAATCTGAAAACCGTAAATTTGTAGTTTAATAACTAAAAAAATAAGTTTTTATTCTCTCCCTCGACAAAAATATACCTACAAGGTACCTACTTCATGTTGACCTAGAATCATAATATTTGGCAAGATACAAGGTCTTACAACTAAACGGAACCCTTAGTGCGCGAGTCCGACTCGCACTTGACGTTTTATTATTACATAGAACTCTTCACAGCTGACAGCAGTTCTACTTTTAAAGTTCATTCCGGCCCGAGGAGGGTCGGAATGAATTTGTATGAGTTTTTCCCTCCCTATGAAAGGAAAGCAGCATTTCCCACCCAATAATCAGATCAAAACAACACTACTTTCCGAGTATGAGAAATGAAAAAAAATATACTCAACTTTTTTAGGCATTCGATTGACGAGAAATATAGAAAACATAAAGCAGAGACACTCGGTACCAGCTAAATACTTAATAGTAAAGTGTTGAAGGAACTTGCCTCAGCCAAGGGCTAGATTGGATTTACAAGAAAAAAACAAATTGTAATATTAGGTAAATATAAGAGTTTCAAAACAACGAAGAAACCTTTGAAACCTATAGGTACTAGACATGTGTCGTTCACGAGTGAGTGATATAAATGAGCTATCTCTTTTGACTAAACTTACTCACTCTTCAACTCGATACAGTTTGAACTCGCTCAGTCGCTCAGTAGAGTAGGTAACTCATCTATCTCAGAGTTACTTGCTCGCTCTTTCCCACTCATGATGCGAATGAGCGGGCCGAGTGGGGCCGAGCCAAACGAGTAGTGAGACGATGCCAATATGCGAATCGACGGTTTCGGAGCGTTTCGGTAGAATTCGGATAGTGTCGGTAAAGCATAGCGGGATCGTATTGCGTGATTCGCCAATTATTCGCCATCTTCGTCGTACGGCTGTGTGTATCATATAACAACCATCTCTTTTACGCACTCTAGAGTATTGTTGGATGTCGAGCGAGTGAGTGAGCAGCAGTGTTGCTCTGCTCTACAGATCACTGAGCGGAATGAGCGAAATGAGTGATACATATCACCGCGAGCGAAAGATATATGTAGGTACTTATATCAATCTTTTCAACTCAGTGAAGGGTTTTGCGCATCTCTAAAGGTCAGTACTCACATACGGTATTACTCGATCGAGCTAAACTGTCGAGTAAAACCCATGGCATGGGCTTTCGTCCACACATTGAGCATTGATCTATCGAGTGAGGCGCGCCGTTCAGTATTCACCGAACCGTTCGAGCCAAAGGATGTCTGTGCAACAAAGGAGACGGTGGCTGTATTTAGCAAGTCTCACAGTGCTTTATAAGAAAATCAAAGAAAATGAAAATAAAAAACGTAATAGTATTTTTTTTTAATTTTTTAAAAACATTTCTCTTAAAAACACGTGTTTCAATCACGATAAACAATACCAGACTGACGCTCGCCTCGCTCGCGCCACTCGCAGTCACGTACACACGTTCGAGTCAAGATTGACGGCTCGCTTCGAGTAGGTTCGAAGGAAATTACTTTCATTTAATTCCATCGAGCCGGCTCGGTGCGAGCCTTCGAGCTGTGAGTTTTGCGGTCCACACGTTGATTTTTACTCGACTTCGAGTAAAACTATCGAGTAATACCGTATGTGAGTACTGACCTTAATAGATATCTATACTCCAGCCATATCTGATGCGAGACGCATGCAAACAAACCACACAAAATAACAAAATGTACAAGCTCGGCGCTGGGTTTCGGGCATAAATTGTTAGCATTATTTATTGTTTATTGAAGGAAAGATCGCAAATCGCCAAAAAACTTAGTTTGCGTACCGACCCATAAAGTGCACGACAGCAAAGCGAATCCCACGTTAAGCATGGGCGACTTGTCCCCACACTAGGGCATGTAATATCGGAAGGTTTTCAATTCCGATACTTACTGACTTTCGATATTAGACCTCAATATTGGAATTTCGATTCGGAATTGCACATATTCCTTAGAAACTGCACTTTGGCTTTATAAATTGCTCAACTTCAGTAAGTATGTAGTTCGTTGGAGTACAATAATTAGAATACAATAAAAACCAATCATAATCGTTCTTATACATAATAGGTACAAAAAAAGTAATGTTTGGGCCAAACATCCCAGATGGAAATTGGCTAGTGCATGGCTATGGGTTACGCTTACAGAATACAAAAAAAAAACGATGAAACACACAAAAAATTTATAGACTTGGCTGAGCAAAATGATACAAAGAGTAGGTAACTATAATATTACAAACACATCTAAGATAAAAATTATATTAAGTATTATGTTTCCCATTTAAATCAGTAGGTACTTAACTACGTCATCGACATCGCTTCCGCCACAATACAAGGGTATCGTTGACCAGTTAGAATTAGAACAAGAGATATTAGAAATTGAGCATTATAAATAATAAGTAGGTACCTAATTTTAACTAATAATCAAATCGGCAAACAGCAAAAGAGAGGATTGGTAATTTTTGAAAATGTTGTATTTCTTAGAAGAAGAAGACTTAGAATGATAGTTGATACTAACAAGGTAGGTACTTAAATCTAAAAAAAATTCAATTTTCATTTTGAGCCGTTAGTACAATACTTCAAATGACGCGGAAAGCAGCTCTCACATAAAAATATATTAATAATGTGTTGTGCGGTGCAAGGATGTATAAACAAAACACCAGTAACAGGAAAAATAATATCGCAAATATCTCATTCCACTGGTAAGTACCAATATTCCGTTTGTAATTTTGCCTAAAACAGTCATCAAAACTCATAAATAAATTGAAAAATTTCGTCCACCAATCTCGTGAAAATGTTGCTATGCACTGCCGGGAAAAAATATCCAGGTTTTGTTACTTAGTACCTACTTAGATAAAGATAAAGAAGTTTATTTGCTTGAACACAATGTGGATGTGGGTAACACAGATCAGATGTAATATAATAATATTTTAGTTTCAATTATGTTCTACTAAGATTAGTACCTATGCAAATGTTACAGTAAGTTCAGACGAATACTCGATACATTGTCATTTTAGAAAATGTCAAAAAATTCACAATTAATAATAATAATAATAGTAGGCAACAGGCGCAATAGTAAAATAAGATGATGTCAAAACGTATCTGTCATAAAATAGTTAATATTATAATAGCATTTGTTAATTACCTAATAATTGTTTCAATTTCGTCCTAAATATTATCGTCGTCAAGATCTTAAAATATATAAATGATGTGTTGTGCCGGTTGTGCGTAAGTCACTACGCGGAATATCACAGTTTTAGAATTTGCAGTCACTCGACGATATTCTGAGTAGATTCAAGATGTAAACTCAAATTACTATTTTACAAAGATAATTAAATTCAACTGCAGACTGTTGCAAACAATCTAGAGGCAGCTCAACTTATCGATATCAATACCAGTCGTCGCGTCCCCGCTACGGTGGCTGCATTGCCCCGCGGTATGGCAATGCTGATGCGCTGCTCCAAATACTGACCAGCTCTCGGGTCCCGCGCCCGCGCCGCCGCTTCGACCCGACGCTCAGATATTTTTAAAATTCCGGAAAACCTCGATACCGCACGGACCTAGACCTCTCTCGGCTCCAAGGGGAGCAAATGCAGGGGAGCAAATCAGTAGTAGGTGGTCTGAATTTAAAAGGAAAGCTACACAGCTTTAGTATGCTTTACTAGATGAGTACCTAATAGTCATCCTAATCAACTTAAAAAATGTACTTTGGTAGGTAGGTACCTATGTGTAAAACAGGTAAGTAAATAAGTCGGTTTAGACAGGCCATGAACCGTGCGACTAGTTACACTGCACGTGGCCGAACACGCGCTTGACCGTCTATTTTAAATGATTGTTCCGAAAATGATGGTATCAGGACACTTTCGCAAAGGACACTGGCAAACTGGCAAGGTAAGAAAGACATTTGCGCGAGTGGACACTTGCGCGAAAAAAATCACAAAACTCCTAATATCTCTGGAAATAGACGTCGCAGAGACTTGCGGACTTCACCACTGTGTAGGTAATTTTGCTTTCTTTTTTGTAATATATTTCACTTTCCCCTACCTCTCCCACTTCCTTCCCAATAACGAGAAACCTAATTTTACGTAGACGTTCGTAGCACGTGCTACGATGCTAGGAGGATCACCAAACGAATAATATCTCTCGAAATCGTCGTCGCAGAGAGTTGCGGATTTCACCACTGTGTAGGTAATTTTGTTCTCTATCTCGTGATATATTTCACTTTCCCCTGCCTCTCCCACTTCCTTCCCCATAACGAGAAACATACTTTAATGTAGACCTTCGTAGCACGTTCTACGATGCTAAGAGATAAAAAAAAAATATCAAAAACTCTTTATTACCATAAATGCAATAAATCTGCCGTCCTTGTCAAAAGTGCATTAACTAGGTCAAAGCTACTTTCGAGAAAAACGCAGTTAAAGATTTTATTTTAGTTTTGTTTGTATCTTCATCTCTATACAAGATATCGACTCGAAACTTTCACAAGATTATTGATAAAAATGTGTTGAATATTACCTTGTACCAAGACTCGGTAAATGTGTTGAAAAAGCTATTGGAAATCACGGTGTTGTACTTATGTTTAAGACTGTTTCCTAAATAGACAGAATGTTTGCTAGTCATAACCGCAATAAGTCGTGTAGTTATTGCAATTATCGATAGTAAATTAAAATAAATTTCAGTTTTGAGTAGCAGTTACTTACACTGTATGTTATAGTAGGTATGCTCAAGCTAAGTGCATAAAGTGACCAACTTATTTGCTGTTTTCATTTGTAAGACAAGCTAATAAGATGTCAATCAGCAGCAGCAGGTAAGAACTTGTAAAAATACCTACTCATAATAAATTCTGTTTAAATAAAACGAGTTGGTAAAAAAGTTCGTTTTTTTTTAATAGGAGATTTTGGTAGAAATCATTCATTGTAGCCTAACCTTTTTTCAGAGCTACTACAAACGAAAAGAATTTCACTACAATCAACTACAAACGATTATCTATAGTATAGTTCGTATAGATTCTATACGAATCAATAAAAGTCGGGTGCCAAGTTCACAAAGCCTGGTTCATGTTCTATGATTTTCCTACAAATAAATGCAATAACTTGACTAATTTTATTATTCTAAATAATATAATATTGTAAACTTTTTCAATTTAAATTGATGACATTCCTTATCACGGAAATAACTCTAACTTATTGCACTTTTGAGTAGAAAATGGAAAGCTCACGAAATATTTTATGACTTGTGCTAAGTAAAAATGCAATAACTCATAGCTATTAATATACATATTGCAGTTGTCATTAGTAATATAGTAGGTATGTAATTATAGATCACCTTGCCACAACTCATTTCACTCTTGTTATGTAAGCCTAGTCCAAATCCCTTACTTATTGTGGTTATGCTTATAAAACTAGATAACTGATATACTTAGTACAATACACTACATAGATAGATATTTTTTATTATACATAGAAAACATCCAAAACGCCCTGGACAAATGTCTGCAGATCGTACAAACATTTGTCCCGAGGCGGGAATCGAACCCGCAACCTCCTGCGTCGCAGGCAGACCTTCGCCCGCTGCGCCACAGAGGTCGATATTATGTTAGCTATCTCAAAAATCTATCCGATTTTTTTTTTATGAATACTCATCTGTTTTTTTTTTCGTTTCTTAAGTAAGCGGTGCATTTTATTCAAAGTAATTCATTCGAAACCTAGATAGTCTACCTACCTAGCTAAGAAAATTAAAAAATACAATAACGAACATGTTAAGTAAAAAAGTTTTTTTTACAAATTTGCAAAAAAACAATAAGTATTTATTTAATTTTTGATCTGTTACTTTAAAACTGGGGTGTACTTGTTGTGTTTGCACACGTGCCTTGTCTTGTGACAAGCACGTGGCGCCGGGCGCTGGGGCCGGGCACAAGGCCCTTGTGCCCGGCCCCAGCGCCCGGCCTGAACCGGAAGCAAGTTATTTTAGCCCTATCGGCGAAATAAAAAGGTGAAGGTGTTACCCAATTCAAACAAATCGAATGAGATCCCTTTCTTCATAAATGGATTTAGGAACCTTCGTAATTTCAGAGATGCACGCTACGCCTAGCCCCAGCACGCCGGCGCAGCCAGCGCTGCCCACGCGCACGCGCCCCGCCGGCACCTCGCCGCCGCCCAGCGGCGTCGCCGTCGCCGCGACCACGCCGCCCGCCGCGGCGCCGGCGTCCGCCGGACGTCACGCGCTGGAGTTCGACCCTAGTCGACAAGACTTCGCAGTAAGATTATTTACAAAACTTAATAAAAGTAGCTTATAGGTACCTTACTCTACTCAACTCTACCACATTAGATAAATATACAGTACTCCGACTCCATACTAGACCGCCCGCATCGACGCACGCACACATAAGCGTCATTTACAAGGCCGCCAACCATGCCTCGCAAGACAAATCTATCCAGTATTCCAGTGTCACGCCGCGCGCCGCCGAGACTGGTCGCTGCGCTGGAAGAGTTTGTTGTGCCGCGACCACCGCGCTGTCCGTTAACGTTTCGATACCTCAACGTTGCAATGTGCGCGACGAATGATAAATTAAATAATGGCGGCATCACGAAATCAATATCAAAAACTCTTTATTTCCATAAATACAATAAATGTACACTTAGAAAAGGTCAAAATATAAAAGTAAACACGACCACGAGTATACTGCAGTGTTTACGGGTGCTAAACTCAACGTTGGTTAAACTAACACTGTCATTTTTTCTACTTCCTGCTAATGCTGAAAGGTAAAATAAATATTGCTTTTTTATTAGTCTTTACCACGTTTTGGGTTCCGTACCCGAAGTATAAGTAATGTTACTAACAAATATTAAATATTGATGTATCACAATATTTTTTTTCTCTGAAATTCCCTTATTTTTTCCAACCGACTTATTTTGTGGTCAAAATTAAAATAAAAAAAACATGAAATATAGACTTAATAATATAGAAATACTTATAGACCAAATTTTGGTACGGAACCCTAAATGTGCGAAGTCGACACGCACTTGGCCTTCGCTTTCTTGTTTGTCTCTTCGGATGTGGGTGAAGGACAAATGATAGTACCTACCTACGGTACTATCATTAAACATTTATGGGAAACTAGCTTCTGCCCGCGGCTTCGCACGCTTTGTTTCTATGGAAACGTAAAAAGTTGATACATTAAATATAGACTTAATAATATAGAAATACTTATAGACCAAATTTTGGTACGGAACCCTAAATGTGCGAAGTCGACACGCACTTGGCCTTCGCTTTCTTGTTTGTCTCTTCGGATGTGGGTGAAGGACAAATGATAGTACCTACCTACGGTACTATCATTAAACATTTATGGGAAACTAGCTTCTGCCCGCGGCTTCGCACGCTTTGTTTCTATGGAAACGTAAAAAGTTGATTTCTATCCCATAGGAACTGATTCACGGGATAAAAAGTCTCCTATGTTTGATTCCAGGGTTAGACTTACCTGTATGCAAAGTTTCAGCCCGATCCGTTCAGTGGTTTTGGCGTGAAGAGGTAACAAATCCATCCATCCATCTATCAATCCATCCATCCAAACATTCGCATTTATAATATTAGTGTGATTCTGCTATGTATTTAATGTAATATGTATGTAGGTATATAATTAGCTTTTAGGGCCCTTTTCCTGTCATGCGTTTTTGCGCCCGCGTGCGGTTCTCGACCGCGTGCGTGTCAAGTTTGAGTAATTAAATAAATAAATAAATAAATAAAACACGTTTTACTTTTTGTAGAGCAACCCTAGCGCTCCGCTCAACTGTAGGTATAAAGTTCAAAGAAACGGCTGAGTCATTGTACTGTATACATTTATCTACTGTGGCTCAACTGTAGGTATAAAGTTCAAAGAAACGGCTGAGTCATTGTACTGTACTATTTATCTATTGTGACTCTACCCTTGGAAGTAAAATGTACGAATGATCTATGTTAGCCTGTATCCGTTTCGCCGCGTGGTACATTCCTGTAGTCCTCGCGTGTCGCGTGTCGCGTGTCGCGTGTCGGCTACTCGCCCGCGGTGCAGTCCCACTCCCACTCCCAGCGAGGCTCCCGATGCTCCCGACACGCGCCGTGAGGCTCGCAGTGAGACCTACTTTGTATCGCATAAACCAGTTCCCATGGGATAGAAATAACCTTTAATCATTAAGTTTGCTTTGAGTACCTACCTACATATATGTAAAGAGGTCGAAATAACGACGGGCCGTTGTAGATGCGGTCCTCATCGGTACCCACACGCGTTGTCTTGAAGGCGGGCGAGTACGGCGGCGCGGCGGACTACCTGGGCGTCGCGGAGGAAGCGCCGACGCCGGCGGCGGCGCCCGCCTCGGCGCCCGCCTCCGCGCCCGCCGCTGCCAACGTCACGCCGGCGGCGCCGCCGTCCACGGCCGAGCCCACGACGCTGGCGCGCGAGCAGCTCGCCGCGTCCCTGGAAGCACAAATCTCCTCAAATATTAAAAAAAAAGTTTCTTCGGCCTCGGCGCTGCCCCCGTTGCCAAGCCTCATTACAATCCCGCTATCAGCTCTTACATTTTTTATTTTGTAATGTCACATTCTCATTAAAAAATACAAAAATATGTTGTGTTTTCTTTAACCCCTCGTCTGGCAGGGAAATTTAGAAATTTTGAAAAATTGTGTCCGTCAAGTTAGCAGCCCCGCCATGGAATTTGGTGGTTTCAACTATGCCAATAAATGTGTCCTGAAATAGTGCCCCCGATGCCCTAAGTAAAATAAATAGCGCGCCGGTACTTTAGGAGATATTTAGGTATTTCAATGTGGCTGCTATCTTGACGTCAAGCTGGCGCTGATTTCGACGAATCTATAGCGAGATATGAATCATGAACTATGACAATTAACTGTACCTTACGGTATCTAGTTCTCCTGCAAAGCTCAGAAATAGACCTCCTGCGGTTTAAGAGATATTTGGCTCTGAACATCCACATACATTTTAAAGTACAGACGAGTACAATAGTGAATTGTTCCTCGCAAGTCGATTCTTGTCAAGGCGACCGTGCCTGAATTCCCTTCACGTATGTACCAATGCATCTCACTTAAAAAAATATTAATTACTTAAAACTAATAGACTTACCCAAATCCAAATCCCTTTTCCCACTCCTCACCAACACACATTATCCACCCAACCTCACTACCCTGCACTACACTACACAACACAAAAACTCAATCACCCCACACACATTACAAAATAAAAAACAACACAATACACTTAAACAGTTAGGAGCAACGTGTATCCCATAAGCACCGCGCTCCTAACAGGATAAATGAAAACAAACAAAAGAAAAAAAAAAAGCTTAGTATTCTTGATTTGTCAGATTTGTGAAGACTCCGATGAAGCGTTGATAGAGCTTTGATTTCCTGGGCGGATTCTAAGACAAGGTTCTGAAAGGGATGACTGGAGTTGTCGCCCGCAGTGGCCATGGAGTCTTCGGCTTCTGATAGATACAGTTGGATATTGGGGCTGATGGCGTCGCTTCGGGTGGGCTCCGATGTGGTGGTGGCGGTTGGTGATAGCTCCTGGTTTGGATATTCAATGGTAGGGGTTAGGTTAGGTTAGGTTTTTTTTTTTTTTTTTACTTTATTAATGAATGAATATTTTGTCAAAGGTTCGGCGCTAATGGTATACACCTTACCAATGACTATTTTAATTATTTGGTTATCATTTTATTTATCATATTAGTGAAAATGTTTTCATCTACATAGGATCTTGTCGATCGGTCATAAATCTAATTCCTATTTACAAATTGTCTTATTTTTAGTGCTTTTATTATTAAATTGCATAAATGTTGCCAGAATGACCCAAGAACATGCTGTTAATAGGATTCCGCTTACTTATTATTGATGTATTTTATTATAGAGAAAAGTGATAATGTAATACATGTAAAGTCACATTATATCCTAAGTGTACAGAGCGCCCGGAACGCTTGGACTTCACATCGACCGTAGCAATTAACATAGTCATATGTGAAAAATCGATACTTTAGGGTGCAGCCATTCAAAGTTACAAACATGAATAAAATGAACAATAGTCAATGTACCTTAACCAAATTTGGTATGGCATATAAATATTATTTACCTGACGTAGTAGTATATGCAAATTTATCTAAAATGCATAGGAAATATGAGAAACTGCACATACCACATAGTTAACCACAAAATCATGCGACTATTTTGTCGGATATGGTAGATCCAACATTATTATCTGAACGACAATTTCGGAATTTGGTCAGATGTGGCACAACTCACAGTATTGCTTGGACTTTTAAATTTCGTTAATGTTGAATGTGCCACTTAAAACGTTATTAATTGTAAAATATTTTGAGAAGTAAATTTGGACTAGGATTGTGTCGTTCATGAACGAACGGCTCATATGATCCGGATCACGGGCCGCTCGTGATTGTTCCGAACAGTCTCGACGAAAAGACCCGTTCATTTCTACGTTCGGTTCATTGTGAATAGGGTTTATGGTTTCTCGAGGTATTTCATTTCTCGGGTCTCGAGAATTCTCGAGCTCAATTTCCCGGGTACTCCCGGGAAATCGAGAAATTTGCATTTTAATAAAAAAAAATAAAGAAAAACGTCTCTAGTACACATAATGTTTATTGAAATTGGACATGAAAGAAATTACTATGTTTTTCTTCTTTTGAGGGAACTAAATATAATCAACATTTTATAAACTATCACAGCTTTCTTCTCTGTGATAAACTTTAATTAAATAAAAAAAATAAACTTTCGTATAAACTAAAAGCAAAGGAACACAACTCTTAGACTGTGTCATCTATATTGATGTAATAAATCTATGTCAATAATCAAAGCAAAAAAAAAGCACTTATAATTTTGAATCAATACTGATAAAATATGCCTTATGAAATATCAAAGCATTTATTGCGTTGTCTGATAGCCGGCTTCTTATTCTGCTGACAGTATTTCCCGACATGCAAAATACTCTTTCATTTTCCGTTGATGTTGGCTTTACCGAAATGAGTACTTTGTATAATCGTTCCAACTTTGGAGAACTTTTGACAGTTTCTTTAAATAGTAAAAAATCGTTTAAAATGATGGATTTTGATAATGCCACAGTCGCTGGATCATCTTTTTTCAAGGCGCCCTTGATTGCTCGATGTATTCAGTTGTTTCTTCTAAAGAAATACACATTAAGGGTCCGGCGGAGGATGAATTTCCCATACAAACGTAGTACCAAAATGATTTGTAATCTAAGAATATTTTCACAGTGGTTTGCTATTATTTGTATTAGAATAGTATTTATTTAGGTTCCTGCCACAAGCTTTTTTCAAAATACTTATCTAGAAAAATACTAAGAAAACATTCATTATTTGATGTAAAAATGCGATTTGGTTTAATTTCATTTCAGAAAGGTATTTTGAAAAAAAATTGTGTCAGGAACCTAGATAAATACTATTTTAATACAAATAATAGCAGACCATGGTGCAAATATTCTTAAATTACAAATCATTTTGGTATTACATTTGTATGGGAAATTCATCCTCCGCCGGACCCTTAAGAAACAGTATTTTTGTAAATAAACTAACCAGTTTGCTCTGCCTCCATCAAAGTAAATTATACGTTCGCATTCCACAACACAGCACTCGCGACAAGAGTTAAAACACAAATGAAACAATTGGTACAGTCAAAAGATGCCGCCGAAGTGCGTCTACAGACAAAGAGTTGAACTGAATAAAATTCTCGAGTTCTCGACTTTTCTCGACCTACATTTCTCGGATTCGAGAACTATGGATTTCCCGGGAATTCCCGGGACGAGAATTCCCGGGCATAAACCCTAATTGTGAACGACTGAGACGCGTGCCGCGACATAACGCAAAGATCCGCTGCGTCTTGCTCTCGCGAGGCCGTAAGTGGTGCGTGCGAGTAGGATAGGACACATTCTGTGGCTTGTATCATCTACTCACAGCCTGATTAAAAGTAGATACCTTATGGTAACGTAATAGAGTCTGTTGTCGCAGTATGGTACTTAGGTATTCATTCCTTTATTCCTTACCAAACATTACGTAGGTATAACACGCAGAAGTTAACTAGGCACCTCGTGCCTAGAAGTTTACTTGGCACCAGGTGCCAAGTTGATTTCTGCGTGTTGTACACAACTGTTTTCTTCCTATAATAGTAAAAATATTACTACTGATACTTGATTCTTTTGTTCCAATCTACTTGAAACTTTAAAGACCTTCCTTACAAATAAATGTTTTAACTATTTACCAAAATACCTATTTACATTCCATACGAAAACCAGTTAGCAACCAAATCGATTTTATACTGACAGACGAATAATACTTAATCATAATCGATTTACCCGATAGCACGAGAGAGGAGGCTATTATTTTTCGAGTAGGTAGGTACATGTAAGTACTTGGGCATCTAAGTAGGTATGTAGGTAGGTACCTACTGTACGTACCTACTACCTAGGTAGGTTAGGTAAGTAGGTACCCCTATGTAAATTATTTACCAACAAGGAAACCCGCTTGCACAAGTTCATAAAAATATCAAGCATAGGTAGGTAGGTATTAAATCAAAGTGAAATGAAAGCTGATTGAAATGGTTTAGCAATAGTCGGATAAGCTTTGTAAAGTTTTGGTAAGTACCTACCTAGGTAGGTAGGTAGTCCTTAGGTATTATTTCTAAAGTAGCTTTCCTCAAAGTCGTCGCATCAATCAATCCATTTTTTAGTAGCCTTGGGATCCTTTAGGAAGATAAAATTTATAAGAAAAGCATCAGACGAACGAAGGTGTTATTGTAGGTACCTAGGTAGGTAACTAGGTATTAGCATTCGACACAGACAAACCTCACCTCAAATTAATAGCTACTACCTATTCAATTGCCTAAATTAAATTATCATTCAATTCAATAGGTAGTAGCCGTGGTAGTAGGTAGGTACCCAGGTACCTAATTGAGTAGGTACCTACCTAAGGAGTTATATATTTTTCTGTCGGACAACATTACCTACTTGCTTGAGTTTTTTTATAGCTCAGTATCTAGTACCTACCTACCTAGTAGGTATCTCGCAATTTGACCATTTTAGACGCACCTACCTAGGTATAATAAAACGACGGTTGTTGGAGGCACGCAAGATAGGTAGATAAGTATTTACACATCTTTCTACCTCCTGTGAGGAAGATATACTAACGAAGATATAGGTACCTACCTACTAGAAGAATCTAACTTGAGACGTTATAAGTAGGTAAGTACCTATCTCAATTCAGGTCAATAAATATCTACCTACCCAGCAGCGAGTTTTTACTGTATGTACCTACCATAATTTAATGATAATTGGATCATGAATGATATACCTAGACCGAGAATTCGAAAAGATCCACCACAGAACCAAATCCAACCACAAATCCAACCAAGTCAGTAACGAAACGACGCGCGACGCGACGACACGCAACGAAACGAACCGATCTCGCACAGGCTCAGATCAGTCAGTCACAAAATCGAAAAGATCCGCCGGCAAAAACAATCATTCAAATGAACGGATCATATGAACCGGATCATTTTCTTAACGGGTCGTGACTGATATGGATCTTTGTGAATGAACGAACGACACACGCCTAATTTGGACACTATTTCTGAGACTTAGGCAATGTCACATTTGTATGGAGATACATAGATGACATCAATGACATTGTTGACAGAAGTTTTCACTTATAAGCAGCTGTCAAAATCGCCTCATAACCTGACCACTTTATTTAAGTACATGCTATATGTTTTAATATTCCCAGAAAATAATAAGTCACTGTGTTAGTAATCAAATTCAATCCTTTATTAAGAAACTTACTTTAAAGATAACATTCATAAACTATAAAACTTTTAAATCATCATGGTTACTAATACTAAAGTTATTTACTACGGGATCAGGCGCGGTCGCAGCCCAAGACTTTGGGGGGGGTCACACTTGGTGCGGGCCGTAGCACCAAGTGTACTTGTAAGCGGTTGCAGACCCCACCTAAAACCACTAATGTTTATCGGCGAGCGGAGCGAGCCGCAGAAAATTTATACTCAACTCCAAACAATAGTAGGTATGAGTTATAGCGAGCGAAGCGAAACTCGAACATTTTGAGATGTTTTCTGAAGTTTGGGCAAAAGTAAGCAAGAGTAGGTCCACTTGCTTACTCTCGCCCGCATCATTATTTATTTTGTTGTTGATAGGTATCTATAAAAAAATAAATGATAGCGAGCGTAGCAAGCCCCGAAAATCTTAGAGACTTGCGGTAGTAGATATAAAGCTATGAATATAAATAGGGGCGAGCGGAGCAAGGGCATCAACAAAAAATTGGAAATACAAAAAAGACATGGAAAAAATGTAACGGCGAGCGGAGCGAGCCGCCGAAATTTTTGTTACTTTTTGGGTAACTACTACCCCAGCAAAATGATGTTAAACAAGTGTCAAGCACTGGACCAAATACAGACAAGGACAAAATACTATCAGCGAGCGGAGCGAGCCGCAAAATGCATATTGGCTGCAAACATGACATCCCTTCCCCCAACTCCCAACCCAACAATAGGAAGTATAAGTAATGGCGAGCGAAACGAGCCTCAAAAATGTTGGAGATTTTTTCTGATGTTTGGGGAAAAGTAAGCCAGAGCCTATGACAAAATAAAGTAAGCGAAACCTGCCCCGAAAATTTTAAAAAGTTTGCGGTGGTAGATATAAAGCTATGAATATAAATCTGGGCGAGCAGAGCAAAGGAGATTAACAAAAAATTAGAAATACAAAAAAGACATCGAAAAAGATGTAGCGGCGAGCGGAGCGAGCCGCCGAAATTTTTGTTCCCTTTTTCGGGTTGTCACAAACTGGTTCAGAAAATAAATAACAGCGAGTGGAGCGATCTCCGAATGAGCCACAGCCTTTTTTGAAATTGGTGAGGTAGCGTCCATGCAAGACAAGGAAGGTAAATTATGAGCCGCAAAATGCAGCTTCTGCCCAAGGCTTCGCACGCGTTCCTTCTATGGAAACATTCAAAGGTAATTTATATCCCATGGGAACTGATTTACGGGATAAATAGTAGCCTATGTTTGATTCCAGGCTTAGAGCTACACCGATGCAAAATTTTACCTCAATCTGTTCAGTAGTTTTGGTGTGAAGACGTAACAAACATCCATCCATCCATCCATCTATCCATACAAACTTTCGCATTTATAATATTAGTGTGAAGAACAATTTTAAAGTTTCACGAATATCAACCAAATATGCGGACAACAGACCAGACACTATATAGAATCAACGGCGAGCGAAGCGAGCCGCGAAAATTTTTATGATCTGGCTGTGCGTGTGAGTTGTTTGGTATTAGATATTTTGCAGTCTGAAACGGAGGAGTCCTGAACTAGAGCAAGCCAGAAGCTTATCAAAACAGCAGAATGTTATCAGAGGCAAGCAGAGCGTGCTGCGATAATTTAGTGGTTTCGTTAGATTTTTGGAGTGTTTGGAAAACTGACCTCAAACGAGGGATGAGCCCATGACCAGAGGCAGACAGTGTAAAGTTGCCGACAAGTTGAGCGAGCTGCGACAATTTTTGGTTTTTGTTAGATTTTGGGCAACTTTTTAGAAAATTTGGCACATTGACCTAAAGCGGGCCGGGTTTTGAGCTTTGGATCATAGTCAGAAGGAACAAATGTTATCAGCAGCGACCAGATCAAAACGCGAAAATTTTGTTGTCTACTAATTTTTTGTACTGGTTGACAAAGTGACCTCGCAGATTATTTGTTATATTTCGTGTTTTTTATTGTGGTGGTTGGATTGATACAAACTGACAATAGCGGACCAGCCAGACCAATAAAATTGGTAACGTTGCCTCTGTGGTAATCAAAATACAGAGCACAAACAACAGTAATATCGGCGAGCGGAGCGAGCCGCGATTTTTTTTATTGCTGCAGTTGGTAACCATAATCAATGTAACGGAAGTAAACTGGACAATATAATCATCAAGCTGTGGGTTGCAATTTTTTAAGTACCTAAACTAAGATTTTGGGGGGGGTCATGACCCCCGTGACCCCCCCCCTGGGACCGCGCCTGTACGGGATATTTACCATGATTGAAAACTCAAATTATGGTCCTGTAGTAAATAACTTTAATATTCATAAACTAGGCTATAGTAGATAGACTACAAAGGACGTATATATTTTTAGTATACACAAAAATATTCAAGACGATAGGGAATAAATCTCTCGTCTATAAAAATAAGTAACAAAGCTAAATTTAAATCACAACCTTTTATGGCACATGGTAAGATTATCTATATTATAATACAGTGACGGAACCGTGGTCCCACTGCGATGTCCCACTGGTGGGACAAAACTTTTTCGTGGTCCCACCAAACACACACTTGACCGTCCACTAAGTACTATTTTAGAACAAGTTTGATAGATGATCAAATGAACTTGTGAAATTCGATCATTAGGTATTATTTGAGTCAATTCATTCTTCAAATTATAGTTTAATTAACAAGGTAGTTCTTTAATTCTACAGGCTACTTTGCAAAGTACAAGGTAGTTCTTTAATTCTACAGGCTACTTTGCAAAGTAGCCTGTAGAATTAAAGAACTACCTTGTAAATTAAACTATAATTTGAAGAATGAATTGACTCAATTATTAGAAGCTTAAAGCGAAGTTTTAAGCCTAATCCTCTTCAGAATCACTTTCTTCATGAGTAAGATTAGAAGCGTTGGTGTGAGGTAGTTTTAAATAAAAGTCATGATAGCGCTCAGGAATAATAAGCGCTTTGCAGAGATCTGTCAAATCTTTGAATTTTTCTTTACTGATTGGCAAAGGTCCTTGATACGCCTGTTTGAGTTCAAGTTCATTTTCCACCCTTTTCTTGTTTCGGGTTCCAGATCGCAACAAAATAATTTGCTTTGGTTCTTCATCAAAATCGTACCTAGTTGTACTCCATTCTGTCGTTCTGTCCTGCACTTACTTTCACCTCTCTTATGGAATTCCATGCCACCTTCTCATTTTTGGTATTTTTAGGTACCCAATTTTTTTTTACTAGCAAGGATTTGAAATCGAAAATGTCTTCTTGTGTTATTTCTTTCACGCAGTAAGGGTCACCTTCAGATTTAGCCCAGCGGACTACGCAATACCATTCCTCTGGCACCCAAATCGTTTTGCGTTTGCTTGATCGTTCTACTGTCGCGTGCACACTGTCTCCCTCATTTTGTGTGTGACCTTTTTCTAGAAAACGATGGATCACAGTTACTCCGAGCTTTTTTGCTACAAACCTGTAGAGTGAAAACACGATCCGGTTCCTGTTTTGGCCTGCGCAGTTATCAGACCAAAATCGAAATTCCTTGACACCACGTTCTGCATGGAATTTGATGAAGTTGAGCAGACAACTAGATACTTCGATAGAGCCACGCCGAGCGATTGCTTCATGCCACATGTAACAAGTACCTATCTTGGATACTAGATCATAGACTGCGAAATTCAATGTAGTGAACCGCCTCTTGTAGTAAAGTACGCTGATTTCTCCGTGAGGGGTCACTAAAACTTTCTGAAAATCAAAGGTAGCAGCGACAACATTTTTATTGATTTAAGCCTCTTGCTTGTCGGATTTATCGTGCTTCGTAACCTCCGTTGTTTGGCGTCGCTTGAGACTCTTCTTTGTGTATTTAATGACGAATTCCCAGTGCCTTTTCTTTTCACCTAAAAGCCAAAAATATTTGAAGACTCGCTTTCGATCATCATGAGAAATGTGTTGGGTACACTTCAATCGGCACTTATCGGTACAGGGATTCTTTAGTTCTTTGCTTTCGACTACCTTCCCTGTTTTGTTCACGAATTTTTCACCGCTGTTTTTCTTCAGTTTTCTTTGTACCACAAGCCATCTTTCTTTATGCGCAAGACGCTTCTTTCCCTTAAGATTTTTTTCTGGAACTGGTCGTAGAAGATGGCGTATGAACACGACTCGCAGAAGAGATCTCAGATCTCGGTGTACCCATGTTTTCAAACCTCGTAGGTAGGAAGTAAGTGATTCACAGATCCACGAAGTGGGATCCGGGAACGGCATGGGTGTTTTACTGTGTAATCGAGTCGCTTGGAAACTTCATCATCCGTAGCAGGAGTGCTAGGAATTGGTGCCTTTGAATGAGTTACTGGATTTATGTCACTCTGAAAATCATAATAAAACATAACTATTATTATGAATTGAATATTATAAAAACCTCCGATACTCTAGGTGCCTAAATTATAATTAAGAACTATCTCGATTACAATATCAGCAATAAAACAAAAAACCCATCAAAATTGGTCCATCCCTTAGGAAGCTACGAGGCCACAGACAGACACAGAGATAGACACACAGACAGACAAACACGTAAAACTGATAATAGCTACCCCTTTTTTTCTTCGGGTTTTACAAACTATTCTTGCAACCACACTTTTGGTAGGGGCCGAATTGTACTACGCTAAAAAGAATAGTTATTTAGTTATTTATTTATTTTTGCTTGCATGTACATTCATTCTTAGGTCTAAGTGAATGATTTGTTATAGGCTATATCACTAGCTAGGTACATGCACCCTGGCAGGGCACTGCAAAACTGAGTTCGTCCTACTTTATTTACATCATGTCAAATTGAGTTATAAATACTTAATTTAAACAATAACATTAATGTCACTCAGAAAATAAGTTTACTAATAGAGTTGAGTTGAGTTAAATTGAATCTAGAAGCCAGAATTCTTAAACTAAGTCATTGTTTCATCATAGGTTAGTGTCATTTTAGTCTGTCCATAGCGAATTGGTCAACAGAATAATAGCATTTTTCAAATAAAAACAATTTTATCTTTTTACAAAAGGTTTCATCTTTATCTTCATTTTTTAAGTATTCAGGTATTTTATTGTATATTTTTGCCAATCTATAGTATGGGCTTTGGCTAACCAGTTTAAGTTTAGTTGGAGGTAATACTAACTTGTTCCTATTGCGTCGATTATATTCAATATTAATGTCTTGCTTAGTTTTAAAGAGGTTTTTATGTTTCCTTACAAATAAAGAGGCTTGCATAATATAAATAGATGGTAATGTCAGTATTTTGTTCTTGATGAAGTGCGGCCTACAGCTACCTATCCCGTGGTTAGGTTAGGTTAGGTTAGGTTAGGTTAGGTTAGGTTAGGTTAGGTTAGGTTAGGTTAGGTTAGGTTAGGTTAGGTTAGGTTAGGTTAGGTTAGGTTAGGTTAGGTTAGGTTAGGTTAGGTTAGGTTAGGTTAGGTTAGGTTAGGTTTTTTTTTTTTTTTTTTTTTTTTTTTTCTCCGTCTTACCCCTAGCTTTACCAGGGTCCTGGTTTACGCTTCTCATTCATACAAATTCTCACATTTATGCTTCTCGTACTTTCATTCTTCATACTATGTCTTTCTTTCATCCGTCTCCTTTTATACTTTGTTACCTACACTATCTTGGATTTTTTCTTTATTTACAAGTTGGGTTGGGATTACAGGTAGTTTGGGGAGGCTTATTCTATTACAAATTTCTTTATTTTCTTAAATCTACGATGTTCATTATTTATAGCTGTTTTTTATTATGTTTATCTATACTTTTGTATTCTATTTCATATTTTAGTTTATTTACAATCTTTTTGATGCTGATATTATATATATTTTCAAATATATATGTTCAACAAATTTATCTATCCTTATTTCTTTTTATAACTTTCTTAGTTATATTTATACAATACTTTAGAAACTGGTCTCTAAGATTATTGCTTTTCAAAAATTTACATACATTTTGTGGTGTTATATGGATTTCCATTTCTTGTTCGGCCTCGTACCTCTCTTTACCAAACGCGGGGCACTCAAAAAGTATGTGCTGGATCGTCTCATGACAGCTTGGTTCGCAGATGCACGATGGATCCTCTTTACACTTGAAACGTGTCAAGTAATCTGAAAATCCACCGTGTCCTGTCATTATTTGTGTCAGCACACCGGTTGGCCTTGTCTGCCTAACTATTTTGTAGGCTGAGATTGCGTCGGGAAGGAACAGTTTGGTTACTGCTGCTGTTTCTCCGGATTTGTACCTGTTGTCCCATTCTGTTTTGGTGCGTGTTCGGATTTCCCGTTTTATAAAAGAGGCTGGGCATTGTACGTAGTTGGGCTTCGTTTTGATCTTAAGGGCTGCGTCCTTTGCCAGCGCGTCTGCTCGCTCGTTGCCCTCCAAACCAGCGTGTGCCTTTATCCAAAATAAAAGCACAGTTTTACTTTGGTCTTTGGCCGCTCTTAAGTTTGGTTAGGTTAGGTTAGGTTAGGTTAGGTTAGGTTAGGTTAGGTTAGGTTAGGTTAGGTTAGGTTAGGTTAGGTTAGGTTAGGTTAGGTTAGGTTAGGTTAGGTTAGGTTAGGTTAGGTTAGGTTAGGTTAGGTTAGGTTAGGTTAGGTTAGGTTAGGTTAGGTTAGGTTAGGTTAGGTTAGGTTAGGTTGGTTAGGTTAGGTTAGGTTTTTTTTTTTTAATTTTTTTTCGCGTTCACCACAGACTTGTGTCCGTGCTCTTGTTTGATCTTTTTTCTATTTTTTTGAGCTTAATTTAGTTACATTTTTATAATCTAGTTACTCAGGGGAAACAATGTTTAAATGACTTAATATCTAGGAGATTAAAATACATAAGATTGTTTACTGCTTAACAGTTATACTTAAACTATGATGCTTTTAAATTTTATACATAACAAAAAGGATAATTTACATTGATTTTAAAACATGGAGCAATTTACGCAGGATTTAATGTTTTACTTGAAAGAAGCTGATGCTGCCCCCTGATCTGGCCAGTTAGCCAGTTTTTCAACGACAGCTGCGTTCCTGTTTCGAATGGCCATTTTGAGGTTATAGTTTATGATGGTTTTTGCTGGTACCGCCGTAGCTCTTTTGATGAAGTGACCGATCGCATCGTTGGTGTCATCAGCGTAGTAGGTGCAGCTGTGAGTGTGTCGTGATATCGCTACCACCGCGTGAGGGACACTTTCGTGCAGTTTCATCCCACTTTTTGTTTTCAATATTGCCACTGTCTCGAAGGTCAACCCCTGGGCCTCATGAATGGTTAGTATGCGAGACCCATCCCCATCACCATAACCTTGGTTTTTAAGGGTTTCTTTCTCATCCTGAGTATGGACTAGGAAGAGAGTATTGGTGAGGGAGCTGGGTATATTCGCTCCTGTGTACATCTGAAGCGACAGGGAGTGAACTTCGAGTTTGGAGGAGTGTATACCGGAGTATATCTCTCCTAGGGCATATGCAACATCTAATGGGTTCCTGTGCGTGCACAGTAGCTCCTGGCTGATGTTTGTTACCAGATTGGGCCTGTTGTACCTTATTTCGAAGAGGTTTTCTCTATCAATGTAGGGCAACTGGTTAACATCTCCGATGAGAACAATTTCACCAGCACCAGACAAACGCGAGGCCATGATGATAGCTCCGAAGTGGTTCATGAGAGCTTCGTCAATCGTGAGCCGACTGCATCTGTCTTGCTCTCTGAAGCCATTTACTAAGACCGAGGCCATTGTTCGCACCTTGGTTTTCACCAGATTTCCAACGCGGTGCGATAGCTTTTCCCTCAGGTCATTTGCTGCCTCCGTTGTTGCTGTTATGATGGCGTCCTTGTCCGCATCGAAGTGTTTAACAACCCAAGTTGTTTTCCCGCACCCCGGAACTCCATTGATCCACGTTATTTTAGGTACTACCCAGTTGACCCAGCCCGCTTCGATTTCCTGGTTCCCTGATATGGACTGGGCCATTTCAAGGATTTTTTCATCGAGCATGATTTTGGTGCAACGGGCCGTGACAACCACTGGATCACCCTCTGGAGTAAGAAACTTTGGTGGTCCTTTCAGCCCCATCTCATCCTCTTTTAGCGACACGAAACCACTTGATGCACTGAAGGCTGCCATATAACTTCCTGACATTGTACCCATGATGACCTGGGATTTATCATTGTCGTATATAGCAGCTTCTGCCTCCTCGAGTTTCACCTTTAGGTTAGGTTAGGTTAGGTTAGGTTAGGTTAGGTTAGGTTAGGTTAGGTTAGGTTAGGTTAGGTTAGGTTAGGTTAGGTTTTTTTTTTTTTTTTTTTATTTGTATGTTTTCATTTATCCTGTTAGAAGCGCGGTGCTTATGGGATACACGTTGCTCCTAACTGTTTTAGTGTTTTGTGTTGTGGTTATGGTAATGTGAGGGGTGATTGTTTTTTTTTTTTTTTTTTTTTGTGTTATTAAGTGTTAGTGTAGTGTGTAGCGTAGGGTGTAGTGTAGTGTAGTGTATTGAGGGTGGAAGGATTATATGTATTGGTGGGGGAGCGGGAAAAGGGGTTTGGATTTGGAGAGATATTATTACGTTTAATTGTTCATTTAAGATAGTTACATTGGTCACCTTAAATAGTTTATTATTACTATGTAAAATACTTAATGCATTTTACTTAATACATTTTATTTCGTTGATATAAAGTGTGAAGTATATGTTTTATTTCTTCATTTCTTTTCTTTAGACATTTATTTATTTGTTCTCATAATTTTTTTTTTTTTTTTTTTTTTTTTTTTTTTCCACACTTTTTACAGGTAATAATGGGACTTAAAAGTATATTAACTGCTTATATTTATTTTACAGCGGCTGGCAAGTTGGCAAGTGCAGCAAGTTGGTAATTGTAGGAAGTTGGCAATTGGTAGCAAGTTGGCAATTTAGCTTATCACATTTCGATTGCCGTGTTAGTTTATTTACAACTTATAATTAGACTTAAGATTATTCAGACTGTTTTATTTACGGCGGCTGGCAAGTTGGCAAGTGTTACAGGTTAGCGAGAGAGCTTGCCAACCTGCCACACTTTATTAGGTGCATAGTGATACGGTATAGAGATATATTATACAACATTTTATTAGATATATAGTTTTAACATAAGACATAACTAGCTATATTTACAACTATGTTATTAACTTAAGCCTACTTTGACCGCTTTAATACTTCTACGGCGGCTGGCAAGTTGGCAAGTGCATCAGGTTGGCTAGTGAGCCTGCCAGCTTGCTTTATACGTTTTACAGGTGATAGGACTTAGAAGTATTTTAACTGCTTAAACTGATTTTACAATGGCTTGCCAGTAAGCAAGTTGATACTTGGCAATTGCGTTGGCAATTTGTAGCAAGGTGGCGGGTGAGCTTCCACATTGCCTGCCATGCAACTTTATCTACAACGTAGATAGTTATATTTACAACTATGTTATTAATTTAAGGCTACTTTGACCGCTTTAATACTTCTACGGCGGTTGGCAAGTTGGCAAGTGCATCAGGTTGGCTGGTGAGCCTGCCAGCTTGCTTTATATGTTTTACAGGTGATAGGACTTGGAAGTATTTTAACTGCTTAAACAAATTTTACAATGGCTTGACAGTAAGCAAGTTGATACTTGGCAATTGCGTTGGCAATTTGTAGCAAGGTGGCGGGTGAGCTTCCACATTGCCTGTCGTGCAACTTTATATACAACATTATGATTACCCTAAAGGCTACTTTGACCGTTTCCATACATCTACGGCGGTTGGCAACTTGGCAAGTGCATCAAGTTGGCTAGTGAGCCTGTCAGCTTGCTTTACACGTTTTACAGGTGATAGGACTTAGAAGTATTTTGACTACTTATATTTATTTTACAGCGACTGAGGTTGAACGTGCCAGTTAGCAAGTTGGTACAAGTACCAACTTGCTAACTGGCACGTTCAACTTGCTACAAGTAGCAAGTTGACAAGTTTAAGCAAGTTGGCAGGTGAGTTTATCACGCTTTGCCTACCGTGCAAATTTATTTACAGCATATTATTCCAATTAGAGCTCCTTTGACCGCTTCCATCCATCTACAGCGGCTGGCAAGTTGGCAAGTTGGTACTTGTAGCAAGATGGCAGGTGAGCTTACCAAATTTTGTTTGCCGTGTTTGTTTATTTACAACTTATAATTAGACTTAAAGCTATTCTGACTGCTTTTATTTACGGCGGCTGACAAGTTGGCAAGTGTAGCAGGTTAGCGAGTGAGCTTGCCAACTTGCCACATTATATTAGATACATACAATTTAGATTGACTATTATTACATTTGATTTAATTTGCTTAGTTTACGTAATAAGATAAAACCAGCAACACAACCAGACTTCGTGTGAATTGACATGGAAGGTTTGAAATGGAGTGTTGGAGTGAGTTGAGTTAATTTGCTAGTAGGGATGACGGAACGGTCTTAGTGCAGTTAAGAATTTTGCTGTTTTCATGTTGTTTTGTTTCATGTGAGGGTTGACGTAGAGATTATGTGTTATTGAAATTTTTAAGATTGGTGATTATGTTAAAGATGTGGGTGTGAAAGGTGTCAATGGTGAGGGGGGAGCTGATGATTTCAGATAAATTGAAGGAGTATGACGGGTTGGGTAGATTTTTTGAAGCAATAATGTGGGGAATTCTGGTGGATTGGAATTTAGGGCATGATTCAATGAGGTGTGATAGGGATTGTATGGTTTTGTTGTCGCAGGGGCAAAGATTGTTTTGAGTTATTTTGAATCTATGTAAGTATTCTTTGTGATAGCCATGATTCGTAAGCAGTTGAGTGGTGGCAAAATTAGGTTTTACGAGGTTGATGTATTCTAGAAGGTCACAGTAGTTGGGGAAGATGGTTTTGGTGTATGAGGAGGTGGAGTGTAGATTCGATTTGGATTGAGCAGATAGTTTTTTGTTTTGTAGTTTGATATGGCTGATGGGGATATGAGAGTAGTCGGGTTTTTTGTGTAAGAGTGCGGCAGATTTGGCTGCAGTGTCGGCAAGGTCATTGCCGGGGATGTTAGAGTGGCCTCTAATCCAAGTAAAATCTACTTGAATATTGTGAAGGGAGGTGTTGTGCAGGAGCTTGTGTGTTTGAACTGCAAGGGGGTTGATGGTGTTTGGGTTACTGAGTTCTGCGAGGCTAGATAGGCTGTCCGATAGAATTGTTGACTTTGGTGGTCTATTTGTTGAAACCCAGAGGCAGGCTTGCAGGATTGCAAACATTTCAGCTTGGAATACAGAGCAGAGGTCGTGAAGTTTAAATTTTTTGATTATATTAGGTCCTTTTGGTCTAATGATGACGTAAGCCGCTCCTATTTTGCCACTATGACCGCTACCGTCTGTATAAATATGATAAGTGTTTTGGAGGTTGGTTTGTAAGAATTCTGAGTGAGATGAAATTGAATTATAGGTGATTCCGTTTCTAAGAGATGGATGAAGAAGTGTGTTTGGGGGGGCAGGTTTTTCGATAGGAATGTCTTTGGGGGCAAAATGAGTGAAGCCCATAAGCTTGGAGGACTCGATGTCTCCAACTTCGGCGATTTTAGCGGGTAGTGGGGTGAGTTGTGCGATGGAGATTGAGGCGGCGGTACTTATGGTTCTGAACCCATTTATACATTTGATGGCAAAAAGTCTTTGAAGAGATAGACATTTTTTAGCAATAAATTTGTGTTTGAGTGCAGGGGTGGCCCAGATTCCGGCGGCATAGCAAATGATGGGTTCAATAACGTGGTTATAGATTATTTTGATGTTATCAGTGTGGACTCCCCATGTGGGTCTGATGAAGGTGGCTAGTTTGTTAAATAGTTTTTTGGTTTTTTCAAGTGTATGAAGAACGTGCTTTGTGAAGTTAAGTTTACTATCTATGATGACTCCTAAATATTTGAGATGATTAAAGAAGGGGATGTTTTTCCCTTGTAGACTAATGCTGCATTTTGAGGATTTCATGGAAAAGGCAGTAAATTGCGATTTCTGGGGTGAGAATTCGAGTTTAATGCCATCCCCCCAAGCGGCAATGGTACGTAGGGCGCTGTTGGTTTGTGATTCCAGAGTGTTTAAGTTGGCCGAGTGGGAGATGAGGAGTATATCGTCGGCATAAGCCTGTATATGGCATCCTTCGGGGAAAGTTTTGGTTAGAAGGTCGTCTAGCAAGAGGTTCCAGAGACTGGGTCCGCATACCGATCCCTGGATGCATCCCTTTGTCATTGGTTTTGATGTGTTACAGTTGGAGAAGTTAATCTGTACGGTGCGGTCGGAAGTGTAGTTGAGTAGTGTATTATATATATTGCTAGGGCATTGGATGCTTCTAAGTCTTTTGAATATGGCGGGCCACCAAGCGGTGTCAAAAGCGGACTTAATATCGAGGGATACTGCAATTGCATGTTCACGATTGGATTTAGCTGTGTTTATT